>CM076848.1:175125047-176325047 GCA_039519185.1 Astragalus membranaceus | reverse complement strand
ATCATGAAGCTTCCATAAAGAATCTAGAGACTCAAATTGGGCAGTTATCAAAGCAGCTTGCTGGATCATCTAACAGCGGTTTCTCAGCTAGTACAGTTGACAACCCTAGGGATGAAACTGCTAAGGCTATCTCTCTAAGAAGTGGTCGGGAGTTGCCGACTCCGGTGGTAAATTGTGAAAAGAAGGTGTCAGTTGAAAATGAAAGAAAAGAGTTGAGTGAAAAGAACGAAAATGAAAAAAATGGAGGAGTTGAAAATGAGTTGAGTAAGGAAAGTGAAGAAGGTGTGAAGTCTAACACTAATAAAAACAATTTGTTCTTTGATGTGCAAGTACAAGAGAAACCCAAGGCACCTCCTCCGCAAGTGAAGCTGCCGTATCCTCATGCTAGCATGAAAAATCAAAAAGATGAGCAGTTTTCTAAGTTCATGGAGGTTTTCAAGCGGCTACAAATCAATATTCCCTTCGCAGAAGCTCTAGAACAGATGCCCATATATGCCAAATTCATGAAGGAGCTTTTGACAAAGAAGAGGAAATTCAAAGAGGATGAAACAGTGGCTTTGACTGAAGAGTGCAGTGCCATAATTCAAAGGAAGCTTCCTCAGAAAATGAAAGATCCGGGAAACTTCACCATTCCATGTGCAATTGGCGACATAGCCGTTGGTAAAGCTCTCTGTGACCTGGGGGCCAGTATTAATCTTATGCCATTGTCTATGCTGAAGAGACTTGGTGGTGGTGAGGTGAAGCCGACTAGAATGTCTCTGACACTTGCTGATCGATCAATAAAATATCCTTATGGAGTGTTGGAAGATGTTCTGGTCAGAGTTGACAAATTCCTATTTCCGGTAGACTTTGTGATACTTGACATGGAGGAAGATGCAGAGGTACCACTTATTCTGGGAAGACCATTTTTAGCCACAGGACGAGCTTTGATTGATGTGCAACAAGGGAAGCTAATCTTAAGGTTCCAGGATGAGAAGATCACTTTTAATGTTTTTGAAGCTATGCGCCATCCTGATGACAAAGGACAGTGTTTTAGGGTGGATGTACTTGATAATTCTGTGAAAGAGACCTTTAGACAGGAAGTACCATCTCCTCCATTGGAGAATGTAATTGTAAACTCTATTGAAGAAGCAGAAGAGAATCTGGGGAGTGAAATAGAAGACTGTATTCTGCAGTTTGAAGCTTCTCAGATAGAAAATGTGTCAAAGAAAAAAGAAGAGCTAGATAGGGGGGAGAGTCCCGAGAAAAAGATCCCTGAATTGAAGCAACTCCCCTCTCATCTGAAGTATGTTTTCCTTGCAAATGATGATCTTCATCCAACTATCATTAGCAGCTCTTAGACCAAATTGGAAGAGGAGAAGCTGATGAGGGTACTAAGAAGCAACAAAAGTGCGTTGGGTTGGACTATCTCAGACCTCAAGGGGATAAGTCCAGCTTTTTGCATGCACAAAATCAAACTGGAGGAAGAATTCAAACCTGTGATCCAACCTCAGCGGAGGTTAAATCCTACAATGAAAGAGGTGGTGCGCAAGGAAGTTTTAAAGCTCTTAGAGGCCGGCATGATTTATCCTATCTCAGATAGTTCATGGGTGAGTCCGGTTCATGTGGTCCCTAAGAAGGGTGGTATGACGGTAGTGAAGAATGACAAGAATGAGCTGATTCCGACTCGAACTGTTACGGGTTGGAGAATGTGTATAGACTACCGGAGGTTAAACCAGGAAACCAGGAAGGACCACTTCCCGTTGCCATTCATGGATCAGATGCTGGAGAGGTTGGCTGGACAAGCGTTCTATTGCTTTCTGGATGGATACTCTGGGTATAACCAGATAGCAGTAGACCCAGAAGACCAAGAGAAGACAGCTTTCACGTGTCCCTTCGGTGTGTTCGCGTATCGGAGGATGCCCTTCGGGTTGTGCAATGCTCCAGCGACTTTTCAAAGGTGCATGCTTTCTATTTTCTCTGATATGATGGAAACTGCAATTGAGGTATTTATGGACGATTTTTCTGTTTTTGGTTCTACTTATGATTCTTGCTTGGCTAACCTTGATGCGGTTTTAAAACGATGCACTGAAACCAATTTAGTTTTGAATTGGGAGAAGTGCCACTTTATGGTCAAGGAAGGTATTGTGCTTGGCCATAAAATTTCTGCAAAAGGCATTGAGGTTGACCAAGCGAAAATCGAAGTGATAGAAAAGTTACCTCCTCCTCTAAATGTAAAAGGAGTGAGAAGTTTTTTAGGACACGCCGGTTTTTATCGACGTTTCATAAAAGACTTCTCCAAGATTGCAAAACCTTTATGCAATCTACTTGTTAAGGAGGCTGAGTTTGTATTTGATAATGATTGTCTGTGTGCTTTTAATATCCTAAAGGAAAAACTGGTCTCTGCTCCAGTCATAGTAGCCCCAAATTGGGATGCTCCGTTTGAGCTCATGTGCGATGCAAGTGATTACGCAGTGGGTGCTGTATTGGGGCAGAGATCAGAGAAATTTTTTCATGCCATTTACTATGCTAGCAAGGTCTTAAATGAGAATCAAGTCAGCTATGCAACAACCGAAAAAGAATTGCTAGCCATAGTATTTGCATTGGAAAAATTTCGTTCCTATTTGGTTGGATCGAAAGTAATTGTTTTTACTGACCATGCAGCAATTAAATATCTGCTAACAAAGGGCGAGTCTAAGCCTCGACTCCTTAGATGGATTTTGCTTTTGCAGGAATTTGACTTGGAAATCAAGGACAAAAAAGGGAGCGAGAACGTGGTAGCAGATCATTTGTCAAGGCTAGAGAACAAAGAAGTGACTGCTCTAGAAAAAGAAATCCTGGAAGAATTCCCGGATGAAAAGTTGCTTGCCATTGTAGAAAGACCTTGGTTCGCCGATATTGCAAATTACAAGGCAGCCGGAAAGGTCCCGGAAGATCTCACATGGCAACAAAAGAAAAAGTTCCTCCATGATGCCAAACATTACCTGTGGGATGATCCTTATCTCTACAAGGTTGGGACGGATGGACTTTTGAGAAGATGTGTGTCTGGTGCAGAAAGTAAAAGCATTCTCTGGCATTGTCATGACTCTCCCTGTGGAGGGCACTATAATGGGGAACGCACAGCTGCTAAGGTTCTCCAATCTGGTTTTCACTGGCCATCCCTCTTCAAGGATGCACATGACTACGTGAGAAGCTGTGACAAATGCCAGAGGACTGGCAATATTTCACGTAAGGGGGAGATGCCATTGAATCCAATCCTTGAAGTAGAAGTGTTTGATTGTTGGGGCATAGATTTTATGGGACCATTCCCACACTCTTTCAATTGTGAGTACATCTTGGTGGCAGTCGACTATGTCTCCAAGTGGGTTGAAGCTAGTGCCACTGCTAAGAGTGATTCCCAAACTGTGGTTAAATTCATAAAGAAGAACATCTTCTCTAGATTCGGTGTGCCAAGAGTCCTAATCAGTGATGGGGGTAGCCACTTTTGCAACACCCAACTCAACAATGTTCTCTCCAAGTATGGTGTTACGCATAAAGTGACAACTCCTTATCATCCTCAGAGCAATGGTCAAGCAGAAGTCTCAAACAAAGAGATTAAGAGGATCTTGGAAAAGACAGTTGGAAGCTCAAGAAAGGATTGGTCGTTGAAGGTAGACGATGCGCTTTGGGCATATAGAACAGCCTATAAGACACCTTTAGGCATGTCACCGTATCAATTGGTTTATGGTAAAGCTTGCCATTTACCGGTTGAACTTGAGCACAAAGCGTATTGGGCACTAAAGTTTTTGAATTTTACCACTTCGGCCTGTGGGGAAAAGAGAATCCTACAACTACACGGATTGGATGAGATGCGTCTGCAAGCATATGAGAACAATAAGATCTACAAGGAAAAAATGAAAGCGTACCATGACAAGAACATTTCAAGAAAAGAATTTCATCCAGGGCAACAAGTGTTGCTGTTTAACTCTAGACTCAAGTTGTTTCCCGGGAAATTGAAATCCAAATGGTCAGGGCCTTTTGTAGTCAAAGAAGTGACACCATATGGAGCAATTGAAGTAGAGGAACCTGAATCAAAAAGATCCTTCAAAGTTAATGGGCAGAGATTGAAGCCATACTTGGGCGAAGTAGTGGAGAGAGAGAAGTTGGCATTGGTTTTAAGCGACCCTTAAAACCGGAGGTAACGTCAAGCTAGTGACGTTAAAGAAGCGCTTATTGGGAGGCAACCCAACATTTCTTAACCCTTATCACTTTTAATTTTTGCATTATTTTTCGTAGAGTAGGTGCATTTAGTCACAAACAGTGTTGTTGCATGTTAAAAATAGTTTCTGTCCAATTGCGCTGAACCTGCGCCTAACTCGCGCTCCAAGCGCAGCGCACACAGGGAATTTGGCTTGACTTTCTGCCATTTCGCGCTGAACTCGCGCTTAAGTTGCGCTCCAGGCGCGAACACACAGAAAAAAACTGGGCGTGCGTTCTGCCATTCCGCGCTGAACTCGCGCTTAAGTTGCGCTCCAGGCGCGAACACACAGAAAAACTGGGCGTGCGTTCTGCCATTTCGCGCTGAACTCGCGCTTAAGTTGCGCCCCAAGCGCAACTCTGGCATATAAAGCTGCGCCTCACTCACGCCGAAGTTGCGCAGCGTTTTTTCCTCATCCTCCTTCGCGTTTCTCTCCTCCTCCTCTAGGTCACACGATTTTAATTGCTAACCAAGGCCAAAATCACCAGAATTTCTTGCCAAGATTTCTTGTTTGCATCATCTAGTTCCTCAACATCATCAACCAAGTAAGTAAATTCAATACTTTTTCCAAAATTATGCTTTGTTACTAGATGTTGAGTAATTTGGAATTGATAAAAATATGACATTTGAATTGGTTAATTGGTTGTGATGTTGTTAAACTAATTGATTGCAATGAAAAAGAAACAAATTTGGGGAATGTGAAGGTTGTTGGTTGTAGTTGTTCATATGTGGAGTAGTTATGCATGCTATATGTTTGTAAAAATGCCTCAATCAAAAATGTGTGAACAAAAAAAAAACTTGTGCTTATAATAGGTTTGGTAAACTGGCCAGGTGAACTCATTGTTTCCATCAAGGAAACAATGTGGTGATGATCTTGTGCAATTTGACTATTTGTTCTATGTGCACTAACCTTCACCCACTTGTACAACTTTGTGTTGAACCAAGGGTAAACACTCCTTTATTTTGAATGATAACAAATTACATATATCTACTAATCTTTCACATTGAGCAAAGTGCAGGACTTATTTTAAAAGGAAGAAGACTCAAAAAGGAGAAGCTTGAAGAAGAAGCATCATAAGAAGTTCAAAACCCTATTTTGTGTCTAAGCCTTTTTTTAGGACTCTTTGTAAAGGTCCTATCACCTAAAGTGTGTGGCACTTTAGCTATTGAGAGAGATGACTTTTCAAAACATGCATGATGCACAAAAATAGTTTTGAAAAATATTTTACAAAATTGCATGCATGCATAAGGTGGCAACCAAAACTAAAGAAATATTTTTAAAGCAAAAGAATCGATTCCTTCTTGGTTTCCTTAGCCTAGGAATTGATTCTCAAGTCATTCCTTAGCTTAATGAATCGATTCTCAATATTTCTACATGGATAAAGAATCGATTCTCAGGACCTCCATATGGCCTGAAAATCGATTCATGCCTTTCTACATAAGCATTGAAATCGATTTCCTCTTTTTCCAAACATCAATGAATCGATTCCTCTCTTATTTCAACTAAACAAACAATCGATTCTTTTATTTTTTAAAGGCAATGAATCGATTCCTTCACATTTTAACTTAATCAATGAATCGATTCTTCACCTATATTAAATGCTTTTCAAAAATTTTCAACGGTACCTAAGCCTATAAATACCTGGTTGAGCTTCACCTTGAAATCTAACCACTGCTCACAATTTCTTCTCTACTCTCTCATATTCGAATCTCTATAGATCTATTGCTCTTCATTGTTTTATTTTTATAAGCTTTTGATTTTAAAATTGTTATATCTTTTTTTCAAAAGCTGTTTATAGATCTAGATCTGAGATCCTGTGCTCCAACTGTTTTGAATCTTGTTTTTCAAAAAGCTTTGTTTTTTTCAAAATCATATCTATATTGTTAAAAGCTTTCAAGCAACCTCAACTTCTATTGTTATATCAATTTTGAAGTGGTTGCAAAAGCAAGATCATCCCTCATCTTATAGAGCATCTATAATATCCTAAGATCACTCATCTCTCTCAGTTTCTAAACTGACACATTACTAAGAAGTGATTGGATCCATAGATCTCAATTGTGTAATTCTTATTTTGTTCTAGTGGTTATTTTGAAATCCTGGGCTTTGTACTTGGGTCTCTCAATCAAGGGATTGAGTTGGTGTTTTGAAATCCTGGGCTGTGTACTTGGGTCTCTCAATAGGGTTATTGAGTTGGTTTAGAAATCCTTAGCAAGAGTGCTTGGGTTCTCAAATTCAGGGGAATTGAGATTCACTTATATTGGGGTCGAATGTTTGTATCAAACTCTCTTCAATATAGTGGTTACTAAGTCCAAGGGTTGAAAAGCCTAAGGCCGAGGACGTAGGGGTTTTATCCCGAACCTCGCTAAATTGCTGTGTCTCTCTCTCTTCTCTATCTCTTTATATTTTGCACTTTATTTGCTTATAATATTGATATTATCATATACTTGATATAACTGCTTATAATACTAACATTATCATATTCTCAATATAACTGTGCAAATATATCATATTGTAATCTTATCCAGATCTCTCTATATCCTTCTTCTCATTATCTATTTTATTGCTGTATACAATATTGATCTGTCCATCATCTCATTCTACTCCTCTTCTCCTTCTATATTGGTCAAATATTATTATTCCGCATTTAATCCAAACCAATATCGAAAAAGTTTTTTAAATTGAAAAAGAATCCATTAATCACCTATAACCTTATTCACCCCCCTCTAAGGTTACTTTATAGACTCTCAACTCTAACACTTTGAACTTTGGTGTATGCAGGAAATGGCTCAGAGCTCACGGAAGAGGCAGGCGGTTCACAGGGGTTCATCGTCCCAAGCACACAACCCATCTTACAACTCCGACTTGTTTCGATCTTTGGGGTGTGAAAAGTTCTTTGAGTCAATTGAGGCTAACTCCAATTTTGTGAAGGAAAGGGCGATCACTCTCCACCCCGGTGACTTCGATGATATACGGCAAAACATTAACAACCGGGGGTGGAATAATTTCATATCCTACCCGAGAAGAGCAAGCAAGGCGTTAGTATATGAATTCTTCTCGAATGTCTTCCCCAAGCAAGCAGTTGATGGGAGATT
Source organism: Astragalus membranaceus (assembly GCA_039519185.1). Lineage (NCBI taxonomy): Eukaryota > Viridiplantae > Streptophyta > Magnoliopsida > Fabales > Fabaceae > Astragalus > Astragalus membranaceus. Next base: position 176,317,738 of record CM076848.1, on the reverse strand, counting down.
GACATTCCCCGAGGCCACAAGCTACGTGCGGGGTCATAATATCCCTTATGACTCTAACACTATCAATGGGATGTTTGGGATCTGACATGTGGAAATCTTGGACAGCCGGCTCAGAACCAAAGCCGATAGGGAAAGGATAAAGAACAACCCTGAGCGAGCAGCTGAGATCTCTGCGGCACTGTGCAAGCCGGGAATGGATTGGGTGAGGAATAAGAGTGGGGTACCATGGAAAATAATGACAACTTCTCTCACCCCAGTTGCAAGAGCATGGGCATCTTTCGTCCTCACCACTATATGCCCTAGCTCTAACCAATCAGAGCTGAACATTGAGAGGGCATGCCTCACTGCGTGCATTATGAGAGGAGAGCCAGTCAATATAGGATGGGAGCTTAACCAGGAAATAAGCAGTTTTGCAAACTTTAAGGGTGGAAGCCCGCCTAGCTATTGGAGGCATGCCAGCCTCGTTGCCTTGCTATGTGAGAGAGCAGGAGTTGTTGCTGATGCTGATGAAGAGACTATTGAACCATCTGCTGCGATCACCGGATCTTGGATTCGGACCATAACAGGGGGTGGGTATTTTGAGCAGCCAGTGCACAGAGAAGAACATCCACAAGAGCAGCACCAAGAGGAAGAACCAACCTTCTCCATGGATGAACCCTGGGTTGATCCACACGCTGAGGACTTTCAGCATATTCAGGCAAGAATGGATTTGCTAGCAGTGGATCAGCAGCGGATGGCAGCCAGACAGGAGCGGATGGAAGTAGGGATGAGAAGCATGTATAGAGCTATGTGCATGATGCAGCGGGGAGAGCAGTTGGATCCTGAGGCGGACATCTTTCAGGCGCCTCCTCTAGACTCTGGACGCGGTTGAGTAGTCTACTCACCACCAGGTTACTTTTTATCTGTCCCTTCTTTTTTTTTTTGCTTTATTTGATTGTGCCTTGTGTTGCCTTTAGTAGTTGTAGTTTCGTAGGTTTAATTTTAATTTTATTTTTGTTTTAGTCTTAGTCGTTGTAAATAGGTCTTCCCCTAAATTAATCAGTGAGGACACTGCTATGTTTAAGTGGGGGGAGGACCTATTGTCAGTTTTACTATCAGAAAAAATGCAGTCATGTGGTGAATTTCCTGCTAAAAAAAAAAAAGACAGTTGAGCAAACTTAGTGATGATTCGGGAGAACTGAGCGAATAATACCCTTGTGGTGATCAAATTAGTACAATCTTGCTTCCACACTTAAAACACTAACCAGTGGAACTTAGTGATCCTAGAGATGTGGGCAGCTAGGCTAGTGTGGTGGACCATGGGAATCGCCAAAATTTCACTAAAAATTTAGGGTAGTTGTAGAAGCTAAGTTGGGGGTGCATCAGTTGTACTAAGGCTGGGCATGATGATTATAGGGTGATCAGTGCATTGGGTGCGTGTGTGCAGCACTGTAACGTCTACCCGTAATGTTATAGTGTATGCCGTGTGTGTTAATGTGTGTGTGCAGCACTGTGGCGTCTAACCGTAACGCTATAATGTATGCCGTGTGTGTAGGGGTGCGTGTGTGCAGCACTGTAGCGTCTACCCGTAACGCTAAAGTGTATGCCGTGTGGTGTTGTTTAAACTGATAATTGCTGCAATGTCCCAAAGCCAATGTGGATCAAATCCAAATACTAATGTAATGAAAGGGGTTGCAGCCCAAAAACAAGTGTGCATAGTTGTGTTGCGTGTGAAATGTGTGCGGTAACAGTTAGTGCACTGGTCTAATCTGGAAGGCCTATTTAAGACCCTTTGTTGTGCTTGAAACCCCTTGATCCTTATGTGGAAACGTTAATCTACCCTATATTTTGAACCATTTTTGGCATTCTCGGAAGGAAACCCTCTAGTTTTAGGTGAATACATTTTGAATCTAGCTATGGTCCAACTGAGTTAAGTGTCACACACGCACTATTGAGCAAGATGATTCTAGTAAGAATACCACGTGTGGGTTGGAATTGGAGTGACCAGTCTGAAAGTTGCCGCTCAACTTGTCTTTTGATTGTTCGTAATTATCTTGTTTAGAAAGGGATTCACCATTTATTGCATGTTATCTGATGTTGAGATTGTCTTGGCTTTGTTTTGTTGTGTCTTTGCTTGAGGACAAGCAAACGTCCAAGTTGGGGGTTGTGATGAATCCCCATCATATGATGTTTTTCACTGCAAAAAAGGGTAATTTTACTTAATAAGTTGATGAATGAATGGAAAGTGTTAGGAGAAAATTAAGAAGTTGTTTTATTTGGGATTTAATTGCTTTGCAGTGTTTATGCTGGGTTTTGTGGTGTTTTTGTGCCCAGGGACTAGGTGAAGAGAAGAACGAAGAAATGCAAGCAAACAGGCTCAAAAATACTAGGAAATAAGGTTTCGGCCAAGTTGCGCTGAAGCTGCGCTGGAAGCGCAAGTGAGGCGCAAGAATCCACTGTAGCATCCTCATCCGCGCTGAAGCTGCGCTGGAAGCGCGAGTCGCGCGCGGATTGACAGAAACAGTCACGCAGAGTTGCGCTGAAGTTGCGCTGGGAGCGCCAGTGAGGCGCAAAACTCCGGAAAACACATTAAATCAGGCCCAGCACGCGTTTTGAAGGACTTTTGGACGTTTTTGGAACCCTAGAACTGAAAGAGGAGCGATTCCGTCTGCCGGCTACTGAAGAATCAAGACTTGGGAACAAGGATTGAAGCTTCATATGTGTTCATCATCATCTTCCACTTGTAATTTTCTTTATTTCTCTTCATTAATCATGAATAGCTAAATTTCTTTATGTTAGGGATGAAGGAATATTGATGTAACTCTATTGTCGCTGGTTTAGTATCGTATTTGTACCGTACTCTCTCGTATTTTGTGTATCGAATTTCTACGCTTAATGCTTTTTATGGTTGGAAAACTCATACAATGATCTTTTGTTCAATTATGAAATGGGAGTTTTATTCTTGAATGTTTGAATTTCGATACCTTCAATTTGTGGTTTAGGAATAATCTATGAGTTGTAGTATATTACAAATTCTTACTTTAATGCTTGTTGGTAATTAGAATCACCTAAGGGATTAGGGCTTTTAGTTATCGACAAAGGACTAGTTACCTAAGGAACTAGGAATTGGTTAATGTTGTGAGTTTGATAGCAAGATTAGAGAGAGAGATTAACTTTCAATTTAAATCAGTGGCAATAGGGTGAAATCAATAGGAATTCGTCCCTGGCATTCTTTTCCATCGTATTCTTTCAACTCGTTTTTCGGCTTTTTATTATTAAAAACACAAAAATATTTAATTGCTTTACTTCGAGCTTGATAGCTCAACAATTATCAAACAAACCCCTTTTAATTTGGTTTCTATTAGCTGTTGTCAACGTCTTAGTAAATTGACTTCGATCCTTGAGGACGATATCCGGTTCTTACCGATTTTATTACTTGAACGATTTGGTACACTTGCCAATATCTTAACAGTTGTCTACAAATTTTTGTTGTATGTCTCGTAACTACTTGTTCTGCCCCCTGTCCTGCAGGTTGAGAGATGGCGAGGATGAAGGAGACAGCTCGGACGAACGGGGTGTACCCTGGTCCCACCTCGACTATGAGGCAGGCTGTGGAGGGGGGGCCATCGGCGGTAGATGATGATACCGTGCCTTCGGAGGAAGCGGGCGCTCCTGGCTTTCTCGTTACCTCTTCTGATGTTGATTTGCCATATGAGCATGAAGTGGTGGAGATCGGTGGTTTAAATTATGACTGGGTTGCTCGTGCTTTTCGCTCTACCAGAAGTTTCTACCTTCCAAGGAAAGAGTGTTACCAAGTGGCTTCAGTCTCAAGAGGGGGGGGGGGGGGGTGAATTGAGATTTAAAAAACTTTTCAAATCTTTTGAAAAAGTTTTTCCCCTTTTTCAATGACTTAGATCAATTTCGCGCAGGTTAAGTGGAAGCGAATGAATTAGAATATGAAGCAGTAAAGCGGTATAACAGTAAAGCAGAAAAGCAGTAAAGCATGCAGAGATTTATCCTGGTTCGGTCACCTCCTAGTGACCTACGTCCAGTCCTCACACCCTTGTGAGATTTTCCACTAACCAAAACAACAAGGCTTACAGGTGCCTTGGAAAACCTTTACAGACTCAGGCACTCTCCTCCTAGGATACCCCACCTATGGAGAGCCCTCAAATCTAATATAACAATAACAAGAGATACCCCACCCCTGTTACAATCAGCTGCCCCAGAAAGATACCCCACTTCCTAGTACAAACAGCTACCCTAGAGAGATACCCCACTCCCTAGAACAAATCACAACAATTAAATAATAAATAATTGTAAAGACAGAAATACCTCTTAACGTAGGCAGATATTACAACTTGAAGAATGCAACCCCAACTAACTCTTAGCAACAGATCAGCTCAGACAGACCAACGGTGCGTGACGAGCAAAAGTAAAAGCGTGAAGAGTTTTCTCAAAAGTTTTTCTGATTCGTGCAAATGGGTTGTGTTGTGTAAAATGAATCGTGAAGCACTGCCTATTTATAGGCTATGAGGAAATTAAGTTTACGTTGAAAATAGTGTAGGAATCGATTCTTTGTTGAATGCATTTGATCTAGGAATCGATTTATTTTAGGTGAGGAATCGATTTATCTTTGTTTGAAAAATATGGAAAATCGATTCTTGACTACCATGGAAAGCTAGGAATCGATTCTATACTTAGTGAAAATATGTATGAATCGATTTTCAGCTTGCCTGAGATATGTGGGAATCGATTCTCAGTTAAGTGCAAAATAGTGTGAATCGATTCTTTCCTTTTTGAAAAATACTTGTGAATCGATTATGCACTTTGGTAAAAATAATATGAATCGATTCTTTCCTTTTAAAGACACTTGAGAATCGATTTTTATGCTTAGTATAAAATAGTATCAGTCGATTCTTCCTTTTTAGAAATACTTAGGAATCGATTTGCATACTTAGTGAAACTAGTATGAATCGATTCTTTAGCTTTTGTATTGACCTAAAAATCGATTTTTATATATAGAATAAAACAGAGAAAATCGATTTTATGCTTTTCAAAAATGCTTCTTGTGTTTACGTGTGCATGCATGCATTTTGAAAAAACGTGGGACTTTGAGAGATGAGCTGACCTTCGTAAGAGCTTACACTTTTTCCTAAAACACACCCAAACCCTAAGGACTACCCTTATTTATAAGGATTACCCTTATATCTTGAAACTTCAATTCTTGAGTTTGATTGTCTTGGATTGTGACTTTGATACTTAGTCACTTTCATCACCTTTTGCCTTTGGTCACTCTCATCAACTTTGGCTATCAACTTTGGCTTTTGTCTTTTTCATCATCAAAACCTCTTAACCACTTCATCATCAAAACTTAGCCTGCAACACAAGATATCTACATTCTCCCCCTTTTTGATGATGACAAAACATTTACTCATCTCAAGGTGGGAGGTTAGTTCAAACAGATAATGCATATATATGATGCTCCCCCTATCATGATGCTCCCCCTGGCTTATTGACTAGATGCATAATATGCAAGTTCTATATGCTTCATATGCAACCCTATATTTCTCTCCCCCTTTTTGTCATGATCAAAGAGGGTCGATATAAGATAAAGTTTGCGAATCGAATGTCGCAGCTATTTGACAAGGTAAAAGAACCATTGCTGATTTGTAAGTGATCATTAAAACTTGAGGAAAAACATATTTGAGACCATGAAGAGAATATTTTATCAAACACAGGTAAAAGCTAATTTAGTCTCAAAAATCTGTGAAGCAGTTGTTTAGCCTTCGCACGTTTCATGCTGCTTAGTTTTTGAGAGTTGGTGACGGCAGCTAGAAGGTGGGAAGTAGAGTTTTTGGAAAAAAATTGTTTTAGGTAAACAACGATTGTGAGTATGAATTCTGAAACTTAATACCAGAGCTAACAATTGTCTGTGACAGGAGAAAATAGATTTCAAGAAAAAGGTAATACTTCAACTGCTTAGAAAAAACACTTTTGGAGCACACAGAAATTCACAAGTCACCATTTAAATTCACATTTTATAAAATCACTTGAGAAACATTTAATTGAAAAATCATTTGAGGAACCAGGTTTTCTTTTGCAATGGATTTGTGAAAATGTCAACTAGTTGTTTGTGACGACTCAACTAACTCAATCACACTATTGCCTTTTTAACCAAAACCTCTAAGAAGGTGATATATAATTTCTATATGCTTAGTCCTAGAGGGATGACCAGAATACTTTCATGCCTTATAAATATTTGTTCTTTAAAGATACATGAAATGAGATTCAGGAAATGCTCTATTTTAGTAGTCACATATTTGACTTGATAAACTATTCTTAAGCACATTTTCAAAGTAGAGGTGAATAAAATTTTAACCAATCTGACCTTTACCGGTGATTCTTCCTCTATTTATCACAAGTCACATGACGGCTTTTTCCGGGGGTGAGTGTTAAGAACTTTATTGCATCTCCGGTCATGCGCTTCGAGTCTTTGCTGTCAAGGTATCAATCTGCCCCCATACCTTGAAGCATACCTGCAAAGATCTAAAACAAGGTTCTCGGTACCCAAATCTCTTTGGGTCCTTGTGGGTTAGTGTTTGGTATGGTTCCTTTGGGAACCCACACCTTTTTCATATTTTGTTTACCTCTTGCCCTGCAAACAGAAGCTGTATGTCTAGGTTTACCACAATAATAACATCTAATATAAGGTCTAGTGGAAAACTTAGGTCTATGATGCATATTGCTTTTCACAAAGTTATTTCTCGGAATCCTAGGATGTACATGTTGTAATTTTTATATTGTACATTCAAGCTCATTGATTTTCTTTTCATGTTCTATACACTTATCACATACATAATTTTCCTTGAAGTAAACAAGATCATCATTTTCTTTTCTAAGCTCTAATTTTTCTTTAGTTAAAGCAGTGATATCATTTTCAAGATGAGTGATAACTTTCTTAGATTTGCTTAGAGCTTTAGCTAATTTTGAAGATTTATCATGCAATTCAGTAAAGGCTACATATAGTTCATCATATGCATCTTGTAAAGAATCAGAGTTAGAATATACCTCAGTTTCACTTTCGCTGTCGTGGTCGGCCATGAGAGCAACTTGAGCTTTTTCATTTTCTGAATTATCTGATGAGTTCATGTCATTGTCTTCCCAAGCTATGTAGGATTTTCTACCATTGTTTCCTTTGGACCCATTTTTCTTGAACTTTGACAATTTTCTTTCTAAGTTCAGGCACTTCATCGTCAGGTGTCCGGATTTACCACATTCGTAGCAAGTTGGAGGACTTGAGAAGTTTTCTTTGCTTGAGCCTCTTTTGGTTGGAGAATTCTTTTTGAGAGATCTTTCCCTTCTCATGAACTTTTTGAATTTACTAACCATTAGTTCCATTTTCTCCTCGTCTTCATCTTCATCTTCCGAATCATCACTATCGTCGGATGAGCTTGAACTGGAAGCTTTGAGAGCTAAGTTTTTGTTCTTCTTGTCTTTTCCTTCATGCTCTGCTAGGCGAGTGAGCTCTAACTCGTGCTCTAGTAGTTTCCCAAACAGGGTGGCGAGAGTCATGGTAGTCAAGTTTCTTGACTCAGTTATTTCAGTCACCTTTGGTTGCCATTCTCTGTTTAGGCATCTTAGCACTTTGTTGATCAAGTCTTCGGGAGGAAATGATTTTCCTAATGAACCCAATTTGTTCACTATGTGAGTGAACCTTTTCTGCATCTCTGATATTGTTTCACCTGTATTCATTCTAAACAATTCGTACTCTCTGGTAAGAGTATTTATTCTTGCCCTTTTCACTTCACTTGTACCCTCATGAGTAACTTGAAGATTATCCCACATTTCTTGGGCAGATTTACAGTTTGAAACTCGAAAAAATTCATCAGCACTCAAAGCAGAAGTAATAATATTTTTAGCATGTAAATTAAGTTGCACTTTTCTTTTCTCATCATCAGACCATTCATTTCTACTTTTAATTGTAAGAATACCATCTACTATGTGTGTGGGAACGAAAGGTCCTTTTTCCACAGCATCCCAAACATCTAAGTCTACCCCTTCAATAAAAATTCTCATTCTTTCTTTCCAATATGCATAGTCTTCTCCGTTGAATCCCGGAGGACGGAAAAGAGATGCACCATCTTGCGTAGATCAACCTGAAGCCATTTCTCTTGAAGCTGCTAGGCCCTTTATACAAGAGTCTAGCTTTGATACCACTTGTTACCAAGTGGCTTTAGTCTCAAGAGGGGGGGTGAATTGAGATTTAAAAAACTTTTCAGATCTTTTGAAAAAGTTTTTCCCCTTTTTCAATGACTTAGATCAATTTCGCGCAGGTTAAGTGGAAGCGAAGGAATTAGAATATAAAGCAGTAAAGCGGTATAACAGTAAAGCAGGAAAGCAGTAAAGCATGCAGAGATTTATCCTGGTTCGGTCACCTCCTAGTGACCTACGTCCAGTCCTCACACCCTTGTGAGATTTTCCACTAACCAAAACAACAAGGCTTACAGGTGCCTTGGAAAACCTTTACAGACTCAGGCACTCTCCTCCTAGGATACCCCACCTATGGAGAGCCCTCAAATCTAAAATAACAATAACAAGAGATACCCCACCCCTGTTACAATCAGCTGCCCCAGAAAGATACCCCACTTCCTAGTACAAACAGCTACCCTAGAGAGATACCCCACTCCCTAGAACAAATCACAACAATTAAATAATAAATAATTGTAAAGACAGAAATACCTCTTAACGTAGGCAGATATTACAACTTGAAGAATGCAACCCCAACTAACTCTTAGCAACAGATTAGCTCAGACAGACCAACGGTGCGTGACGAGCAAAAGTAAAAGCGTGAAGAGTTTTCTCAAAAGTTTTTCTGATTCGTGCAAATGGGTTGTGTTGTGTAAAATGAATCGTGAAGCACTGCCTATTTATAGGCTATGAGGAAATTAAGTTTACGTTGAAAATAGTGTAGGAATCGATTCTTTGTTGAATGCATTTGATCTAGGAATCGATTTATTTTAGGTGAGGAATCGATTTATCTTTGTTTGAAAAATATGGAAAATCGATTCTTGAGTACCATGGAAAGCTAGGAATCGATTCTATACTTAGTGAAAATATGTATGAATCGATTTTCAGCTTGCCTGAGATATGTGGGAATCGATTCTCAGTTAAGTGCAAAATAGTGTGAATCGATTCTTTCCTTTTTGAAAAATACTTGTGAATCGATTATGCACTTTGGTAAAAATAATATGAATCGATTCTTTCCTTTTAAAGACACTTGAGAATCGATTTTTATGCTTAGTATAAAATAGTATCAGTCAATTCTTCCTTTTTAGAAATACTTAGGAATCGATTTGCATACTTAGTGAAACTAGTATGAATCGATTCTTTAGCTTTTGTATTGACCTGAAAATCGATTTTTATATATAGAATAAAACAGAGAAAATCGATTTTATGCTTTTCAAAAATGCTTCTTGTGTTTACGTGTGCATGCATGCATTTTGAAAAAACGTGGGACTTTGAGAGATGAGCTGACCTTCGTAAGAGTTGACCTTCGTAAGAGCTTACACTTTTTCCTAAGACACACCCAAACCCTAAGGACTACCCTTATTTATAAGGATTACCCTTATATCTTGAAACTTCAATTCTTGAGTTTGATTGTCTTGGATTGTGACTTTGATACTTAGTCACTTTCATCACCTTTTGCCTTTGGTCACTCTCATCAACTTTGGCTATCAACTTTGGCTTTTGTCTTTTTCATCATCAAAACCTCTTAACCACTTCATCATCAAAACTTAGCCTGCAACACAAGATATCTACAAAGAGCCCCCCCGCTACCTACAAGACGCACTGGGAGGTGACTGGCGGGTTGAGGTGGTTGACCCCCATGATAGAGTGTGCAGAGTTCCCGATGGCCGGAAATTCATGATGTTCCATAGTGTGATCTATAAGGCGCGGGTTTCTCCCATCTTTACATCGTTTCAACTGGAAGTCTTAAACCACCTCCAGATAGCTCCATCTCAGCTCCACCCAAATTCATGGTGCTTCGTGAAGTGTTTCGAATTGGTGATGAGAGCTTTACAAAGGAAGTGCAACTTGAGGGTCTTCTTGGCTATCTTCGAGGTGCAGCGTCGTCGAGAATCTTTGGGTGGCATCACTCGTTACGAGTTTGTGTGCTTGAAATGTCGGGCCAGCTGTGCTTTCTTTCAAGTGCATTCGGATAATCAACATGATTGGAGGTTTAAGTATTTTTACCTCGTCCCCTCTAGTCAGAAGGCTGTGGATAGCATGGGCTTTTATGATGAACAAGGGTGGTTGGTCCGAGATAAGTTTCATTTTGGGTGGTGTAATGCTGATGCTGACTGTAACACCCCTTTCTACCCGTCAAATTATTTATAAAAATCAGAGTTTGAAAAATCTCGTTCATAGGAAATGTTACACGTACTCAAATCAAACGTCGCTTATCCAACTTTAAAAAAAACAGTTTAACTCAAATTAATACGTCCACGTAGCACATCACAATATCAAAAACTCAAGCCTCATGGTTAACGTTACTTATAAAACTTCTCATAACATAGACAACTACGCAGCGGAAATTTGTAAAACATAACCAAATAATCCACATGGACAAAATAATCAAAAATCATTAATAAAGGCCGAGTTCATTATCCCCCCTGAGTGCTACGTATCAGAGCATGACGACTCGACTCGAAAAGTGAAGCTAATACCTTCACTGGGAATCACCTGCACGTTACCAACACGAGGGCAACATTCAAACAGGAAAGGGTGAGCATCATTTCAGTCTATATAATAGAAAATAGGATAAGCACTAATCATAGGCTACGCACCAGAATAATCAGCATCCAATACACAAAACATTCACATCACAGTCATCAGTCACATCATGTACAAAACTCATCTCACGTCATATAGATTTATGAAATGCAACCCACTCGCGGGTATATGCATGAAGGTACCTTTTCACAAAACGTCGCTTAGCCACTCAGGCCTCATCATCACTTAGCCACTCAGGCCTCAAAACATCACTGGGTTTTATGCATATGGGCATGAGACTCTATGACATGCACCACTCACTTCACAAAATCACACAATAACTCAGGTCACAATCAACAATGTGACTCATCACTTACCTGTTTGCTCGCACGGAGCACAACACCTGCCAAATTCATAATCATCACACAACATCACTAGGCCACTTAGACCTTAACCTCACTTAACCACACAGGCCTCAATTGACACTTACACATAAACATCATTTAACTCAAACATTAGCCACTGAGGGCAGAAACGTCATTTGACTAGCCACCAAGGGCATCCTCGTCATTTACACATCATTATCATTAACTTTGGCCACTAGGGGCAAAACAGTCATTTGACTAGCCACCAAGGGCATCCTCGTCATTTACACATCATTATCATTAACTTTGGCCACTAGGGGCAAAACAGTCATTTTGACGCTACCGTGTTTAAAACTGTTGTTTATACACCAAAAGGGATTTTTAAAGAGTTCCACGTCATTTTTCAATGTCACTGGGACGACCACCGTGGACAGCCACTTGGGCGTCCACAAACAGTCAGAAACTAACAATTTTCCATTTTAAAAATTGGACACATGGATAGACAGCGGAAGAAGCTTCACGACACTTTTTGAATCGTTCAAAACGGACGTCTACGTCAAAAGTTATGATAAAAACAATTTTAAAAAAAATTAGGCAACGTCCAGGGAACAGGCGCCTTAGGCGCCCAGGCAACCAGGCAACAAGTGCACAGGCGCCCAGCGCCCAGGCAACAACAACAACGCACGCAACACAGCACGGGCGCCTAGCGCCCAGGGGAACACGCGCAACGCAGCGCAACACAAAACAAGACACGGACACGGGCGCCTAGCGCCCAGGGGAACAACGACGCAAGGAACACGCACACACAGACACAACACGGGCGCCAGCGCCCAGGCGCGCCCCCACGCGCAACAACAACACAGAACAGGCGCCCAGCGCCCAGCATAGGCGCTTAGCGCCCAGAATCAGCAACAACCCAGAATTTGTCCAACACATTTTACAACAAAGAAAATTGTTTTCTTCAGAATTTTAAAACACACAACTCCAATTTTTCCCAGCAACTAAAACACATTTATCTCATTCAAAAAACACAAAAACTCAATTTCATCAAAACTCAATTAAAAACCAAACAACATCACTAGCCTCATCATGGCGCCCTAGGCGCCCAACACCAATGACCCCTTATGCGACCACATCCTTCAACAACCAACGCATAGATTAACATTTTAATCCTCATCACATACGCAAAACATCACCAATAACGAAATTCATGGATCAACCCAAGCAATAGATAAATTCGCATAAACTCATGATATACATATATACGAAAGTTAACATCAAGAACGTCAAGAACGTAATGAACATCAAACACGCCAAGAACATCAAGAAACATACGGTTCTAATACAAATCCTAGATCTAGAACCCATCATATAAACTATTAGATAGAGTGATAGAGCTCCCCTAACCTCGAAATTGAAGAACGGAGACTCCGGAGATAGCCACGCACAGGATCACAGCAACAAAATCACGCTCCTCGCTCTTCCTTGCTTGCGACTTCTCTCCTCTTCCTCTTCTCTCCTTACGGCGCCCCTCCTAGCTCTCTCTCTATCTCACGCTCTTCTTTCTTTCTTTCTTTTGATTTCGCCAAATGCCACAAACCCTAGCCCCCCTCCAACTAACCACTTCGCCTATTGTGGATCATGGGCTTGGGCTTTCCACTTAAGCCCAAGTCATGCAAGTGGCGCCTCCACTCCCTCCTAATACCACCAAAAATAAATAAAATTCTAATTAATCGAATTACATCAAATAATTTAATTTAAATTCCCAATTATTTAATTAAATAAATTAATTAAATAATTTTAGGGCGTTACAACTCTCCCCCACTTAGAATATTTCGTCCTCGAAATTTACCTGATCAAACAACTCTGGGTAGGACTCTCGCATCTTGCTCTCTAGCTCCCAAGTCATACTCTCGCCGGCAGCTCCTAGCCAGACCACTTTCACTAATGCAATCTCCTTGCCTCTAAGCGCCTTCACTTCACGATCCTCAATCCTTACGGGCATCGTCTCCACGGTGAGATTATCCCGCACCTCTACATCGTCCACTTGGATCACATGAGATGGATCCGAAACATACTTACGAAGTTGCGACACGTGAAACACGTCGTGCAAGTTCGAAAGATTTGGCGGTAAAGCCACTCTATAAGCCACATTTCCAATTCTCTCGGATATCTGATAAGGACCAACAAATCGAGGAGTGAGCTTCTTCGATTTCAACGCCCGACCAACACCGGTAATAGGAGAAACCCTCAAGAACACATGTTCACCCTCCTGAAACTCTAAATCCTTCCTCCGCTTGTCATGATAACTCTTCTGACGACTCTGCGAAGCCTTCATCTTCTCACGGATCATCTTGATCTTCTCCGTAGTCTCCCGGACAATCTCTGGTCCCAAAACTACACTCTCTCCCGAATCATACCAACATAATGGCGTTCTACACTTTCGACCATACAATGCTTCAAACGGTGCCATCCCGATACTGGAATGGTGACTGTTGTTATAGGTAAACTCAATCAACGCAAGATATGAATCCCATGAACCCCGCTGTTCCAATACACAAGCCCTCAACAAATCCTCTAACGACTGAATTGTTCTCTCTGACTGACCATCGGTCTGGGGATGATACGCCGAACTCATTTTTAACTTAGAACCCAATTCTTTCTGCAAACTCTTCCAAAACTCGGAAGTGAACCTCGGATCCCTATCTGACACAATACTCTTCGGAACACCGTGCAGCCTCACAATCTCCTTGACATATACCTCTGCCAACCTCGACACCGGATAAGTGATATTAATAGGAATAAAGTGAGCAGACTTCGTTAACCTATCAATGATCACCCAAATAGCGTCATGCCCCTTAGCTGTATTCGGTAACCCCGTCACAAAATCCATTGCTATGCTATCCCATTTCCACTCTGGAATTTCCAACGGTTGCATTAGCCCTGCAGGCTTCTGATGCTCTACCTTAGATTTCTGACAGGTCAAACACGCATACACAAACTGCGCCACATCTCTCTTCATACCATACCACCAAAACATCTTTTTCAGATCTTGATACATCTTCGTTGCTCCAGGATGGATACTCAACTTGCTACGATGACCTTCCTCTAAAATTGCCTTTCTCATCTCTTCATCGTCAGGAACACAGATCCTACCCCGGAACCTCAACACTCCACTGGAATCCAATTTGAATTCTTCATCTTCAGATTGACCAACCCCATTAATTAAATCCACTAACTTAACATCTGACTTCTGAGCCTCTCTGATACTGCCCAGGAATTCATTGTCGATCTTTAGCATTCCCAGCTTGACACTGCGAGGTGTCACCTTACAAACCAAACTCAAATCTCTGAATTCTTCAATTAACTCTAATTCCTTCACCATCATAGCCGACATATGCAAGGACTTTCTGCTTAAAGCATCAGCCACGACGTTAGCCTTGCCGGGATGATAATTCAAACCGAAGTCATAATCCTTCAAGAGTTCCCACCACCGACGCTGTCTCATATTCAACTCCTTTTGATCGAACAGATATTTTAGACTCTTATGATCACTGAACACTTCGAACCTTGAACCATAAAGGTAGTGCCTCCAAATCTGGAGCACAAAAACCACAGCAGCCAACTCTAAATCGTGCGTAGGGTAATTTTTCTCATGAATCCGCAATTGCCTCGACGCATACGCAACGACCTTCCCATCCTGCATCAACACACCACCGAGACCCATCTTCGATGCGTCACAATACACAACGAACGGTTCCTCTGGATTAGGCAACGTCAAAACAGGCGACGTCGTCAATCTCTTTTTCAGTTCCATAAAACTTTCCTCGCATCGAGCATCCCAAACAAAAACTTTACCCTTGCAAGTCAACTGAGTCAATGGGAGGGCCAACTTGGAAAAACCCTCGATGAACCTCCTGTAGTACCCAGCCAAACCCAAAAAGCTTCTAATCTCTGTTACGGACTTCGGAGACTCCCACTCCAACACTGCTTCTACTTTTGCCGGATCAACCGCAATACCATTACCAGAAATCACGTGCCCAAGGAAACTCACCTCTTTCAGCCAGAACTCACACTTCGATAACTTGGCGTACAACTTTTTCTCTTTTAAAACTTCCAACACTGACTTCAGATGCTCAGCATGCTCTTCATCTGACTTAGAATAAACTAGAATATCATCTATGAAGATTACCACAAACCGATCTAGGTATTCGTGGAAAATACGGTTCATATATTCCATAAATACACCAGGAGCATTGGTCACACCGAACGGCATCACAGAATACTCATAATGCCCATACCTCGTTCTGAACGCCGTTTTCTGAACATCCTCATCCTTTACTTTAATCTGATGATATCCGGACCTCAAATCAATTTTGCTGAAAACACGAGCACCTACTAATTGATCCATCAGATCGTCGATCCTCGGAAGCGGATACTTATTCTTGATAGTTACCTTATTCAACTGACGATAGTCCACACATAACCTCATGCTCCCATCTTTCTTCTTCACTAACAATACCGGAGCTCCCCACGGTGATACACTCGGTCTTACAAACTTTTTCTCAAGCAATTCTTCAAGTTGCGTCTTCAACTCAGACAATTCCGACGCCGACATTCTGTACGGTGCCATAGACACAGGCCTCGTACCAGGTACAAGATCAATCGAAAACTCAACTTCTCTTTCCGGTGGCACACCCGGGATTTCATCAGGAAATACTTCAGGAAATTCGCGTACTACCTTCAGCTCTTCAATAACAGCCTGACTCTCAGCAGACAACGAAGCCATCAACGCAAATAACTGAACTCCTTCTTTCTTCAATTTCTTCAACTGGTCAGCAGACACCAAAACCGAACTTTCTTCACCGAAACTAACCGACTTGCCACGACAGTTGATATGAACGTGATTATCCTCTAACCAGTTCATGCCTAAGATTACATCCAGACCTCTCAACGGCAAACAGACAAAATCCACAATAAAGTCCCTGCCGAAGATCGACACGGGACACTGAGAACACACCTGGGACGTAATCACCGACCCCTTCGCAGGAGTATCGACAACCATATCCCCACACATGGCAGATAAAACAAGACCCAATCTTTTACAGCAATCAACAGAAATAAAACAATGGGTAGCACCAGTATCAATAAGAGATTTCAGAGAAGTACCATTAATAAAACACGTACCTCTAATCAGACCATCATCATCCTCAGGCTCCTCTCCTGCCAATGCAAATACCTTCCCAGTAGACCTTTCCTTTTTCGGCTTTGTACACTTCGTACTGATATGCCCAGACTCACCACAGTTGAAACACACCACATCCTTGACCTTACAATCGGCTGCCATATGACCCTTTTTACCGCAACGGTAGCAATTCCTATCATCCGACCTGCACGTAGTACTCTTGTGGCCAGGCTTGCCACACTTATAACAGACAATGCTAGCAGGGGCATCTCCCCCACTAGGACCCTTACCTCCAGCAGCCTTCTGATAACTCTTACCCGCAGGAACCTCATACGGCTTGCTTCGACTCTGAAACTTGCCCTTTCTCTCAGAAGTAGCTTTGTAGCGAGCAGTACTGTCTTCCTCGAAAATTCTGCAACTGTCAACCAGATCTGCGAACACACGAATCTTCTGATAACCAATGGCCTGTTTAATATCAGGCCTCAACCCATTCTCAAATTTGATGCATTTAGAAAATTCAGCTGTAGCCTCACTGTAATGTGGATAAAATTTGGCTAGCTCCACAAATTTTGCCGCATAGGCAGTCACAGACATACCACCCTGCTTCAGCTCCAAAAACTCTATCTCTTTCTTCCCGCGGACGTCTTCAGGAAAATACTTTCTCAGAAATTCCCTGCTGAAAACCTCCCAAGTAATCTCTTCCTGCACAGCCTCTAACCTCTGCCTAGTAGCCAACCACCAGTCGTCGGCCTCCTCGGCTAACATGTGGGTACCAAAGCGGACCTTCTGCTCAACAGTACAGTCCATCACCCTGAAAATCCTCTCGATCTCCTTCAGCCAAGCCATAGCACCATCTGGATCATATTTGCCCTTAAAGGTGGGCGGATTCTCCCTCTGGAAGGTAGTCAGACTCCTAAAACCAGCATTATCACCAACATTTTGCTGACCCTGCACAGCCTGAGCCATAGCTTGCAATGCAGCAGCAAGAGCAGCGTCGTTTCTTCCAGCCATTACGAACTATCACTGCAGCACAAACTAAAGATTTAGAACTAATCTAATGTCATAAGACACTATGACAGGACAACATTGGCCGGACAGACCGAACTGCTCTGATACCACTAATGTAACACCCCTTTCTACCCGTCAAATTATTTATAAAAATCAGAGTTTGAAAAATCTCGTTCATAGGAAATGTTACACGTACTCAAATCAAACGTCGCTTATCCAACTTTAAAAAAAACAGTTTAACTCAAATTAATACGTCCACGTAGCACATCACAATATCAAAAACTCAAGCCTCATGGTTAACGTTACTTATAAAACTTCTCATAACATAGACAACTACGCAGCGGAAATTTGTAAAACATAACCAAATAATCCACATGGACAAAATAATCAAAAATCATTAATAAAGGCCGAGTTCATTATCCCCCCTGAGTGCTACGTATCAGAGCATGACGACTCGACTCGAAAAGTGAAGCTAATACCTTCACTGGGAATCACCTGCACGTTACCAACACGAGGGCAACATTCAAACAGGAAAGGGTGAGCATCATTTCAGTCTATATAATAGAAAATAGGATAAGCACTAATCATAGGCTACGCACCAGAATAATCAGCATCCAATACACAAAACATTCACATCACAGTCATCAGTCACATCATGTACAAAACTCATCTCACGTCATATAGATTTATGAAATGCAACCCACTCGCGGGTATATGCATGAAGGTACCTTTTCACAAAACGTCGCTTAGCCACTCAGGCCTCATCATCACTTAGCCACTCAGGCCTCAAAACATCACTGGGTTTTATGCATATGGGCATGAGACTCTATGACATGCACCACTCACTTCACAAAATCACACAATAACTCAGGTCACAATCAACAATGTGACTCATCACTTACCTGTTTGCTCGCACGGAGCACAACACCTGCCAAATTCATAATCATCACACAACATCACTAGGCCACTTAGACCTTAACCTCACTTAACCACACAGGCCTCAATTGACACTTACACATAAACATCATTTAACTCAAACATTAGCCACTGAGGGCAGAAACGTCATTTGACTAGCCACCAAGGGCATCCTCGTCATTTACACATCATTATCATTAACTTTGGCCACTAGGGGCAAAACAGTCATTTGACTAGCCACCAAGGGCATCCTCGTCATTTACACATCATTATCATTAACTTTGGCCACTAGGGGCAAAACAGTCATTTTGACGCTACCGTGTTTAAAACTGTTGTTTATACACCAAAAGGGATTTTTAAAGAGTTCCACGTCATTTTTCAATGTCACTGGGACGACCACCGTGGACAGCCACTTGGGCGTCCACAAACAGTCAGAAACTAACAATTTTCCATTTTAAAAATTGGACACATGGATAGACAGCGGAAGAAGCTTCACGACACTTTTTGAATCGTTCAAAACGGACGTCTACGTCAAAAGTTATGATAAAAACAATTTTAAAAAAAATTAGGCAACGTCCAGGGAACAGGCGCCTTAGGCGCCCAGGCAACCAGGCAACAAGTGCACAGGCGCCCAGCGCCCAGGCAACAACAACAACGCACGCAACACAGCACGGGCGCCTAGCGCCCAGGGGAACACGCGCAACGCAGCGCAACACAAAACAAGACACGGACACGGGCGCCTAGCGCCCAGGGGAACAACGACGCAAGGAACACGCACACACAGACACAACACGGGCGCCAGCGCCCAGGCGCGCCCCCACGCGCAACAACAACACAGAACAGGCGCCCAGCGCCCAGCATAGGCGCTTAGCGCCCAGAATCAGCAACAACCCAGAATTTGTCCAACACATTTTACAACAAAGAAAATTGTTTTCTTCAGAATTTTAAAACACACAACTCCAATTTTTCCCAGCAACTAAAACACATTTATCTCATTCAAAAAACACAAAAACTCAATTTCATCAAAACTCAATTAAAAACCAAACAACATCACTAGCCTCATCATGGCGCCCTAGGCGCCCAACACCAATGACCCCTTATGCGACCACATCCTTCAACAACCAACGCATAGATTAACATTTTAATCCTCATCACATACGCAAAACATCACCAATAACGAAATTCATGGATCAACCCAAGCAATAGATAAATTCGCATAAACTCATGATATACATATATACGAAAGTTAACATCAAGAACGTCAAGAACGTAATGAACATCAAACACGCCAAGAACATCAAGAAACATACGGTTCTAATACAAATCCTAGATCTAGAACCCATCATATAAACTATTAGATAGAGTGATAGAGCTCCCCTAACCTCGAAATTGAAGAACGGAGACTCCGGAGATAGCCACGCACAGGATCACAGCAACAAAATCACGCTCCTCGCTCTTCCTTGCTTGCGACTTCTCTCCTCTTCCTCTTCTCTCCTTACGGCGCCCCTCCTAGCTCTCTCTCTATCTCACGCTCTTCTTTCTTTCTTTCTTTTGATTTCGCCAAATGCCACAAACCCTAGCCCCCCTCCAACTAACCACTTCGCCTATTGTGGATCATGGGCTTGGGCTTTCCACTTAAGCCCAAGTCATGCAAGTGGCGCCTCCACTCCCTCCTAATACCACCAAAAATAAATAAAATTCTAATTAATCGAATTACATCAAATAATTTAATTTAAATTCCCAATTATTTAATTAAATAAATTAATTAAATAATTTTAGGGCGTTACACTGACCGCACTTCTTGGTCTTATCGCGTCCTCCCGTCTGAGTTATCAGATTCCGAGCTGAGGACCTTAAGTATACTTAGGAGGATTGTCAGTCGCTTGTCCACTACGCCCCAAAAGATTTTGTGTGGTGAATTATCAAAGACTTCAACGATTCCCGAGGCTGTTGAGCTCTTAGGTTGCTTGTTTGGATTGGTGTGCCTTTATTTTCTCCTTTTAACTCTTTGCTTCTGTTGCTGATTTGTTTCATTGTTGTTTTGCAGATAAGATGGCTGCTCCACTTTCCTTCAATGAATTGGCTTCTTGGGCCGAGAGGAGGAAGCCTTTAGGTTTCGAACCTGATGAGGCAAGTAGTCCAGTTCCTGCAGTGTCAGCTCTTGTTCGCCCCTCCATGGGACCTCGTCCGAGTCTAGGAGCGCCAAGCCGGGCTGTTAAAGATTTCTCTGGGGGTCCAAAGTCAGTCCAAGCGCAAGAAAAGTTGTACCCAGCGTTCTCCTCCTGCTGATGGCCCTTCTCCTGTTAGGCGCCCCTCTCTTGAGAGTATAGAGGAGGGTGAAATCAGCTTCAGTGCGCAAGAGCGTGACCACCTTTGGGAGCACCCTTTCGAACTTGCCATGCGTATGGTCAAGGCTGGGGAGAGTCTGCATGCGAAGTAGGGAGCTGAGAGGGGGT
Source organism: Astragalus membranaceus (assembly GCA_039519185.1). Taxonomy (NCBI): domain Eukaryota; kingdom Viridiplantae; phylum Streptophyta; class Magnoliopsida; order Fabales; family Fabaceae; genus Astragalus; species Astragalus membranaceus. The sequence continues at coordinate 176,297,054 of CM076848.1, read as the reverse complement.
GCGGATCTCACTCAGGTAACCCTTTTGATTTATTTCTTTAAATTTTTGACATATCTGTAGTTTGGAAACTTGAACCATGTTGTGTTGTTTTTCCCTTTATGTAGGGTTGAGCGAGGAGAGGGATCAACTTGTGTTGGATAAGAATCGACTTCAGGTAGATCTTCATGAAGCTTTGGAATCTGCTTGTCGGGCCAAAGAGGCTGCTCGTCACTATCAGAAAGACCGGGAGGACGCCTATGCTGAGAGGGATGAGTAAAAGAAGAGGGTGGAGGAGCTCCAATCTGAATTGGATAGTATGAAGAAACTGAAGGACGAGGCTGAGACAAAGGTGCAGATGGTGGCCGTGAAGGCTGTAGACTTTTCCTATGCCGCCTATGATAAGGCGATTAGCCATGTTCGGTGTTTGTATCCGGAAGCCATTCTAGAGTCGAGCGTCCTTCAATTTGATCATGATGTTCGGGATGGGAGGATCGTCAAATACCACTCCAACGGGGTTGACTTCGATGTCGTTGCCCCCTGCTTATTTCTTTCAGTCCAGTTGCTTTGATTGTGTAATTTTTCTTTGACTTGTCGAATTTCGTTATGTGTCTTGCTTAATGGAGCCTTGCTGTCTCCGGGGCGATTTTTGTATTACGTTTCACCCCAACGGGGTTGACCTCGATGTCATTGTCCGCTGATATTTATGTTACTTTTTGAAACGTCTATGTTTCTTCTTTGCCTAGCTTATTTCTTATGTTTATAATTGGCATGTGTTGGATGGCCTTGGGTACACATTCTTGCCTTGCGCACCTGAATATACAATTTCATATCGCTTCGTGGCAAAGGGCTATGTTTTGAACCTCATGGGCGCTTTGTGCTCCAACATTGGTGCCCTGCCAGGCGCCCTCATGGGCGCTGCCTTGGTGCTTGGTGCCCTGCCAGGCGCCCTCATGGGCACTGCTTGCTTCATCATTGGTGCCCTGCCAGGCGCCCTCATGGGCGCTGGTTGCTTCATCATTGGCACCCCGTCGAGCGCCCTCATGGGCGCTGCCTTGGTGCTTGGTGCCCTGCCAGGCGCCCTTTTGCCAGGCGCTGCCTGCTTTATCGCCTTCGTGGGTGCCTTGTGCCATGCCTCCTGATGTTGGCGCCCTCCTAGGCGTCTTGTGTCAAGGTGCAAAGTCCTGATGTTGGCGCCCTCTTAGGCGCCTTCCTGGACTCAGGCGCAAGTCATTGCCTTGCACATTTGTATGTCTGATCTCATACCTCCTCATGGCAGTTTTATTCTGGAGGCAGTGTGTCAGAGGGGTCTGAACCTAACTTGGCCATCAGAGGTTGCGATATCTCGCTACGTTCCCCGTGGCAAAGTTAACTCCGGGGGCAGTTTATCAGAACTCGGTCTGAATTTAACTTGCCCATCAGAGGTTGCGACACTTTTAAAGTTGTTTCGTGCCTCGTGGAAGTGTACACTCTGGGGGCAGTTTATCAGAACTCGGTCTGAATTTAACTCGCCCATCAGAGGTTGTGACACGTTTAAAGTCACTTCGCATCTCGTGGGACTCTGGGGGCAGTTTATCAGAACTCGGTCTGAATTTAACTCGCACATCAGAGGTTGTGACACGTTTAAAGTCACTTCGCACCCCGTGGGACTTTGGGGGCAGTTTATCAGAACTCGGTCTGAATTTAATTCGCCCATCAGAGGTTGCGACACGTTTAAAGTCGCTTCGTGCCTCGTGGAAAGTATACTCTGGGGGCAGTTTATCAGAACTCGGTCTGAATTTAACTCGCCCATCAGAGGTTGTGACACGTTTAAAGTCACTTCGTGAAACTAGTAGGTCTACTCGTGCCTCGGTTTGTAGGGAGGCGCAAACGATCATAGCGTTGATCTCATGCCGCCCCTTTTTACCGTCAGGCTTTACTTAGTTGCCTGGTCCCCCCGCCGTTAGTATTAGGACCTGGCTTTCTATTCTGCAAGTGATAGTAAACGTTGCTGACATGATATTTTTGAATCGTAAAGAGTAAAATAATTTCATTCATTCATTCGTGTGTGTTATCAGTTCACGCTACTACATTATTTTGATATGGAAGCAAGGCTCATACAACCAACTTCTTTAGCTTTAGGGCGTTCTAGGTGTTAGGATCAACAACTATATGGTGGCAGGCTACCTCAGGTGGTATCCCTGGCCCATCCGCTGCAGATCAGAGAAACAGGTCCCCATTCTCCCTTGGGTGGAAGGTGAGTTTCTCTTTAACCTCCTCAAGGAGGTCAGAACACTCTTCATCTGGCTTGAATCTCTTCAAACGCTTTTTTGGCTCCCCAGTAAGGGTGGAATCTTCTTCCTCTTCCTCACTGTCTGAATCACCTCTAGCATCCCAATCTGCCAAATTTACCTCATCTCCTTTCCCGAATCCACTGTCTGAGACTCTCACTCCAGTAGTCTCTCTTTCATCCTTCATGCTCATATAAAAACACCTGCGTGCCGCACCTAGGTCCGCCTGGAGGGTTACCACCTTATTTTCCAGGCTGTAGAACTTCATTTTAAGGTGAACCGTTGATGTTACTGCCTCCAGCTTGCCCAGTGTGGGTCTCCCAATGATGCATTGGTAGACCGACTTGTAGGGGAGGACTAGGAAGGCTGTCTTTACAGTTCTAAACAAAGGTGGTTCACCATCGGGGTCTCCATAGGTGACCATCAACTCTAAGTGGCCGAGTGGTTTGGTTTTTGACCCGTTGAAACCTATTAGATCCCCTCCTCGGTATGGAGTCAGGTCATCGGGGGATATGTTCAACACTTGCAGCAAGTCTTCGAAAATGATGTCCACTGCGCTTCCCTGGTCGACCAGGATTCTTCTTACCTCAATGTTGGCCATGATGGCAGTGATGAGCAACGAGACGTGTTTATTCGGCTTTCCATCAAGCAGATCCTTATCGCCAAAGGATAAGGGCGGTCTGCTTGGTCCCTTCATAGGGGCTGAGGTTGATGCCACGCTCAAGATTTCCTTCCACTTCCTTTTCATCGACTTGTTTGATCCCCAATCATCAAGGGGGTTGCTTCCGTGAATCACCATGGCCACTGGCCTTCCTTTGGATTTACGAGTGTCTTCTTTCTCGGAAGATTCGCCGTCCTCGTCCTTGACCCCTTCACCGACTGGGGCCTTTCCATTCCTAGGGGATCTAGATCTTCCTCCGGGGGATCAAGCTCTTTTGCGCGAGCCATTTGGTTCTTCCTCCTTTTTCACATACTGCAGTAGTTTCCCTCTCTGAATCATTTCCTCAATGTCGTCTCTGAGAGCACGACAGCCATTGGTGTCGTGGCTTCCACTTCGATGATAGCGACACCATTTCTTCGAGAGGTTCGATGATAGCCATATCGTCCTCTTCGTAATCCATGTACTTCTGAGACCTTTGAAGGAACTCGCCCAAGTTCCTAGGTTTGTTGATACCTACATCCATCTGGAAAAGACTTCCCTTTCTCAATCCGTCTTTCATCCAAAATAACCTCTGCCTGTCTTCCAAATTTCGAACACACGAGGCCTCCTTGTTGAAACGCTCAATGTATTCTCTTAGTGTCTCATCGTCATGCTGTCTGACGGCCCTTAGCACTTCTTCAGATTTGAGTTTCAACCGGGAGGCAGTGAAATGAGCTGTGAACATTCTCGCCAGCTGCCCCCATGAGGAGATGGAGTTCAGCCTTAGCTCTTGAAACCACTCTAGTGCGGAATTTTCGAGAGTGAGGGGGAAGATTTTGCAGTGGACAGGCTCCCTGGCGCCTCTATAGCGCATCATCAGGGAGAAGTGTGCCAGATGGCGGTCTGGATCCCCGGTTCCGCCAAACATCTTGAGGGTTGGCAGCTTCTCCAAGGCCCTTGGGATTCGGCATTCATCCACCCTTCGAGTGAAAGGTCCTTCTTCCGAAAACCCTCTTGAGTTTCGGGGGGAGGTGTCTTCATAGTCCAACTCATGATACCTGCGTCGGTCGGGGGATCTCCTCGATGGTGATCCCCAGTGGTGCCTCTGATGGGTGTCGAACCGGTTCCTTGGCCTCTCACGAGAATCAGGGGATGCGCGTGAGGAGGTCCTGGAGTGGGAGTCGTGAGGCTGGCAGGTATCATCTGGAGGGGATGGAGGGGTCCTTGGAGGTGAGCCCGATCCTTCATGCCTGTGTCGCCGAGGGGGAGATCGGTGCACATGCCTTCGCCTTGGGGGGAACGATAGACGTGGTGCCTTCGAGGGGGAGACCGATGGCGCCTTGAAGCCACCGTTGTCAGAGGAGGCTGCTCGGGCAGGGATGCCACAAGCCTTTCTATCTGCCTTAGGCGGGCTTCCTGCTGCAGCATAGCTTGAGTGCGGCTGGCCAGGAGATCCAAAAGTTGGCTTACATTCGAGGTTTGGGGAGACTGACTGGTGCCCTTGTTAGGCAGGCTGGCGACGTTGCCCTCATAAGGCAGGCTGGCGACGTTGCCCTCATAAGGCAGGCTGGCGACATTGCCCTCATTAGGCAGGCTGGCGACGTTGCTCTCAGGGGTATCCTCTGGTCGGAGTGAGCCATGGAGTAGCAAGAGAAAAGTTCAAGGAGTAGTGATTGTGAAAGATAGATATCTCCCACTGTGGTCGCCAATGTTCTGTACCTAGCAGTATTTTGGTCGGCTGCTGTTGGTAGGTCTCTTGCTGTCTTGGCAGGAGGTCAGTGAGCGCCGGGGGGGGGGGGGGGGTACCTGCAAAGCCACTCCGACGCTCAAGTCAGTATGAGAGTAAGCTAGTGAATCTGCCAGGGAAGAGTATGTACCTTGTAAATGGCTATGCGAGCCTGTATTTATAGGAAATCGTGCCCGTTTGTGGGTCATCGGATCAGCGGAATTGATCTTAACCGTCCAAGCGTGATTGGGCTTGTATGTTGTGGATAAGGGCCAAAGTGATTGGGCCAATCCATATCCGTTGCTAAACGCACCTCCTGGATTTGCTAAATGGACCTCTTGGTCCAGTCCAGAACAGTAATATTGGAGATTTGGATTATATTATAAAGAGTCGAATTTTTACTCTAAATTCACCTGGTATTGTGAGCGCCTTCCTCTTTATACATACAAACCTGGCTAGTCCAAGAATCATAACAAATATAATAACTATTCCTACTAGTGCCTGCAATGCCAGTGGGAATAGTCTAGGCCCGAGCCTAGCCCGTGGCCTGTTGTAGGCTCATTTTTTAGGCCTGACCTGACCTTTTTGAAAGTCTGCTTAAGCCTGAAAGCCTATTTAAAAGCCTATTTGAGTAATTTGTAAATAGACTAAGAAGCTAACAAAGTCAATGAGTTCTATTTTATATGACATCCCATTTAAATTTTATTTTATAATAATAACTTTAAATATGTCAATAATAGATGTATGTCGATATGCTTAGATTAACAAAAAATATTATCAAATTTATGATTTAACGTGTGAAAAATTTAATACAATAACAATAATATTAATAAAAGTATTAATTATATTTAATTAAATAGGCTGGTCTGATAGGTCTAAATTTTTTTTCCGATGACCTGTAGTCTGGCCTTCTTAACTAAATAGGCTTTTTTAAAAAGTTTTAGCGTGGTCTGGCTTGGGCCTGACGTAGGCTGGGCCATAGGCCCTTGTCAGACGGACTTGGCCTATTCCCACCCCTACCCTACAAGGTTCTTAATATTGAAGCTTCTCTTATTCCTTCTATGATCTAAGAAATAGTAAAGCATTCCGTGTGTTAACAAACAAACAAGAAGAAGATTGCAATTTGGGAAGTGAAAAAAAAGAGGGAAAAGGAAAAATACATCTCCGAGCTTTAAGACATAGAAGTGCGTTAGACAGTCCCGAACTACACAAACATTTGAATTACAACCAACTAAATAGTCTTTGGGAGTGTCCACTCAGAACAAGACCAATAAAGTAAACAAAGTACTGAGGATAAAAAAAATATCATGCATGCATGGTATGGTACCATTGCATCCCCATTTGTAGTCTCATGAAATGCAAGCAATCTTTCCAAATAAGGATACATATATGATGACTAAGGTGTCACATGGTATCATACAAATTGCCAAAACTTTTCATCTCCTCTAAATGTGAGTTACATATATTGCTAAGAGTGTATATAAATAGAATAGAAAATTAGTTGAGTGCAAATTACTCAAGCATTCATAAATTAATATATCGAATTCTGAAGTATCTATATCAGTGTCACGATAGTGTCCTATCGCGCTTCTAACAATGAGATTGAAGCTTCATTTACTGAACACTTTGCTGAAGAAGATCCTGTTTTAATTGTATTATCATTTCCTGTGTAGAACCCTGGCTCAGTTGGTCTAGGAAGTAACTTTTCACCCTTTAACATTAAAGTCACAGATGACATGTTAGGCTTAGGCCTATATTCTAGTTGCTGTTGTACACACAATAGACCCACATGAATACATCGTAATATTTCTGAAGATAGAGTTGGTTCATATAGTATATCAGCTACTAGCTCAGTGGCCTTTCTTCAATCCATAATCTCCATGCCTAAAATGACATAAAAGTTACAACATGAGCTCAATTAGTACTCACAATTTTCAACTGTTGTAATTCTTAGAGTTTGGGGTTGGGCCTAACTCAACCCTACAAAATCGGCTTGTAGAGCGAGGGATGTCTCCCACTTATAAACTCATTTTCAGGCCGTATCACATTCGATGTGGGGCTTTGGGGGGTGTGATCCAAGTGACCTAATGGCGGGTGACCCAACAGATCTTGGATAGACTCTGATACCATCTTAGGGTTGGGCCTAACTCAACTCTACAAAACCAACTTTTAGAGTGTAAGGCCGACCCAAAAATCTTTTTTAGTGGGGGATGCCTAAGGCAAACTTTTAGTTGAGGTCATTTTTTTTTCTTTAGGCTCGGTCTTATACGAGCCATTTTTGCTTTATAAAAACTAATGACAAAATATGAGGCCTAAAGCTAGGGCTTTAGTAGTCTTACTCTTAGGCCGACCCCGGTAGAGTGAGAGACATCTCCCACTTATAAACTCATTTTTAAACCGTATTATATTCGATGTGGAAATCTTAACGGTAATAATAATTGATAAAGCTTAAAGGTGGCTGAAATATTGAATAAAAAATTATGTAAGTAAAGGTTATATAGCGTGAGAAAATAATTAAATTACCTTAATTCTTTATTTTGGGGCAGGTATGTGTGGAGTTTACTTTCAACTATTCATTTTTTTTTTATGTCAATTGTGTATGATATGAACTAGTTTTCATTTTGAATTTCTTACCTTCCAATAGATTTATCAAGACTTAGAAAGTGGTAAGGAAAGTAACTATAAATAGTATGTCACTAGATAAAGAAATATATACAATTCAAACTTACATGACCAAGAAGGTTAAGATGATGGGAAGGGCCACAAAATCCACGATTCTTCTTCCCACTAATTATCTCAAGTACAACGACACCAAAGCCAAAAACATCAGATTTGATTGAGAAAGATCCATGCACTGCATTATCGAGAGGCATATAACCACTATAAAAGAACGACCTTCAAGTCAGAAAGGAAACAAATTAGGAAAAATTGCACTCAACATACTTCTTTTATTTTGTAAAGACACTCACTCCCTCTAGATTCAGGGCCGGCCTTGGCCTGTGTGGCCGTACAGGCCACAGCCCAAAGCCATTTTTTTAGGGCCCAAAGTTAATTACAAAGTATATACTACTCCGTTACAGAATATAAACAAAAACTGGTCAATAGAAGTTGATGTATCCGGTCCAAATTTTGAACCAAATACATCAGCTTCTGTTGAGCAGTTTTTGCTTATATTCTGTAACGGAGGGAGTATATTAACAGTTGTATTTCATGAAAAATAACGAAATTTTGTCTCGGCGGACAAAATTCTATTCCACCAGCGAACGAATGCGTGTTCACCATGAAATTCGAACCCAATTGCTTGTGGTTGCAATATTCGGCCTGACCACTAGACCACTACGCATTTTTGTTGTATAATGTTGCAAGTATAATCTATCTAATATCTAATTTAAGGGTAAAAATGTCATTACTCTCTATTTCTTTCTTTTTCTTCTTACACTCTCTTTCTTCCTTTTTTTTTTCTCTTTCTTCTTACATTTTCTTTCCTCATTTCCACTTTTCTCTTACACTCTATTTCTTCATTTTTTTCTTTTTACTTTACTTTTACTTTTCACATAAACAATTATTATCTTTCTTTTATCACTTGACTTTAGTTTTTTTAACTAAATTTCTAAATTTATACAAACACTACTCTACTAAAATTACCTATAAAAATGTAAATGAGTCACACTAAAAAACAAATAAAAACTATCACCTTTTTGGAAAAAGTTATCACCTTAAAATTTTAATTTTTCTCTTCGAAATCTGTTTACATTCTTATTGATAATCTACTATAACCTCTTATTGATAATCTACTATCTATCTTTTATTATCTGCTATAATCTACTAATCAACTAAAATAATCAATTGAAATTATGAGATAATTGCAATGATAGAAAAAAAACACGGGATAACTGCACTAATCTATTTATACAAACAAACCTCCTATGAAATTACCAATTTGGATATCTTATTAACAAGACACATATCTAATTTAAGGGTAAAAATGTCATTACCCTCTATTTCTTTCTTTTTCTTCTTATACTCTCTTTCTTCCTCTTTTTTTCTCTTTCTTCTTACACTCTCTTTCATCATTTTCACTTTTCTCTTACACTCTCTTTCTTCCTTTTTTTCTTTTTACTTTACTTTTACTTTTCTCATAAACAATTCTTCTCTTTCTCTTATCACTTCACTTTAGTTATTTTAACTAAATTTTTAAATTTATACAAACACTACTCTACTAAAATTACCTATAAAAATGTAAATGAGTCACACTAAAAAATAAATAAAAACTATCACCTTTTTGGAAAAAGTTATCACATTAAAATTTTAATTTTTCTCTTTGAAATCTGTTTACACTCTTACTGATAATCTACTATCAGCTCTTATTGATAATCTACTATCTATCTTTTACTATCTACTATAATCTACTAATCAACTAAAATAATCAAATGAAACTATGAGATAACTGCAATGATATAAAAAAACACAAGATTAATAATTGTCATTGATAATTAAATTTTTTGAAGACTACTATAAACCTACTATCTAAAAAACAAGATGATTTAATGACTATTTAAACTACTAATTAATATTTAAAACAAATATTTCTTATTGATAATCTACTATCTCTCTTTTACTATCTATTATAATCTACTAATCAACTAAAATAATCAATTGAAACTACAAGATAACTTCACTGATATATAAAAAAAGACGGGATAACTGCACTGATATATAAAAAATACGAGATTAATATTTGTCACTGATAATTAAAATTTTTGAAGACTACTACTACAAACCTACTATCTAAAAAAACAAGAAGACTTAATGACTATTTAAACTACTAATTAATATTTAAAACAAATATTTCCTATTCATACTACTATCTAACTTTTACTATCTAATCTTAAAAAAAACTTTTACTATCTACCATAATCTACTAATCAACAAAAATAATCAATTGAAACTACGAGATAACTGCACCGATATATAAAAAAACACGGTATTAATATTTGCCATTGATAATTATAGTTTTTGTATACTACTATAAACCTACTATCTAAAAAAATAAGAAGGCTTAATGACTATTTAATCTGATTAATATTTAAAACACACGTGACAAATATTTGTCACTAATACCTAAAAAAGGAAATATAATTGTCACTGATATATACAAAAATACGGGATAAATATTTCTTATTGATAATCTACTATCTATCTTTTACTATCTACTATGACCTACTAATCAACTCAAATAATCAATTGAAACTATGAGATAACTACACTGATACATAACAAACACGGGATAACTGCACTGATATATAAAAAAAATACGGGAATAACTGCAATGATATATATAAAAACACGGGATAGCTGCACTGATATATAAAAAATACGGGATAACAACACTGATATTTATAAAAAAAAACACGGGATAAATGCACAGATTGTTTTTAAATAATACTTTTACATTTTTAGATTTTAATATTTATCTATTTTTTATTTGAAACTCATTTTTTATCTACTTTAAATTTGCCTTTATTTTCGCGGGGAAATATTTAGACTATTTAAATACTGTCTAATTAATAAGTTCATTCATAAAAAGAACATGACAGCACCCGTGCGTATGCACAGGTATCCTACTAGTATATATGCTAAACTTAATACGAAAATATATCTATATAACAAGAAAAAAAATTGTAGACCCCAATTAGGGGTCCAATTTTAAAAATTTGAACAGGGCGCTTTAATTGTTTGGGATGCCCTGTCTAGATTACACACATCTCCTCTCTATTATGTAAAACTAGACGGGGTGTTTGTGTCATTAATTTTAACAAAACTGAGGGAATGTAAATGTGCAGTTTTACTTATAATTAAGGGTTACGAGTGTTCATTTTAAAAATAGAAGTACTACGAGTGTCATTTAACTTAGGGGAGGGAAAGTGAGTGAAATTTCCCTAAAAAAAGCATATTAAAAGGTGTATGTGAAACTTACTATGTTCCAACCACTCTATTTGTATTGGCCTCAGGATGATATCCTTTGAATGTTCTAGCAAGACCAAAATCTGATATCTTTAGGATCATATCAATATCAAGAAGAATATTGCTTGTTTTGAGATCTCGGTGTATGATTCTCAGTGTAGAATCTTGATGGAGATAAAGTAGTCCTCGAGCAATCCCATCAATAATTTCCAAGCGCTTAGTCCAATCTAGTAATTTACTTCGAGTATCATCTAACAATATTCAATCAATGTTTCAAGTTAGTAAGGAAACTACATTGGATGATGACAAGAAGAGCAATAAATTAATTTGGTTGGTGTTAAATTCAAACCAAAAATAAAGTAATTCAAGCTTCCGTTGGGCATGAACTCATAGATCAACAACTTTTCATCTTCTTGAATAGAACAACCAACAAGTTTTACAAGATTACGGTGTTGAAGTGTTGCCATTAACTTCACTTCATTTTTGAATTCCTCAGTTCCTTGTCCTGAGGTTTTTGAAAGCCTTTTAACAGCAATCTCTTGTCCATCTCCCAATATGCCCAATATGCCCTAGTAATCCTTTGGAAAATTTAGTACTTGTTGCACTTGGTGATTTAAGATGACAAAGTAACTATGAAGCAATGACACAGACACAAATATTGGATACGACACGAACAAACAGACACTAGTGCAAAAATGACATTAGAATTAGACATTTAAAGTTAGGCGCTCAGATGCCTGACTACATAAGTAGACACGATGGCAAACTTGTAACTAAGAGGCAAAATTCGCGAGTTTAAAGGTCAAGCAGATACGTGCCTGACTTCTAAAGTGTAGAAATAGGGAAAAAACTAGACTTTAGAAGTCAGACATGTATTCGCCTGACTACGTAGGTGACACGGTGGCAAACTTGTAATTAAGGGTGAAATTTTTTTTCTTCTATTTTAATACTTTAGTCAGACGCGTGTATCCGCTTGACCTCTAAAGTCCAAAATACAAAAAAATAATTTTCGCACGCCAGACTCTAGCTATCTCTCTCATTCATGCAGACTCTCCCCTCTCTCTCATTCACGCACACTCTCCTCTCGCACGCCATCCACCTCCCCTGAACCACCATTCTCCAGATCCACCTCCCTGAACCTCCTGATCCTCCAGATCCACCTCCCTGAACGCCACCTCTCTGAACCTCCGGACCCTCCGTTCCTCTCCCTCACCTCACCGTTGCGTTTCTCACTCGCGAACCGAAAATGGGGGTTCTACTCACCTCACCGTCGCGTTTCTCACTCTCCCTCACCTCACCGTCGCGTTTCTCACTCTCCCTCACCTCACCGTCGCGTTTCTCCTCTCCCTCACCTCACCGTTGCGTTTCTCACTCTCCTCACCGCAAACCAGCTCGTTCAAAGCGACGCCGTTTTTCTCTTCCTAGTTTTTTTTTCCTGTTTGATTTCATAACCGATTTGTTTATTTTCTATTTTATTTACTATTATTATTACTATTACTACTTCCTTTATTGTTGTTTTGTTTCTGGTAAATGTTTTGAAATCAGAAGTTATACTATGATGTTTTTGGTTCTGGTTACTTTAACTTGTTTAGTTGTCAGAGGAAGTTGATCTTTTTGTTATCTTTGTTCTATAATAAAGTGCTTGTTTTTTTTCCTAAATGAGTTGAAAAATCTAATTTTCAAGCCTTTTTCTTCACCGTGCTGCATCAGGTGGTGCTGCATCACTGTGAAACTTTAGAAGTCAGAGTCCCTTTTGTTCTTGCTTATCTAGATGAGGAACATTTTGCTCTATGTAAGCACCTTAATGGGCATATGGAGAATTGGTTCCTACTTTACACTTTGCCATGTGAAACTTGTTGATAACTGTATTTTATATTTGTTTCAGATGGATTGGTGGGTATTTTGCTACAAATGAATATGGAATCAATCTTTCAGCTAGATAAATATTCCCCCTCTTCAACCCAATGGTGTCAAATAGGTACTGAGCAAGAAGCATCTTTATCAAACTCTCCATTTCTCATTTGGAAATAAAAGTAGCAGTATCCAGACTCCAATCGAAAATACTAAAATGGAATATGAGTTCCTTGTTTTCAATTTTAGCTAATTGGGATGGAACAGCCAGTATTAAGCTTTAAAGCTGGGATGGAACATTCAAAATCTGGTGTTTAAGTCGTTTTGCAGCAAAACGGCAGCGAAGATGGCGACGGCGAGGATTAAGCTTTTGCGGAACAAGAGGGAGGTGGTTGTTAGGCAGATGAGACGCGACATTGCTCTTCTTCTTCAATCTGTTCAAAACGCCACCGCTCGGATCCGGGTAAATTTCAAGATCACTTTTTTATATATTTTTAATACACTAAATTGATTTTTTTTGAATATTGAATGTTAAATGGTGTGTGATTAAACTTGATTTGTGATGATAGCACATTATAGAGCTGATTCTAACTGGTACTAGGTGAAGGCTTAGGTTAAAGGATATTGATTTTGTAGTTGAGATAGTTAGTTTGGAATAATTTTTGTTAGGGCACTCAAATTATGACTTTGCTGTTCCTTGCTATTTTGGAGTAAACCATTGATTTCATCGCTAAGCTAATACTCATTCATTTTGTTATTTAGATAACTGAAAATAGTAAGTGGTCTCCAAGGTGATTCAACAAATGCATCCACCAAATTCAATAGGCCAGTTACAAGGTGATTCAAAACTTAATACTCTATTACATATTTGCATTATTATTGTTCTTATCTTCTAATAAGATTATGTGGTGACTCATCAGTTTATCAGGTGGTGGAAAAAGCGACGCGATGCATTTTGAAGATTCTAAGTCTGCTGCTGAAGCAGCAGCTGAATCAGCTAAGAAAGCAATCGCCGCAGCTGAATCAGCTAAGCGAGGATCAGATGGGGCTAACTCGTCAGCGGAGATTCAAGCTTTGACCAAGCAGGTACGACTATCAAAATTAGGTTCACCGCGACTGCATTGTCCAGTTCATAATCACTAAAACTCAATGCATCCTAAGCACATAAAATCAGAGAGGACCCTTACCTCATATATGTAACAAGCCAGAGAAAATCATGCATTAGAGAGACAGTGATCAGTACCACAAGATTTTCGTTACTAAAAAACCCAAAGCTAACAGCAAAAGGAAGGTGATGCTCAGCTTGTGCAGCCTTACAGAGATAGGCCCAATGAAGGCAGTCTATCCATACAGTTGCTGGACAATCGAAAAATTTAGAAAGGCATAATGATGCAAATCGAGTGGAGCCATTTTTTGTCATAGAAGACGTGACCAATGCTGTTCCTTCACCGAGTGAGTCTTCAATGATACACACCCTGAATGTTTTGGATGAATTTGGAAGTGATGTATCTCCATCTCATACGGAAGTAGAGAGCATCATCCCAGAGTCTGATCATGAGGTAGGAAAAACTGAAAGACACTAGTGTTTATAAATTAATTCTTTATGCATTCTGAATCTTTTATTTTCATTTATAGGATGATAAAGATGATCAAACAGACAACTTCCTTTCTGATGCAATGATAGCAGAAATGGAAGCCAGCATATATGGTTTGCAGGTTGACAATTACTCGAATCTTCCAGTTCTGGTTTTTACATATGTGAAGATCTGAATTTCATTTTTGATATTATAGCCCATAATATTCTGCTGGGTTTAAGTTCAACTGTACTTTCACATCCAGATATGTTCAGAGATTGCAATTCTGTGTGTTTTGTAGTACACTTATTTCCATCTAAGGATCCTAAAAAGTAATACATAACTAGGTGTTCGAGTTTCGAATTTTAACACAGTAACTCTTGCTTCGAGGTCATTAGTTAAACTTCCACGCTGATATGCTCTGATAAAAGTGGAAATTAAGAATTAATAATCGGCTAATGCTACCTTGTTTAAATTTGAAGGCTTGGTTGACTATTCAGATAGAGGTTGCCAGTTTTTCTGGCTGAGGGGATTGGGACTAGGTGTTTATTCTAGATATGCAATGCAACAAAGTAAAACGTATTTGAGTTGTCTGGTAGAAAGATACTCTACTGGGGTCTTTATGTATAATGCACCATTTTTTATTCTCTAATCTGCATTGAATACAAGGTTTTTAACTTTGTAAGTTCAATAAAAAAGTTCTACCGGTAATGACAACAATTTCCGTCCTCTTGAAATCAATTTCTATGAAGCCATAGTGACTAGAAGATAATTGAATGCAAAGTGAATGGAACTGTTTCTATCTGTTGTTGATAAACCACCGATCCTAATTCCCTTGTTAGTTATTTGATAAAAATGAGCTCTATTGTGAAATAGGTCTGAAGTGAAGCTTTTAGGTTTATTTCTATTAAAATCTTCATGGTGTGTATCTTCTTAAACTAAAGCATTAACAATGTGTTTGACTTAGCCAAATAATTTCTAGCTTCCTTGTGCTTTTCTGCATTATACATAACAGCTGTTGGATTTTTATACCGCAGGATGATAGCAGGAGAGTTGCATCCACTATTTCCATCACTGAGTTCCCTGTTGAGCAGAAAGAAAGATCACGGTACTCATACTCTTTTGTAACAAAACATTTGATTTTGTTAAGTGACCGTGCATTAATGATTCTACCTTTATCTTTCGTCTGACTGTTCACTTTCTGTGTATTATAATTGGTTGTTTGTCTATTAAGTGACTCATTTATTTTTCAGACTGATTTGAAGAAATTACTTAGAAATCCTCCTTTAGTTAAGCTTCCTAAAATAAGTAATATACATCTAATATACATCGTTAATTTTTGTCTAGATAAAAGTCTAGTGTCTTTCAATTCTGAATTATTTTGTGAAACTGGTTCAATATAAAAGTCTAGGCACAATGAAGTCAATTTGACTAACCAGTTTTTTTTGTCTTGGCAGTGGTGTTAGGCCTTTTGGAGTGTCCCTGCTGGTTGCTGGCTATGATGGAAGATATGGCGAAGAAGCGTACTAATGTTATTCCCATTATTGAAGATGCTAGACATCCAGCCAAGTACAGAATGTTAGTTGGCATGGTAGATGTCATATTTTCTGATGTTGCTCAGCCTGATCAGGTGTGGTTTTACTTTCTCCCTGTTGTATAAATAAACCTGATAAATCTGGAGGATGGTACTAGCCATATGGGTCTTGAAAGGCCGTATCTACTGCTGTTATATATCATCAAATCTGTCTTGCTTCACTATTGTGTGACCTCTATTATTTATAGCAACTATGTGGGGTAGTCAGTTTTGTTTACAGCCATGTTAGGTGCTTCTGGATTTTGCATGAAACATAGAGCAACTTTTGTTTTATTCTTAAAAAGTTAGTTATATTTAAAGTTCATGTTTTGTTTTAATGTTTTATTTTTAGTTTCTCAAATTTTCGTGTTTTGTTTATTGTCATCTTTTGCTTTTAGTTTCTCAAATTTTGTTTTTACTACCCAGATTTGTTATTAATTTTCATTTCGAAGTTTATATTTTGTTCAATGTGAGATATCAATGCATATGATGAGTTATACTCGGATTCCCCTTCAAGACTTCTTGAATGATGCTGACACGAGTTTCTGATGCACATCTAATTCTCTTTTGTTTTTTACAAAAAAATTGTTCTTGTTCTTATTCAACTTATGTTTTAGGCATTTGATTTTGGTGTTTATTGGTTTTCCTTGCTTTTTATCTCTCTCTGCTGTCAATTGAATAGTAGCAGATTGTAGCATCATATCTAAGGATCCGTTTTATTTTTTGATGACCATTGCAGGCTAGAATTTTGGGGCTGAATGCTTCATATTATCTCAAAACAGGAGGACATTATGTTATTTCAATCAAGGTTTGTTTAATTACTTTTATCAACGTTGAAGACACTTTCCCTAACATCCCAGACTTTGAATACATAAGATTTCACTATGTTTTCTTTTATTAATGTTAAAACCGAAGGCTCACTTAATATGTTTTTGGATGATAGGCTAATTGCATAGCCTCTACAGTTCCAGCTGAGGCAGTGTTCCAAAGTGAAGTGAACAAATTGAAGGCAGATCAGTTTAAGCCATTTGAGCAAGTGACTCTTGAACCATTCGAGCGAGACCATGTCTGTGTGGTTGGTGGGTATAGAGTTCCTAAGAAGAAGAAAGATGCCTAAGTTGTTTTTAAGCAATGTATTAATATTAGTCTCAGTTTTAGTTCTGTTCATTTTGTTTAAGTTGCCCTTATTTGTCAAACATACTCTTTTCTTGGTTGTTATTAAGTGATGAATTTTAGTTTTGGATGTACTTATACAATGTGATGAATTTAAGTGTAGAATTTTATTTGCTGGTTTTGTTGAATTTAAGTGTGGAATTTTATTTGCTGGAGAATGACCAAAATCGTATAACCAGGGTGTATTTAGGAGATTAAACCAAAATTTGAAAAAGAAAAAAAACTTTTAAAGTCAGGCGCAATAATGCTTGACTTTAAAATAGACTTACGAAGTCAGGCAATAATAAATGCTTGACTTTAAATCATACTTACGAAGTCAGACAATAATAAATGCTTGACTTTAAATCATACTTACGAAGTCAGGCAAGAATAAATGTTTGACTTTAAAACATACTTACGAAGTCAGGCGAAATAAATGCTTGACTTTAAATCAGACTTACGAAGCCAGGCTATCGCTTGACTTTAAAACTCCTTACATACAAAGTCGACTTAATAAAAGTCAAGCGCCCGCCTGACTTTAAATCCCCTTTTCGCCTGACTTTAAATCTCTTTTTTGCACTAGTGAGACCCCGATTTGAATCTGAAAAATACAAGTAAATGAAGTGTCGGTGTCCAAAACGATACATGTCGGACACCTGACACGTCTTCAATTGGAAATTCCGGTGTTACAAAGTAAAGTAACCAAGACTTTTACTTGTATACCGGTCCAAAGCCACCTTCTCCTAACTTGCTTCTGTTAGAAAAGTGATTTGTGACATGAGTGATGGTTGCAAAATCAAATATTGTTGGAAAGTCATTCTCTTCCTCCTCCTTCTTGTGTATTAACTTCTTACTAAATGTTGATGTGGCCACTACAAGAACTATTAGTCCAATGATGAATGCAAAAACTCCTCCAAGAGTTCCAGCTAGCTTCTTTGTATTCAAGTGCCTCTTATTCCTCATACTCATAGGACCTGAGGGTTGAAGTAAATTGTTAGCGAACAAGAATAATTTATTAATGTGTCACAATTTCACTAGTAAATAATAAAGCCAAATTCTGAAATTTATAGGGCTAAATATGTTTTTGGTACCTAAAAAGTTTCACTTTTAGTCCCACATTTTCCCCTTCAATGTTTTTAGTCTCTCATAACTTTTAATAGCACTTTTTGGACCTTTTATAGCGTTTCTAAGCGCTATTAAAAGTTATGAGGGACTAAAAGCATTGACGAAGGAAAATGTTAAAAGCACTGATGGAGGAAAATGTGGAGACTAAAAGTTAGTGAAATATTTCATACGGATTAATGTTAAGACTCCCACATCGGATATGATATGGGTTGAAAAAGAGTTTATAAATAGTAGGCATCCCTCACCTTACAAGTTGGTTTTGTAGGGTTGAGTTAGACTCAACCTAAATTCTAAGATGGTATAAAGTCTATCAAGTGGGTTGAGTTAGCCCCAACCCAAATTCTAAGATGGTATCAGAGTCTATCGGGTCACTTGGGTCACCCTCCAGTTGTCCAATCCTAGGCATAAGGGGGTGTTAAGAGTCCCATATCGGACGTGATATGGTCTGAAAAAGAGTAGGCGTCTCTCACCATAAAAACCGGTTTTGTAGGGTTGAGTTAGGCCCAACCTAAATTCTAAGAACTAAACAAAATTCCCAAATTTTTCAGGGAAAAAAAAATATTTAACACAACAAAAAAATGAAATGGAAAATGAAAATACCTAGTTCAGAAGATGCCAGTCGTAAGTAAATGTCCTGCCCTTGGTCTGGATGTATCCTCATATCCACAATGCTATCAAACCAAAGCAAACAACCACTCCCACCGTTTCTGACATCTAAATTTGCATAAGCAGTACAAGAACAGTTTTTCAAACACATTCTCTCACATTCTGTAAGGTTTAATCTTCTGTCATGCCATGATGTTGATGTATCTGGCAACTTCATATTTGTATACTTCAAAAATCCATCACTAAGACAATTCAACTTTGTTCTCCTAACACAACCACCAGACCTATCTGAAGCATCCCACTTATCTTGAAAGTTTGGATAATCATTAATATTACAATTAGAATTATTACCACATATTGCATAATTCTCACACTCATCTAAAGGACGACCAGCTTTAGCTTCCCAATTTTGTGTCACATCAGACCAAATAAAACGTTGTAAAGTTCCATATGAATCTAACACATATCTTGTTACAGTTGAACTATTCAAAGTTTCATATTCATATGGAACTTTTTTATCAATAAAAACAAATGATAAATTCAATATTCTATGAAGTCTCTTCCATGAAGCACCATTGAAATGATATCCATTCCAAGAACCTGCTCTATAAAGAATTGTAGCTCCTATTGCAGTTACTATTTGAGGAAAACCATTAGTATCAATTCTATATGAAAATTCACCTTTAGAAGGATCTTCAGAATTGCTCCAAGATGTGAGATATTTGTAAGGACCAGTAACTAAGTTACTTTCAATCTTCATTCCAGCTAGAAAAGTGTTACCAGAATAATCAAAACTTTGCCACAAGAGCTTCTCATTTGCACCTTTCACAACAAGATTTCCTGAATCTAAAAGCCGTAGAATTGGTTTAGCTGCAATCACTAGAACAGATTTGAGCATTGGGAACGCTTTTTTTAGGCCATAAGGAGCGCTTTCGGGCGCTCCTAAAGCTAGCGCTCCTGTTGCAAATCACCCAAAGGTAGCGCTCGGTAAGCGCTCCCAAAAAACAGGAAAGAGGAGCGCTTTTTATTACAAGCGCTCCTTATTCCTAGGCGCGCTAAGACAATAAGGAGCGCTTACTGTAAAAAGCGCTCCTCATGGTCTTAAGAAAAGTGAGCGCTTTTATTATAAGTGCTCCTTATTCCTAGGCGCGCTAAGACCATAGGTAGCGCTTTTTACAGAAAGCGCTACCAATGCCTAAACTTTTTTTAAAGAATTTTTCCCTGTTTCTTCTATATTACCAATTCTCAGCTCCCTGCAATCAGAAACCAGCAACAACCAGAAACCAACAACCAGCAACAAAGTTCCAAATAAAATTCCAAATCAATAACCAATTTCAAATCAATGAGACAATGTGGTTGTTTGGTCAGTTCCCTTCTTCTCCAACAAGTTTACAACAAACAACGTGTTAACACAAATGGCCGACGCGTGCGTGAGGGAGGGAGCTGGGTGAACGAGAATGAACGAGAAGAAGAGGATGAACGAGAGAGAGCTTCGATATGGTTCGAGAGAGGTTCGGCGAGAAGAAGATGAAAAACGAGCTTCAAAGCTAGGGTACGCGTGCGTGAGGGAGGGAGCTGGGTTTTTGGTTCTGTATCTGCGTGAGGAGGGAGGGATGGATGGATACAACACGTAATATTTTAGAAAATTGAGGATAGGGAGCGCTTTTTAAAAGCGTTCCTGAAGGGTTACGTGAGATTGGGAATAGGGAGCGCTTTTTATAAAGCGTTCCTGAAGGGTTACGCGAGATTGGGAATAGGGAGCGCTTTTTAAAAAGCGCTCCCTTTGCTCAATCTCGCTTACCCCTTCAGGAGCGCTTTTTAAAAAGCGTTCCTGAAGGGTTACGCGAGATTAAGCATAGGGAGCGCTTTTTAAAAAGCGTTCCTGAAAGGGTAAGCGAGATTGAGCATAGGGAGCGCTTTTTAAGAAGCGCTCCTGATGGGTGCGTTCTTTTTTTTATGTTTTTGGCGTAGTGAATTTTTGATGAATTAGAGGAGGACCATAATATTTTGCCTTTGGTACCATCAAAAATAATAAGAGTTCCTTGATGAGTGAGTTTAAGCATTGCTGCTGAGTTTTGTAATGGGGTGTCTCTATTGGCTACCCATACAATAGTTTTTGGTGATATGTTTTTGTACCATATACCAAAGTATTGGTGTAGTGGATTTCCAAAGTTGAAAAATCCTGCTTCAAAATTTCCCTATGTAGAAACAAGGGTATCATGATATTGAATAAATTGATTTGGAACAATAGTAGTGTTCTGTACCGTACCTCTGGACTGGTATCCGACACTAGATGCCTAGTCCGATCCGAGATAGTTGGTAGTCGCGTTCCTGGTCAATCCGAGTTTGACTCCGATCCGGGGTGGTTGGTACCTGCAATAACACTCCGACGCTCAAGTCAGCAAGTGAGCTAATTGCAAGTTAGGTGAATGGAGAGTGTGTCCCTTTAATGCTAGCATTGAATGCTTATTTATAGGTTTTTGGGATAAATGAGGACCATTGGATCTAGGTCTTAGATCTCCACCGTTGGCTGATGGATTTGGCCTTTTGGTGTTTGGGCCTTAGGTAGATTGGCCATTAAAGGCCTTTTGGTTGGCTGATGGATTTTTTTCCTTCTTTTGGTTGGTTGGTTTTCGGGAGCCTTCCTAGGTCTCTCTACTTTGTTTCTTGTTATTTTCTGGCTTTGGGTTTTGGTCTGATCCCCCTTGGTTTTTTATGTTTTTCTCTTTCTTTTTTTTTTCTTTGCTTAAAAAAAAAGTAGTAACTGTTTTTTGTATAGAGAAAGTTGGTATGAAGCAGAATAAGAAAATGGAGACCAATAGCATAAGCACTTTAGAGTTCTCCATTGTGTTTCTATTGGTTTTTTTTTGTTACTATTTATTTAATAGTATCATGTTCATTTAATCACCTTTCAAAGCCAACTGAGATTTGATTAGTTGGTCAAAGTCTTTCGCGTGCTTCTTGTCCATTTTGAAAAATGATGAAAACACAAAGAAACGATAAGCCTGTGGTTTGCAAATTTTAGTCCATTCATATTTAATGTTAGGATGGGGGGGGGGGGGGGGGGACCAGATATTAAGTAAATAGCTTTCAGTGAAGACTTTTCTATAGCATTCCAACTGAAACATCACTAATATGAAACCCACAACTTCTTAAAGAGTTGTATGTTTGGTTTTTCCTTCTTCACATCGAGAAGGGTTTCCATGCTAAAAACTTCAATGGCGTTATTACGCTTAAATTTCTGTTTTCTCTAGTGCCTATTTTGAGCTCATAGAGCACATAAATTATGAAGACATTTCCTGTCATTTTATCTAATTATAATCAGTCCCCTCTCTTGGAAAAATGAACACGTGTCAACATTTATCTATTTTAAAGCTGAATTGCACCATTCCACTGTAATAGGCTTGAACAAATATACAGGAACTGAGTAAAAAATGTACTGTTATTATGATGAAATAGGGCTGAAATCAACTTCCCTAAGGAAGGACTAGTACCTTAGTGAAAGAAGGGAAAGTACAGATAAGAGGGAGAATTTCAGAGGGAAGGTCGATTGAGGAAAGCCCTTTATGGACTAAAACAGTCTACTCAAATGGGCCTATACTACCATTTGGTCGACTGAGGAAAGCCCTTATGTTTGGATTACAAATAGAGATTCCCCAGTTCAAAACCAACAGCAATTCTAAAACTTAATGATCAAGGGAATCCTGTTATTCTTGATGGTTACAGGAATATTGTGTGGTACTCAAATGCATCAAGAAGTGCAAAGGAACCAGTTATGCAGCTTTTAGATTCAGGAAACATTGTTATCAAAGATGGAGAGAAGCTTCTGTGGGAAAGTTTTGATTACTTTTCTTGCAGGAATGAAGCTTAAGACAAATTTAGTAACTGGTCCTTATAGGTTTCTTACCCTCTTGAAAAAGTATTGAAGATCCTTCTTCTGGTGAGTTTTCATTTCACATAGATTCTCATGGCTTACCTTACCTCAACTAGTTACTACAAAAGGTGAAACTTTGTTTAGTAGAGGAGGTTCATGGAATGGTTTTGCATTTAGTGGAGTTTCTTGGTTAAGGAACCTTAAAATGTTCAATTTTTTTCTAATGTTCACTCACAAGGAAGTCTCTTATGAATATGAGACATTGAAGAAAGGAACTATTACAAGATTGTGGCTCAGTCCATCAGGCTTTGCACAAAGATTGGAATGTTCAAATAGGAAAGGAGGTTGGGAGATTGTTTCAACTCGTCCAATGGATAAGTTGCAAATTCTATTTGCAATATTACAAACTCTCCAAGAACATGTCAATGCTTGGAAGGTTTCATACCAAAGTACAATGAAAAGTGGAGTTCATTAGATTGGTCTGGTGGGTGTGTTAGAAGAATAAGCTTAAATTGTAGTGAAGATGGGTTTCTGAAGCACTCAGGAATTAAGTTGCCAGATACATCTTCCTGGTTTGATAAGAGCCTGAGCCTTGAGAAATGTGAGAAATTGTGTTTGAAAAATTGCTCTTGTACAGCATATGCTAATTTAGATATCAAATTTAAGAGTGGATGTTTGCTTTGGTTTGACAACATTATGGTTTATTTTATTTTCCCCATTTCTATCAACATATCAGAAATATATAAACATTTGCATATAGTTTACTTTTTTAATAATCAAAATACACATTGATAATGTAAAGTTGAGGGAAGCTTTTGGAATTTACAATGTCTCAGAGAAGTTCATTTAATTGTAAAAAGTAGCACATAAAACAAAAAGGATGTTATGCTGGTAATAATAATACTCAGACAATGGTTCTTGTATATATATACACACACAAAAGAGAATCTCTCTAAAAGAGGAAACTATATCAATGATAATAACTAGAGAATTGTTCTGTACCTAGCAGTATTTTGGTGGCTGCTGTTGGTAGGTCTCTTGCTGCCCTGGCAGGAGGTTAATGAGCGCCCGGGGGGGACCTGCAAAGCCACTCCGACGCTCAATTCAGTATGAGAATAGGCTAGTGAATTTGCAAAGGAAGAGTGTGTACCGTATAAATGGCTATGCGAGCTGGTATTTATAGGAAATCGATGCTCGTCTGTGGACCGTCGAATTATCAGAATCGCTCTGAACCATCCAAGCGTGGTGGCTTTAGTTGGGCTTGTATGTAGTGGATATGGGCCGAATCGATTGAGCTGATTCATATCCAATTGCTAAACGCACCCCCTGGTTTTGCTAAGAGGTCCAGTCCAGAACAGTTGCCCCCCAAGCCGAGATTATTCTGGAGGATGTCTTGGCTTGAAGGATTTTCGTCGGTCTACCGGATGTGTGAAGTCGCGTGGGACACTGTTTTTGTCACGACCGTGTTTTATCATTTTCACTCTCTAGAGTAAAAAAGAGAAATTTTTTCTTTGCCGTAATGCGTTACTCTGTCTGTCTTGTCGGGTCGTACAAGATCACTTCGTTGCGACCATGACTCAGGCCTCCTATGGGGTAATCCTTGTGCCAAGCGTCAAGCTAGGGTGTCGTATCCTGATGTTGGCGCCCTCCTGGGCGCCTTGTGCCAAGTGCTACGTTCTGCTCTTGGGGCCCTCCTGGGCGCCTTGCTGGATGCTTGTTCGGTGCGTGCGTACGCTGGGTGTTTCCTCGTGGAGCAGGATTTTGCGAGACAAGGTTGGGTGCCCTCATGGGTGCCTTGGACGCCTCGTTGCACAGTGCTGGCTGCCCCCTTGCGAAGGACTTGCTTCTAGACCACCTCCTGCCTGGCGCCCTCATGCCAGACGCCATCAAGCCAGACGCCCTCCTTCTAGGCGCCCTCATGGGCGCTGCCTGCTTATGTATTGGCGCCCTGCCAGGCGCCCTCATGGGCGCTGGTTTCTTCCTTGCCAGGCGCCCTCATGGGCGCTGGTTGCTTCCTTGCCGGGCTCCCTCTTGGGTGCCGGCTTGTGTGGACGTGTGCTTGGCACTCTGTTTTTTGTTGCTCATCCTATCTCTTAGCCTGCTTTTCTTCTTAATGAAATTTAAGGGCTTGCTTGGTGCCGAGGGGAATTGCTTCTTCCGTCTTCACCATTATCTGTTTGACATCTCCATTATCTTTTAATTTGATCAAGAGGTTCTGGCCGGGAGGCTTGTCACATACCGACCCAACGGGGTTTACTTCGATGTCACTGCCCCCTGATTTTTTTATGTTGCATTTTGAAACATCCAAGCTTCCTCTTTATCTAGCTTGTTCCTTATAATTGTAACTGGCACGCGTTGGGTAGCCTCGGGCGCTGGTCATCGCCTTGCGCATCTGAATGTATAATCTCATATCGCCTCATGGCAATGTTAACTCTGGGGGCAGCTTATCAGAATCGATCTAAATAATAACTCGCCCATCAGAGGTTGCGACACGTTTAAAGTCGCTCTGTGCCTCGTGGCAAAGTTAACTCCTCGTGGGACTCTGGGGGCAGTTTATCAGAATCGATCCGAATTTAACTCGCCCATCAGAGGTTGCGACCATTTTCGAAGCCGCTTCGTGCCTCGTGGTGACTCTGGGGGTAGTTTATCAGAATCGATCCGAATTTAACTCGCCCATCAGAGGTTGCGACCATTTTCGAAGCCGCTTCGTGCCTTGTGGCAAAGTTAACACCTCGTGGTGACTCTGGGGGCAGTTTATCAGAATCGATCCGAATTTAACTCGCCCATCAGAGGTTGCGACCATTTTCGAAGCCGCTTCGCTCCTCGTGGCAAAGTTAACACCTCGTGGTGACTCTGGGGCAGTTTATCAAAATCGATCCGAATTTAACTCGCCCATCAGAGGTTGCGACCATTTTCGAAGCCGCTTCGCACCTTGTGGGACTCTGAGGGCAGTTTATCAGAATCGATCAGAATTTAACTCCCGTCAGAGGTTGCGACACGTTTAAAGTCGCTTCGCAGCTCGTGGCAAAGTTCGATATTGACCTGCGTCGGTCGGGGGATCTCCTCGATGGCGATACCCGGTGGTGCCTCTGGTGGATATTGACCTGGTTCCATTGTTGCCCCCCAAGTCGAGATTATCCTGGGGGATGGTCTTGACTTGACGTTGTCGTTTAGGATGCCCTCGTAGGTTATGTTGCCCTTACGGCTCGTGCCGTCGTCGGGTCTGCTAATTTTGTCAGAGGATCACAACAATTATCCTGCTCGTCTATTGATATTTTTTGCTGACTTGCCTTGATCGAAGTGATTGATGGTGAGTATGGGCGAGCAACACCACATTTTCTTTTCCTCTTGGCCGATTACAATGCACCTAGGGGGCGAGCATAGGAGAGTGTGAGGGCGAGTGGAGGAGAGTGTGAGGGCGAGCAGAATGACACCATCACTTCACGCGTTACTTTATTTCCTCTCACGCTCATTCATCATTTGATTTTCTCACGTGCTCGCGCACTATGTTTTTTGCTCTCGTGCTCGTGCACTATTTTATTTTCTCACGTGCTCGTGCACTATGTTTTTTTGCTCACGTGCTCGTGCACTATGTTTTTTGCTCACGTGCTCGTGCACTATTTTATTTTCTCACGAGCTCGTGCACTATGTTTTTTTGCTCGCATGCTCGTGCACTATGTTTTTTGCTCACGTGCTCGTGCACTATGTTTTTTTGCTCATGTGCTCGTGCACTCTTTTATTTCCTTTCATGCTCATGCACTCACATGCTCATGCATCCTTTAATTTTCTTACGTGCTCATGCACTCTTTTATTTTCTTACGTGCTCATGCACTCACATGCTAATGCATCCTTTAATTTTCTTACGTGCCACGCTGGCTGCTTCCGTAACAGGATTTGGCGCCCTCCTGGGCGCCTTGGGTGCTGGCTTGCCATGGTGCCGTCATCATGTTTCCCTTCCTGGGTGCGGAGACGTATGAATTGGATTTCGAGATTAACATGAGAATTGCAGCTCCGCTTCTTAGCTTTCCAATGCATGCTTACACGCCTCAATCGGATAAACCCAGATGAAGTTATGGCCTGCAGACTAGACATCACCCTTGTAGGTGGGTATCTCTGGTGTCTATGACCTCTTTCTCTCGTCATTTGCTTGACTTCCGCGCCTTTCTTAGCGCTTGCTACCCAAGACATCGTGGTCTCATATCTTGGATCCCCGCCGGGTGGGTGCCGTGATCTTGGCTGCTTTGCTTTAGGAAGATGAGCGCGCCATGACACCCTTGACTCCCATACTTGGAGAGATGATCTTGGCTTTAGGTTAATGTTGAGGTTTCCCCCTACGATCCATGCAGTCCCTCCCTGCATGGTATGTTGGGTCTCAGACTTGTCTCGCTCCACTCCTGACTATGGAGTTGGACATTTTTTCTTTCTTGATATTCTGCTTTTGTGTTCAAACAACAAAATTCATAACTAGGCCTAGCCTTAAGCTCGAGTCCTGATGCTCTGCTCCTTATTCGGAGTCGCGAGTTTCATCCTCTTCTTCATTCACGTATTGAGCGAGCTTCCCTTCTTCAATGTCATCCCTGGGGGTGCTGCATTTGCTGGTACAGTACCCATAACAAGTCAGATCAGCCTTCATGCTGCCAACCTTGGCCTCCTCTTGGTAAGCCATGTTGTCTTCTTCATTGTCCATGTACTTTTGATGCCTACGTCAGTCAGGGGATCTCCTCGATGGCGATCCCCGGTGGGTGTCTACCCGGTTCCTTGACCTCTCTCGAGTATCAAGGGATGTGCGTGAGGAGGTCCTGGAGCGGGAGTCATGAGGCTGGTAGGTATCATCCGGAGGGGATGGAGGGGTCCCTTGGAGGTGAGCCTGATCCTCCATGAGGGGGAAAACGATGGTGCCTCGAAGTCGCCGTTGTTGGAGGAAGGGTTCCCCTGCCAGGCGCCCTCATGGGCGCTGCCTGATGTTTCCATGGCGCCCTCATGGGTGCCAGGCGCCCTCATGGGTGCCAGGCGCCCTCATGGGTGCCAGGCGCCCTCATGGGCGCTGTCTGATGCTGCCCTGGCGCCATACCAGGCGCCCTCATGGGCGCTGCCTGATGTTGCCATGGCGCCCTGCCAGGCGCCTTCATGGGCGCTGTCTGATGCTGTCTTGGCTCCCGGCCAGGCGCTCTCCTGGGTGCCGGGTTGGGCATGTCCTTAGCACTCTGCTGGTCTTCCTGATGCAGCATAGCTTGAGTGCGATTGGCCAGGAGATCCAAAAACTGACTCACATTCAAAGGCTGGGCAGGCTGACTGGTACCCTCGTCAAGTAGGCTTACGACGTTGCCTTCCGGAGTATCCTCTGGTCGGGATGCCGGTACGGCAATGATTTGAATCCGGGGTCTGCCTCTGGGAGCCATGGAGTAGCAAGAGAAAAATTCGAGTAGTGAGAATGTGAGAGATAGATATCTCCCACTGTGGTCGCCAATGTTCTGTACCTAGCAGTATTTTGTTGGCTACTGTTGGTAGGTCTCTTGCTTCCCTGGCAGGAGGTTAATGAGCGCCGGGGGGGGGGGGGGGGGGGGGGGAGGTACGTGCAAAGCCACTCCGACGCTCAAGTCAGTATGAGAATAAGCTAGTGAATTTGCAAAAGAAGAGTGTGTACCGTATAAATAGCTATGCGAGCCGGTATTTATAGGAAATCGATGCTCGTCTGTGGACCGTCGGATTATCAGAATCGATCTGAACCATCCAAGCGTGGTGGCTTTAGTTGGGCTTATATGTAGTGGATATGGGCCGAATCGATTGGGCTGATCCATATCCAATTGCTAAACGCACCCCCTAGTTTTGCTAAATGGACCTCTTAGTCCGGTCCAGAACAAGAATAAAACTAATTATGACTATAATCAACAGTTTGATAACGCGGAATGCTTTACTATATGAATGAAGTGATGTTGATGGCAAAACTTCAACACCGCAATCTCGTAAAACTTCTTGGTTGTTCAGTTCATCAAGATGAAAACTCCCCATCTATGAATTCATGGCCAATAGAAGCTTGGATTACTTTATTTTTGGTTTGAAATTTCACACAATGCAAATTATTTTGCTTCTTCATTTTACTGATACTATTATTATGTGATTGCCACACTAAATTGAAAAGTGGAAATTGTTAGATTCAACTCGAAAGAAACAACTAGATCTGACAAAAAGATTCCAAATTATTAATGGGATTGCAAGAGGGCTACTATATCTTCATCAAGACTCTAGATTAAGAATCATTCATCAAGACCTTAAAACAGGTAACCTTCTTCTTGATAGTGATATTAACCCAAGAATATCAGATTTTGGTTTGGCTAGAACATTTAGAGGAGATCAAGCTGAGGCCAATACACACAGAGTGATAGGAACATAGTAAGTATCTCTTAAAGTTATATAGTTTTACTGTATTATGCAAAAACATATTGAATTATGAATACCTTAATGGAGAAATTACTAAGAATCAGATGTTGATAAGCCCTAGGCATGGTTCCAATTGCTTTCTTGTCTTTAATTTCATTCCTTGTAACCTGCAAGAAAAAACAAATTAGTAAGTGTAATCTCCTAAATCCATATAATTAATTAATTCTGCAGGCCCTAAACTTACCACATTGTGTAATCCAAAATGATCCGGGCCACAATGTGGGCGATCAACCGGATTTGGTTTTCCTGGTCACGTTACTGGCTCGTTGAGGTCGCTTGCTACTTGAACGAGGGTGATGGTGAAGTCGGGCTGAATAGTTGTTGGTCGCGTTCAGAGCTCCGGCAGGGTGTACCTGCGATGACACTCTGACGCCCAAGTCAGTGGGGTAATATTCGAGCAGCGTAACGTTATGTGTTAAAAGCGTACCTGTCTGCAGAGGTCAGACCTCTATATATAGTGTCAGAGGCTCTGCGGGTGACCGTCGGATCGCGTACGGCTTGATCTGAGCCGTTGATCCTGCGGATCTAGGTTAAGCCTCTCTGCTTCGCTAATTGGGCCGCAAGTGAAAATGTTGGGCTCCGGCCCAGTCGGGAACAGTTCCCCCCCCAGACCGAAGCCTTCCATGGGGACAGGTTCAGGCCTGAGAACGATTGCTCCCAAAGGAGCGACTTTGCCTTCGTTTGGTTGCCTGTGCTGAGGCGACTTGCATTCATGCCCGAGCAACGGGTTCTTCTTTGTCTTTTAGTGACGTGGCATTCTGAGTTTGATGGATGTGACGTTTCGCCTTTCGAGGTGACAACCGTGACCTTTTGCGTTTCCCAATGGGGGCGCACAATGATGGTGGTTCAATTTTCGAGGGGCGTCAATAAGGCTGGAAGCGAAGGGTCATGTCGCTTGAATTTCTGGCCCGCTTCCCCTATATATGGGACACCTTTCCTTCATTTTTCATTTCACTTTCTCGTGTTTCTGCTCTGAGAACGACTTGCATTCTCCGGTGAGCGACTAGGTTTCCTGTGATATTCTGGCGAGGTGTTCTCCGGTGGGTGACTTCTTGCTCCGGCGCGATCCAACTCCAGACCGCCTTCTTCTAGTAATTGCTAGCGCGACCAACTTGTCTCCAACTCCAGGTATTTGTCATCTCATTAACTTCTGGCCTTGATTTTTTATTTTTCTTTTTCACTCCAACGTCAGCGAGGAGGGGGCGTCAGGCCCGGGGTCGACCTTGTCGCCCCCTTCTGTAGGTCGTCTATAAGTGGTCTGACTTTCTTGCCACCATTCTTGCAGGATCTGATCTGGCCAAAATTTGTACTCGTCCTGCTTCGTGCGGAGCCATGAACGAACCTCAATATGAAGCTCACCCGCCTACTTCTTCTACCTATTTGTCTAGGGAGAGCACGTCTTCCGACCGGACCATTTCTATGGGTAATCTTGCGCATACCCATTCTCGAGGATCAGAGGACTTGTTGTGCGAAAAGGTGATGTGCAAGTATACACAATCGCAACAAGTAATATAATGATATGTAAAGTTCGTTCCCACAGGGATTGGAATTAATCTAAGGAGTTTAAGTGATTAGAAGCTTAGTGAAACGAACTGAGTAACAGGTAAAAATAAAGAGTTGTAA
Source organism: Astragalus membranaceus (assembly GCA_039519185.1). Classification (NCBI taxonomy): domain Eukaryota; kingdom Viridiplantae; phylum Streptophyta; class Magnoliopsida; order Fabales; family Fabaceae; genus Astragalus; species Astragalus membranaceus. Next base: position 176,266,662 of record CM076848.1, on the reverse strand, counting down.
ACATGATAAGTTGTGATAAAACAGTATTAAGTGGAAGTAATTTAAAGGAGAGTTGGATAGCTCAGTAGCTGTGTAAATTCCCAAGAGTAATGTTCAAATAATATTTAGACGTTGTAGCGCTTCAAAGTCCATAGACGCTGTAGCGCTTTGGTAGCGTGCCTTTCAGCCACTTTCGTCAGGGTTATGTTACAAGACTCCTATGTCTAGGCTCTAAATAAGTTTTACCCCTGTATATTAAGCTCTTACAACATTTGCCTTATGAACTACTACTCCCCTATGTCTAGAGTTAAGTAGTGCTTCCTTTAAATGTCTTTAAAGGGTTTTCATTCATATCATTCCTTGAGCTCTCTTTGTGAACCATGTCTGTACCCACAAAGTTACCTTGTTTTAGTTGATCATTCCCAAACCAAGATTGAAAGCATTAAGACACAAGGAATAAAACACAAACATCATAATATTATACAAAAGTTACTCAAGGTTCTTTACACACCAAGAACAATCCAACTACAACAAAGTTAGCTCATCACAAGTTCCATCAACATAATACAACTAAAGAGTATGTATTACTGTATGAAGACAAGAGAAGAGTGGTTGCAAAAGATACACTCCAATGATCCCAAGTAACATACAAATGATGAAGTTGAGGCGTGAGCAAAACCTTGGATGAAGACTTAGAAAAACTATGCTAAAAATAAAAAGCGTAAAGGTTGTATAACAATGGAGAAAAGCTACTATGTCATAACAAGTTCTTCTTCCAAGTTACAACTACTTGTGTCTATGTATATTATTTTCTAATGAAGCAATCTACATTAATCTAAAAAACTAACTAAGTCTTAATAGAATAATAACATCACATGATGCTCATAAGACTTAGATATTATCCTTAAAGTACTTTACAAAAAGTGCTAATGATGAAATACACCAACTATCACATGGGTTCCATTTAGGAGGTGTAACAGCCCAAAATAATTAGTTAATTTATTTAATTAATTATCTAGGGTTGGTGTTTGAGAAAAATAAAATAAAATTATAGGAATAATTATTTAGGGATTTTATGTGATAGAATATTAGAAATAATTAGTTGTTAGTATATGTGGATAGGTGGTGGCGAATTAGAGGTGTTAGTGGAGGCCCATGATTAAGTCATAAACTAAGAAAGCCCACGATTGGTTAAGTGAGCCTATAAATAAGGAGTTTTTAAGTTAGGGTTTCATTAGTTGAGAAAATTAGATTTTGTGAGAGAGTGAGAGCTAAGGAGTGGCGGCCAAGGCAAGGAAAAAGAGAGGAATTTCGTGGCTTCCATAGAGAAAAAGAAAGAGAGGAGTTCGTGACCAAGAAAGAAAAGAGGAGAGAGAAGAAAAGCTAAGTTTTTCAAGGTTTCTAAGCCTAAGGATTCGAGTTCTTCAATAAGGTAAGGGGGCTCTCGTTCATAGTTAATAATTTATAAACCACGAAATCATGGGTACTAGGTGTTAGGAGTAGTTGTTTAAATTGCTGTTGATGTTTATAATATTTATAGGTGGCTGAAGTGTGATGGTTGTTTGTGTTGTTGAATTCACTGTTTTGAGATGTTCTGACATAGGTTTAGTATTTCAGTGACTGAGAACGTTTTACTAATTGAAAAATTATGTGGTTTGTCATTTCGAAAACTTGATTGAATTCTTGTTAATTTGACGCTGGTTTGGTTGCGTTTAGAGTTGTGTAGCTCGAGATATGAATTCCACAAGTTAGGGTAATATTCTGGAAGCATTCTGGACATAGGTTCGGTATTTTTGAAACTGGGAACTTTCTGTTCGTCAAAAAATTATGGGACCTTTTTTGTTAGAAAACAGACTTAATTTTGGTCACTTTGGCACTGGTTTGGTTAAATTTGGAGTAGTGTAGCTCGAGTTATGAGCGTCCCAAGTCAGGTCAAATTTCTGGACTTAAACTAGGTATAGGTTCAGTGTTTCAGGTCTTGTGTCTTCAATTGAACTCTGATTTGAACGATTCTTTTTCCATTAGAAACTATACTCAAATTGCTTTTGTTAAGGCTAAGGTTTTGTTCCATTTGGTCAAGTGTAATTCAGTTTAGAGTGATTTGAAGTGGAAGGACAGAATCTGTCCAGTCTGGGAACCATTCGGGTTGTTTCTAAAAACTGTACTAATTGGCTCATTGTTTCCAAAAAAAGAAAACTATAGTCAGGAACTAGACTTTCTCAGGTTTCTGTAGAGGGGTCGTTTGTTGGAATCCGATGTCGTTTACTATTTTAACTAATTCGCCGAATTCTGGCTGCCGTGTTCGCGTAGCCCAGGGTGTCGCTGTTGTTCCCAAATTTGTTTTCTAAATATCTTTTGACTCGGGTGTCCAAATTTGATGGTTCAAAATGCGTTTCGAAGCTTATTCAGGTGCCTACCTGGATATTCTACTTTCAGGCAAAAATGCAATATTTTCTGATGAGCGAACTGATTTCCAAAAGTGAACTGTTTTGGGTAACCTTTTCGGGTCGTTGGCGGTTGTGGCTGAGTGGGCGCCCGTGTGGCTGTCCCGGATAGCTAAGTGATGTTTGAGTGTCTTTACGAAAATGCCCTTAGTGGCCAACGTGCGAGTGTTTTTGGTGATGTTTGGTGAGCTGAATATTTGTTAAATGTTGGTGAGCTGAATATTTGTTAAATGTTGGTGAGCTGAATATTTGTTAGATGTTGGTGAGCAGAATAGTTGTTAAATATTGGTGAGCTGAATTAATTATTGGTGAGCTGAATTACTTATTGGTGAGCTAAATAATTACTGGTGAGCTGAATTGATGTTGGTGAGTGTGATAACCGTGGTTATGGTGTTTTTGTGTGTGTATGTTGCATGGTCCTAGAGTCTCATGATCATGTGCATATTTTGGTGAGCAGAAGGCTTCGGCCTTATTATAATTATATTTGGTGTGCAGAGGCTTCGGCCTAATTTCGAAAATTGGTGAGCAGAGGCTTCGGCCTAGTTATTTTGGTGAGCAGAGGCTTCGGCCTATCTTGGTGAGTGCCCTCAAGGCAAGTTTTTGGTGTTGATGGATCCACATGCATATGCCCATTGGAGTTTTGGGTTGCATCTCATACATTGCATACGCGTCCTGTGTTTGATTGCGTCTTCTTGAACTAATGGTGTAACTATATTCTGGGTGTAACTGTATTTGGTGTGACGGTACTTGGTGTAACAGTATTCGGCGTAACTGGATTTGGTGTAACTGTATTATTGGTGTAGTAGATTGATGGTATCCCTGGTGTGCCTATTATACTGTGTTTCTTGTTTTATCTATTATTATCTACGTAGTGAGACTCACCCTACTGCGTCGTGTTGCCTCGTATGTCGGCAACCTGCAGGTGACGGTGACTGAAGGTGGCTAGAGATTCTTCTTCTAGTATGGTCGAGTCGGCTCTGATACGTAGCACTCGGGAGGGTTGTCCTTGTGTCTTTCCTTATGTGTTATGTATATGCCTTTCTAAGTTGTAAACCTTTTGAAGTATGATTGCCAAGTGAAACCTTTTTATTTCCGCTGCATGTTTTTGAAAAGAAGTTAGTTATAATTAAAGTACTCTGTTTGCGAAGTGGTTTTCCGGTTCGAAAAATGTGACACTCTTTTGGCGCGAAAAACTCTGATATTTTTTTAATAAACCGTTGGGTAGAAAAAGGGGTGTTACATTAGTGGTATCAGAGCAATGGTTGGTCCGTCCGGCCAAGTCATCGAGTCGTTGTGTCGGTTAGCGACCAACTGTTGTCTTTTTAGTGCTAACCAATGTTTGCGTTGCAGGTACATCAAAAGTTGCCAATGGTAAGTGATCTAGTGGGGGAGACATCCCTACTAGTGTTATGTGTTTTGTGTATCCCTATGTGCTGTTGTCTGGTTTGTTTTTGACCTTCCCTGCTGTGTGAACTGTGTGTGATTGTTAGTGGGAGAGTGTTAGTTTTAGCGGGTAAATTTCGAGGGCGAAATTCTTTTAAGTGGGGGAGAGTTGTAACAGCCCAAAATAATTAGTTAATTTATTTAATTAATTATCTAGGGTTGGTGTTTGAGAAAAATAAAATAAAATTATAGGAATAATTATTTAGGGATTTTATGTGATAGAATATTAGAAATAATTAGTTGTTAGTATATGTGGATAGGTGGTGGCGAATTAGAGGTGTTAGTGGAGGCCCATGATTAAGTCATAAACTAAGAAAGCCCACGATTGGTTAAGTGAGCCTATAAATAAGGAGTTTTTAAGTTAGGGTTTCATTAGTTGAGAAAATTAGATTTTGTGAGAGAGTGAGAGCTAAGGAGTGGCGGCCAAGGCAAGGAAAAAGAGAGGAATTTCGTGGCTTCCATAGAGAAAAAGAAAGAGAGGAGTTCGTGACCAAGAAAGAAAAGAGGAGAGAGAAGAAAAGCTAAGTTTTTCAAGGTTTCTAAGCCTAAGGATTCGAGTTCTTCAATAAGGTAAGGGGGCTCTCGTTCATAGTTAATAATTTATAAACCACGAAATCATGGGTACTAGGTGTTAGGAGTAGTTGTTTAAATTGCTGTTGATGTTTATAATATTTATAGGTGGCTGAAGTGTGATGGTTGTTTGTGTTGTTGAATTCACTGTTTTGAGATGTTCTGACATAGGTTTAGTATTTCAGTGACTGAGAACGTTTTACTAATTGAAAAATTATGTGGTTTGTCATTTCGAAAACTTGATTTAATTCTTGTTAATTTGACGCTGGTTTGGTTGCGTTTAGAGTTGTGTAGCTCGAGATATGAATTCCACAAGTTAGGGTAATATTCTGGAAGCATTCTGGACATAGGTTCGGTATTTTTGAAACTGGGAACTTTCTGTTCGTCAAAAAATTATGGGACTTTTTCTGTTAGAAAACAGACTTAATTTTGGTCACTTTGGCACTGGTTTGGTTAAATTTGGAGTAGTGTAGCTCGAGTTATGAGCGTCCCAAGTCAGGTCAAATTTCTGGACTTAAACTAGGTATAGGTTCAGTGTTTCAGGTCTTGTGTCTTCAATTGAACTCTGATTTGAACGATTCTTTTTCCATTAGAAACTATACTCAAATTGCTTTTGTTAAGGCTAAGGTTTTGTTCCATTTGGTCAAGTTTAATTCAGTTTAGAGTGATTTGAAGTGGAAGGACAGAATCTGTCCAGTCTGGGAACCATTCGGGTTGTTTCTAAAAACTGTACTAATTGGCTCATTGTTTCAAAAAAAAGAAAACTATAGTCAGGAACTAGACTTTCTCAGGTTTCTGTAGAGGGGTCGTTTGTTGGAATCCGATGTCGTTTACTATTTTAACTAATTCGCCGAATTCTGGCTGCCGTGTTCGCGTAGCCCAGGGTGTCGCTGTTGTTCCCAAATTTGTTTTCTAAATATCTTTTGACTCGGGTGTCCAAATTTGATGGTTCAAAATGCGTTTCGAAGCTTATTCAGGTGCCTACCTGGATATTCTACTTTCAGGCAAAAATGCAATATTTTCTGATGAGCGAACTGATTTCCAAAAGTGAACTGTTTTGGGTAACCTTTTCGGGTCGTTGGCGGTTGTGGCTGAGTGGGCGCCCGTGTGGCTGTCCCGGATAGCTAAGTGATGTTTGAGTGTCTTTACGAAAATGCCCTTAGTGGCCAACGTGCGAGTGTTTTTGGTGATGTTTGGTGAGCTGAATATTTGTTAAATGTTGGTGAGCTGAATATTTGTTAAATGTTGGTGAGCTGAATATTTGTTAGATGTTGGTGAGCAGAATAGTTGTTAAATATTGGTGAGCTGAATTAATTATTGGTGAGCTGAATTACTTATTGGTGAGCTAAATAATTACTGGTGAGCTGAATTGATGTTGGTGAGTGTGATAACCGTGGTTATGGTGTTTTTGTGTGTGTATGTTGCATGGTCCTAGAGTCTCATGATCATGTGCATATTTTGGTGAGCAGAAGGCTTCGGCCTTATTATAATTATATTTGGTGTGCAGAGGCTTCGGCCTAATTTCGAAAATTGGTGAGCAGAGGCTTCGGCCTAGTTATTTTGGTGAGCAGAGGCTTCGGCCTATCTTGGTGAGTGCCCTCAAGGCAAGTTTTTGGTGTTGATGGATCCACATGCATATGCCCATTGGAGTTTTGGGTTGCATCTCATACATTGCATACGCGTCCTGTGTTTGATTGCGTCTTCTTGAACTAATGGTGTAACTATATTCTGGGTGTAACTGTATTTGGTGTGACGGTACTTGGTGTAACAGTATTCGGCGTAACTGGATTTGGTGTAACTGTATTATTGGTGTAGTAGATTGATGGTATCCCTGGTGTGCCTATTATACTGTGTTTCTTGTTTTATCTATTATTATCTACGTAGTGAGACTCACCCTACTGCGTCGTGTTGCCTCGTATGTCGGCAACCTGCAGGTGACGGTGACTGAAGGTGGCTAGAGATTCTTCTTCTAGTATGGTCGAGTCGGCTCTGATACGTAGCACTCGGGAGGGTTGTCCTTGTGTCTTTCCTTATGTGTTATGTATATGCCTTTCTAAGTTGTAAACCTTTTGAAGTATGATTGCCAAGTGAAACCTTTTTATTTCCGCTGCATGTTTTTGAAAAGAAGTTAGTTATAATTAAAGTACTCTGTTTGCGAAGTGGTTTTCCGGTTCGAAAAATGTGACACTCTTTTGGCGCGAAAAACTCTGATATTTTTTTAATAAACCGTTGGGTAGAAAAAGGGGTGTTACATTAGTGGTATCAGAGCAATGGTTGGTCCGTCCGGCCAAGTCATCGAGTCGTTGTGTCGGTTAGCGACCAACTGTTGTCTTTTTAGTGCTAACCAATGTTTGCGTTGCAGGTACATCAGAAGTTGCCAATGGTAAGTGATCTAGTGGGGGAGACATCCCTACTAGTGTTATGTGTTTTGTGTATCCCTATGTGCTGTTGTCTGGTTTGTTTTTGACCTTCCCTGCTGTGTGAACTGTGTGTGATTGTTAGTGGGAGAGTGTTAGTTTTAGCGGGTAAATTTCGAGGGCGAAATTCTTTTAAGTGGGGGAGAGTTGTAACAGCCCAAAATAATTAGTTAATTTATTTAATTAATTATCTAGGGTTGGTGTTTGAGAAAAATAAAATAAAATTATAGGAATAATTATTTAGGGATTTTATGTGATAGAATATTAGAAATAATTAGTTGTTAGTATATGTGGATAGGTGGTGGCGAATTAGAGGTGTTAGTGGAGGCCCATGATTAAGTCATAAACTAAGAAAGCCCACGATTGGTTAAGTGAGCCTATAAATAAGGAGTTTTTAAGTTAGGGTTTCATTAGTTGAGAAAATTAGATTTTGTGAGAGAGTGAGAGCTAAGGAGTGGCGGCCAAGGCAAGGAAAAAGAGAGGAATTTCGTGGCTTCCATAGAGAAAAAGAAAGAGAGGAGTTCGTGACCAAGAAAGAAAAGAGGAGAGAGAAGAAAAGCTAAGTTTTTCAAGGTTTCTAAGCCTAAGGATTCGAGTTCTTCAATAAGGTAAGGGGGCTCTCGTTCATAGTTAATAATTTATAAACCACGAAATCATGGGTACTAGGTGTTAGGAGTAGTTGTTTAAATTGCTGTTGATGTTTATAATATTTATAGGTGGCTGAAGTGTGATGGTTGTTTGTGTTGTTGAATTCACTGTTTTGAGATGTTCTGACATAGGTTTAGTATTTCAGTGACTGAGAACGTTTTACTAATTGAAAAATTATGTGGTTTGTCATTTCGAAAACTTGATTGAATTCTTGTTAATTTGACGCTGGTTTGGTTGCGTTTAGAGTTGTGTAGCTCGAGATATGAATTCCACAAGTTAGGGTAATATTCTGGAAGCATTCTGGACATAGGTTCGGTATTTTTGAAACTGGGAACTTTCTGTTCGTCAAAAAATTATGGGACTTTTTTTGTTAGAAAACAGACTTAATTTTGGTCACTTTGGCACTGGTTTGGTTAAATTTGGAGTAGTGTAGCTCGAGTTATGAGCGTCCCAAGTCAGGTCAAATTTCTGGACTTAAACTAGGTATAGGTTCAGTGTTTCAGGTCTTGTGTCTTCAATTGAACTCTGATTTGAACGATTCTTTTTCCATTAGAAACTATACTCAAATTGCTTTTGTTAAGGCTAAGGTTTTGTTCCATTTGGTCAAGTGTAATTCAGTTTAGAGTGATTTGAAGTGGAAGGACAGAATCTGTCCAGTCTGGGAACCATTCGGGTTGTTTCTAAAAACTGTACTAATTGGCTCATTGTTTCAAAAAAAAGAAAACTATAGTCAGGAACTAGACTTTCTCAGGTTTCTGTAGAGGGGTCGTTTGTTGGAATCCGATGTCGTTTACTATTTTAACTAATTCGCCGAATTCTGGCTGCCGTGTTCGCGTAGCCCAGGGTGTCGCTGTTGTTCCCAAATTTGTTTTCTAAATATCTTTTGACTCGGGTGTCCAAATTTGATGGTTCAAAATGCGTTTCGAAGCTTATTCAGGTGCCTACCTGGATATTCTACTTTCAGGCAAAAATGCAATATTTTCTGATGAGCGAACTGATTTCCAAAAGTGAACTGTTTTGGGTAACCTTTTCGGGTCGTTGGCGGTTGTGGCTGAGTGGGCGCCCGTGTGGCTGTCCCGGATAGCTAAGTGATGTTTGAGTGTCTTTACGAAAATGCCCTTAGTGGCCAACGTGCGAGTGTTTTTGGTGATGTTTGGTGAGCTGAATATTTGTTAAATGTTGGTGAGCTGAATATTTGTTAAATGTTGGTGAGCTGAATATTTGTTAGATGTTGGTGAGCAGAATAGTTGTTAAATATTGGTGAGCTGAATTAATTATTGGTGAGCTGAATTACTTATTGGTGAGCTAAATAATTACTGGTGAGCTGAATTGATGTTGGTGAGTGTGATAACCGTGGTTATGGTGTTTTTGTGTGTGTATGTTGCATGGTCCTAGAGTCTCATGATCATGTGCATATTTTGGTGAGCAGAAGGCTTCGGCCTTATTATAATTATATTTGGTGTGCAGAGGCTTCGGCCTAATTTCGAAAATTGGTGAGCAGAGGCTTCGGCCTAGTTATTTTGGTGAGCAGAGGCTTCGGCCTATCTTGGTGAGTGCCCTCAAGGCAAGTTTTTGGTGTTGATGGATCCACATGCATATGCCCATTGGAGTTTTGGGTTGCATCTCATACATTGCATACGCGTCCTGTGTTTGATTGCGTCTTCTTGAACTAATGGTGTAACTATATTCTGGGTGTAACTGTATTTGGTGTGACGGTACTTGGTGTAACAGTATTCGGCGTAACTGGATTTGGTGTAACTGTATTATTGGTGTAGTAGATTGATGGTATCCCTGGTGTGCCTATTATACTGTGTTTCTTGTTTTATCTATTATTATCTACGTAGTGAGACTCACCCTACTGCGTCGTGTTGCCTCGTATGTCGGCAACCTGCAGGTGACGGTGACTGAAGGTGGCTAGAGATTCTTCTTCTAGTATGGTCGAGTCGGCTCTGATACGTAGCACTCGGGAGGGTTGTCCTTGTGTCTTTCCTTATGTGTTATGTATATGCCTTTCTAAGTTGTAAACCTTTTGAAGTATGATTGCCAAGTGAAACCTTTTTATTTCCGCTGCATGTTTTTGAAAAGAAGTTAGTTATAATTAAAGTACTCTGTTTGCGAAGTGGTTTTCCGGTTCGAAAAATGTGACACTCTTTTGGCGCGAAAAACTCTGATATTTTTTTAATAAACCGTTGGGTAGAAAAAGGGGTGTTACAGGAGGCGCCAAGTGTAATTTAGCATCCACTTGGAAGTCAAAATATCCAGCTGAGAGGAAGAGATAAGGGTGGTGACTCATCATGTCCTCAAGTGGTCACACAAATATATCAATGGTCAGCCGTCATATAACGCTGTAGCGTCTCCTTGTTAGCATACCGCTGCAGCGCTAAAGCAAAACATCAAACATATTCACAAAGGCATTGACTATGCCCAAGGTTTAGGGAATTGACTTATAACCTATATCTACTCTAATATTCATATATTCACATATTAAGTGCTAGAATTACTTAAGAATTAAGCTTGACTTAAGTATTAGGAGCATAAATAACCTATATAAAATAGAGTTATCACACCCCCAAACTTAAACCATTGCTTGTCCCCAAGTAATGACACTTGAACAAGGCAAACTGATCATATAACTAGCTGCAGCTTTTAAATTAAACAGAATTTATGCATAAGCTAATTCTTATCATTTTCACACATCATTATGGTCCACAATTCAAATAGAATCATTACTGCTCAGTTGTGAGTGTGTGATATCAAAGCTTAACTTAGTTCCTAGTTAATTTCAGAATTTCTCTAAGGTTTTGGGAAGAATGGATTTCTATTGGGTTAGGCAAAGAATGTTTTCAAAAAGAAGAGTGGAATAACAATTTCACACAAGATCTAAGGGGCTTCAAAGCACAGCAAATGGCTTTAATTAGGCATTTTTCAGAATATTGGTCAATGCACAAATTTTTGGCCTGGTGATCAAACGCTGTAGCGCTTCAAAGTCAGTAGACGTTGTAGCGCTGGATTTTGATGATCAAAACTAGATGCTATCTTTATTACTGAGCTCCTTATTTGCATTTTTTTTTCATGCTTTTTGGAACAGCTCAGCAATTTATTTAAGATATTTTGCAACTTTTTACAAGACCATATTCATTTTTATTTCATTTTGCAAAGACCAATTTATCATCTTTTGTTCCTAGCCTTAACATAACCGATGCACCCCCAAACTTAGCTTTAAAACAACTCTCAATTTTTAATGAAAACTTGACTAACCCTTGGTTATCCAAGACTAACTTTATCGTTAGATTACCCCTAGCTAACTAGGTTCTTCACCAAGCTTGGATTTTGTGTAAAAGCAGCAATAAAACCATTTCATTGTTTACACAAGGCTGCCTTACTCAAAAATTCTTATTTACTTTTTTAATTTGGCTATATAACTTCAGCTTTTGCTTACTAAGAAATTTAAAATATGCAGCTAATCATATTTCCTATTCAAGCATACAAAATATACAAAACATGCAACACATGCAAATTATGGCATAATTATAATTAATATTTAAAAACATAATTGTACTTAATTCAAAACATTATTCAATAACCATAAGGTCCTCCCCCAGAATTGAAATTTGGCAGTGTCCTCACTGCTTGATGGACAACAAAAGGGAGAGGCCTTAGAACAACAAAAAACAGAGTTCAAAGATCATAACCGGCATGAGAAGCCAATAAGTCTTGCCTTTTTAGGCCTTCTTGAGCCTCTTACTGGCTCTTGAAGGGGCTGGGGCTCCTCTGGTTGCCTTTTTCTTCTTTGGTTGAGGTGGAGTAGTCTTCTCTGCCGCTACAGCGGTTGGTGGCGCTGTAGCGCTTGATTCCTGCACTGCTGCCGCTGCAGCGTCTGATTCCTGCACTCCTTCATCCTCTTCTGCTTGCTCTTGCTCCTGCTCTTTTTCTTCCAGTTCTGGCTCTTTTCCATCCTGCAAGTTCACTAGCTCCTCAGCAGCCTCCTTCTCACTTTCCTCCTCGGTCAGAATTGCCTCAGGCATTGCGTCACTAGGTACTGCAGACATAGTTGATGCAGCATCTACTGTCTAAACACCTTCTTCTGGGTGCTCAGCCATTTTGACTCCTGGGTTTCTTCTTGCTTTGGTGTATGACTGATAAACTTTCTTAGGCTGCTCAGTTGGGTTTTCTTGGCTGGTTGGATGTTTTTGTTCAGGCTTCTATGGTGTGGCTTGTTTGGCAGGTGTTTTCTGGGGTGTTAGTTTGGTTGGCTCAGGGATGGTGGTGGGGGTTGATGGTGGATTGGCTTTGGCAGAGGGGTTTTTGGTTTCTTTGGGCTTGGGGTTGGATCACACTGAATTTCTTCTGCTTCCTCATCTTCTTCACTTTCAGACTCTTCTTCAGCATCACTCTCCTCACCTGATGATTCCTCATCCACCTGCTTCTCCATCTCTTTCATGACTACGATTGTTTCTTCTTCATCTTCCTCACTTATATTCTCAATGTCATCAGAATCCAAACTTTCCTCCTCTACCACAGCTTTTTGCACTTTCTTTGCTGGGCTAGGCTTTGTTCTCTTTGCTGGGCTAGTCACAGCTTTCTTCTTTTCTTTCCTGACTCCCTTTTTCTCCACTTTTTCAACTGGCTCTTCCTCCAATAGCCAATCAGGGAATTGAGGTGGGGAAATGGATGTCTTCCCTTTTGATATCTGGGCATACATTGCTTTTTTCCCAATCAAACTTTTCCTTCACAAATTTGCAGAGAACCTGCTGCTTCAGCTCTAGGCGCTGCAGCGCTACAGAGTCTAGAGACGCTGCAGCGATAGGTTTCTGCTTAACTTTAAAAATACAGGGAAATGCCCCAAGAGGGGATCTTCTTTCTTCTTTCATTTCAACCTCTACTTCAGCTTCCAGGCAGAGATCATTAATTAAACAAGGAAAATACAAGTTACCTCCTTTCTTGATTCTGCATTTTTCTATCTCCTTCGCAATTAGCCTTCCTACATCTATCTTCTCTCCGGCCATTATTGCATCAATAACAATGAGCCTTTCCTTTTCCACGAAGGTTGTGGAGATGTAGGCAGCAGAGAGTGTTTGATGAAACTACACCATAAGTTGGCCTCCTCACACAAGTAGGCCTTTTTGATTTTATATTCAGCACCAAATTTGTCCCATGTAGCTCCTTCCACACAAATTCTTCTTCTAACAGCCTCCATCTCTTCATCTCCCCAGTTCAGAACTTTGGTTTCCAACGCCTTTCCATGATATCCTAGATGGAAAATATCATTGATGGTTCTGGAGTTGAAATTAACAGTTTCACCTCTTACCAGTGAGTGTGTTTGAGGCTTTCCTTTCTTAGGCTCCTTAATGCCAGCATAGAACTCCCTTACCAAGGACGTCATGTATTCCTTACGATGCTTAATGAAGTTCTCCCAACCTAGCGCTGTGACAGCGGTTGAGAAAGCTTCAGGAGCGCTGTCTGTCTTGAACCCCCTTTCAGCAATGAAGTCCATTTTCCAAAACCTCTGAGGATTTGGAGTTGCTTTGGCCATGGCGGTTTTGACAGGGTTGGAGGGTTCTAGTTTCGTAGTAGCTCCTCTGCCAGATCGTTTTAGGGCAGCTTGCTTTTTGGTCATGGTTGGTTAAGAGCTTTGCGTATATGTGTATGGTTGTTGGGAAATGTTGGAGTGTACGTTGGGACGAAGGAAGAAGAAAGGATGGAAGTTATGAATGGTGAGTGGTAACGGTTGAGAGTAGTTTCAGAGAGCAAGGAGAGAGAAAGAAAGAGAAAATGGTAGCGTGGGGAGTTGTAGATATTTAAAGTGACCGTTTGTGAGTGAAGTGGGAGAGAGAAAAGAAACTGTTGATTTGACAAGTGAAGGTCAGTAGGTGCATGTGCAGCTCTGGCTAGGGATGAGGGTACAGTGCCAGCTCACCCTGAGCAAGATTTTAATTTTTTTGTTTGACCACATCCAGTCCTGATTTAACACAACCGCTACAACGTCTTTTGTAACAAGTAACCGCTACAGCGCTTATCCTAATTTCCTGCAAAGAAGAATAAACATACAAACAGAAAATTTGTTAAAATCCTTGGGGTGCCTCCCAAGAGTGCTTGCTTTAAAAGTCTGCAGCCAGACTTGCTCTTTCAATTTAGAGATCTTTAAGCTCAATTGTGGTTTTATCTCTTACCACATTTTCACCAAAATATTGTTTAATCCTTTGGCCATTCACTTTGAAGGTGGTATTGGTTGCTGTATCATAGAGGTCTACAGCTCCATGGCTGTATATTTTTATCAATTGGAAAGGGCCTGACCATCTAGATTTTAACTTCCCAGGAAACAATCTTAACCTGGAGTTGTAAAGCAATACATGTCCTCCTTCAGTGAGATCCCTTTTTATCAATTTTTGATCATGCCACATTTTGGTTTTTTCTTTATAAATTGCTGCATTTTCATAGGCAAAATGTCTAAGTTCTTCCAATTCGTTTAGCTGCAACAATCTAGCATCTCCTGCTTTCTTGTAGTCAAAGTTGAGTTTTTTTAGAGCCCAATGGGCCTTGTGTTGAAGTTCAATTGGTAGGTGACAGGACTTCCCATAAACCAACCTATAGGGAGACATCCCTAAAGGTGTTTTATAAGCTGTTCTGTAGGCCCATAAAGCATCATCTAGATGTATTGACCATTCTTTCCTTGAAGGCCCTACCATCTTTTCCAACATCCTTTTTATTTCTCTGTTTGACAATTCAGTTTGACCACTAGTTTGTGGATGATAAACAGTTGCTATTGTTAGACTATCTGATAACCTTAGAGGGGGGGGGTGAATAAAGTTATGTGTAAATCTTGGATTCTTTTCAAAATAAATGATAAGTTTGTTTAAATCAAATGCGGAAAAAGAGATTTGAACTTATCAGATATATGCAAGCAGGCAGATCAGGCACAATGAGATATTACTCTATATTCAATATTCACAATAAGGTTGTTTTATAAGTAATGCAATGATATTGAATATAGCAGATCTACAGTAGTGATAGAGGAGATGATAGATAAACAGATCTGTAGTACAGTGAGTATAACTATAACCAGATTAACAGATTCAGATCAGAGTAGGGATATAGTTATACAATAAATCCACTGAGTGATATTATAAACAGATCTAAATAGTATAGCTATAAACAGATCTTAAATAGTATGAAGAGTATGATTATAAACAGATCTGAGTAGTATAGCTATAAACAGATCACAGCAGTATAATAATATAGACAGATATAAACAATAAGAAATGTAAAGAGAGAGGGATAGAGATACACCAGGAATTTTACGAGGTTCGGGATAAAAGCCCTACGTCCTCGGCCTTCGGCTTTGCAACCTTTGGACTTGATAACAACCACTATATGAGAAGAACCTCTTCAATGTTTACAAGCAAGCAACTTCCCTATAGCTAATCTCATTTAACCCTAATTGAGAACCCGAGCACACAGCTAAGGATTTCGCAACCGCTTCAATCTCCTGATTGAACGACCCAAGAGCAGCTCCCAGGATTTCAATACCACTTCAATCTTCCCCGATTGAACGACCCAAGATCACCTCCCAGGATTTCAAACCAACTCAATCTTCTGATTGAGAGACCCAAGAAAACTTCCCAGGATTTCAAACCAACTCAATCTCCTGATTGGGAGACCCAAGAACAATTCCCAGGATTTCAAAGTGACCCCCACAATAGTAGATTACAATATAGAAGTTATGATCTAATCACCTCAGATAATATGACAATATAATAGCTGAGAGAGATGAGTGACTAGATCTATAAAAAATGATATGAAAGTGATAGCTCTATTTTTCTCTTTCTCAGATCTAGAAAATGTATGTGAGAAGAAGAGAGATTTGTTGTAATTTTTCGTGTGGTTGAGTGAGTTGAAGAGTGTGAAGCACCTCCCTATTTATAGGTTTAGGAAAACGTAGATCTGAAAAAAAAAACATTTAAAGAAATGATGAATCGATTGTTTGATGAAGTTAAAATGTTGATGAATCGATTCTTATCATTTTAGAAGACATAAGAATCGATTATATGGCTAGTTAAAAAATTGAGGAATCGATTCTTTACATATGGAGAACATAGGAATCGATTGTTTGTTTCTTTGGAAATAGGTAGGAATCGGTTTTTACTTTGTTTAAAATGAGCTTGAAAATCGATTTCATAGTCTTTTGAAAATAGAAGGAAATCGATTCTTACCTTTGGCTTATGTATATGCATGAATCGATTACATACTTCAAACATAGGGCAAGGAAATCGATTCTTGGCCTATAGGTGAGCCTAATATCGATTTCATAGCCTATATAAATTGTATAAATCGATTTCATAGCCATTGGAACAAAATAGAAAATTATTTTTGATTTCCACAAAATCGTTTTTAGGTTTAGGTGCCACCCTAATTTTGATGCATCATGCATATTTTCAAAAGTCATCTCTCAGCTACTAAAATGTCGTAGACCTTAAGTGATAGGACCTTACACTGTGTCCTAAAGAAAGCGGATAAACAATTAGGTCTTGAACTACTGAGGTGGCTTCTTCTCCAAGCTGCTCCATTTTAATCTTCCTGCTCTTTGCTTTATGTCCTGTACTTAATTCAACTTGAACCATTAGTAGATAAGGTGTAATTTGTTATCATACAAAACAAAGAGTGTTTTCCCTTGGTTCAACAAACTTCCCCTTTTTTATGATAACAAATTACATTATGCATAGGGGGTTTGATTGTAATGGAACTTTTTCAAAAAGCTCCCCCTAAGAATATGCATAATAAAATAAACAGTACATCAGCAGGATAGCAGCAATTATTTTCTCCCCTCACATATACCATGCATATATTCTCTCTCACATATAACATGCATAAATATTCTCCCCCCTTTGTTTTCATCAAAAAGGAGGGGGAGGGGGTGAGCACATAGCATATGAGATATCAGAAACAGTAGTTCATGCTATGCTCCCCCTTACTTGGTGATCCCCCTTAATAATTTTAGAATGCAAGGCTTTAGCAAAAAGAGGGTGGATCATCATGGCTTTAAAAATATGATACCCAAGATAATATGTCATACTTGGTTCAACAGTATAGGTATCATATTTAAAATATGTTGCATCAAAGATCCATCACAATAGAGAGAAGAAAAAAACTTTGATGCACACTGTAACATCCGCAAAATAATTTATAGAGTTATTTGGATGTTGACCCAATTGAATTGATTTAATACTTGACTGGTAAATTTCTTGAGTGCTAAAATTAATTATCGGTTGTCATCGAATCGTTAACCGAATAATACGGGTCAAGGAAGTTTCGGAATCGAAATAGGAGATTTCGATCGATATAGTAATTTGACCGCGTTACAACTTATATAATAATAAATATATATGTATACGCGTGTGTGAGTGAAGGGAGAAAGAATTAATAAAAGAAAGAAAAGAAGAAAGAAGAAGTGGAGAAACAGAGAGGAGAAGAGGAAAAGAAAAGAAGAGAGAAAGAAAGGGGGAGGAAGAAGAAGAGGAAAAGGGGGGTGCTTCCGCTCAACAAAACGACTTCCTTCCAACACGAAAAATGCTCAGCGTTACTTCCTCTTCGATTTGGTACCAAGATCTTCATCATCAACTCACTCTCTCTCACTTTACCATTTTCGAATTTGAGAGGAACAAATTGAGGTTTTGATGGTTGAAGCTCAAGGATAGCTCGGGATGGTGGTTGGCGCGAACCCAAGGATGATGGATCGTTGATTGGATGCGAGTTGGGTGATTTGGGGATTGAAAATCAAATTGGGGTTTTTGGTGAATAGTGGTTTGAGGTTGAAGAAGATGATGAATAGTGTCCATGGAGGATTTCGAGGAATTCGGCATTCCGGTCAAAAGCGGTTTCGTGATCGAGTGGGAAGCTTTGGAAGCGGATTGGGTGTCGCCGGAGCGGGGAGCGTTCGTGTGGCTACTCAGTGATTTCGGCTCGATCGTGGTTCACGCTTCAAGGGTGAGTTCTACTCGCGTTTAGGATTTTACGTTTCGAATTAATTGATAAACTGTTTTATCGCTTTCGCTGGACTGGAATATTATGTGATACTGTCTGATTCGGGTTAGGAATCGATTGGGGCGAGTCTCGGGTTGCGTCGCGTTAAAAATGGAATTTTTGGTGAATTGATTCGAGAGATTTTGATTTAAAACCGATATTTGGAAAATACGTCGCGTTTTGATAAATTCGATTTGATTATGATTTTGATTGATTTGATTGATTGTTCGATGTTGATTGGGTTTGATTATATGTGTGTGAAAACTGTTTTCGGTCGAAACGAGAATCGTTCGAGAAATCTTGGGTCAAAAACCGTTATTTCGGAATATGTCGTGTTTTGGTAAAATCCGTTTTGATTGAGTTTTTGATTGGATGGATTGATTGTGTGACTTTGATTGGGACTGTTTTTATGGTTGTCAAATCTGTTTTCAATCGGAACGAAAATCGGAATTGAGCGGAATCGCGGTTTTCGCGCGAAACCGCCAAAATCTGCCCTTGACAGACCCCCCTGCTGTCTGTTTGCGCGCCGTTTGCGCGCCACGCGCCACTCGCGCGCCAGTTGGCAGAATTTCAGCAACCAAACACTGTTTTTCGTTTCGCGATAACTTTTGATCCGGGAACCCGATTGAGGTGTTCTAAGATGCGTTGGAAAGCTTATTCAGAGGCCTAACTGAATATTCTATTTTTAAGGCAAAATGAACTGTTTTTGATATTGAAAATGGTGTCGAAAAGTGGTCAACTAGAGTGCGAGTGTGAACTTGGATTTTTTAAAATGTGGATTAAAGTGTTTCTTTGATTGTCTGATCTGATGGACCGTGGGTTCATAGTACTGTAGATATATATGTATATATATATATCGAGTTGGGTGACGACCCATGTTTTGACATACTAGGCGGGGCAGTCATGCTCCCCCAACCTAGGCTCCGTGCCAATAGGAGAATGTACTATTGGTAAGGGGGTTCACCGGGATTAGCACTGGATTTGCAGTCGGTGTTATGTCATGAGTTTGTTGTACGTACACCGGGATTAGCACTGGATTTGCAGTCGGTGTCGTACTGTGCGATACACCGGGATTAGCACTGGATTTGCAGTCGGTGCCGCACTTTGTTTGTTCACGTTCACCGGGGTTAGCACTTTATTGCAGTCGGTGTCGTGTTGATTTTAAAAAGGTTATGTCATGAGTTTGTTGTACGTACACCGGGATTAGCACTGGATTTGCAGTCGGTGTCGTACTGTGCGATACACCGGGATTAGCACTGGATTTGCAGTCGGTGCCGCACTTTGTTTGTTCACGTTCACCGGGGTTAGCACTTTATTGCAGTCGGTGTCGTGTTGGTTTTAAAAAGGATTATTAATTGAACCGAGAGAGTTAGTAGGGGTCTCGGTAGAACTCACTGAGATTGTATCTCATTGTTTAAATGTTGTTGTTTAACAGAGGCACAGGGACAGCGGATATCCAAGAGGCACGAGTAGGTTGAGCTCAGACTGGATGCTGATAGCCTAGCTTTATGTTTAAGCTTATTTTCCTTTTGTTGTCTGTATACTAAAACATTATGTAATGTATATCTTTCTTCCGCTTTCTTGTATGATACTGAATACTATAATTGCTGATGGTATATGGTCTGAGAACCATATTGTCTTGTTGTAAATAAGACTGTTTGAGTTATATTCAGCGAAAAATTTATAGTGATATTCAGTGTCTAAGCAGGAAATATATCTCTGATGTGTTACTAATGTGCATCTGGGTATTTTTGGTCAATAGAAATATCGGGGTGTTACACACACAAAAAAATTTATTTCACAAAAGTGATAAATTATTCGTAAGGTGAATAGAACTTTACCAATCTAACCTTCACCGGTGATTCTTCCTCTATTGTTGATATTACTAGTCACATGACTGCTGTTTCTGAGTATTAAGAATCTTTTTGCGTCTCCAGTCATGAACTTTGAGTCTCTGCTATCAAGGTATCGATCTGACCCCCATACCTTGTAGCACACCTGTACTAAGATCAAGTAGAAAATTTTGGTACCCAATTCTCTTTGGGTCCTTTGGGGTTAGTCATCAAGGGGTTTGTCTTTACAATCCACTTTGGTTTCTCACAAGCAGGTACAAGGGTACCAAGCTCACATAATTTACGAATAGGGCATCTAAGAGAGCTATGGTTCCCTTTTTGACAATAGGTGCATGAGAAAACAGTAGGTGTATAACTTGAAGTAGCAGCTACAAAAGTTATTTTCTTGTTCAAAACAGAGGAGGTGGAATTACCTTTGTACCCAATACCTCTCCTATCAGCATATTCATGTTGGGAGTGAAGTAGCTTGGTCAAGGTCTTTTCACCAACCTCAAACTTTTTCAAAGATTCTTTCAAAAATTCATTTTCAACCTTGACTTTTTCAAAATTTTGTTTAAGCTCTAGAAACTCAAGGTTGAATGGTTTTATTTCATGTAGCTCATTCTTCAACTTAGCTACCTCATTTTCAAGTGTCTCGATTTGAGTGAGCATGCTTTGTTACTCTTTGTTAATTTCTTAGATTTTAACAAAAGAGTTTCATGTTCAAAATAAAGAGCTTCAAAAGCCTCACTCAAGTCGTGACTACTATACACATCATCAAAATCATCATGTATAATTGAATCAAAAAGACTAGGGTTATTAAGGCTTACCTCGGAAGTGTCATTTGCCATAAAACAGATATCATTTGCAACCTCCTCAGATTCACTATCGGTGTCAGAATTGTCCCATTTAGCCTCCATTTGGCTTGTACCGTGTGTGGCTTCCAAGTACTCCCAAATCTCTTTTGCTGTCTGACAACCTTTCACTTTTCCATATTCTTCTTCACATAGAGATACGTGAAGAACGTTCATTGCTCTGGTGTTTTGAGAAATTTTGTCTAACTCGGACTTTCTCAGCTCACTCAGGTCAATGGTGTAGATATCTTCAACAGGAACTTCTTCTACTTTACTAGTAGCTTGAGTTTTGATTTTCAACGGAATCAGTGGTCCATCAACTATGATCCTCCAGAGAGTGAAGTCTATTGCCTGCACATGACACTTCATTCGACTACTCCAATAGTCATAGTTAGTTCCATCAAACAGGGGTGGCCTATTGAAGGACATCCCCTCTTTCATAAAAGAACCCATAATCACAGATAGATAAATAAAATTTAAATTGCGAGATGTAAAGCTCTATATGCAATTTCTAGCTTTGATACCACTTATTAGACTATCTGATAACCTTAGAGGGGGGTGAATAAGGTTATGTGTAAATCTTGGATTCTTTTCAAAATAAATGATAAGTTTGTTTAAATCAAATGCGGAAAAAGAGATTTGAACTTATCAGATATATGCAAGCAGGCAGATCAGGCACAATGAGATATTACTCTATATTCAATATTCACAATAAGGTTGTTTTATAAGTAATGCAATGATATTGAATATAGCAGATCTACAGTAGTGATAGAGGAGATGATAGATAAACAGATCTGTAGTACAGTGAGTATAACTATAACCAGATTAACAGATTCAGATCAGAGTAGGGATATAGTTATACAATAAATCCACTGAGTGATATTATAAACAGATCTAAATAGTATAGCTATAAACAGATCTTAAATAGTATGAAGAGTATGATTATAAACAGATCTGAGTAGTATACACTACTACAAAATGTGCTTTAAAAAGCACTAATTTGAATCGGTTATGTGGATAACCGATTCAAAATGTGGACGCGGTGGCAAAATTGCAATTAAATGGGAGTGTGGCAGATTTTTTTAAACATTTTGAATCGGTTGTTTAAACAACCGATTCAAAATTTGACAATTTAGACATTTGGAATCGGTTAACTGAATAACTGATTCTGAATAGCTACATTCAGAATCGGTTCTTTAAACAACCAATTCAGAATGTCTGTTTGGTTAACATTTTCACAATTCCCCCCGTGTTTTTTCACTTTCCCTCTCACAGCTCACTTTCACGATCCCCCTTGACCTAATCACCCCTATCACTTCGTTCGCAGCTCCCTTTCACGATCCCTTTCAGTTTCCTCCGTCGCATCCTCGCAGCTCACTTCCGTCTTATCCCCTCGTTCGCAGCTCACTTCCGTCGCATCCCCTCGTTCGCAGCTCACTTCTGTCGCATCCCTTCGTTCGCACCTCACTCGCAGCAAATCCCTCTTCGTTCTCATCCCTCGCAGCTCACTCGTTCTCATCCCATTCGTTCGCAGCAAATCCCCTTCGTTGGAAGCAAATCCTCCTTCGTTCTCCGTCGCATTCGTCGCATCTCTTCGTTCTCAGTTTCCTCCTTCGTTCTCCGTCGCATCCCGCTTCACTCCGCCGTATCCCTCTTCACTCAGGTTAACGTTTTCTTTATCTCAAACGTGTTTCAAAAATTTAGTATATTAAACTTTCGTTAAACTTTTTTTTCTATAATTCAATACTCAGGTTATTTGATGATGGAGTCACGGGATGAAGGTTTTAGGAGCTTTTGAGTTGGTGATATTTCTGCAACTGGTCTTGCTTACACTTTGGCGTTCAGCTTCATAGGTGAGTTCTTCACCCTTTGTGTTTCCTTTAGTTTGATGTTAGCTCTAATAGTGGATGTATTCTAAAACCTTGAGTGCATGTGATTAATTTTTTAGATGAGAGGATGAAATGATGAATAAATGCATGATGAATTGATAGTTGAGCTGAAAAAGTGTTTGAATGTGTTTGGGTGAAATTGCATGCTGAATCTTACATACTTGGAATTAAATGAATGAATGCATGAATTTGCTTGTTTTAACTTTTTTTACCTCTATTGATGGCTGTGAATTCGATTGGAATTGATTTAAATACAAGTACTTGAAAATGGGGCATTAAAATAGCAAAAACAAGTCATTTTCTAGGGATATTCTTCAGTTTGCCTAGAAAATGTTGGATTATCTGTTTACCTCTATACAGTAAGTCTGAAATGTTTATCCAACATTTTCTAGGGATATTCTTCAGTTTGCCTTTTGCTTTATCTGTTTATGTTTCAATTGGTTTTAGTTTATTATCATGGATAATGTTAGGAAGCATTCTGTAATTCTTTCATTCAGTACTCAATAAAGAATTACTGGTATTATTCCCTAGCTTCCTAACATTATCCATGATAATAAACTAAAACCAATTGAAACATAAACAGATAAGGCAAAAGGCAAACGAAAGGATATCCCTAGAAAATGTTGGATAAACATTTCAGACTTACTGGAAAAACAAGTAAGTAATTCTGTTTCATTTGATTTTAGGACTAGATTGTGTTATCAAGCTTAAATAATTGAGCTGTTAGTTTTGAACTGGATTTCAATAATTAAGGGTGCATTTTGTTACTTTGATTTTAACTAAAATGGTTGGCTATATTGCACATAGAAAGGTGCATTTTGGGACTTTGATTGAAGTTGAAGGGTGCATTCTACATGCATTTCTTCTAGTAATGATAATCTCCAAAAACAAAAGGGACTATTATTGAATCAATAATGCTCCCTCATGGAGTTAACTAACATGAATTTTGTGTCAAGTTTGCTTTGTTGTTAGTTATTGTCACTAAACTCATAGTACATTTAGAAGGAACTATTATTTCCATTTTAATACCCAAGTCTAGTAACTGAACCTATACGTGTCTGACATTAAGTACTTACTTGGATCATAGCCATGGATCGTAGCTGGATGCAAAGCAATCGTCTGAGTGATGAGTATGCGAAAGGAGTTGAAGAGTTTCTAAATTTTGCTCAAGCAAAGCTTCCCAAAACTGTTGTCAAATTTTCTTGTCCTTGTGTTATTTGTGTTAATCAGACCCCACAATCACTTTCCGTAATAAAGGACCATCTCTTTGTTCATGGGATCTGCATGAGTTACACCACATGGATATGGCATAGTGAATCAAGAGACACCCCAAGTGTGTCCAGAAGAGTGCAAGTCGATGAAGATATGAATGACCGAATGGAGGATATGATCCGTGACATCGGTCCTGAATCTTTTAAGCAAGTGCATGTGTATGATACTCTATGCAAAGACAAAGAAGAGCCTCTGTATTTGGGATGCAAAAAATACACACGGTTGTCTGCGACAATAAGATTGATCAATCTGAAGGCAATAAATGGGTGGACCGATAAGGGCTTCACTGAATTACTTGAGTTGTTGAAAGACATGCTTCCCGAAGGTAACACATTGCCGAATCGTACCTATGATGCGAAGAAGATATTGTGTCAGTTGGGTGTGGGGTATAAGAAAATACATGCATGCCCCAATGATTGCATATTGTATCGAAATGATTTTGAGAAGTTGCACAAGTGTCCCACGTGCAATCTTTCGCGCTACGAAGTGAAGACTGGTGAATCTAGTAGCGATGATGATGATGATGTCACAAAAGGTTCTCCCGCAAAGGTTTTGTGGTATCTTCCAATAATACCTAGATTCCAACGCTTATTTGCTAATGCAAAAGATGCAAAGAACATTAGATGGCATGCAGATGAGAGGAAATGTGACGGACAGCTTCGCCATCCAGCCGATTCTTTGCAGTGGAAGAAAGTTGATCGTTTGTTTCCGGATTTTGGCGTCGAGCCAAGAAATCTTAGACTCGCGCTTGCTTCAGATGGGATGAATCCATATGGTAACTTAAGTACAAATCATAGTTCGTGGCCCGTTCTCATTGTAATTTACAACCTTTCTCCTTGGTTGTGCATGAAACGCAAGTATGTTATGTTATCTATGATGATTTCTGGCCCAAGACAACCAGGTAATGACATAGATGTTTATCTTAGCCCGTTGGTTGAAGACTTGAGAAAAATGTGGGATCAAGGTGTGGATGTGTTTGACGGGTATTCTAATGAAACATTTAAGCTGCGAGCGATGCTATTTTGCACGATTAATGACTTCCCAGCATATGGGAACTTGTCTGGGTATAGTGTTAAAGGACATAAAGGTTGTCCTATTTGTGCAGAAGGCACGTCCCACCATCAACTAAAACATGGAAGAAAAACTGTTTACCTTGGGCATCGTAAATTTCTAAGACGTAATCACTCCTATCGTAGGTTGAAAAAAGCTTTTAACGGGTGCCAGGAAAATGACATTGCTCCGAATGCCTTGACCGGAGAAGAAGTCTATCAAGTGGTTAAGGACATCAATGTTGTATTCGGAAAAAAGCAGAAGCAGTCAAATGAGAATACCAATTGCAAGTGGAAGAAGAGGTCTGTATTCTTTGATCTTCCATATTGGTCTTGTCTTGATGTAAGGCATTGTCTTGATGTCATGCACGTCGAGAAAAACGTCTGTGATAGTGTCATCGGGACGCTTCTTAACATTAAAGGCAAGACAAAGGATTGCATAAAATCTCGTTTGGATTTGCTTGAGATGGGCATAAGAGAGCAGTTACATCCAGTGGCAAGAGGTAAAGGCACATATTTGCCTCCAGCATGTTATACCTTGTCAAAAAAAGAGAAAATAAGCCTTTGCGAGTGCCTAAGGGGAATCAAAGTGCCACAGGGTTACTCTTCAAATGTAAAGAGTCTTGTCTCAATGAAAGATCTCAAATTAGTTGGCTTGAAGTCTCATGACTGCCACGTGTTGATGCAACAACTACTACCTGTTGCTATACGCGGCATCTTGCCAAAAGATGTCCGACATACCATAACTAGGTTGTGCTTGTTCTTCAATACTATATGTGGTAAAGTCATTGACCCTCAAAAATTGGACGAGTTGGAAAATGAGGCTGCTATTATCTTGTGTCAGTTGGAGATGTTTTTTCCGCCCTCATTCTTTGATATCATGGTTCACTTAATTGTTCATCTAGTGAGGGAGATTAGATTATGTGGTCCCGTTTATTTAAGGTGGATGTACCCAATCGAGCGATACATGAAGATCTTGAAAGGATATGTGAAGAACCAATATCGTCCCGAAGCATCCATTGTCGAAAGATACGTCACAGAAGAAGCTATTGAGTTTTGTTCAGACTACTTGTCAGAAGCAAAACCTGTAGGGCTACCAAAGTCTCGATATGCATGGAGATGTCAGGGTAAGGGTAGAGGTATAAACATTAAGAGCATGGGTCGAGAGGAAGTGCTTCAAGCACATTTTTATATTTTGAATAACACAGATGAAGTACTACCTTACTTGTCTTCTCACCAAAAGCTAGTAAAGGCCAAAAACCCTCGAAGGGATGAATTATGGTTATTGAAAGAGCATAACAAGACATTCATTGAATGGTTTAAATCAGAGATTAATAAAGATGCAAGCGCATCTGATACTTTGAGATGGCTAGCAAATTACCCTAACTTTGATGTCTTTTGTTGGAACGGGTACAACATAAATAATTTTTCCTTTTCCACAAAGTCGCAAGATGACAAGAGTACTGTGCAAAATAGTGGTGTTATGGTCATGGCTTCTTCAATGCACTTTTCTAGTTCAAAAGATAAAAAACCCGTACTCGCATCCGTTGCTTACTTTGGTGTTATCGAAGAGATTTGGGAGCTTGATTACTGTAAATTTAAAGTGCCCATTTTTAAATGTAATTGGGTAAACAGCAATGGTGGTGTATATACCGATGAAATGGGATTTACACTAGTGGACGTTGACAAGGTAGGTCATAAGAATGAGCCTTTCATCATGGCCGACCATGCAAAACAAGTTTTCTATATCAAAGATCCTTCTAACAAAAAGTGGTCGGTGGTCCTACAAGGAAAAATAGGTAGTGATGAAATTGAAGATTCAACTCTTGCAATTTCTGAGATACCTTCTTTCTTAACACAAGTGCCTGCTTTAATGGATGATAATGAAGTTGATGATGTACATGCCACTCGCAATGATCATAATGAAGGGATTTTATGCGAAGGAGTTCTAATTAACCCATGAATGAGTATGGGTACATATATTTGGTTCTTTAATTTATATTTATACTTGGTTATCTGATTCATATTTATTCATGGTTATATGATTTATATTTATATTTGGTTATCTAATTTATATTTATACTTGCTTACCTAATTCATATTTATATTTGGTTATTTATATTTGTGTTTTTTCCTTTGTTCAACAGATATCATGGGTGACTCCAACACTGACCTTCCCAAAAAGAAGATGACTAGGCGTCCGACATCATTAAAGTGGTTCCTTACTAGGCGTCCGATGGGTCAAAGGTTTAGAATGGAGTTTGATAGTGACGGCGAACCTATTGGTCTGTATTGTGACAAATTCAAGAGCTTTTTAGGGGTGGTCGCGCGGACAAAAGTAAGCATATTGCCCATGGCTTGGGATGAAGTGGATGAGCAGACAAAGAAGATTGTTTGGGATAGTGTTTTGGTATGTATATACACTAATGAAAGAAATCTTGGGTTTATTCATCTTTCCTTATTTCTTGTGCTAACACCACCTTATTCTTGTGTTAAGGAAACATTTGATGTTCCCGATGATGAGGAATTCAAGAAAACTTGGATGGTTTATATAGGTCTCTGTTGGAAACAGTTCAAGACAACACTCACGAGCAAATATGTCTTTGGCAAGGGGGATAAGTCCGGCGAAACAACCCCATTTCACAAGTATCCTAGTATATCTACTGAGACATGGACCGCATTTGTTAAAAGTCGCCTTACTTCGGAATTTGTGGTATTGTTTTCACCACAACTGTTTTTGTTTCTTAAATATTATTCATTTATTATATATATGATGGTGTGTGTTTTGTAACAGGTGAAAAGAGAATCTGCTCAGAAAAATCAAAGTAATAATAAATACTATCACACAGTAGGGCGGGGCAGTTATAAAAAGTTGAAGCAAAATATGAAGGAAGAGCAAGTACAAAAAAAGCGGGAGGAGTCTGGTGACCCTAATTTGGAGGTGGCTCCTACATCTCCGGAGCGACATGAGCTGTGGAAGGCTGCCCATAAAAAGAAATCGGGATCTTATGTAACTGAGGAGTCAGAATCGATTGCATCTAAGATTGTAAGTATGGACTATTCTGTTGGCTGACTATGTGCATGTATGGACTATTCTGTTGGCTGACTATGCTGCATGTATGGACTATTCTTATTCAGTAGAATCTATGATTTTATTTCTTTTGCATCAGAAATCTGTGATTTTATTTCTGTTAGCATCTTTTTAGTAGCCTTCCTTGAGTTAGAGTCAGTAGCTGACTAACAGTTACAGTTAGTTAAAACTTGATTAGTTACTTTCTGTTCCTTGGTTTATCATTCCGTAATTAAAGAGAAAGTGACTAACAGTTACTGTTAGTTAAACCTTGATTAGCTGACTAACAGTTACAATTATTCCGTAAGTATCTGTACAAGTGACTAACAGATACTGTTACAGTTAGTTAAAACTTGATTAGTCACATCAGAAATCTGTGATTTTATTTCTTTTGCATCTGTGAATTTGGCTTGCAGTAGAATCTATAATTAATTCATATTTCAATCTGATATTGTAAGTGTATACTAGTTATCTGATACACCTGTACAGATACTTAGATATTTTACCTTCCTATTGTGCACGTGTGCTTTAAATGTAACTGTTACTGATTCTGTTATATTAGAAAACAGAATTCTGATTCAGTTTATATTCTGCTCCTTCCTTCTTGAATTCTGATTCAGTTTATATTCATTTTATATTCTGCTCCTTCCTTCTTGAATTCTGATTCAGTTTATATTCTGCTCCTTCCTTCTTGAATTCTGATTCAGTTTATATTCTGATCCAATTAACTGTGACAAACAAATGATAAGAGGGAATAACTAACACGCGAACATTCTTTTATTGTAGGATGATATTGTGGATTTGGGCAGCCAAGGATCCTTTGTTTCGAGAGGAAAAAATGATATTTTAGCCACTGCCATCGGAAAACCTGACCATCCCGGTCGTGTGCGAACAGCTGGAAGAGGAGTTGGGCTAAAAAAATACTTTGGAGGTGTTGCTCGGACGAGCTCGAGCAGTTCACAATTTGATCCAACGCAGATGAAGAAACAAATGGAGCAATTGTTCGAGAAGAAAATGGAAGAACGAGTTAGCAAGGAGGTGGCAAAGGTATATGTTATATTATTATTATTTGAACCATTATTTTTGCTGACTCTGTTATATTATTATTATGAGATACATGATAAAGAAACTGATTTGAATTTGGAACTGATGTACAGCAAATGGCTGCTATGAGCAGTTGCGGTCAAAATGTAGCTGTCCAGGTTCCCTCTCACATAAGCACTATCGGATCTAAGGGTAGCTGGTCACCATCTGATGCTGTGGAGGAGCTGGTTGAAACAGATTGGCTGAGAGAGATAGTCGTTAAGGGTTATGATGAGGGGAGCGTCCGAATAATGTTGGAGCATGAAGAGCATGATTGCTTTATCTCTTTCGGAGAGCTGAGCGACATGGCTTCCGGTGATAGGTGGCTTGAGTTATCCCACTTGGCTATATGGTGCACGTAAGTAGTATAATTTATTTCGCAATTAAATTTCTCGTGTTTCTATATATATATATATATATATATATATATTAATTTGATAAAATTGTTTTTACGTGCTAATAGATATCTACATCGTAAATGTGCTGAAAGGAGTGTTGGTGACTTATATGGATTTATGTGTCCATATAAGATTACATTGAAGGGCTCTTCCCCAAGCATTGTTTCTGCCTATATTCAAAACAAAATGGCCAGCAATCATAAGAAAGTATATTTGGCTCCGCTTTGCAATGAGTACGTAGTTGCATATTATTTGTTAGTTTCTTTGTTACATATTATTATATGCTAGTTTCCTTTGTTAGTTTCTTTTCTTACATATTATTATCTTTACCAATATTGCAGAAACCATTGGCAACTGCTTGTCTTGGTCCCCGAGCAAAATACTGTTGTCTGGATGTGTTCTTTATGTAAAAAACCACCCAAAAAATTCAAAGAGATGATTAACAAGTAAGTGTTTAATTGTTTACCATTGTTTACATTGTAATATTTTAACTATGATAAATTTTTTATAATTAATTATAATTAACTTTTGATGTTATTAGAGCAATGGATTCTACACTGGACACCATATGGTTGCTCCCTAAGGTAAATAAGCATAATTTACTGTAGTCATTACTCTTTGCTGAGTGATAGGAATTATGTTAAATGGTGTGTGATTATGACCCAAGTTTGTATATGTGTAGGTGGCACAACAACAAAACGGTTATCATTGTGGGTACTTTGTGATGAAGTATATGATGACGATTGTGAATGCCGGTATCATAAACAGATGGGAGGAGGTATGTAATAGTTTTAATGAAAACTGGTAGTGTTCTGTTAGTGTTCTATTAATCAAAAAACTGGTAGTGTTCTGTTAATCAAAAAATTATGAGGGTTAGTGATTTAGAAACTAGACTTAATGCTGGTCATTTTGGCACCGGTTTGGTTGAATTTGGAGTTGTGTAGCTCGAGTTATAGATAAAATCCTATATAGGGAACTTAGGCTTATATTGCATCAATGAAAAGTTGCTATCAGTACCTCTCTATCGGATCTAAGTTGAGATATAGACTCAACCCCATATATATATATATATATATGTTTTTAATTTCCCTTTCATTGTTGTAATATATATAATTAATATCTAACAGATAACATATAGATAGTCCTTTTTCAGTGTATGTTTATGAAAGTAGCTAGAGAAATGGATAGTTAGAAGAATTTCTTAATGTATCATATTTGTTTTAATTTATTCTCTGTCAGCTTTACTATTGATGCTGAGCTGCATTTCTTTGAAACAATTTAATTAATGACTCCTTTAGATAATATTACTCAGCTTTATGTTATACTATCCAAATACTAACAGTTTTTGTATAAAGAATTTATAATAATTAGGGGGGCTTATTTATCATCATTACTAGCTAGATGAGAGAGAGTACAGTACAACTAAAAGAGTCTATATATACCACTGCTTAATTGGTAATTAAGCTATAGTATACACAGCTTGCCCCATAATGCATGATTAGTTCTCAATGTGCTGGTCTTGGAGCTAGCTTGCCCCAACTAGACTTAATGCTGGTCTTTTAGTTCTCAATGTGCTGAGTTTTTTTATGGACCTTTTGTAGGTATTTGATGACCAAAAGGCATACACTCATAAGGAAATTTTGGAGGTCCGCAAGCTTTGGGCGGAATTTTATTTGAAGATTCGTCCAGCAGGAAATATATGTTGAATTAGTTGCTGAATTAGTTGCACATTTAGTTGAATTAGTTGCTGTAGGTATTTAACAAGTTTGATATATATATGTCATGTATCATGTATTAGTTGCTGAATTAGTTGCACATTTAGTTGCTGAATTAGTTGCACACGTGTATTTAGTTGATGGTGTATAGTTGCTGAATTTGGTGTATAGTTGCTGAATTGAAAGACATGTATTTAGTTTCATGTTTTAGCTGATGGTGTATATATAGATGCTGAATATGAAGTTTTTCAATGGGAAGAAAATATGAAGTTTCATGAATTAGTTGCACATTTAGTTGCTGTAATTAGTTTCATGTTTTAGTTTCAGGAAATATGAAGTTTTTCAATTGAATTGTTATTAGGTGATTGGAAAAAAATGGGAACAAAATAAACAGGCAAAAGCTTCTAACATGCTTCAGTCATTTTGAATCGGTTATATAAACAACCGATTCAAAATGTCTAAATAAATAGTCATTTTGAATCGGTTGTTTATATAACCGATTCAAAATGATTGTTTATTCAGACATTTAGAATCGGTTGTTTATATAACCGATTCTAATTGACTGTTTTTTGAATCGGTTATATAAACAACCGATTCAAAATGTCTGTTATTTGGACATTTGGAATCGGTTGTTTATATAACCGATTCAAAAGATCCCTGTTTGGTTTCGTATTTTGTTGTCAGAGATACGTTTTGGAATCGGGTTTTACAACAACCGATTCGGAATTACCTATTTGGAATCGGTTATTTAACCGATTCTAAATGTTATCACCTTTAGAATCGGCAGTATTAGAATCGGCAAATAACCGACTCTAAATGTGCCAAATAACCGATTCAAAAGGCCTTTTTTGTAGTAGTGATAGCTATAAACAGATCACAGCAGTATAATAATATGGACAGATATAAACAATAAGAAATGTAAAGAGAGAGGGATAGAGATACACCAGGAATTTTACGAGGTTCGGGATAAAAGCCCTACGTCCTCGGCCTCCGGCTTTGCAACCTTTGGACTTGATAACAACCACTATATGAGAAGAACCTCTTCAATGTTTACAAGCAAGCAACTTCCCTATAGCTAATCTCACTTAACCCTAATTGAGAACCCGAGCACACAGCTAAGGATTTCGCAACTGCTTCAATCTCCTGATTGAACGACCCAAGAGCAGCTCCCAGGATTTCAATACCACTTCAATCTTCCCCGATTGAACGACCCAAGATCACCTCCCAGGATTTCAAACCAACTCAATCTCCTGATTGAGAGACCCAAGAAAACTTCCCAGGATTTCAAACCAACTCAATCTCCTGATTGAGAGACCCAAGAAAACTTCCCAGGATTTCAAACCAACTCAATATCCTGATTGAGAGACCCAAGAACAATTCCCAGGATTTCAAAGTGACCCCCCACAATAGTAGATTACAATATAGAAGGTATGATCTAATCACCTCAGATAATATGACAATATAATAACTGAGAGAGATGAGTGACTAGATCTATAAAAAATGATATGAAAGTGATAGCTCTATTTTTCTCTTTCTCAGATCTAGAAAATGTATGTGAGAAGAAGAGAGATTTGTTGTAATTTTTCGTGTGGTTGAGTGAGTTGAAGAGTGTGAAGCACCTCCCTATTTATAGGTTTAGGAAAACGTAGATCTGAAAAAAAAACATTTAAAGAAATGATGAATCGATTGTTTGATGAAGTTAAAATGTTGATGAATCGATTCTTATCATTTTAGAAGACATAAGAATCGATTATATGGCTAGTTAAAAAATTGAGGAATCGATTCTTTACATATGGAGAACATAGGAATCGATTGTTTGTTTCTTTGGAAATAGGTAGGAATCAATTTTTACTTTGTTTAAAATGAGGAGGAATCGATTCATAGCCTATAGGATTGCTTGAAAATCGATTTCATAGTCTTTTGAAAATAGAAGGAAATCGATTCTTACCTTTGGCTTATGTATATGTATGAATCGATTACATACTTCAAACATAGGGCAAGCAAATCGATTCTTGGCCTATAGGTGAGCCTAAAATCGATTTCATAGCCTATATAAATTGTATAAATCGATTTCATAGCCATTAATAGAAAATTATTTTTGATTTCCACAAAATCGTTTTTAGGTTTAGGTGCCACCTTATGCATGCATGCAAAAAAAAAATATTTCAAAACCCTAATTTTGATGCATCATGCATATTCTCAAAAGTCATCTCTCAGCTACTAAAATGTCATAGACCTTAAGTGATAGGACCTTACACTGTGTCCTAAAGAAAGCGGATAAACAATTAGGTCTTGAACTGCTGAGGTGGCTTCTTCTCCAAGCTGCTCCATTTTAATCTTCCTGCTCTTTGCTTTATGTCCTGTACTTAATTCAACTTGAACCATTAGTAGATAAGGTGTAATTTGTTATCATACAAAACAAAGAGTGTTTGCCCGTGGTTCAACAGCTATTTTATGCTTGACTCCATATTTAGCCAATAGGGTCTTAATTAATTTATTACAAAAATGAGATCCCTCATCTTCCAAAACGAGTGAAAATGTTTTTCAATAAAAGTTTACTCACAGACCTTGCATCATTGTTGGGAAGAGCAACTGCCTCTACCCATTTTGAAACATAGTCTACATCCACTAAAATGTACAGGTTTCCATGAGAAGGGGGAAAAGGTCCCATGAAATCCATTCCCCAAACATCAAAGAGTTCAACCTCTAGAATGTTTGTTAAAGGCATTTCATGTTTGTTTGAAATATTCCCTGTTCTTTGGCACCTATCACATTTTTTTACAAAGTCTTGAGCATCTTTAAAAAGTGAATGCCAATAGTAGCCAGATTGCAATGCCTTTGCAGGAGTTCTGATACCACCAAAATGCCCACCACATGGTGCAGAATGGCAGTGTTGTAGCACTTGAATTTGTTCTTCCTCTGCTAGGCATCTCCTCATTAACTGGTCTTGACACTTCTTGTATAGAAAAGGTTCATCCCAATAATATTGTTTCATAGTGTGGAAGAACCTTCTCCTTTGCTGATAAGTCATCTCAGTAGGTACCACCTTGCTAACCAAAAAATTCACTATGTCAGCATACCAAGGTGTTGCAGGTTCAGGCGCTACAGCGTCTAGTGTTTTTACACTAGCCGCTACAGCGGTTGATGATTCAGCAGTTATTGTCAATAGCTGCTCATCTGGAAAGTATTCTTTGATCTCCCCACCTGCTGTACCTGCAATGTCTCTTTCCAATCTAGACAGATGATCGGCAACTTGGTTCTCCACTCCCTTTTTATCCCTTATTTCTAAATCAAATTCTTGGAGTAGGAGAACCCACCTAATTAGCCTAGGCTTTGCATCTTTCTTTGTTATCAAATATTTAATGGCTGAATGGTCTGTAAAGACAATTACTTTGGTGCCAACCAAATATGACCTAAATTTGTCAAATGCAAAGACTACAGCTAATAGTTCTTTTTCAGTGACTGTGTAATTCAATTGAGCTTCTACAAGTGTTTTGCTAGCATAATATATAGAGTGAAAAATTTTATCATACCTTTGCCCAAGAACAGCTCCAATGGCAAAGTCACTAGCATCACACATAAGCTCAAAAGGCTTACCCCAGTCAGGAGCTATAATAACTGGTGCTGTTATTAAAGCTCTCTTCAATTTATCAAATGCTAACATGCATGGCTCATCAAATGTGAAGGGGTTATCATGCTGTAATAGTTGACATAAAGGTTTGGAGATTTTTGAAAAATCTTTTATGAACCTCCTATAGAATCCAGCATGCCCCAAAAAGCTTCTAATACCTTTGATGTTGGTTGGAGGAGATAGCTTCTCAATGACTTCTATTTTAGCCTTGTCCACTTCCAATCCTTTTTGGATATCTTATGCCCCAAAACTATACCTTCTTGCACCGTAAAATGGCATTTCTCCCAGTTTAGCACAAGGTTAGTTTCTTCACATCTAATCAAGATTTCTTCCAAGTTGGATAGGCATAGATGGAATGTTTCTCCAAACACAGAGAAATCATCCATGAAGACTTCCATGGATCTTTCAATGTAATCAGAGA
Organism: Astragalus membranaceus; assembly: GCA_039519185.1. Classification (NCBI taxonomy): domain Eukaryota; kingdom Viridiplantae; phylum Streptophyta; class Magnoliopsida; order Fabales; family Fabaceae; genus Astragalus; species Astragalus membranaceus. The sequence goes on along the minus strand of CM076848.1, from coordinate 176,231,930 downwards.
AAATTGCCATCATACACCTTTGAAAAGTGGCAGGTACATTACACAGGCCAAATGGCATCCTTCTAAAAGCAAAGGTGCCATATGGACAAGTGAATGTAGTCTTTTGCTGATGTTCAGGCAGTATTGCAATCTGGTTATAACCTGAATAACCATCAAGAAAGCAATAAAATTTTTTACCTGCTAGCCTGTCCAGCATCTGGTCAATGAAAGGCAATGGGAAATGGTCCTTTCTTGTTGCTTTATTCAACCTCCTGTAATCCATGCATATTCTCCAGTCTGTTATTTTTCTGGTTGGAAGCAGTTCATTCATTTCATTAGCTATTACTGTTACCCCTCCCTTCTTTGGCACACACTGCACAGGACTAATCCATGCACTGTCAGATATGGGGTATACAATACCTGCATCCAACCACTTAATGATTTCCTTCTTCACCACCTCTTTCATAATTGGGTTCAACCTCCTCTACCCTTCAATACAATTTTTAGAATCTTCTTCTAACACTATTTTGTGCATACAAATGGTTGGGCTGATACCTTTGATATCTGACATCTGCCAACCAATTGCCTTTTTATGCCACTGCAGTGTTTGAATCAGATCCTGCTCCTGCTTTTCAGAAAGGTCAGAAGCAATTATAACAGGCAAAGTACTATTGTCACCTAGATAAGCATATTTGAGGTGTGAAGGCAACTCCTTAAGTTCCAGAGTTGGTGGGTGTTCAGTGGAGGGGAGATCCTTTCTCATGTCAGAATTCTCCTGCTCCAAAGATTCATATTTCTTAGCCCAAATTTCTTTGACTGTCTGCTCCTCCTCTTCTGCAGCTTCTATATCAGACATTGTATCTTCACTGCTGTCCAGTAATTGCCTCAGATGATCTGTGCTTTTCTGGAAGTGATCCGGAACTACTTTGTCAATAGCAGATACAAAGGAGCACTCTTCAATGTTGGGACCTGGAAATTTCATAGCATTGAGGATGTTGAACTTGACTTCTTGGTCATTGACCCTCATGATCAATTCTCCTCTCTGCACATCTATCAAAGTTCTTCCAGTGGCCAAGAATGGCCTTCCCAGAATGATGGGTACTTCTTTATCTGCATCAAAATCCAAGATTACAAAATCAACAGGAAATACAAATTTGTCTACCTTTATTAGAACATCTTCTAAGATTCCTTCTGGATATGCAAGAGTTCTATTAGCTAGCTGTAGTGTAAGTGAGGTAGGTCTGGCAGTTCCCACTCCTAGCTGTGTGTATATGGACTTGGGCATAAGATTTATGCTGGCTCCCAAATCACATAGAGCACGACCAGAGTAAAAATTTCCAATTGAGCATGGTATAGTAAAACTGCCAGGATCCTTTGATTTGGGTGGGAGCATATTCTGCATCAACATGCTGCACTCCCCAGTCATTGCTACTGTTTCAAATTCCCCAAGTATCCTCCTCTTAGTAAGCACATCCTTCATAAACTTTGCATAGTTTGGCATTTGTTGGAGAGCCTCTACCAAAGGGACATTAATGTGCAACTGTTTAAGGACTTCTAGGAATTTGTTAAATTGCTTGTCTTCATGAGCCTTTTGAAGTCTTTGAGGGTATGGAGGATCTGGATATGTTGGGATAATTTTGGGTGGTGGTGGTGTTTTTTCAGCAACAGGCGCTGTAGCGTTAGGTTTAGGCGCTGTAGCGTCTGTTGCAGGTTCTTTTTGTTTTTCAGAATTTTTGTTTTTTTCATCATCTGAAACAGTTGATGATCCTATCAAATCTCTCCCACTCCTTAAAGATATAGCTTTTACATGCTCCTTCCCTGTAGTACTTGAAGTTGAGGCTTCTGTAGTGGATGGTAATGATCCACTAATTCTTTGGGAAAGGACATTAGCCATCTGCCCCATCTGAACTTCTAGATTTTTAATGGAAGCTTCATGAGTTTTAAGAGTTGTCTTACAATCACTCATAAAGCTTTTCATCAATCCTTCCAATGAATTATCTATGACTGGGGCATTCTGCCTTTGGTAGTTTTGAGCAGGGAATCCTGGTGGATTTGCTGGAGCACTATAATTAGGTGTTGTTGCATTGTTGGCTCCCCATCTGAAATTGGGGTGGTTCTTCCAACCAGGATTATATGTGTTTGAATAGGGATTATTGTTTTTATTGAAACCCACAAAGTTCACAGAGACAGGATTACCAGGACATTCTTCATACAAATGCTCTCCTCCACAATATACACAGCTTACTGACCCTGGAGAGGCTTGCTCAATAACAGCTACTATTGGTTCACGTGCCGCTGCAGCGGTAACCGCTACAGCGTTTGATGTGTTCATAGATTTTATCATGTTAGTGAGAGAGGCAACCTGTGCAGATAGAGCAGAAACTTCACTTATTTCATGCATACCAGCTACCTTCTTCTGCTGAGCTAACCTTCCTGTAGGCCATTGATAACTATTTGTGGCAATATCATCAATCAGCTCACATGCCTCATTATAGGAGGTTTTCAACAACACACCCCCTGAAGAAGCATCTAACATTTGTCTGGTTGTTGGATCTAGTCCATTGTAGAAGGTTTCCATTTGGATAATCACAGGTATACCATGATGAGGGCACTTTCTTAACAGCTCCTTCCATCTCTCCCATGCCTCAAACAGTGTTTCAGCATCTTTTTGTCTGAATGCAGTAACTTCATTCCTCATTCTTGCATTCTTACTTGGAGGAAAATATTTTGCTAAGAACTTCTCAGCCATTTCATTCCAAGTATGGATAGAGTTGGGCTCTAGAGAAGTTAACCAAGCCTTTGCTCTATCCTTCAAGGAATAAGGAAAAAGTTTTAATCTGAATGCATCATCACTTACCCCTAGAATGATGAAGTTACTGCAGACTTCCAAAAATTGCTTCAAGTGTAAATATGGGTCATCTTGAGGAGCACCACCAAACTATCCCACTGTTTGCAACATTTGGAACATCATAGGTTTGAATTCAAACTGAGCTGTATGGAGAGTAGGTCTTGCTATGCTTGTCTCCATGGTTTGTGGATCAAACACAGCATAGTCCCTCATTGGTCTATCTCTGTCAATTACCATTTGAGCAGGTCCTTCATTTATGAATTGATGTCTGTACCAGTCCTCTTGGTCATGTAAGGTGGGAGTGGGTGGCTGTTGATGTCTACCTCTACCCCTTCCACCTGGTTCAGTCCCTCCTCTACCAGAATTAGATCTTCCATGTGGAGTGCTAGCTCTACCAGAAGTGGTCCTCTGACTATGTTCTGACATGGTGGGTCTGAGTCTTTGAAGATGTCTTAGTTTCCTGAACCTTCTTTCTGGTTCTGAGTATGGTTCAAATTCTGGTGGTTGAGACCTGGGCATACGCTGTAGCGCTTACTGCTGCAGCAACAAGAAACAACACACCAGTGTAAAATAGGCACTAAGTTTACTAAAAACTTAAACAATGAAAATTAAATGCAATCCCCGGCAACGGCGCCAAAAACTTGTTGTGCGAAAGGTGATGTGCAAGTATACACAATCGCAACAAGTAATATAATGATATGTAAAGTTCATTCCCACAGGGATTGGAATTAATCTAAGGAGTTTAAGTGATTAGAAGCTTAGTGAAACGAATTGAGTAACAGGTAAAAATAAAGAGTTGTAAACATGATAAGTTGTGATAAAACAGTATTAAGTGGAAGTAATTTAAAGGAGAGTTGGATAGCTCAGTAGCTGTGTAAATTCCCAAGAGTAATGTTCAAATAATATTTAGACGCTGTAGCGTTAAGCGCTGTAGCGCTTCAAAGTCCATAGACGCTGTAGCGCTTTGGTAGCGTGCCTTTCAGTCACTTTCGTCAGGGTTATGTTACAAGACTCCTATGTCTAGGCTCTAAATAAGTTTTACCCCTGTATATTAAGCTCTTACAACATTTGCCTTATGAACTACTACTCCTCTATGTCTAGAGTTAAGTAGTGCTTCCTTTAAATGTCTTTAAAGGGTTTTCATTCATATCATTCCTTGAGTTCTCTTTGTGAACCATGTCTGTACCCACAAAGTTACCTTGTTTTAGTTGATCATTCCCAAACCAAGATTGAAAGCATTATGACACAAGGAATAAAACACAAACATCATAATATTATACAAAAGTTACTCAAGGTTCTTTACACACCAAGAACAATCCAACTACAACAAAGTTAGCTCATCACAAGTTCCATCAACATAATACAACTAAAGAGTATGTATTACCGTATGAAGACAAGAGAAGATTGGTTGCAAAGGATACACTCCAATGATCCCAAGTAACATACAAAGGATGAAGTTGAGGCGTGAGCAAAACCTTGGATGAAGACTTAGAAAAACTATGCTAAAAATAAAAAGCTTAAAGGCAGTATAACAATGGAGAAAAGCTACTATGTCATAAGAAGTTCTTCTTCCAAGTTACAACTACTTGTGTCTACGTATATTATTTTCTAATGAAGCAATCTATATTAATCTAAAAAACTAACTAAGTCTTAATAGAATAATAATATCACATGATGCTCATAAGACTTAGATATTATCCTTAAAGTACTTTACAAAAAGTGCTAATGATGAAATACACCAACTATCACATGGGTTCCATTTAGGAGGCGCCAAGTGTAATTTAGCATCCACTTGGAAGTCAAAATATCCAGCTAAGAGGAAGAGATAAGGGTGGTGACTCATCATGTCCTCAAGTGGTCACACAAATATCTCAATGGTCAGCCGTCATATAACGCTGTAGCGTCTCCTTGTTAGCATACCACTGCAGCGGTAAAGCAAAATATCAAACATATTCACAAAGGCATTGACTATGCCCAAGGTTTAGGGAATTGACTTATAACCTATATCTACTCTAATATTCATATATTCACATATTAAGTGCTAGAATTACTTAAGAATTAAGCTTGACTTAAGTATTACGAGCATAAATAACCTATATAAAATAGAGTTATCAACACTGTCGAACCATCAGAAGCTGCCAATACCCCTGCTCACGTTGCTACTACCTCAGCTCGTTCGGAGAGGGACTTACGGCAAGTTGACGGAGTAGAGGATCCTGACTGGGGAGGCGTGATTGGTGAAGACCGCTCTTGGATTTCTTCGACCGTGCTCAACAACGTACCTTCGATCCTTCGCCCTGGGGATGAGGTACTTCAATATTTCGCGAATATGATAGGCGATCCCGGTCAATTATGGGCGGTGGAAGGTCCTTCTTCGGACGAGCATGTGGCCACAGTCCCTTCCTCTCTCAAATTCACCATGTACGCAAACGTTGTTCGCGACATGCGGGTTCATCCCCCGTTTACTTCTTTCCAACGTTCCCTCCTTCGTTATCTTGGAGTTGCACCATCCCAATTGCACCCAAACTCGTGGGCCTTCATCAAGGCATACGAGCAGCTGATGAGAGTCATGGGGCGTGACTGCTCTCGGTCTCTTTTCTTCAAGATTTTCAAGATGAGTCGGCGGCCGGAACCAGGGAGAAATAGAAACCAGTGGGAGCATTTGAGTATCAAGGGCCAGTCGGACTACAAACTTTTTAAACCTTACTCTGATTCACTAAAGCCCTGGAAGCTCTCCTTTATGTGGGTTGTACCCGTTTGTGAGGACTCTCGCAAGATGGTCGGGGACGGGTGAGCAGCTACAAGTTTCCCATCGCATGGACGTATGCACACTACCGTCATCCCCCAGGCACTTACCGAACACGCTGCAAATTTAGCGAGGGCGATCTGGAAACCTTGAGACTGCTCGATAACATGGCTTCCTGGATGGACGAGGAATTGATCAAGTGCTATCGGTTGATGTAACACCCCGAAATTAATTAAATAGTTATTTAGTATTTAGCTAATTAAATTAAATAGGAGTTGGTGATAGAAATAATAATAATAATAATAATGATGATAATAATAATAATAATGTTGGGTGGTTTTAATTATTTAGAGGGTGGTGATATTTAATTATTCGAATGGGCTTAAGTGGATGGAGGCCCGTGATCCAGGCCCAGGGTTGGCTTAGGCGTATGTGACTAGGGGTTGGGGGAGAGGCGCATCATTTGAGAAAAAAAAAGAGAGAAGGGGCGTGAGAAAGAAAGAAAGAAAACGCAAAAGGAGAGAAAGAAAGAGAAGAAAAATAGCGCAAGGGAGAGAAGAAAGAAGAGGAGAGGGGTGCGACTTCCATAGGAGAGGAGAGGAGCTCGGTTGCTGTGGTTACTCGGTGTGCTCGTGGAGGGATCTCTATCTTCGGTGAAACTAAGGTAAGGGTGGGTCTTGCCTTATAATAGGGATCATAATGGGATGTATGTAGGGGTTAGGATCTATGTCGTTTTTGTATTGATTTTGATATTGATGAGTTGTATGTATGTATTGATCACTATATGGCTTGTTGATGCTTTGCGAATTGTTCATATAAGTGATGAATTTAGAATTGCGTGCCAAGTGCTCGAATGAATGTATAATTGATGTTGTTCTTGTGCATAATATGTAAATTGACGTTTTTGGTGTGATTGGTGTGCGAGTTGATTGGACTATGTTGCTCAAAAATTCAATTGTTGTGTTATAGGTGCATAAGGCACCATTGTAGTATTTTTAGTGTTGCTGGAAATTGTTGTCTAGGTGCGGAATTAGGCGCCCTTGAGTGGGGTGCCCCGCGCCAAGTATTGATGTTGTCGGAATTTTGGTCATGGAAGTAGGCGCCCTTGTGCTAGGTGCCCCGTGCCACATTATTGTGTATTGGCTAAGTGTATTTTGTGTTGTGTTGGTGTGCCATATGCTAAGTGCATATTATGATATGTTTGTGTGCCAAGTGCCAAGTTAGTGTGTGTGTTGGTGATGCTTGGTGTGGGTGTGTGTATAGACGCAATGGTGATGGTGATGATGGTTGTCAATATGGTTTTGGTGTTTTTAAATAAAATTGATTTTTGGGGTGAGTGAGGATTTTAGATGGTGGAAAAGAAATATAATTTTGATGTTTTAAAATTGAGAAAAATTGATGTTTGGGCTGAATTTATATAAAAATCTGGTTTTGACAGTGTGCTGGGCGCCAGGTGCCTGTGCTGGGCGCCAGGTGCCTGTGCTGGGCGCCAAGGCGCTGTGTGTTGCGCACTGGGCGCTGGGCGCCTGCTTGCGTGCGTGGGTGTGTGTGGCGCGCGCCTGGGCGCTGGGCGCCTGTTGTGCGCGCGGGGCGTGCGTGTGTTGCGCGCTGGGCGCCAGTGTGCGCGTTGCCTGGGCGCTGGGCGCCTAAGGCGCCAGTTTCCAGCAGCGTTGCCTAATTTTTCCTAAATTTGTTTTTAACGTAACTTTTGACTCGGGTGTCCGTTTTTGGTGGTTCAAAGTGCGTTACGACGCTCATTTTATTGTCTATCTGTTTGTCCAGGCCAAAACCGAAATTTAATATTTTTCCTCGGTCGTTTCTGAAAGTCCCAAGTGACTGTGTCCTAGTTGTTGTTTGGTTTGGAAATCGCTACTGTTCCTCTTAAATAAAATGTTGGTGTTCTTCATGAGACTAAGGTGCTGTTCCTTGTAATTTTAAATGGTGCTGTCACGGTGAGAATAATGTGCTGTGTAATAGTGTGGTATGCAACTATATATATACATGGTGTATATTATTATTGGTGAATGGGGTCTGTAATCCTCTTTTGATGCGTTGGTGATTATGCTATGGCATTATTTAATTGGTGATTCAGGTGTGTGATGCATAGTCATGGTGTCGCATAATCATATGCATGATTTTGGTGAATAGGCTTCGGCCTCGGGCTTCGGCCTTATTATAAATTTTGGTGAATGCCCTCAAGGCTCATTTTTGGTGAATGGATCCACATGCATATGCCCAGTGGAGTTTTGGGTTGCATCTCATACATTGAACATACAGTTGGTGAATGGTTTAGTGATTATTTATTTGGTGATACTCGGTGAATATTTATTTGGTGATTACTTGGTGATTATTTTATTTGGTGATTACTTGGTGATTATTTATTTGGTGATCGTTTGGTGAATATTAAGTTGGTGCTGAACTGGTGATTAAAGTGATTATTGCTGTGTTTTGATGTAGTCCTGTATCTGTATATACTACTCCTTATGTGCTTTATTATAGGGTTTGAGACTCACCCCTTTTGTTGATTTTACCTTACAGGTAACCGTACTTGAAGGCTTTGACCTTCATTCCCTTGAGTTCGAGTCGCTCTGATACGTAGCACCTGGGGGGCGTCTTATTAGATAGTGATTTTGTCTTGTACGACTTGTCGGATTTTGTTTTAACGTTGTAACTGTATTTTTGAGTAATGGCCGCCCATGATGCCACGTAATGTTTTTAATTTAAGTTAAATAAATGACGTGTTTTTGAAGTAATTGTAGCATTCCGTTTCAAGAAAAATAATTTGTGCACTCTGATAATTGATATAAATGAAAGGGGTAGAAACGGGTGTTACAAGTTGGTATCAGAGCAGTTCGGTCTGTCCGGCCGGTAGTTGAGTCGTCGTGTTGAGTAACATTGAGTTTGTTACTCGTTTCTGAATTCTGTTTTATATTGCAGTGCTAGAATGGCCAGACGGGACGATGCTGCACTTGCTGCCGCCTTGCAGGCTATAGCCGGGGCGATGGGTAATATACCCGGTGTTGTTAATGACGGGACGCGCAATTTGGCTACATTCCAGAGAGAGAACCCACCCACCTTTAAGGGTCGGTACAACCCGGATGGAGCGTTGTCATGGCTGAAGGAGATAGAGCGGGTCTTTCGTGTCATGGAGTGTACTCCAGCTCAGAAAGTGAAGTTTGGGACTCATATGCTAGCAGAGGAAGCTGACGACTGGTGGTTGGGAATGCTGCGAAGATTGGAAAATGCTGGTGAGGAAGTGACTTGGGAGGTTTTCACAAGAGAGTTCAAGAGGAAGTATTACCCTGAGGATGTGCGAGCCAAGAAAGAAGTGGAGTTTTTAGAGCTGAAGCAGGGAGACAAGACTGTGGCTGATTATGCCGCCAAGTTTGAGGAGCTGGCTCAATTTTGTCCTTATTATGCTAACGATGCCAATTCTGAATTTTCAAAATGTGTCAAGTTCGAGAGTGGTCTACGTCCTGATATAAAGAAAGCAATTGGATATCAAGAGGTTCGGGTTTTCGCTAGATTGGTTGATAAGTGTAGGATCTATGAGGAAGACAGTTCTGCTGCTTACAAGGCTGTGAAGGAGAAGAGAAATTCTCAGTTTAGGGGAAAGCCCTATGATGTTTCAGGTGGGAAGGGCAAGGGAGAGGAGAGTTCGGGCAGGAAGCCAAGTGGGGGAGACGCTACTGCGGACATTGTGTGTCACAAGTGTGGAAAGCCGGGACATAAGAGTCCCGATTGCATGACCTTCAAGTGTTTCAAGTGTGGCAAGGAGGGCCACGTAGCTGCTAAGTGCGAGAAGAGAGACGTTGTTTGCTACAACTGTGGGGAGATGGGACATATTAGTACTAAGTGTTCCAAGCCGAAGAAAGAGAAGTCTAGTGGGAGGGTGTTTGCCTTGGTGGGCACTGAGTCTTCTGAAGAATGATGATCATTTCGGAGGTATGTGTTTCGTTAGAGTTTTCCGCTAAATCTATTGTCGATACTGATGCCGCTCGTTGTTTTAATACTGCTGAATGTTGTGAATGCTTAAGTCTTGTGTTGTTTTCTCTGATTGATCTTATGTTGTTTGGTGTGTTCTTTGTGTCCCTTGTCGATCTTCGACAGAGACCTTGTTGCGAGTTTTGTTGTTTGCTGTTGGGTGAATTAATTGTAATCGTGGGTACGGACTAGTTAGAGCATAACCGTGAGGATGTCAATTGTCGTAGCCAGCCGGTGAGCTAAGGAGATGTTGATGCGAATTTTCGAGGACGAAAATAATCTAAGTGGGGGAGAGTTGTAACACCCCGAAATTAATTAAATAGTTATTTAGTATTTAGCTAATTAAATTAAATAGGAGTTGGTGATAGAAATAATAATAATAATAATAATGATGATAATAATAATAATAATGTTGGGTGGTTTTAATTATTTAGAGGGTGGTGATATTTAATTATTCGAATGGGCTTAAGTGGATGGAGGCCCGTGATCCAGGCCCAGGGTTGGCTTAGGCGTATGTGACTAGGGGTTGGGGGAGAGGCGCATCATTTGAGAAAAAAAAAGAGAGAAGGGGCGTGAGAAAGAAAGAAAGAAAACGCAAAAGGAGAGAAAGAAAGAGAAGAAAAATAGCGCAAGGGAGAGAAGAAAGAAGAGGAGAGGGGTGCGACTTCCATAGGAGAGGAGAGGAGCTCGGTTGCTGTGGTTACTCGGTGTGCTCGTGGAGGGATCTCTATCTTCGGTGAAACTAAGGTAAGGGTGGGTCTTGCCTTATAATAGGGATCATAATGGGATGTATGTAGGGGTTAGGATCTATGTCGTTTTTGTATTGATTTTGATATTGATGAGTTGTATGTATGTATTGATCACTATATGGCTTGTTGATGCTTTGCGAATTGTTCATATAAGTGATGAATTTAGAATTGCGTGCCAAGTGCTCGAATGAATGTATAATTGATGTTGTTCTTGTGCATAATATGTAAATTGACGTTTTTGGTGTGATTGGTGTGCGAGTTGATTGGACTATGTTGCTCAAAAATTCAATTGTTGTGTTATAGGTGCATAAGGCACCATTGTAGTATTTTTAGTGTTGCTGGAAATTGTTGTCTAGGTGCGGAATTAGGCGCCCTTGAGTGGGGTGCCCCGCGCCAAGTATTGATGTTGTCGGAATTTTGGTCATGGAAGTAGGCGCCCTTGTGCTAGGTGCCCCGTGCCACATTATTGTGTATTGGCTAAGTGTATTTTGTGTTGTGTTGGTGTGCCATATGCTAAGTGCATATTATGATATGTTTGTGTGCCAAGTGCCAAGTTAGTGTGTGTGTTGGTGATGCTTGGTGTGGGTGTGTGTATAGACGCAATGGTGATGGTGATGATGGTTGTCAATATGGTTTTGGTGTTTTTAAATAAAATTGATTTTTGGGGTGAGTGAGGATTTTAGATGGTGGAAAAGAAATATAATTTTGATGTTTTAAAATTGAGAAAAATTGATGTTTGGGCTGAATTTATATAAAAATCTGGTTTTGACAGTGTGCTGGGCGCCAGGTGCCTGTGCTGGGCGCCAGGTGCCTGTGCTGGGCGCCAAGGCGCTGTGTGTTGCGCGCTGGGCGCTGGGCGCCTGCTTGCGTGCGTGGGTGTGTGTGGCGCGCGCCTGGGCGCTGGGCGCCTGTTGTGCGCGCGGGGCGTGCGTGTGTTGCGCGCTGGGCGCCAGTGTGCGCGTTGCCTGGGCGCTGGGCGCCTAAGGCGCCAGTTTCCAGCAGCGTTGCCTAATTTTTCCTAAATTTGTTTTTAACGTAACTTTTGACTCGGGTGTCCGTTTTTGGTGGTTCAAAGTGCGTTACGACGCTCATTTTATTGTCTATCTGTTTGTCCAGGCCAAAACCGAAATTTAATATTTTTCCTCGGTCGTTTCTGAAAGTCCCAAGTGACTGTGTCCTAGTTGTTGTTTGGTTTGGAAATCGCTACTGTTCCTCTTAAATAAAATGTTGGTGTTCTTCATGAGACTAAGGTGCTGTTCCTTGTAATTTTAAATGGTGCTGTCACGGTGAGAATAATGTGCTGTGTAATAGTGTGGTATGCAACTATATATATACATGGTGTATATTATTATTGGTGAATGGGGTCTGTAATCCTCTTTTGATGCGTTGGTGATTATGCTATGGCATTATTTAATTGGTGATTCAGGTGTGTGATGCATAGTCATGGTGTCGCATAATCATATGCATGATTTTGGTGAATAGGCTTCGGCCTCGGGCTTCGGCCTTATTATAAATTTTGGTGAATGCCCTCAAGGCTCATTTTTGGTGAATGGATCCACATGCATATGCCCAGTGGAGTTTTGGGTTGCATCTCATACATTGAACATACAGTTGGTGAATGGTTTAGTGATTATTTATTTGGTGATACTCGGTGAATATTTATTTGGTGATTACTTGGTGATTATTTTATTTGGTGATTACTTGGTGATTATTTATTTGGTGATCGTTTGGTGAATATTAAGTTGGTGCTGAACTGGTGATTAAAGTGATTATTGCTGTGTTTTGATGTAGTCCTGTATCTGTATATACTACTCCTTATGTGCTTTATTATAGGGTTTGAGACTCACCCCTTTTGTTGATTTTACCTTACAGGTAACCGTACTTGAAGGCTTTGACCTTCATTCCCTTGAGTTCGAGTCGCTCTGATACGTAGCACCTGGGGGGCGTCTTATTAGATAGTGATTTTGTCTTGTACGACTTGTCGGATTTTGTTTTAACGTTGTAACTGTATTTTTGAGTAATGGCCGCCCATGATGCCACGTAATGTTTTTAATTTAAGTTAAATAAATGACGTGTTTTTGAAGTAATTGTAGCATTCCGTTTCAAGAAAAATAATTTGTGCACTCTGATAATTGATATAAATGAAAGGGGTAGAAACGGGTGTTACAGTTGATACGGGCACGGGACGATTCTAGTTTCCGTGTCGCTCTTAGTGCGACCGCTACTTCTTCTATTCTTTCTCCCTTTTTTAATATATACTGACCGTTCTTTATTCTTTTTCAGGTGAAATGGCGGGCATGGGATACGAGGAGATCATGAGGAAGGCCAGGAAAGGCAGAAAATCTGAACCCGCTCCTTCTACCTCGGTCGAACCACCTCCTCCGATTGGTGAAGCTGCCAATGCCACTGATAAAGCGAGGACCAGTACCGTTGCCAACCCCAGCTCTGGGAAGAGGAGGGATCACTCTCTTCCCGCTGTTGATCTCACTGGGGATGACTCCGGGGTTGACCCTCCATCGAAGAGGAGTAAGGCTGCAAAAGAGGCTCAGAGGAGACCGGTTTCTAGCCTTGACTTGGATGAGGTCTATGAGGCGGACTTCGACCGCTTCCGTCAGGACCCTCTTCTCTTTGTGGCAGATGTGGACAAGGCCGGTTCTCGCCTGATCGCTAAGCTGAAGCAAGGGGAAGCGGATCGGTCTACAGGTAATAGACTCCTCGCCCAAAACTTTGGTTGGAAAGTGATAATTTAGACAAAACTGATAAGCTAAACCGTGCTTATGGATTTATCTCAGAGTTGCGGGAGGAGCTGGAGGCCACCAAGAGGAAGCTTCAAGAGTCTGAGGCCGCTCTCAAACCTACTACCGATGCCCTTGATGAAACAAAGAAGACCCTCTACACTGTGACCAAAGAGAGGGATGATGCGCTGACTGCCAAAACTGAGGCCGAGAGTAGGGCGCAGCTGGAAGTGTCAAAGGTGAACGAGCTGTCCGGTCGGGTTGAGGGGTTGGTTGAAGAGGTTGCTAAGCTCAAGGAGAATGTCGGCGCCTTGGAAAAAGAGTGGGACAAAAACAACTAAGAATCAAGTCATTGCCTTATCAATAATGAAATCAACAAATCCCGGCAACGGCGCCAAAAACTTGTTAAGACTTTTGGCAAGTGTACCAAATGTCGTCGCAAGTAATAAAATTTTACGGTAAGTACCGGTCGATTCCACAGGGATTGTGTTTTATTATCAATAGGCAAATTATTAATTCTAAGTCGTGACACTATTGATAAAATTGGTTTATTGTAACAACGAAATAGAAAGTGCAATAACATAAAGTAAGATAGAAGCGAATTGGGATTGACTCATCTCCCCTCTACTCTTATATGACCTTCAGCCACTCTCAAAGCAATTATCCAAAATATCCGATTCAATTCACTAAATTAGGCTAAGGACAATCCCTTGCCTCAAAACCCCTTTTACCTAAAGAGATACCCTAATTCCTTAGGTGATTCGTGCCAATAGGTAAAGCAATAAACTCAAGAATTAAAGAATTCACTCACACAAATTCTCACTCCTACGATCATCAATGGCGACCGAATGAAATAAGAATTCACGAAACCCAATTACATATTCCTATGATAATTCAAGTCGTGACCTAAGCCCCAATTTCCAGCAAACAAACCCACATTCCTATGGTGATCATAAACCTAGATCGATACAAATATCATGTGTACTTGTAAAGCATTAAGAACATAAGGCATAGGCAATGGATAAAGTGAATAAAAACTTGACTTGACCATAACAAAGCATTCATACAAGGGTTTAAGGAAGAGTCATCTCTCCCAAATCAAAACTATCTAATTACATGGCATAATAGGGATAAGATTAAAGAGTAGAAGAAGATTACATAGAGGTGGATGCATGAGAGCCTTCAAACCCTTGTTCCCAAGGTGCTGGGAAGGCCCCAAAATCGCCCCTAGCTGCTGCTCCAAACCCTAGAACCGATCCTAAACCGAAGAGAGCTTCAGAAAACGCAAAACTGATATTTTAACCAAAGTTTCGGCCACGCATCGCGTCGCGATGGTGCCTGGTCGCGTCGCGACTTTCTCCAGAAAGTTTGGTTGTGGCGCGATCGTTCTGGCTGCTTGGTACGAAGGCTGTCTAATCTTTTTCCTTTCTTCTTTTCTCCGTTTTGTCACTAGGCAAGTGTCTGGTTCGCTAGTAAACGCCACATCAAATTGAAGGTTTTTCATACATTTTGTAACAGCTCCACACTTATTACAAAAAACTAAAATTATGCTAAAACCCTTAGCAATTGGCTGAATCAAACAATAAACCACCGACATTTTGGTTGCAAACTAAATGAAAATCATCGTATAATAATGACTCAACACAACCCCAAACTTAGATCATTGCTTTTCCTCAAGCAATTCACTCAATTCAGGCTGTGGCAATTTGTTATTCAGCTTCCACATCGTTCACATACCACAACTCCTTCAACACATCAGAAGATATCATCCAATCATAATATAGTAGCAAGACAATTGAATTGGAAAACACAAGATCATAAGCAGGCAAGCAGTCTCAAGTCCTCTCTTTTTCACACATCTCACTACTGTTTCGCTCTTTGAGGTGTTTATGGTATTCACTCATTTCACAATACCTGCATCATCGTTTCATAGGCTTGAACAAGTACTATACAAATCAATACACATGAATTGCACACACACTATTTGAGGACTTTCAAGGTTATAGCGGGGCTTAGGTAAGGGTGGACAACATTTGGATAAGTAGGTTACAAACTTGGAGTTAGGCCTACCTCTCTATTTGTCAATTTCAGCACTATTGTTCACTTACCCATTTTCCCCAAAGCATTCCACAAGAGAAGAAACTATTCACTTATTCTTTATGTATAACTTTTTTTTTCTTTTTCTTTGAAATATATCTATATATATATATATATATATATATATATATATATATATATATATATATATATATATATTCTTAAACTTTGTATGTTCCTTTCTCTTGTATACCACCCCAAACTTAGAATGTTTCTATTCCATGAGCAACCCCAAACTTAGAATTTTTCCCCACTCTCATGCTTTTATCTACCTAACTCCAAGTTAAGAAAAACTAGGGTATGATTTGCAGAAAAAAAATAAAAATAAACAATTAGGCTCAGAAGGGCTAACAAGGGATAACAATTAATGGGTTGGCTTGAAAGGCTCGGGGGTGCCAAACAAAAAATTTGCCTCAGTGTGTATGTAAAACATATGCATGACAGTTAAGTACAAGCTCAAGTTCTGCAGACTAATGCAAGCAAGGAATAATCACACAATGAATAAAATACGTGTTTGGGCTCAAACCTCACAGCTGGGAATAAGAGATGGAACTCAAGAGAACCTGCCCACAGATGATCCAGATCTTCCTCAACCTTTGACTTGGCCTCTAATACTATCTGATGATAAAATCTGATTTGGAGGAGTCACATGGTAGCTGCAACATGTTAGACTGAACAATCACCACAGAGAACCAGTTCAAAGATTGCGGTGCATCATCATCAATGTACAAGCTAGACAGCAACCAAAATGCAACATTAACTTTTCCGGTTTGCCTTTTACGATCTTCCAATCTCGGGGTCAAGCAGCAATTCTTTCGAATCTTGCCCCCGCATAATTAGCTCGCTGAAACACTAAACAAACCATCAAAAGGTCCAACACAATAACTAAGGTTCTGAATAAATAAAACCAAAATAAAATACTAAAATAAATAAAATAAAATAAAAACAAAAACAACTAAGAATCAACTCATTGCCTTATCAATAATGAAATCAACAAATCCCGGCAACGGCGCCAAAAACTTGTTAAGACTTTTGGCAAGTGTACCAAATGTCGTCGCAAGTAATAAAATTTTACGGTAAGTACCGGTCGATTCCACAGGGATTGCGTTTTATTATCAATAGGCAAATTATTAATTCTAAGTCGTGACACTATTGATAAAATTGGTTTATTGTAACAACGAAATAGAAAGTGCAATAACATAAAGTAAGATAGAAGCGAATTGGGATTGACTCATCTCCCCTCTACTCTTATATGACCTTCAGCCACTCTCAAAGCAATTATCCAAATTATCCGATTCAATTCACTAAATTAGGCTAAGGACAATCCCTTGCCTCAAAACCCCTTTTACATAAAGAGATACCCTAATTCCTTAGGTGATTCGTGCCAATAGGTAAAGCAATAAACTCAAGAATTAAAGAATTCACTCACACAAATTCTCACTCCTACGATCATCAATGGCGACCGAATGAAATAAGAATTCACGAAACCCAATTACATATTCCTATGATAATTCAAGTCGTGACCTAAGCCCCAATTTCCAACAAACAAACCCACATTCCTATGGTGATCATAAACCTAGATCGATACAAATATCATGTGTACTTGTAAAGCATTAAGAACATAAGGCATAGGCAATGGATAAAGTGAATAAAAACTTGACTTGACCATAACAAAGCATTCATACAAGGGTTTAAGGAAGAGTCATCTCTCCCAAATCAAAACTATCTAATTACATGGCATAATAGGGATAAGATTAAAGAGTAGAAGAAGATTACATAGAGGTGGATGCATGAGAGCCTTCAAACCCTTGTTCCCAAGGTGCTGGGAAGGCCCCAAAATCGCCCCCAGCTGCTGCTCCAAACCCTAGAACCGATCCCAAACCGAAGAGAGCTTCAGAAAACGCAAAACTGATATTTTAACCAAAGTTTCGGCCACGCATCGCGTCGCGATGGTGCCTGGTCGCGTCGCGACTTTCTCTAGAAAGTTTGGTCGTGGCGCGATCGTTCTGGCTGCTTGGTGCGAAGGCTGTCTAATCTTTTTCCTTTCTTCTTTTCTCCGTTTTGTCACTAAGCAAGTGTCTGGTTCGCTAGTAAACGCCACATCAAATTGAAGGTTTTTCATACATTTTGTTACAGCTCCACACTTATTACAAAAAACTAAAATTATGCTAAAACCCTTAGCAATTGGCTGAATCAAACAATAAACCACCGACATTTTGTTTGCAAACTGAATGAAAATCATCATATAATAATGACTCAACACAACCCCAAACTTAGATAATTGCTTTTCCTCAAGCAATTCACTCAATTCAGGCTGTGGCAATTTGTTATTCAGCTTCCACATCGTTCACATACCACAACTCCTTCAACACATCAGAAGATATCATCCAATCATAATATAGTAGCAAGACAATTGAATTGGAAAACACAAGATCATAAGCAGGCAAGCAGTCTCAAGTCCTCTCTTTTTCACACATCTCACTACTGTTTCGCTCTTTGAGGTGTTTATGGTATTCACTCATTTCACAATACCTGCATCATCGTTTCATAGGCTTGAACAAGTACTATACAAATCAATACACATGAATTGCACACACACTATTTGAGGACTTTCAAGGTTATAGCGGGGCTTAGGTAAGGGTGGACAACATTTGGATAAGTAGGTTACAAACTTGGAGTTAGGCCTACCTCTCTATTTGTCAATTTCAGCACTATTGTTCACTTACCCATTTTCCCCAAAGTATTCCACAAGAGAAGAAACTATTCACTTATTCTTTATGTATAACTTTTTTTTTCTTTTTTCTTTGAAATATATCTATATATATATATATATATATATATATATATATATATATATATATCTTAAACTTTGTATGTTCCTTTCTCTTGTATACCACCCCAAACTTAGAATGTTTCTATTCCATGAGCAACCCCAAACTTAGAATTTTTCCCCACTCTCATGCTTTTATCTACCTAACTCCAAGTTAAGAAAAACTAGGCTATGATTTGCAGAAAAAAATAAAAATAAACAATTAGGCTCAGAAGGGCTAACAAGGGATAACAATTAATGGGTTGGCTTGAAAGGCTCGGGGGTGCCAAACAAAAAATTTGCCTCAGTGTGTATGTAAAACATATGCATGACAGTTAAGTACAAGCTCAAGTTCTGCAGACTAATGCAAGCAAGAAATAATCACACAATGAATAAAATACGTGTTTGGGCTCAAACCTCACAGCTGGGAATAAGAGATGGAACTCAAGAGAACCTGCCCACAGATGATCCAGATCTTCCTCAACCTTTGACTTGGCCTCTAATACTATCTGATGATAAAATCTGATTTGGAGGAGTCACATGGTAGCTGCAACATGTTAGACTGAACAATCACCACAGAGAACCAGTTCAAAGATTGCGGTGCATCATCATCAATGTACAAGCTAGACAGCAACCAAAATGCAACATTAACTTTTTCCGGTTTGCCTTTTACGATCTTCCAATCTCGGGGTCAAGCAGCAATTCTTTCGAATCTTGCCCCCGCATAATTAGCTCGCTGAAACACTAAACAAACCATCAAAAGGTCCAACACAATAACTAAGGTTCTGAATAAATAAAACCAAAATAAAATACTAAAATAAATAAAATAAAATAAAAACAAAAACAACTAAGAATCAACTCATTGCCTTATCAATAATGAAATCAACAAATCCCGGCAACGGCGCCAAAAACTTGTTAAGACTTTTGGCAAGTGTACCAAATGTCGTCGCAAGTAATAAAATTTTACGGTAAGTACCGGTCGATTCCACAGGGATTGCGTTTTATTATCAATAGGCAAATTATTAATTCTAAGTCGTGACACTATTGATAAAATTGGTTTATTGTAACAACGAAATAGAAAGTGCAATAACATAAAGTAAGATAGAAGCGAATTGGGATTGACTCATCTCCCCTCTACTCTTATATGACCTTCAGCCACTCTCAAAGCAATTATCCAAATTATCCGATTCAATTCACTAAATTAGGCTAAGGACAATCAATCCCTTGCCTCAAAACCCCTTTTACCTAAAGAGATACCCTAATTCCTTAGGTGATTCGTGCCAATAGGTAAAGCAATAAACTCAAGAATTAAAGAATTCACTCACACAAATTCTCACTCCTACGATCATCAATGGCGACCGAATGAAATAAGAATTCACGAAACCCAATTACATATTCCTATGATAATTCAAGTCGTGACCTAAGCCCCAATTTCCAACAAACAAACCCACATTCCTATGGTGATCATAAACCTAGATCGATACAAATATCATGTGTACTTGTAAAGCATTAAGAACATAAGGCATAGGCAATGGATAAAGTGAATAAAAACTTGACTTGACCATAACAAAGCATTCATACAAGGGTTTAAGGAAGAGTCATCTCTCCCAAATCAAAACTATCTAATTACATGGCATAATAGGGATAAGATTAAAGAGTAGAAGAAGATTACATAGAGGTGGATGCATGAGAGCCTTCAAACCCTTGTTCCCAAGGTGCTGGGAAGGCCCCAAAATCGCCCCCAGCTGCTGCTCCAAACCCTAGAACCGATCCCAAACCGAAGAGAGCTTCAGAAAACGCAAAACTGATATTTTAACCAAAGTTTCGGCCACGCATCGCGTCGCGATGGTGCCTGGTCGCGTCGCGACTTTCTCCAGAAAGTTTGGTCGTGGCGCGATCGTTCTGGCTGCTTGGTGCGAAGGCTGTCTAATCTTTTTCCTTTCTTCTTTTCTCCGTTTTGTCACTAGGCAAGTGTCTGGTTCGCTAGTAAACGCCACATCAAATTGAAGGTTTTTCATACATTTTGTTACAGCTCCACACTTATTACAAAAAACTAAAATTATGCTAAAACCCTTAGCAATTGGCTGAATCAAACAATAAACCACCGACATTTTGGTTGCAAACTGAATGAAAATCATCATATAATAATGACTCAACACAACCCCAAACTTAGATCATTGCTTGTCCTCAAGCAATTCACTCAATTCAGGCTGTGGCAATTTGTTATTCAGCTTCCACATCGTTCACATACCACAACTCCTTCAACACATCAGAAGATATCATCCAATCATAATATAGTAGCAAGACAATTGAATTGGAAAACACAAGATCATAAGCAGGCAAGCAGTCTCAAGTCCTCTCTTTTTCACACATCTCACTACTGTTTCGCTCTTTGAGGTGTTTATGGTATTCACTCATTTCACAATACCTGCATCATCGTTTCATAGGCTTGAACAAGTACTATACAAATCAATACACATGAATTGCACACACACTATTTGAGGACTTTCAAGGTTATAGCGGGGCTTAGGTAAGGGTGGACAACATTTGGATAAGTAGGTTACAAACTTGGAGTTAGGCCTACCTCTCTATTTGTCAATTTCAGCACTATTGTTCACTTACCCATTTTCCCCAAAGTATTCCACAAGAGAAGAAACTATTCACTTATTCTTTATGTATAACTTTTTTTTTCTTTTTTCTTTGAAATATATCTATATATATATATATATATATATATATATATATATATATATATATATCTTAAACTTTGTATGTTCCTTTCTCTTGTATACCACCCCAAACTTAGAATGTTTCTATTCCATGAGCAACCCCAAACTTAGAATTTTTCCCCACTCTCATGCTTTTATCTACCTAACTCCAAGTTAAGAAAAACTAGGCTATGATTTGCAGAAAAAAATAAAAATAAACAATTAGGCTCAGAAGGGCTAACAAGGGATAACAATTAATGGGTTGGCTTGAAAGGCTCGGGGGTGCCAAACAAAAAATTTGCCTCAGTGTGTATGTAAAACATATGCATGACAGTTAAGTACAAGCTCAAGTTCTGCAGACTAATGCAAGCAAGAAATAATCACACAATGAATAAAATACGTGTTTGGGCTCAAACCTCACAGCTGGGAATAAGAGATGGAACTCAAGAGAACCTGCCCACAGATGATCCAGATCTTCCTCAACCTTTGACTTGGCCTCTAATACTATCTGATGATAAAATCTGATTTGGAGGAGTCACATGGTAGCTGCAACATGTTAGACTGAACAATCACCACAGAGAACCAGTTCAAAGATTGCGGTGCATCATCATCAATGTACAAGCTAGACAGCAACCAAAATGCAACATTAACTTTTTCCGGTTTGCCTTTTACGATCTTCCAATCTCGGGGTCAAGCAGCAATTCTTTCGAATCTTGCCCCCGCATAATTAGCTCGCTGAAACACTAAACAAACCATCAAAAGGTCCAACACAATAACTAAGGTTCTGAATAAATAAAACCAAAATAAAATACTAAAATAAATAAAATAAAATAAAAACAAAAACAACTAAGAATCAACTCATTGCCTTATCAATAATGAAATCAACAAATCCCGGCAACGGCGCCAAAAACTTGTTAAGACTTTTGGCAAGTGTACCAAATGTCGTCGCAAGTAATAAAATTTTACGGTAAGTACCGGTCGATTCCACAGGGATTGCGTTTTATTATCAATAGGCAAATTATTAATTCTAAGTCGTGACACTATTGATAAAATTGGTTTATTGTAACAACGAAATAGAAAGTGCAATAACATAAAGTAAGATAGAAGCGAATTGGGATTGACTCATCTCCCCTCTACTCTTATATGACCTTCAGCCACTCTCAAAGCAATTATCCAAATTATCCGATTCAATTCACTAAATTAGGCTAAGGACAATCAATCCCTTGCCTCAAAACCCCTTTTACCTAAAGAGATACCCTAATTCCTTAGGTGATTCGTGCCAATAGGTAAAGCAATAAACTCAAGAATTAAAGAATTCACTCACACAAATTCTCACTCCTACGATCATCAATGGCGACCGAATGAAATAAGAATTCACGAAACCCAATTACATATTCCTATGATAATTCAAGTCGTGACCTAAGCCCCAATTTCCAACAAACAAACCCACATTCCTATGGTGATCATAAACCTAGATCGATACAAATATCATGTGTACTTGTAAAGCATTAAGAACATAAGGCATAGGCAATGGATAAAGTGAATAAAAACTTGACTTGACCATAACAAAGCATTCATACAAGGGTTTAAGGAAGAGTCATCTCTCCCAAATCAAAACTATCTAATTACATGGCATAATAGGGATAAGATTAAAGAGTAGAAGAAGATTACATAGAGGTGGATGCATGAGAGCCTTCAAACCCTTGTTCCCAAGGTGCTGGGAAGGCCCCAAAATCGCCCCCAGCTGCTGCTCCAAACCCTAGAACCGATCCCAAACCGAAGAGAGCTTCAGAAAACGCAAAACTGATATTTTAACCAAAGTTTCGGCCACGCATCGCGTCGCGATGGTGCCTGGTCGCGTCGCGACTTTCTCCAGAAAGTTTGGTCGTGGCGCGATCGTTCTGGCTGCTTGGTGCGAAGGCTGTCTAATCTTTTTCCTTTCTTCTTTTCTCCGTTTTGTCACTAGGCAAGTGTCTGGTTCGCTAGTAAACGCCACATCAAATTGAAGGTTTTTCATACATTTTGTTACAGCTCCACACTTATTACAAAAAACTAAAATTATGCTAAAACCCTTAGCAATTGGCTGAATCAAACAATAAACCATCGACATTTTGGTTGCAAACTGAATGAAAATCATCATATAATAATGACTCAACACAACCCCAAACTTAGATCATTGCTTGTCCTCAAGCAATTCACTCAATTCAGGCTGTGGCAATTTGTTATTCAGCTTCCACATCGTTCACATACCACAACTCCTTCAACACATCAGAAGATATCATCCAATCATAATATAGTAGCAAGACAATTGAATTGGAAAACACAAGATCATAAGCAGGCAAGCAGTCTCAAGTCCTCTCTTTTTCACACATCTCACTACTGTTTCGCTCTTTGAGGTGTTTATGGTATTCACTCATTTCACAATACCTGCATCATCGTTTCATAGGCTTGAACAAGTACTATACAAATCAATACACATGAATTGCACACACACTATTTGAGGACTTTCAAGGTTATAGCGGGGCTTAGGTAAGGGTGGACAACATTTGGATAAGTAGGTTACAAACTTGGAGTTAGGCCTACCTCTCTATTTGTCAATTTCAGCACTATTGTTCACTTACCCATTTTCCCCAAAGCATTCCACAAGAGAAGGAACTATTCACTTATTCTTTATGTATAACTTTTTTTTTCTTTTTTCTTTGAAATATATCTATATATATATATATTTTTTTCTTAAACTTTGTATGTTCCTTTCTCTTGTATACCACCCCAAACTTAGAATGTTTCTATTCCATGAGTATTAGTCCTCGGATAGTTTACTAGACTTCTGTCCAGATTGAACTCGTCCTCAGAGGTGCGACCATCTCTTGGAGTCGCATCGCGTGTAACTTAGATCGACTAAGCACGTCCTGACTTGTTCAGTAGTTTATCAAACTCGGTTTGAACTTAACTCGCCTGGTCTGTCTTTGCTTATTATAAGCAGAATGTAAATGAACGAACAATCATAAGAAAATATTCCATCTTTATTGATGGTCGGGCGGGTCTCAATAAAAACTCAGTGGGAAAAAAGAGTGTCCCGCACGGTTAACTTGATTAATCGTGTTACAAGAGCTCTTGTCAATGATACAGTTTGATCAAACAAAATAACGCCCAAGGTTTACAGCATTCCAGGTCCTTGGCAGTAGTCCTCCGCTCATGGTCTGGAGCTGGTAATCACCCTTACCCGTCTTCGAGACGACTCGATAGGGTCCTTACCAGTTCAGGGCGAGCTTTCCCTGAGCTGCGTTCTTTTGTCCTACGGACGCCTTTCTTAGCACGAGTTGGCCAACTGAGAAATCTCTTGGAACGAGCTTGGAGTTGTATCTAGTTGCCATCCCCCGTTTCACAAGTGCTTCCCTCAGTGAAGCTTTGGTGCGCAGTTCTTCAATTAGGTTGAGCTCTTCTCTGAGTGCTTCGTCGTTCTTCTTAGGTGGTTTTGGGTTAGCCGTCCTCCAACTAAGCTCTCCGAATTCCACTGGAATGAGTGCATCAACCCGGTAGACCATCTTGAATGGGGCCTCGCCCGTCGTTGAATGGGGGTCGTTCTATACGCCCACAGGACGAAGGGAAGTTCTTTTGCCCATCTTCCTTTGGCTTCATCTAACCTTCTCTTCAACCCGCGTAAGATTACTCGGTTGGCGGCCTCTGCTTGGCCGTTCGTCTGCGGGTGTTCAACGGAGGTAAAGCGCTGCTTCACTCCTAGTTCTACCATGGACTCTTGAAAATTTTTATCTGTGAATTGAGTGCCATTGTCTGAGACCAATACCTCTGGGATCCCGAATTGGACCAGTATATTTTTCTTAAAGAATTTCAAACAGTTCCTGGACGTTATGGTCGCAAAAAGGCTTGGCTTCAATTCACTTGGTAAAGTAATCTACTGCGACAATTAGGTACTTCCGCTGTCCTGGGGTGACCGTGAATGGACCCAATAGATCGATCCCCCACTAGGAGAACGACCATGGTGCGGTTATGCTATTTAACTCAACTGGGGGAGCGATATGCACGTCAGCGTGCCTCTGGCACCTGTCGCATTTTTTAACTAGGTTGCTTGCATCCTCGTCCATCGTGGGCCAATAGTATCCTGCCCTTAGTGACTTCTTTGCTAGAGCTCGTGCTCCCAGGTGGTTTCCACGTATTCCTTCATGGATCTCCCTCAAAACATAATCGGCCCATTTGGTGTTAAGCACTTCAGCAGTGGCATAGAGAATCCTCTTTGAAATAATTTTTTCGATGACAGAGTAAGACGACGCTCGTCTACGCGTCAAGGCCGCCTTTTTTGGATCGTTTGGCTCTTCCCCGTCCCTGATATACTTTAGAATGGGATCGATCCATGTCTCGTCAACGTTGATCATGCAAACATCTGAGTTTGGAAATGTTTCCAGGTTGACGCTGGGTTGGGGAAGGATCTTCTGAATTACACTTCTGTGATTTCCCGGTGTTTTCGTGCTGGCCAGTTTCGAGAGCACGTTGCCCCTTGCATTCTCTGATCTGGGAATGTGTTGTACTTCTGCATGGTTGAACTGCTCGAGCAGTTCTCTTACTCTAGCAAGGTATCTTCTTAACACTTCATCCTTTGCATCAAACGCCTCCTTAATCTGTGATACTACCAACAGAGAGTCTGAGTGGAGTTCGACCCTTTGCAGTTTGAATTCTCGGGCGAGCATGAGTCCAGCAATGCATGCCTCATATTCTGCTTGGTTGTTTGAGGTGGAAACCGAAAATGTCAAAGAGACCTCCACCGTCATTCCTTCTGGGCTTTCTAGGATCACCTCTGCCCCGCTCCCTTTGCTATTGGAGGAGCCATCCACATACAGTGTCCAGGTCGGTTCAGGCCCTTCTTCCTGGATCGGGGTCATCTCGGCTATGAAATCTGCCAGGATTTGTGCTTTAGTGGCTGTTCTGGTTTCATACTTGATGCCGAACTCAGAGAGTTCCACTGCCCATTTAATCATTCTTCCGGCTAGGTCAGGTCGATGTAAGATCTGTCGGATGGGCTGGTCTGTTCTGAGGACGATCTGGTGGGCCACGAAATACGATCTCAGCCTTCGGGCTGCCACAATCAGTGCCAGGACTAGCTTCTCAATTCTTTGGTACCTGAGCTCTAGCCCCTGGAGCGCTTTACTCACGAAATATACGGGACTCTGTTTTGTCTCGTCCTCCCGCACTAGCACGGCTGCTAAAGCTTCATCACCGATGGACAGATACAGATATAGCGTCTCTCCGGGTTCAGGTGTGTTCAAGATAGGCGGTTGCAACAAAGTCTCCTTCAGCTGGTCTAGAGCTCGATCACACTCGGGAGACCACTCAAACTGAGACTCCTTCTTTAGCAATTTGAAGAGCGGGAGGGACTTGCTGGCCGCTTTTGAAATGAATCACGAAAGTGCGGCTATCATCCCGTTCAACTTCTGGATCTCTTGTTTACTAGTGGGCGACCTCATCTCTGTCACTGCTCTACATTTATCTGGATTCGCCTCAATTCCCCGCTCCGTTAAATAGAACCCTAAAAACTTGCCCGCTCTGACTCCGAACGTGCACTTCTCAGGGTTTAGCTTCAGTGAGTTCTTGCGGGCTTCCATAAACACCTCTTTCAGATCGGCCACATGTTCAATGTCTTGTTTACTTTTAATGATCATGTCATCCAAGTATACCTCAACCGTTCTACCGATTTGAGCTCGGAAAACTCTATTCATCATTCGCTGGTAAGTAGCTCCCGCATTTTTCAACCCAAAGGGTATGACTAAGTAACAGTAGTTCCCTCTTGCTGTTATGAAAGTAGTCTTTTCCTGATCGGGTGGGTGCATTGCGATCTGGTTGTAACCCGAGTAAGCATCCAAAAATGAGAGCAATTGAAACCCACTTGCGCTGTCGACCAACCGGTCCACACTGGGCACCGGAAATGCGTCTTTAGGGCATGCCCGGTTAAGATCAGTGTAGTCGACGCACATGCGCCATTTCCCATTGGCCTTCTTGACCAGAACTACATTGGATAACCATGTTGTATACTTAATTTCTTTGATGAATCCGGCCTCCAGCAAGTCATCGACTGCTTTTATGGCCGCTCGTCCTTTCTCCTCATTTTGCACCCTTCTTCTCTGGGTGACCCATCTGGCTGCAGAGTTAACGGCCAGGTGATGACAAGCTACCTTCGGCGGAATGCCCGGCTCATCGGCAGCACTCCAAGCAAATATATCAGTGTGTTCTCTTAAACATTGGATCAATGGATCTTGTACTTCTGGGGGAAGGTCGCTCCCCACTGCCACTGTCTTCTCCGGGTCGTTCCCTAGCTGTACTTGGACGAGTTCACCATCTGCCTCTGGCCTTTTAATTCTGTTCTTGAGCTCCTGGGTTAGATTGTCATCTCCTTCTTCCACATCACTGTCCGGGTCGTACCTGGCGTCTAAATCGGCAACGTTGATTTGATTCCCGCCCTTGTTCGTGGTGCCAGTCTTCTTTGCTTCATTTTCGCCCGGCTCCTTATGGCTCATGTAATGAAACCTTCTAGCGAATTGCAAGTCAACCGAAACGGTGACTACTTCATTACTGTCGGAGTGAAACTTCATTTTCAAGTGAAAGTGGAGGTCACCGCCCCAAGCTTTCCCAACGTAGGTCGACCAATGATGCACTGGTATACTGACTTACCTGGTAGCACTAGGAAATCGGTCTTGGCGGTCCTGCACTTTGGTTTCTTTCCGCTGTCATCTCCGAAAGTTACCATGAGTTCAATCATTCCAAGAGGCGTAGTTGACGATCCGTTGAAGCCTATCAGGTCGGACCCTCGATAGGCCCTTAACTCACTCCTGGGTATCCTTAGGACGTCTAGAAGGTCCTCGAAGATGATGTTTGCTGAGCTGCCTTGATCGACCAATATTCTCCTAACTTCAACATTCGCCATTACTACAGTGATTATCAAAGGGACATACTTGTTTGGTTTCCCATCAAGCAGGTCGTCGTCGTCGAATGCCATGGGTGGCCTGTTCGAGGGCGTTCTGGGAGCTGATGTCGACGCAACACTCATAATCTCCTTCCACCGCCGCTTCATGGATTTGTTTGTTTCCCCTCCTTCCATGGGGCATCCTCCGGTGATCACCATTGCAACTGGGCGCCCTCTTGAATTTCTTTGGTCGTTCTCTTCATCTTCCTCCCCGTCGTCATCTTCTTTTCCCCCTTTGCTGACCTCGTTCACTACGGCCTTCCCCTTCCGAGGGGAACAGGCTTCACTTTTCTCCTCATGTCTACCTGCTTGCCCTTTTTTTACGTACTGGGTGAGCTTACCCTTCCTGATCATCTCCTCGATGTCATCTTTGAGGGCCATGCAATTGTTAGTATCATGCCCGTTACTCCTGTGGTATCGGCAATATTTGCGAGACGGGCGTTGCCCTTCCTTGAGGACGACGGGGTCGGGTCTTTTAATATCTCTAAACTCCGCATTCGCACACTCGGACAAAATCTGGGCATACGATGTGTTCAGCTTTGTCCGTTCGGGATACTTCTTCTGCCTGTATTCCCATAATGGTCCTTCCTGGTCTCTCCGGGGTTTCTGATCTCGCTCAGGTCGGGGCTCTCTTGTCGTCCGGCGACCGCTTGGGTGGCCATCGCTCTTTCTTCATAGTTCATAAACCTTTGGGATTGTCGAAGGAAAGTTTTGAGGTTCGGTGGCTCGTTCACTCCAACTTCAATCTCAAACAGACTACCAGTGCGGAGTCTGTCCCGAAGGAACCATAGACGCATGTCGTCCTCCAGTCCGTGAACATTGGCGGCTTCCTTGTTAAACCGTTCAACATAATCACGAAGGGTCTCGTCTAGACCTTGCCTGATCACCTTCAGAACGGCATGTGATTTAGGCTTTACCCTGGATGTTGTAAAGCGGGCACTGAAAACCCTCGCCAGCTGCTCCCATGATGCGGTCGTGTTAGGTTTCAACTCTGTAAACCACTCCAGGGCAGGTCCCTCTAGGGTCAACAGAAAGATTTTGCACTTGACCGGCCCGTACACTCCTCTATACTGCATCATTAGGTCAAAATATCTCAAGTGAGCGTCGGGGTGCTTCACCCCACTGTACATTCTGAGGTCAGGCGAAGCTTCTCAAGAGCCCGCGGGATGGGGTACTCGTCTATTTCTCGAGTGAAAGGTCCTATCCGGTTTTCGCCCCTTCCCCCGCGAGGTGGTCGGTCCTCGAGTTGTCGGTCTCGATGACCACGTCACTCGGGGATACAATTGTGACGACGATGTCGGTTGGATGAATGCTCCTTGGGGTGTAGACGAGCGTATTTATCAAACGATCTGCTCCTTGACTGGGTTAACGAATCAGTTGAGCTGTACAAGGACTCTTGATAAAGCTCTTCTTCGGGCCAGTAGGTTGGGTCGGTCGAGGAAGGTGACGCCCTCAGTCGCCCCTGGGGAGCCCTTCTCCCCGCCCGCCTGGGTGGACATCGGTTTACAAGGTGTCTTCTCGGGGGCGATTGATGCCTCCTAGACTGGTTACCCCTGTGCAGGGGAGAGTCGTCGTCGCGGCGACGATGTTCGGGCGCGGTATACGCCATTCCAGAAGCAACCTGCTGCTCTATCTGATTGAACCGCTCTTCCTGTTCCTCGATATGTCTGTCTCTCACATGCAGTAGGTTGCGCAATTCTTGCACGATTGCGCTTGGTAACACCACATTGGCCGGCTGTGCCTGGCCCGCCCAAGCGCTCGAAGTTGTGTCTTCGACGTCGGCGGCTTGGTCCTCCTGACCGAGCGGTTGCTGCTCGGGGATTGCTGCTACGCTTCGCAAGCGCGTGGCCCCACGCGGTCTTCCCCGTGGTGGCATATCAGATGAGGGTGGGACAGATTCTCCCACTGTGGTCGCCAATGATCCGGGCCCCAATGTGGGCGATCAACCTGATTTGGTTTGCCTGGTCATGTTACTGGCTCGTTGAGGTCGCTTGCTACTTGAACGAAGGTGATGGTGAAGTCGGGCTGAATAGTTGTTAGTTGCGTTCAGAGCTCTGGCGGGGTGTACCTGCGATGACACTCCGACGCCCAAGTCAGTGGGTAATATTCGAGCACAGTAACGTTATGTGTCAAAAGCGTACCTGTCAGCTGAGGTCAGGCCTCTATATACAGTGTCAGAGGCTCTGCGGGCGACCGTCGGATCGCGTACGGCTTGATCTGATCCATTGATCCTGCGGATCTAGAATAAGCCTCTCTGCTTCGCTAATTGGGCCGCTTGCGGCCGGCCCTGTGACAATGTTGGGCTCCGGCCCAGTCCGGAACACAAAATATGCAGTAGGAGGATGTTCCTGAACCCCTATTTAGTTGTTGTGTGCCCGCCAAGAAATGCAATAAAACTAGGACTACATCTCGACCAACGAACAACTTCTTCTTCCTCCTTCACCCTTTCTTCTTTGTGTTGTGTTAAACTGCATTAACACAACCACCTGAAGTAATCCGCCCGTGAAAACCGCTACTCATTGAACCCGTCACCTGCCGTATCTGTTGGTTCCAATGGTCGGACAATGGCTTAACAATAGTGTTTCTACTAGAGGAAATCAAGTCACTTAGAAGAGATAAAAGCAAAATGTTATTGAAAAATTTGATGCAAGGGCTGAATATAAAGCTATGGCCACAACCACTTTGTTCTGAACGGAACACACTGAGAGAAAATCGTACCTCGCGGTGGTGATTCTGAGATGGAAATCCGAGATGATATAGCTCCGATGTGAAGCGCGGGGAGGCCGCCACCTGCCAGCACTCCGACACCCAAGTCAGTCCATAATAAAGATGGGACATATGAGAGGAGTGGAAAAGGCTTACCCTATTTTAGAGTGTAGAGTGATATATATAGTGGTGCGACTGGGCTTGCTTACAATTGGGCTCCTAGGCCCATTATCTCTAGCCAAAGTTGGATCCGGAACACACTTGAGCTCATTTGAATTAAGCAATTTCGTTAGAATTTTAAGTTTGAGAATGCTCGAAAAATGAAATTATGTTGTGATAATCAAATAGTTCTACATATAATATAAAAGTTGTTTTTGAGAAGAGAGATATTATATACTCATTAACCAAAAAATTGTGAATTTTTAAGAATGACCAACTCTTCAGCTGCTTATAGTGTGTTTGAGAATTCATTTGAGAGGGGTTATACACCACAAAGTACCAATCCATCTATTGATGTTTGAGGTCTCTTCAATGCATTTCCAAACATAGTTTATCTTGCTTGAGTCCAATGTGGGTAGAGATATTTTTCACAATAGTGATGTTTCAATTGGAATAACCCATGATACACGCAATGCTATAGAAATCAGAACTAGTCACTTAATATGTGGTCCCCCCCAGCCTGACATTAAATACCAATGGTCTAAAATTTGTACACCACAAACTTCTTGTTTGTTTGTGTTTTCATCATTTTCCAAATGGACAAGAATCACATAGGGAAGACTTGGACCAATCTCAATTGACTTTGAAAGTTGATTTATTTATTTTTCACAAAAAAAAGAAAAGGAGTCTCGTTAAAACCTTTTGATGCAAATTTTCCTTAGAGAAAAATCATCCGAAAGAAAAAAGAATACTCCCCCTGTTATCATTAAAAAAAAGATAAAAAGAACGTGAGCAACAATGAGAGTCCAAGGAGGGACTAACCAACATAAGTTGGTCCGAGCGGTAACTGAGTTCGGATCCCACCTCAAGGTCAAGAGTTCGAATCTTGGGCGTGGCAAAAACTCTATTGGGAGGGGGAGAATCACACGGGTCGACAAAACCGGGTGGGTACTCATGGTCAGCCAAGTTCCCTGACGTAGATTAGTCATCAGCAAAGCCGGCAGATACTGCGTACCAATGACACTGTAACAAGAAAAAGTGGAGCCCAGAACAAAACTCTTGGTAGGAAACCAATGGACATGATACTATTAAATAAATAGTGGCAAAAAAAAAACAGAAAGAAACAGAATGGAGAACCATAAGGTGCTTATGCTATTTGTCTCCATTTTCTTATTCTGCTTCATACCAACTTTCTCTAAACAGAAAACAGTGACTACTATTTTTCCAAATCAATTTATTCAATATCATGATACCCTTGTTTCCACATCTGGAAATTTTGAAGCAGGATTTTTCAACTTTGGAAATCCACTACACCAATACTTTGGTATATGGTACAAAAACAAATCACCAAAGACTATTGTATGGGTAGCCAATAGAGACACCCCATTACAAAACTCAACAGCAATTCTCAAACTCACTCATCAAGGAACTCTTGTTATTCTTGATGACACCAAAGGCATAATATTATGGTCCTCTAATTCATCAAAAATTGCAGCCAAACCAGTTTTACAGCTTCTAGATTCAGGAAATCTTGTTGTGAAAGATGGCAACAACACTGAGAATGAGAAGCTTTTGTGGCAAAGTTTTGATTATCCTGGAAACACTTTTCTTGCTGGAATGAAGATTGAAAGTGACTTAGTAACTGGTCCTTATAAATATCTCACATCTTGGAACAATCCTGAGGATCCTTCTAAAGGTGAATTCTCATATAGAATAGATACTAATGGTTTTCCTCAACTAGTAACAGCAAAAGGAGGAACAATTCTTTATAGAGCAGGTTCATGGAATGGATATCATTTCACTGGAGTTGCCTGGATGAGATTACATAGACTACTGAATTTCACATTTGTTTTCACTGATAAAAAAGTTTCATATGAATATGAAACTTTGAATAGTTCAACTATAACTAGATTTGTGTTAGATTCATATGGAACACCACAACGTTTTATATGGTCCGATGTGACACAAAATTGGGAAGCTAAAGCTGGTCGTCCATTAGATGAATGTGAGAATTATGCCATATGTGGTAATAATTCAAATTGTAATATTAATAATTTTCCAATATGTGAATGTTTGGAAGGTTTTATACCAAAATTTCAAGCTAAGTGGGATTCTTCAGATAGGTCTGGTGGTTGTGTTAGGAGAACAAATTTGAATTGTCTCAATGATGGATTTTTGAAGTATACAAATATGAAGTTGCCAGATACATCAACATCATGGTATGACAGAAGATTAAGCCTTGAAGAATGTGAGAGAATATGTTTGAAAAACTGTTCTTGTACTGCTTATGCAAATTTAGATATCAGAAATGGTGGGAGTGGTTGTTTGCTTTGGTTTGATAACATTGTGGATATGAGGATACATCCAGAACAAGGGCAGGACATTTACTTACGACTGGCATCTTCTGAACTAGGTATTTTCATTTTCCATTTCATTTTTTTGTTGCGTTAAATATGTTTTTTGTCCCTGTAAAATTTGGGAATTTTGTTTATAGTCCTTTGTGAAAAATTTCAATCACTTTTAGTTTTGGCATTTTCCTTTGTCAATTCTTTTAGTTTCTCATGGGTTTTAATAGCATTTAGTAGCGCTATAAAAGACACAAAAAAACGTTATTAAACGTCATGAGAGAATAAAAGTATTGACTGAGTGAAATTTTTTACGGGGAACAAAACTTGCAAATTTTTTAAGAACCAAAAACATATTTAACCTTTTCTCTTTGCCTTTTCAGTCAGATTCAGATATAGCAGAAACATATAAATTTCAGAATTTGGCTTTATTATTTACTTTACTGGTGATATTGTGACACATTGATAAATTATGCTTGTTGGCTGACATTTTACTTTAATCCTCAGAGAATAAGAGGAACTTGAATACAAAGAAGCTTGCTGGAACTCTAGGAGGAGTTATTGCATTCATCATTGGTTTATTAGTTCTTGTATTTGCCACATCAAAATTTAGGAAGAAGTTGATACACAAGAATGAGAATGAAGAGAATGACTTTCCAACAATATTTGATTTTTCAACAATCACTCATGCGACAAATCACTTTTCTAACAGAAACAAGTTAGGAGAAGGTGGCTTTGGACCAGTATATAAGGTAAAGTCTTGGTTACTTACTCTGTAGCACTGACACTTATTGTTTCTGGTGTCCGACACGTATCGTTTCTGGTGTCCGACACATATATCGTTAGCACTGAAGACGTGTCTAGTGTCCGACACGTATCGTTTCGGACACTGACACCGATACTTCGTTTACTTAAGTTTTTCAGATTAAATTCGGTGTTTGCTTGTCTTTGTCCTATCCGGTATCTGTGTCTGTTTGAGTGGTTCATGGTTACTTTATTACCTTAAATCACAAAGTGCAACATGTACTAAATTTTTTGAAATTATTACTAGGGCGTATTGGCGGATGGACAAGAAATCGCTGTTAAAAGGCTTTCAAGAACCTCCGGACAAGGAACTGAGGAGTTCAAAAATGAAGTGAAATTAATGGCAACACTTCAACACCGTAATCTTGTCAAACTTGTTGGTTGTTCTATTCATGAAGATGAAAAGTTGTTGATCTATGAGTTCATGCCCAACGGAAGCTTGGATTACTTTATTTTTGGTTTGAACTTTTTTTCACACCAACTAAATTAATAAATTTCCCTTAATTTTACTCTTGTCAATTGTCATCATGCAATGTAGTTTTCTTTCTAACTTTCAAACATTGATTGAAATTTTTAGATGATACTCGGAGTAAATTACTAGATTGGACTAAGCGTTTGGAAATTATTGATGGGATTGCTCGAGGACTGCTTTATCTTCATCAAGATTCTACATTGAGAATTATACACAGAGATCTCAAAGCAAGCAATATTCTTCTTGATATTGATATGATCCCAAAGATATCAGATTTTGGTCTCGCTAGAACATTTAAAGGAGATCAACCTGAAGCCAATACAAATAGAGTGATGGGAACATAGTAAATTTCACTTACTTATTTCAGCATTACTAACCACAAACTCCTAATATTTTCATAGGGGAAATTGCACTCAATTTACCAACATAATGTGGCATAAGTGGTAGATACTTGGGTCCCTTAACCATTTGGTCTTGGGTTCGATCCCTAGCCGGTGCGTATGGAAAAATATTTGTTAGGAGAGGTCAATCCCTTAAATGGGTCTTAGATACCTCGAAGGATTAGTCTCCACAGTCGTCGTGGGGAATACCTTGGTTTACCAAAAAAGAAATTGCACTCAATTTTCCTCCCCTTAATTTTGGTTAAACGACACTCATGCTACTTTTGTCTTTAAAATGAACACTTGCCGCCTTTATTTATTTGTAAAATTGCACACTTACATCCCTATGTTTTGTTAAAATGACACAAACTCCCTCGATTTTTACATAGTAGCGGGGAGGTGCGTATAATCTAGGAGATGTGAGTGTTTATCAGAAAATAATAGAGGGAGTGTATGTGTTAATTAATAGGGCACTTAGAGTTCAATTTTTGCTATTTTGTTTCCTTTCTGACTTCAATGTTGTTGTTTTGTACGCAGTGGTTATATGCCTCCAGAATATGCAGTGCATGGATCTTTCTCAATCAAATCTGATGTTTTTAGCTTTGGTGTCATTGTACTTGAGATAATTAGTGGGAAGAAGAATCGTGGATTTTGTGACCCTTGCCATCATCTTAACCTTCTTGGTCATGTAAGTTTTATTTGTACATTTTTCCTTATCTGGTGACACACTATTTATAGTTACTTTCCTTATCACTTTTTTAAGTATTGATAAATCTATTGGAAGGTAAGAAATCCAAAACGAAAACTAATTCATATCTTACATAATTGACATGACAAAAAAGATTGAATAGTTGAAAGTAAACTCCAGACATACCTGCCCCAAAAAAAAAATAATAAATACAATGTATAAAAACTACCTCATAAGTTATAAGTTTTTTGGCCACAATAAAAGGATTAAAGTAACTTAGTTGTTTCCTTTATCATTTATTACTACCGCATATGATATACCCTGAAAATTAGTTTATAAGTGGGAGACACCCCTCACTCTATAAATCGGGTTTGTAGAATTGAGTTAGACTATACCCAAATTCTAAGATAGTATTAGAGTCTATCCAAAATTCGTTGGGCCACTCTCTTTCGGGCCACTCAGGTCACGCTCCAATTGTCCAGCCCTGGGCGTGAGGGGGTTGTGTTAGGAGTCCTACATTGAATGTGATTTGACTTGAAAATGAGTTTATAAGTGGGAGGCACCCCTCGCTCTGCAAGTCAGTTTCGTAGGATTGAGTTAGGCCCAACCCAAATTCTAAGAATTACATCAGCTGAAAATTTTGAGTACTAATTGAGCTCGTATTGTAACTTTTGTGTCATTTTAGGCATGGAGGCTATGGATTGAAGAAAGGCCATTGGAGTTAGTAGCTGACATATTATATGAACCAACTCTGTCTTCAGAAGTATTACGATGTATTCATGTGGGTTTATTGTGTGTACAACAGCAACCAGAAAAAAGGCCTAACATGTCATCTGTGGCTTTAATGTTAAAGGGTGAAAAGTTACTTCCTAAACCAACTGAGCCAGGGTTCTACACAGGAAAATATAATACAAATAACACAGCATCTTCTTCAGCAAAGTGTTCGGTAAATGAAGTTTCAATCTCATTGTTAACAGCGCGATAGAAATTATTGTGACACTTATATAGATACTTGAGAATTCAATATATGAATTTATGAATGCTTGAGTAATTTGCACTCAGCTAATTTTCAGTTCTATTTATATACACTCTTAGCAATAAATGTAACTTACATTTAGAGGAGATTAAAAGTATGACAATTTGTATGATACCATGTGACACCTTTATTCATATCTGTATCCTTAATTTGAAGGATTGCTTGTATTTCATGAGACTACAAATGGGGATGCAATGGTAGTACCATCATGCATAATGTAGAAAAATATACTGAATATTATTTCAATTGTGTCTAGAGTACAAACACTAATCTGTTTAAAAAGGTTATTCTAACCAAATTCTAACGGGCCTGATAATTGGGCCAGATAAATAATTACAAATTACACTATTTACAACACTCCCCCTCAAGCTGGTGAATGGATATCTATCATTCCCAGCTTGGATGTAAGTTCTTTAAAATGCTCTGTTGGCAAGCTCTTCGTTAACACATCTGCCAATTGGTGTCCGAAAGGAATGTAAGCTGCAGTTATTAACCCACTATCAAGCTTTTCCTTAATGAAGTGACGATCTATCTCTATGTGCTTCGTCCTGTCATGTTGAACGGGATTATGAGCAATACTGATAGCCGATTTATTATCGCAAAATAACTTCACAGGACCTTCACATTGTATCTTCAAGTCATTTAGTACAATCTTCATCCACAATAGTTCACAGATTCCTTATGCCAAAGCTCTAAATTCAGCCTCAGCGCTTGATCGAGCCACTACATTTTGCTTCTTATTCTTCCAAGTAACAAGGTTCCCACATAGGAAGGTGCAGTAACCTGAAGTAGATCTTCTATCACTTCTTGAACCTGCATAGTCAGCATCAGTATAAGCTTCCATAGTTACGCTCCCGCCTCTTTTGAACCATAGTCCTCTTCCTGGAGAGGCCTTGAGATATTGAAGAATACGATCAACAGCTTGCAAATGTCTCACCCTCGGGTCATGCATGAATTGGCTCACCACACTGACTGCATAAGCCAAATCAGGTCTAGTGTGTGCCAAGTAAATCAATTTTCCCACCAATATCTGATATTGGACCTTGTCAACTTTGGCACTTTCTTCTTCACAGCTAATTTTGTGATTCTGCTCTATGGGAACACTTGTAGGTTTGCATCCAAGTTTTCTAGTTTCCCGCAAGAGGTCAAGCACATACTTTCTTTGAGAGATAAAAATGCCTTCTTTTGAGTAGGCTATGTAACGCCCCAAAAATATTTGATTATTTATTTAATTAATTAAATGGGATTTATGTGGTAGAAATAGTAATATAATTATTTGTTATTATTTATTAGTACATGTGAACCTATTATTAGGGTTAGGAGTAGTAATGAGAGGTGTTAAGGAAAAAGGGCCATGAATTAGTCGCATGAACTAAGAAAAAGCCCGTAAGTGTAAGTGAATTTATAAAAAGGATTAAATTAGGGTTGTGCCCATTTAGAAGAAATAAACAAAGGCTTAAGGGAAAACCTAAGAGAGGGCGACGGCTAGGAGAGGAGAGAAGAGGAAAACGGCGCACAAGGAGAGAGGAGGAGAGAGAAGCTACGGCCAAGAGAGAGGGAGGTTTTGATAATGGGATTGCATGTGGGGTTAGGGTTTTGATAATTACCATATGTGTGTCATGATTTTTATATGTTGATGTTATGTCTTGATGCCAATTTTGTTGCTAAACTCATTGTTTGGCGCGATCTGGATGTAGGTTCGGTTATACAGTAACTGGGAACAATCTAGCGGTCCAAAAATTATGTGGTTTACCTTTTCAGAAACTAGATTTAATGCTTGTTAATTTGGCACTAGTTTGGTTGAATTTGGAGTTGTATAGCTCGAGTTATAGGTGTCACAAGTTAGGTTAAATTCTGGAAACGATCTGGATGTAGGTTCGGTTATACAGTAACTGAGAACAATATAGCGGTCCAAAAATTATGTGGTTTACCTTTTCAGAAACTACATTTAATGCTTGTTAATTTGGCACTGGTTTGGTTGCATTTGGAGTTGTATAGCTCGAGTTATAGGTGTCACAAGTTAGGTCAAAATTCTGGAAGCAATCTGGATATAGGTTCTGTATTTCGTGTATAACGTTTTCGTTTGAACTCCTTTTTGAATGATTCTTGATTCATTGAAAACTACACTCAATTTTTTTCCGGTTAGGCTCAAGTCCCATGTCATTTGACTGAGTTTTGATAATTTTAGAGGTGTCACAAGCTAGGTCATGGTGGCTGTCCTATTTTCTGAACCTTGTTGCTTATTTACTGAAACTGTACGAATTGGACCATTATTTTGCAAAATAAAAATTATAGTCAGGAACTAGACATTCTTAGCTTTCCATAGAGGGGTCCTTTGCTAAGTTTCGATACCGTTTGATAGGTTAATTAATTCACCGAATTAGAGGTATGTTTGCTGGAAATTGTTATTGCTGTTGCTGGAAATTGTTATTGCTGTTGCTGGAAATTATTATTGCTGTTGCTGGAAATTGTTATTGCTGTTGCTGGAAATTGTTATTGCTGTTGCTGGAAATTATTTTTGCTGTTGCTGGAAATTGTTATTGCTGTTGCTGGAAATTGTTATAGCTGTTGCTGGAAATTATTATTGCTGTTGCTGAAAAATTAATGTTGTTGTTGCTGAAAAATTATGGTTGTTGTTTCTGTAAATTATGGTTGCTGTTTTTCAGAAAATCATTATTGCTGTTTTCTGAAAATCATTGTTGCTGTTTTCTGAAAATCATTGTTGCTGTTTTCTGAAAATCATTGTTGTTGTTCCTATTTTTGTGCACTGTTCCTAGAGGGGTCCTTTGCTAAGTTTCGATACCGTTTGTTGCTGTTCCTATTTTCTGAAAATCATTGTTGCTGTTCCTATTTTTGTGCAAAATAAAAATTATAGTCAGGAACTAGACATTCTTAGCTTTCCATAGAGGGGTCCTTTGCTAAGTTTCGATACCGTTTGATAGGTTAATTAATTCACCGAAGTAGAGGTATGTTTGCTGGAAATTGTTATTGCTGTTGCTGGAAATTGTTATTGCTGTTGCTGGAAATTATTATTGCTGTTGCTGGAAATTGTTATTGCTGTTGCTGGAAATTGTTATTGCTGTTGCTGGAAATTATTTTTGCTGTTGCTGGAAATTGTTATTGCTGTTGCTGGAAATTGTTATAGCTGTTGCTGGAAATTATTATTGTTGTTGCTGAAAAATTATTGTTGCTGTTGCTGAAAAATTATGGTTGTTGTTTCTGTAAATTATGGTTGCTGTTTTTCAGAAAATCATTATTGCTGTTTTCTGAAAATCATTGTTGCTGTTTTCTGAAAATCATTGTTGCTGTTTTCTGAAAATCATTGTTGTTGTTCCTATTTTTGTGCACTGTTCCTAGAGGGGTCCTTTGCTAAGTTTCGGTACCGTTTGTTGTTGTTCCTATTTTCTGAAAATCATTGCTGCTGTTCCTATTTTTGTGCAAAATAAAAATTATAGTCGGGAACTAGACATTCTTAGCTTTCCATAGAGGGGTCTTTTGCTAAGTTTCGATACCGTTTGATAGGTTAATTAATTCACCGAAGTAGAGGTATGTTTGCTGGAAATTGTTATTGCTGTTGCTGGAAATTGTTATTGCTGTTGCTGGAAATTATTATTGCTGTTGCTGGAAATTATTATTGCTGTTGCTGGAAATTGTTATTGCTGTTGCTGGAAATTATTTTTGCTGTTGCTGGAAATTGTTATTGCTGTTGCTGGAAATTGTTATAGCTGTTGCTGGAAATTATTATTGCTGTTGCTGAAAAATTATTGTTGTTGTTGCTAAAAAATTATGGTTGTTGTTTCTGTAAATTATGGTTGCTGTTTTTCTGAAAATCATTATTGCTGTTTTCTGAAAATCATTGTTGCTGTTTTCTGAAAATCATTGTTGTTGTTCCTATTTTTGTGCACTGTTCCTATTTTTAAGTGTTGTTCCTATTTTTATGCGTTGTTACTAATTTTGTGGGCTGTTCCTATTGTTGGGGTGGTTGTTGGCTGTCCCTAATTTTGTGGGTGGTTGTTGGGGCCCTATGCGCCCCTCTCCATGTTTCTTGTTGTCCCCGTTTTGTTGTCGTTGCATGTTGGCGCCTTAGCGCCTATAGTTGTTATTTGTTGTGGGTGCCTTAGCGCCTATTGTTGTGGCTGAGTCGTTGGCCTGGATGATGTTGTTTTGTTGATGTTGTTGTCGTTATTGTCGTGTTGTTGATTATGTTGTTAAATGTTGTTGTTGACTTTGTTGTGGGTACCGCCGAATGGCCCACATTGTTTTGTGGTGGGTACCGCCGAATGGCCCACATTGTTTTGTTGAGGGTATCGCCGAATGGCCCAAACTGTTGATGAATTTTATGTTGTAGGCCTATGGTCAGGGTTGAGTCATGTGTCGTTGTTGTGCTATGATATGATCTTGTTGTTGATTGTCTATGTTGCATCATTGTGTCGCATGCATACCATGTGCATATAGGGCAGATGTCCCTGGAGCTTCTCTCCACCTTGTTGGATTGCCTCTTTTGGCATGGATTTGTTGGAAGCCTCTATTTACGGGCTGGATTTTGGTACCATCATGCATTATAGGGCAGACGGCCCTCTGATGAGCATCCTGCATTCATACCGCATGATTGAAGTCACTGACTGCTATGACGTGTTGTTTATTGAATATTGACCGTTGTGATGATATATGCTTGTCGTGCTGATGTTGATTATTACGATGATAATGACTGTTATGTCCATGCTGTTGTTGACCTGTTGACTATTGTGACGATAATTGTCTGTTGTGATTATCTGACTTTCTGACCTGTATATACGGTCTTTCATACGACACTTTATACTGTTTGATATCTCACCCCTTCTGTTTGAATGTTACCCCTGTGTTGGTAACGTGCAGGTGATCTCGAATGAAGACCATAGTTCTTCATTAGTGCGGTGTCGTCGCTCTGATACGTAGCACTCGGGGGAATGAACGCTTGATTATTTTCATGTCTTTCATTTTGTTGAATTTTGATGTTGAGAACCTTGCACGGTTGCAACAATTATTAATGATTGAACTTGTTGAATTTTTCCGCTGCGTGATTGAATAAAGTTTGGTGTTGATGTTTTAAAGTGCTATGTATTCGAGTTGTTTGAAAAAAGTGTGACATCCGTTTTATTGTTAAAAACTTTGATTTTACTCTCATAAATTACCGGGTAAAAATGGGTGTTACAGGCTACCTCGATTCCCAAGAAATACTTAAGTTGCCCAAGGTCCTTCATTTCAAACACTGCTGATAATTTCTCCTTGAGTAGCTGTCTCTCAGCCAAATCGTCACCTGTAATAATGATATCATCAACATAAACCAGAAGTATAGTCAGTTTTCCATCTTGTGAATGTTTGAAGAAAAGATTGTGATCTCCTTGGCTTTGATTATAGCCTAAGTACATCATTGCCTTTGTAAATCTCCCAAACCATGCTCGAGGAGACTATTTTAGCCCATATAAAGCTTTCCTTAATCGGCACACCTTATTTGTTCCCTCTTTTGGACCAAATCCTGGAGGAATATCCATATACACCTCCTCCTCTAAATCTCCATGCAAGAATGTATTTTTGACATCAAATTGGTTTAGTTCCCACCCGGAGTGGGCAGCAAGTGATAGTAAGATCCGAACAGTGTTCATCTCTGCCACGGGAGCAAAAGTCTCTTCATAATCAATGCCATAGGTCTGAGTGAATCCTTTAGCCACTAGTCTTGCCTTGTACCGATCAATAGTACCATCTGATTTGTGCTTGACCGTATAGATCCACCTGCAACCAACGGGCTTCTTGCCTACCGGTCTTTCAACAATTTCCCACGTTCCATTCTTCTCAAGTGCTTTCATTTCCTCATCCATGGCTTGGACCCAATTTCTATCTTTGAATGCTTCTTGAACAGATGATGAGATTATCACAGAGTCAACAGCTGAAATAAAACTCTGATGCTGCAAGGAAAGATGCTTAGAGGAAAGAAATTGAGAAATAGGGTATTTGGCACAAGTCCTTTTCCCTTTTCTCAAAGCAATAGGTAAATCAACTGTATCAGTGTCACTAGTGCCAGAACTGTAGGAATCATTAATAGGAGGGTTAATTTCAGTACTTACCTCTGGTTCAGGCAATTGAGGTTGTGTCTGGAGCAAGTCGGGCTTACTTCTTCTCTGATACACCATAATTGGCTCACCAGCCTTAGTGTTTGCTGGTGTCGAAGATGATGGTTCCTGCAAAACAGAAGAGAAAGGCGGAACAAAAATAGTAGGAGACTCAATAGTAGGACTTGTGGAAGTAGGACTAGTAGTAGGACTTAAGACAAGAGTCACAGGCAACTCTGGTAGGAATAGAAACTCAGACTCAGATTCCAAATCATCATGAATACTCTCCCCCTGAAGCTGAGGACGAGTGAAGTAGGATACATTCTCATGAAACGTAACATCTTTAGAGATAAAGTACTTACGACTAGGAGGATGATAACATTTATATCCTTTCTTATTGGGAGGATAACCCACAAAAATGCATCTGACTACACGGGGGTCCAACTTACTTCGGTGTTGTTTTTGAACATGGATAAAAGCAACACAACCAAACACTTGAGATTCAAGACTCTGCAAAACAGGAACAGAAGGAAACTGTGAAGTCATAAACTGAACAGGACTGACATTACCTAACATTCGAGATGGGGCCCGATTAATCAAGTAGGCAGCAGTCAGTACTGCTTCTCCCCAGTATGAGTTGGGAACTGCCATTTGGAAGAGAATGGCTGGAGCAACTTCAAGTAAATGACGATTCTTTCTTTCTGCGACACCATTTT
Organism: Astragalus membranaceus; assembly: GCA_039519185.1. Lineage (NCBI taxonomy): Eukaryota > Viridiplantae > Streptophyta > Magnoliopsida > Fabales > Fabaceae > Astragalus > Astragalus membranaceus. The sequence goes on along the minus strand of CM076848.1, from coordinate 176,188,913 downwards.
GTTGTGGGGTGTCGACACATGTAAACTCATGAAGAATTCCTTGTTGACTGGTACAATTTGAGAGACTCTGATTGGCCTATTCCTTGTCATTGTCAGAGCGAATTCTTTTAATGCATTTGCCAAATTGTGTTTGCAACATGTGATAAAATCTGATAAGTAATTCTGGTACTTCTGATTTATCCTTCATCAAAAAAATCCAAGTTGCTCGAGAACAATCATCAATAAATGACACAAACCATTTACCACCCGAAACATTAAAAATAGGTGCAGGTCCCCAAACATCATAATGTATAAGATCAAAAGGTTCATCACTTTTAGTGGAACTAGGAGTAAAAGAGACACGATGAAGCTTAGCTAACTCACAAACTTCACATTTAAAAGACTCAACCGAATGGTGTAAAAACAAAGAAGGGAACATAGACTTAACTAAAGAGAATGGAGGATGACCAAGACGCTTGTGCTGAAGCCAAATTTGTGCGGCAGAATGAGAAGAAGACTCAGAAGACTCGGTCTGCAAGCAGGAAGCCAGCACCTTCGAGCAATTTGGTTCATCAGATAAGTAATATAACCCTCCCTTTTCCTTAGCAACTCCAATTGTCTTCCCCGTGGTAAGATCCTGAAAAACACAATAAGAAGTGAAAAATGTTACTTTACAATTCTGATCACGAGTGAGTTTATGAACAGATATGAGATTGTGAGAGAGTGTGGGAACATGTAGCACATCCTGTAATTGAAGTGGAGGTTGCAAGTTAACAATTCCAAAGCCATCAATACGGGCATAAGAACCATTAGCAACGGTAACATAACAATTCCTCTCAGAGGAGGTATAAGAGGAAAATAAACTGGAATTGAAAGTCATGTGGTCGGTGGCACCAGAGTCCAAAATCCAAGCATCTTTAGGGATTTTATCGCAAACATTAAATGATCGGGAGCATTCACTCAAGCTGGTCGTTGGAAGAGAACAACTTCCAGAAGGCTTACCGAGAGAGTCAAGTATAGCCTTTAAACGATTCACCTCATCCTCGGTGAATGATAAAGAGTAATCAATTGAAATATTATCTGCCATATTGAACAACAATCGAGAAAAGAACAAGCAACTAAACCAAACGGAAACGAGAATGGTTCCCGAAGTTACAAAAAAAATATATAACGATGACTAAAGGTGTGAGCTTCAAATAACCCACAAACAAGAAGTCAAACAAAAGCAAATGTCGGCCGCCAAAAGAGGAATTAATAGTGCTGTTTGGGCGAATAAACAGTACTGTGTGAACAGTTCAATTAACAGTGTCATACAACAAGTTACAAGAAATCAGAGAATGTGATCCTCATATAACTAGATTCATTTGGCTATAATTAAACTTCAAGGGGAGATCTATTTAGTATTTAATCCTTCTAGTTGTAGCACAACAGAACAGTAACACAATGGTACTCTATCTCGCCTGTAACAAGGACGCAGTAGCTTCATTTTGTGAACAATCTCCACAACTTGTTGAAGAAGAATCTACTTGAATTAGATGGTGATTTGTTCCAGTGTAGAACCCGGGCTGGCTAGGCTCAGGTAACATTTTTTCACCATTCAGCATTAAGACCACAGAGTACATGTTTGGTCTGTGTTCAGGTATTTGTTGCACACATAATAGACCCACATGAATACATCTCAATATATCAGCTGTAATGTTTGTACCATTGAACAACTCATCCATTAGCTCTTCTGGCTTTTCTTCATTCCACAGTCTCCATGCCTGAAATGATACAAAACTTGTCCATTGTTATAACGCTCCTAAACATATATGACCATAAATGTTTTATTGCTGCAAGAAATAGCGCTCCTAAACAAATACTACTCTAGACCTATTTATAAGCAAAAAAACACTTTTTAGGTTCATTGAATAATTGATGTATCTCAATGAACCTAAAAAGTGTTTTTTTGCTTATAAATAGGTCAGGGGGTACATAAATACATAAAACTTTAAACTCACATGACCAAGAAGATTAAGTTGATGGTGAGGGTCATAAAAATTTCGAATCTTTCTCCCGCTAACTATCTCCAGTACGATTACACCAAAGCTAAAAACATCAGATTTGATTGAAAAAGATCCATGCACTGCATATTCAGGAGGCATATAACCACTGCAACACAATCATGAAATTAGAAAATCAATGTAGTAAAAAGGGATTGCAACATAGTGAAACTATATAACATCAGGGATACTTACTATGTTCCTATCACTCTCAGTGTATTGGCCTCAGCTTGATCTCCTCTAAATGCTCTAGCCAGACCAAAATCTGATATTCTTGGGTTCATATCACTATCAAGAAGAATGTTACTTGTTTTAAGGTCTCTATGAATTATTCTTAATCTAGAATCTTGATGAAGATATAATAGCCCTCTTGCAATCCCATTAATAACTTGGAATCTTTTTGTCATATCTAGTTGTTTCTTTCTGGTTGAATCTAACAAATTTCACTTTTCAATTTAGTGTGCCAATGGCATAATAATAGTATAAGTAAAATGAAGAGGAAAAACAATTTGAATAGTCTGAAAATTTCTAACCAAAAATAAAGTAATCCAAGCTTCTGTTGGCCATGAATTCATAGATGAGTAGCTTTTCATTTTGATGAATAGAACAACCAAGAAGTTTTACAAGATTGCGGTGCTGAAGTTTCGCCATCAACATCACTTCATTTTTGAATTGCTCTTCTCCTTGTTCAGAAGTTTTTGATAGCCTCTTGACTGCAACCTCTAGTCCATCTTCCAATATTCCCTTAGCAATAATTTTGGAAAGTTTGAAACCTTAGTGAAGAAGACTATTAATCTATCAAGCACCAACACAGACACAAACACAGACACCGGATACAACACGCATCGGTTTTAATTTGAAAAATATTAAAAATTACAAATAATTAAGGCTTAAATATGTTTTTACCCCCTGCAAATAGGGGGTCATTTGGTTTTAGTCCCTCCAAATTTATTTTTTTAGAAAACTCCTTGAAAATATTTTTTGTTTGATATTAGTCCTTCTGTCAAGTCTCCGTTAGTGGTTTGCTGACGTGTCTAACGGAACTGCTAGCTGGCTTTGCCAAATCATTATTTTTAATTTTCTTTTTATTTTAACTCCATCTCATCTTCATCTCTCTCTGTCTCTGAACTATTTCATCTTCGTTTTTTTTAAAATTTTCTCAATGCATTCCACCACAACCACACTCTCTATCTCTCTCTCTCTCTCTCTCTCTCTCTCTCTCTCTCTCTCTCTCTCTCTCTCTCTCTCTCTCTCTCTCTCTCTCTCTCTCTCTCAACTTCTTCGTATTTCTCCGTTCTCCATAACTTCTGCATCTTCAACAACAACACCGCCACTAACTCCGGCGACCCTTCACCGAGAACCACCGGCTCATCACTACATTAAAGGTTAAAGGTTGACCCAAATCAACCCCAAATCAAACCCAGGTCCCCCAAATCAGAACGTGCTCTCATCGCCAACTAGGTCTTCATTTTTCTGGCTTTTCATTTTTTTGGGTTTTCAGCCTCATCCTCGTTACCGGGTTTTCATTTTTCTGGGTCACCTCTCTCTGTGATTTCTGGTTTCGGTTCCTTAACCACTTCGAAGATTTCATTCCACAATCAAAGATTTCGTCCACAATCGAAGATTTCTCTCCTTATCCAATTGATGATTTCGTTTTACTAGTTTAAATTCGTGAGATCTGGAAATCTGGGTGTGTTTTTAGTTAAATTAATTTTAATTTTAGTTCCTTACATTTTATTTTGGTTCTGGAAATCGTTCTTTATGTTTGAAGAAAAGAGAGAGAAGAATGATTGTACAAGGGGTTGAAGAAAAAGAGAGAATAAAGCAATGAGTTTGTGTTGTTGTTGAAGAAGATTATGGGTTTGTAGATGATGATGATCACTACAAGAATAATGTGCATTACCGGCGGGCGATTACCGGTGGATCAAATCCGCCAGAACATTACCGGTGGATTTTGGTGGTTACCGGCCGATTTGGTCCTCCAAAAAATTACCGGCGGATTCTAATTCCCGGTAATTGACCGGCGGATTTTCTTCACATTACCGGCGGAATTGTTTTTTGAAAAAAAAAAAGAAAAAAAACCAGAGCAGCCGGTATTTACAATTACCGGCGGAAAAATTACGTAATTTAAAAAAATGAAAAAAGAAATCTGTCAGTAATTGACCAAAATCCGCCGGTAATGAACACGCTAAAAAATCCGCCGGTAATGGCGCTTTCTGGCGGATTTTCTGGATTTCGTTTTTTTAAATTCCCTATATATTCCGAACCACTTCTCTCATTTCTCCAATCTCTTCTCTTCTCAAATCCGAATCTCTTCTCTTCTCTTCTCTTCTTCTTCTTCTTCTTCATTTTTCTGAAATCTCTTCTCAAATCTTCTCATCGTTCATACACTTCATTTCTCTCAATCTCTTTTCAAAACTTCTCACATTCATACACTTCATTTTATAAAATTCATCTACTTTTATAATATTCTCAAATATTCTCACATTCATCTACTTCATTTTTATAATATTTATTTTTTGAATTAAATAAACGAATTATAAAATCTGATTTAAAAAAATTAAATAATATTAATTTTTTAAATAAACAAATTAAAAAAAACCTGTTTTAAAACAAAATAACAAATTTCCGGCGGATTTTATAAAATTACCGACGGATTTGGAATTTTTTTTAAAAATATTAATAAATTACTGGCAGATTTTCAAAAAAATACCGGCGGATTTTAGGTGATTTCCGGTGGATTTTCCGCTGGTAATTTCCGGTGGGAAAATCCGCCGGTAACCGTTACCTGCGAACGCTTTTCCGGCGGAAAAAATCCGCCGGTAATGTCCAATTTCCTGTGGATTTTGGCCATTACCGGAGGATTTTGTCCGTCGGAAATCCCCGAAATTCTTGTAGTGGATGATGATGAACGCTGGAAGAGAAATGGGAGAGGGTTCGTAGATGATGATTGGCTGCGAAGAGATGATGATGATGATGATTTGCTTACCTTGTAGTGAGATCTGTGACACAGTTTTTCAGATCTATGGGTGGTGAGATTTGTGGTGTACGGTGGTGAAGGGGTGAAGAGATGAGGAGATGAAGAAGAGAGAAAGGAAGGGGAGAGAGAATGAATCTGGGTAAGGAGGTGAAGAACAAAAAACAGAGGAAGAAGAAAGAGTATTGAGCAAATCCAAAATTTAAAATAATTAAATGGAATTCATTAATGACGTGGCATATACAATCAGCATTTAAAATAAAAGAAAAAGAAATAAAAATGCCAAATCAGCAATCTGATAGACACGTAGGCTGTTTTTGTAACTTTTATTTAACAGAAGGACTAATATCAAAAAAGTGAATTTTGCAATGAGTTTTTAAAAAAAAATTGTAGGGGGTAAAAGCAAAACACCCAATATTTGCAGGGGGTAAAAACATATTTAAGCCAACAATTAAAGTGTTGGTGTCTGACATAATATGTGCCGGGTGCCGGACACGTCTTCAACCAGAAGTGTCGATGTTTTCAAAGCTATTAATCACCCTATTAACCAATGTTTTAGTTGAATGAATTTACCTACCTTGTATACAGGTCCAAATCCACCTTCTCCTAACTTGTTACTGTCTGAAAAGTGATTTGTTGCATTAGAGATGGTTGAAAAACCATATATTGTTGATAACTCCACATCTTCCTTCTCCTTTTTGTACTTCCACTGAAATATTTTTAGCATCCCTAAAATGATAAGAGATAACAATTGTGTATGAGAATATAGAATTGAACATTGATCTTCATTGTAATACTGCAGAGTTGGAGTATATAGTAAAGAGTAAAGTTTTTAATTTAAATTCACCTTGCTTTGTGAGCTTCTTCCTCTTTATACATGCAAATATGGCTATTCCAAGAACCACTAAGAATATAACTATTCCTACAAGTGCCCCTGCAAGATTCTTAATATTTAAACTTCTCTTATTCCTTCTGTGATCTGAGAAATAATAAAGCATTCCGCATTAGCAGCAAGAAGATTGGAATTCAGTTAGTGAAAAAAACAAAAGGAAAAGGAAAACTGCAACTATATGCAGATGGATATTTTCTGCTAAGTGTGACTGAAATGGAAAAAAAAAAAGATGACATAGAAAAGTGGAAATACCTAACTCAGAAGCTGCAAGTCTAATGAAAATATCTTGTCCTTGGTCTATGTGTTTTGTTAAGTCCATAATGTTGCCAAACCAAAGCAAGCAGCCACTCTTAATTTTGATATCTAAATTAGCATATGCTGTACAAGAGCAATTTTTCAAACACAATTTCTCACATTTCTCAAGGCTCAAGTTCTTGTCAAACCAGGAAGATGATGTATCTGGCAACTTAATTCCTGAGAGCTTCAGAAAACCATCTCCACTGCAATTTAATCTTATTCTTCTAACACACCCACCAGACCAATCTAATGAATTCCACTTTTCATTGTATTTTGGTATGAAACCTTCAAAGCACTGACATGTTCTTGGAGATTTTGTAATATTGCAGATAGAATTAGCATCACAAAAAGAATAATACTCACACTTATCCATTGGACGAGTAGTAACAATCTCCCAACCTGCTTTCCTACCTGACCATTCCAATCTTTGTGCAAAGCCTGATGGACTTAGCCACAATCTTGTAATAGTTCCTTTGTTCAATGTCTCATACTCATATGAGACTTCTTTGTGAATGAACTTTAGAAAAAAATTGAACGTTTTAAGATTCCTTAGCCAAGAAACTCCACTAAATGCAAAACCATTCCATGACCCTGCTCTACTAAACAAAGTTTCACCTTTTGTAGTAACTAGTTGAGGTAAACCATGAGCATCTATGTGATATGAAAACTCACCAGAAGAAGGATCTTCAATACTTTTCCAAGAGGTAAGAAACCTATAAGGGCCAGTTACTAAATTTGTCCTAAGCTTCATTCCTGCAAGGAAAGTATCACCAGGGTAATCAAAACTCTCCCAGAAAATCTCCTCTCCATCTTTGACAACAAGGTTTCCTGAATCTAAAAGCTGCATAACTGGTTCCTTTGCACTTCTTGATGCATTTGAGGACCACACAATATTCATATAACCATCAAGAATAACAGGATTCCCTTGATCATTAAGGTTTAGAATTGCTCTTGAGTTTTGAACTGGGGCATCTCTATTTGCAACCCAAATATAAGTCCTAGGTGATATAGTCTTGTACCATATACCAAAGTATTGGAATTGTGAATTTCCAAAGTTGAAGAATCCAGCTTCAAATGTTCCAGATGAAGAGACAAGGGTCTCATTAACTTGGATAGAATGATTTGGTGTGATAGTAGTAACTGTGCCATATATAGATAAAGTGGAAATAAAGAAGAAGACAGTGTGCACCATTAGCTTGTGAAACTTGTGTGGCTGCATTGTGTTTATGATGGTTGCAAGCTACTCCATGTCCATTTAATCATATCATACATTCTGTAGTTGAGGGTCCCACCTGTGTCTAGTTGAATGTTGAATAATAGAGACGGAAATTTAGACTGCAATTAAGGACCACACCTCAAGGACATGTTTGTTACATCAAATTGGGGACCAGTAGTTAAGACACTAGGTCCCTCACTTTCGTGCCATTTTTTCCGTTTTTCTTATTGGTTGGTGTTGATTGACTTGCTGACTTTATCTACGGGTGTCAATCTTGACCCAGCCCATATTGTCAACCCGATGACTCAGTGTTTTAGCCTTTGTTTTCAAAATAAAGACTCAAAAACTGGGCCAATTTGGCCCAGCCCAGTTGGCCCGTGGGCCCAAATGAGTATGCTTTTTTGCTTTTTGAACACTTTTTTGTTACCTTTGTTAAAAATTGGATTGGGTCGAGTCAGCCTACCGGTCCGGTGTTTTTGGTTGGGTTGGGCTACCTAGTTTTACATTTTGGACATTGGGACGCGCCGGATGGCTTAGTTTTATGGCTCTAACTTTATCTTTTGTTTGTTGGCCTATTAATAGCACGAAAAGTATTGAAAATTAAAAACGATTCAAGATGGGCCACTTATTCTAAATTGTAATTTGTAACCGTTTTTTGGATCTCTAGGGAGAATTACCGAAGAGAATGCCTACTCAAATTAGGAACTGTAATAGAATTCGGTGCTAAGAGTAAATGCACAGAATATCAGAGAGAATTGTAGAGAGAAGTTTGTATTGATTTATAAGGCAGCAACTTATGATACTAAGAAAATCCTTAGTAACAATTATTAAATTTTTCGGTGATCATTATACAACAATCCAATGGTTAGTACATACTAACCACAATTTAGTGTTTGTGTGGTGAGTGAGCGGATAAATGAAAACACTGGTTAGTATATACTAACCACAATTTAGTGTCGGTGTGGTCACCAAATTTTTTCATTGATGGCGAAATGACTATTATGCCCATTTAATAACAATTATTAAACAAATGTTTAGTACTCTAAGTCAGACTCGATTTATAATGATCGGTTGATTTCTAAATGAGACATAAAGCCTTCTTTAATGCAACCCTCAATGGCTAAAAGAGGGAAAATGACACAAACTAAAACTACTACTTAAATAAGGTAACACATAAAATAAAACTAATATTTATACTCCTGTTACATGTAACCTGCAAGAAAAAAAACAAATTAGTATGTGTAGTGTCAGTCCCCTAAATCCATATAATTAATTCTGCAAGCCCTAAACTTACCAGTTACCACCACATTGTGTAATCCAAAATATGCAGTAGGACCAAATGGTAGATGGCAAACGATTAAACCATTTGGCACACCATGATGTTGATTAACCAAGATAACATATGTATAGTTGTGTCATGTGCGCCCATAATAAGATATGCAGAAAAAATTACTTATGTTTGATTATTAATTGCCATAGTTGTTATTTGACATCGGCCATTATATATAAACATGCATTCCTTTGTGAAAATTAGAGAGGAGATTTTTTTTTTTGTCAAATGTGTAACATTTCAATGAAATTTGGCAAGGCCACAACATTACACACAAAGTGTAAGTGTCAATAATAAACATTAAGCCTAAGAGCAGCACCTGAGCTAACTAGGATCCAAATGAAACTAATAAAAACGAAACATGAACGCACCCTAATACAACCTAATGTAGCTAACAATCCAAACCACGAAGCGTATCCTTGACCGTCTTCACCACAGAACCAGTGCCAACTTCGCAATCTGCATCCATTGAACAAGTTCCACCACCAAGAGAACACAAGGCTCCACAGAGAATCAAGGAAAAGTCCCACGCAGTTGGAGGAGATTTAAACCACCTAGATTATTCTGCCAAGTGGGAGTTTGGCTTGGTTTGCAAACTACAGTGATCTCTCTATAGGCTTAAACAGACTTCAAGAGTTTGGTTTGGAAAATTCAATTCAGCTGTTGGGCTTTTAGAAAACAGATCAGTTGGTTTTCTATTGTCATACCTCTCCAAATAAATCTGCTCATTTGGTCTCTCCAAATAAATCTGCTTATTTGGTGGTTTATATAGATGACATAGTTATCACAGAAAATGACCAAGAGAACTGAACATTTATTTAGTCATTTTCAAACCAAAGACTTGAGGAAGCTAGAAGATTTTCTTGTAATTGATGTTTCTCCATCAAAGAATGGGAAGATCATCTCAATAGGACATACCATAAATAAATTACAACTGGGGCTGTTTGCTAATTCATGCAATGTAGTGATTCGAATTGATGAACATTAGGCAGAATGATGAGGATTGCTTTATATGAAATGCTCGAGTTGTTTGGTTTTGTAATGCAGATTGGATAGGTCTGCCTACAGATAGACGTTCCACTTCACAATATTTTTCAAATTCATCCACATGAGTTAGCTATGTATCTATGAAATATTATACATGCAGCAACAGTATGCATCAGCATTCCTGCACAACCATGGAGAATAAACACCAACCATAACAATGTTATGGCGCCTTTGATAATTCCCGTGAACATTTAGTTTTTCACACTGATGTGAAACCATTGGTTAAAAATACATGAACAAAATTGATTTCTACCACCAATAATGATGAACATACAACTGACAAAATCAGGTGCAGTAAGGTAGTTACACTTCGTTAGATGATGGAGAGCACATAAAAGATTGTTTTGACTATTTAAAGCAACTATGAAAGAAGTGACAAACAACACCTGAAATACTTAATTTTGAAGGAAAAAAGAGAAAAGACTACATCCAAAATTAAGGACAGAACAGTAAAACTCTTAAGCCTTGGTCTCCTCAGCAGCTGTCTCAAAAGTTTCCCCTGGGACAAGATCTGGTACCGCGTCATCATCATCATCTTCCTCTTGTGCTGTGGTTGCACCAGCTCCTCCTTCAGGAGCCTGCTTCTGAAACTGCTCAGCTAACTTCTTCAAATTTTCCAAGTTATCTGGCCCTGCATTTTTCGAGTCAAATAGAAAATCTCTGATTAGAAAGAACACAGAAAAAAATGTTTTAAGTTTTAATAAGAGATGCAAATCATGTACCTAATTGGTGGATGATGTTGGGGAGAATATCCTGCAACTCTGCAAAAGGGAAAGATTTATCAAAGTTAAATGCCAGTCTAGCATGAAATCAGCTCAAAATGAAATGGAACGCCGCCATCAAGGCTGACACTGGAAAGTTCGGATATTTCAGTATGAAGGGTATTTACATCCCAAAGGAAATTAATGAAAGCTTACAATTTCTGAAGATCGACACAAACAGGTTATTGATAGCACATGCTCTTGTGCTCAATGATGTTAGCATTTAAGATAGATATTAAGGTTAGCACAAGTTTGATAATATGGCATAGAGAGGTGAAGAAAAAGATATATATGCTTACTCTTTGTTTGAGGAGAGCCACTAACCACCCAGGTATTGGCAGCTATAGATGCTTGTACTGCAAACAATACCATGTTTAACAGTTAGTCAACTTATGAAATTAAATTAAAATAAAATATATACTTCAAATATCATCAATTACCTTTGGGTTGTAAAAACTGAATAACTACATCATCCTTAAAGATGTTGACTTCCTCAATTGCAGGAATAGCATTCACCCCTATTCTCTTCAGGGTGCTTTGAAGTCTTTTGTCATCTGTAGTAGTTGTCTTATGGACAGCCTTCTTCTTTCTAAAACGCATAGAAAACAACACATCAATTAAAAGAAGTCAATTAATTACACCTCAGTAATATCTCTACAAAATAAAAACTGAAGTTTAAAAGATAAATGATAGCCAAAGTGGCACGCATATAATGCATATCCTCTGCCTGATTATAGGGCAATAATAAAATATCATAACATCATCAGAAGCCAAGATAAAAAATTTAACTCAATATATGGCTACTGGTAGTACATGAACATCCATGGACAGTTGAAAGTAGTCTCAAGTCATCTGAACATTATCTTTTATATGGAAAAGAAAAAACAGATTTTAATATAATATACCTTCTCACGGTACCCTTCCCACCGGTTCGAACAGAACCAGCCATCTTCATCAACTTTTCGACATTCATCTGTGTAAGAGTGAAGAAGCAAAATATAAGTTTCACCACAAGAAACCAATTAAGTGCACCTCTGCAAAAGTGAATAAATAAATGGAAACACTGACAATGATGAAGTTTAAGACTCAAAAGGCAGACAATCATCAACAATTGAGAAGCTACTAAAAAAGAAATCATTGACTAGCTAAAAATAATAGGTTCTTATTACCAAAAAAAAGAAATAATAGGTTCTTTCATATAGTTCAAGGATATGCATCATCAGAATCTGTACAAGTAATCATGAACACATTGAAACACAACTGGAAACCACCAAATTTACAAACGAAACCAAATAATTCATTGATTTTAACTGATCTTCTATAAGTAAATCAGCAACAATCATAAGCCTAGCTAAAACAGTAAGAAGAGAAGCAGGAGAAAAAGGAAAAGAAAGTTGAAACATGGGTATCAAAAGTCTAAAATAGAAGTTTAAAGTCTATCCTTCTCAGTTCTAAAATACAACTAGGTTTAAACCATGTTTAACAACCCATCAAAGAAAGAACTAGGTATCCTGGTGTAAACATGCATTTAATGAACTTTAAGCTTGCACTTAGTTCCAACTAAACCATATCAAGGAGTCAAAACACAACCTGCTGAAATTCATACCAAGGTGCCAAATCCAAATTAAATAAAGCTTATTTGATCATGTTGCATCGTGAATGCAGTTATGCAGGTGTAGACATAAATCCATTCTAGAAAGGATTAAACATGCCATAATCTAGCACAACACAACGCACATCAGGCAAAAAAGTACCACATAACTTGCACTCAGCATTAAAAGCAACAAAATTCCCCTAGCACACAAACCGATTTTGATTTCACTCTGAGCTCACCAACACATAGAAAACAACTAGGATATTTTATACAGCCGCCTCAGTTCAGGTCTCCAATACTTCTTCTCCGCATGGAACAACTCAGAATAACAAACGTTATTTTCATTCATCTCATTCTTGGAGGCAATGCATAATAACCTTAAAATGCAAATTCTTAAAGCCACACCCAACAATTTCCAATTGGGAGAGTTGAGTCCAAAACTTATATCATCCCCATTTTCAGTTTTTTATTTCAGAAAAAAAAAATCAACATAGTTCTATCTATCCCCAATTATTACCACAAAATATTAAAAAATATAAAATCAAAAAGCCTAAATCTAAGAACCTAACCACCACCACCACACTAATTACTAATATTGTTGTTGATATTAGTAAAGAAAATTGAAATCTTTACCAAAATCCCCCCAAAAAAAGACGCAATAAACTCAACGACACAAGCTAAAATCTCAAATAAAAATTGAAACCATGGCATTAATCGTAACCAGAGGTCAAGATCAACCTAAATCGAAGACCAAAATGGAAAACAAAAATCTGATTAAGGTATTAAAATTGACGGTGATAAAGGTGTACCTTTGATTAAGGTTGAGTCACAGTGTAATGAAAATGATTGCGAAGTAGAAGAAGAGCTAAACGATGCAAAGAGATAAGGACTCCCTTTTATACGCAAGAATGTTAAAACCCTACACTTTTTTGTTTTTGAATTTTTTGTTCATACATGATTTGGGTTCATTCATGTTAAGACCCGTTAGCCATAGCCCAATTTGTGTGCGGGTGCAACTATTAAAACTCCCATTTATGTTTTTTACTATATGGAAGTTTATTGTTGAACAATTTTGATTTTGGAAAAAAAAAACAACTTTTAAATATCAATGGTTTGACCTAGTAGAATCAATGTTGTGAGAAGTGGCTTGGACCGAGAGGCTAAACCGAGAATCGGCCAATCTGGCGACTGATTCAACCTCGATTGGACCACCTAGAATCGGATTGAATCGTTCGAAATGATCTTTTTGGTATTTTTATTTGTTTTTTCCTCAAAATTTTAATAATTTTTATTTTTTATTTATTTACTAGTTATTCGATTGTCCATGATTGAACCAAATGAATCAATTGAACCATGACTTGTAGGTCTCACCAATTTGAACATAGTGTGATTTTTTTGGGACAATAGTGCAATATTTCATTCTTGAGTGGCAACAACCACAAAATATTACACCAAGTGTAACTTAGCAACCCACTGCTGGGGTAATGTATAAGACTACTACAATCTTGAAATTAAATTTGTAAACACATGAAATACTCGTGACCTAGTTGTCGTTTAGACAAGACAAACTATCCAAAAACTCATTTTTCCTACATAATCTTCTACGTACTCGATGTAACAACCCCAATATAGTGGTTTTGCGACAGTCGTCTTAGAGACTCGAAAGAACGCCACCACCTGAAAATACCAGCTTCCACTCTGACGTCAGGTTCTTCGTGAACATACCAACATAGGTGTTTTCAACAAACCAACATAGGTGTTTTCAACAAACCAACACAAGTCTTTTCAACAAACTTTGTCTTCACTCGCATGCTTTTCAAGAAACTTCTCAAAATGTCACTCATCCCACAATTATTCTAAGCCAAACATCCTTAACTATGGAGTTCTTATGCTTCGTCTCCCGAAAAGATAATGTTTTTGTTGGTATATACAGTCTAATTCAATTCTTTTAAGTCTTCTCTTATTCCTGTGTGTATTCAATTCATTCACATGTCTCTTTGCTAGCAGCCGTCAAGAGCCATTATTTGTTTGTGTCAACTTTTGTGACCAAGAATAAGTGAATCACTCACTGTCCTCGTTAGCCATGAGTGTGTCACAACATACAAGGTTGGTTATCAATTGAGTTTAGAGTGATTTTTAAATATTTTACCTCGATAAATCACTTCAAATTCAAACAATCAAACCTTGGACTAATAGTTGGCCTAAAATTAAATTAAATCTGTGAATTCGAGAGAATGAAAATCCATAAAATAAAATAACAAAAAAAAAATTCCTTATTTCGAAAAGCATAGCTTGACATGCATTATTCCGATATTATCAAAGAAGTGAACAAAACGTCACGTCTTTACTTTAAAACTAAAAAGTAGGGGTGTCAAAATGGATGGATCGGATGGATTTGGATTTGGATTATAATGGATGGATTGAAGACAATCCATTTATCCATTTATATCCATTAAAATTGTGTCAAAAAAATCTAATCCAATCCATCCGTTTACAAAAAAATTCATCCAATCCATCCATTTGCAGATGGATATCCAATCCATCCACTATATGTATATATAATATTATTAATATATATATATATATATAATATAATATATAAATATGTATTTAACTATCTGTATATATATAACTATATGTATATATAAATATGTATTTAACTATATGTATATATAGATTTACTATATGTATATATAAATATGTATTTAACTATATGTATATATGTATATATAATATTATTAATATATATATATATATATATATATATATATATATGTATATATAATATTATTAATATATATATATATAATATAATATATAAATATGTATTTATATATGTGGTGGTGGGGGCGGCCGGTGGCGGAGCTCCGGCGGCCGGCGCGGTGGCCGAAGGCGGGGCTCCGGCGGCCGGCGGCAGACCTCCGGTGGCCGGCGGTGGTTCCGGCGGTGGCGGACGGTGGTCGGAGGTGGCTCGCGGTGGCCCTCCGGTGGTTATATTATATTATATATATATATATTATATATTATATATATATATATATATATATTATATATATATATAATTATATTAATCTTTGAATGACTTTTTTGGTCAAAAAAAATTTTTTTAGAATGAATTTGTTTAAAAAAAGTTTCTGGAAAAAAATCTATTTTAAAAATTTTTTTTTGGTAAAAAAGGTATTTTGTTAATTATGAATGGATTTGTTAAAAAAAATTAATTATTCAATCGATTTTGATTTTTTAGTTATTGTAATCCAATAGATTTAGAAAATATAATGGATGGATCACAACCATCCACAAAATCAAACGGATGGATTCAATCCAATCCATTAATATATTTTTTTTGTAATGGATGGATTGAATGGATTTTGCTATGGATGGACCGGATATCCGGTGGACAAATGGACCATTTTGAGACCCATGCTAAAAAGTACCCAATGAAATGAAAAACGAAACATTATACGCCACCAACACCGCAAAATCAATATCTACGACAAAAAAGCGAGAGAAACTTCACAGAGTCTGCCATGTCAACTACCACCAATGCTCCTGCTTCGCCTCAAGCGCAACGGTAATACAATATTTCCATCACCTTCATAACATTGCCTAGTTCTGAATTTTGATGCTAACTACATAGTGCTCACTCTTTAACTGATTTGCGGTAACCAGAATCTACTTTTGGTTTTGGAATTTGGATATAGTTTGAGTTCACAGTTGAGTAACTGTTTTTATTTTTTAACGTTTTTTCATCAGCAGATTTTGTGTCATCTTTTGACTTAATAATTGTAAGTTGACTCAATTTGTCCCTTGTCCCTTATTGCAGGAAGGTTTGGTTTTTTTTCTTTTTTTGAATTAACTATTATTAGTTAAAGTTTGTTGATTTTGACTAATGAATGAAGAGATCTGCTGTGATTATTTGATTTTTTCAAGTCTTTGACCTTATGGTTGGTTATATTTGTCTTGTCTGTTTTAAAATTGTATTGATGATCTTGTTTGAACCTGTTTAATTTGTTTTCTATTGTAAATTGTGTGATTCTGCTTTCATTTCTCTTATTGCTATAATCATTGAAAGATTTTATTTATCAGATAATCATTCTTCTTTCACTGCTAATTAACTCTCAGATCTATGCCAATGCGTATTAGGTTCAATTTTTTTATTGGCAAATGTTAGTGGTTAATTGTTATGGAGGAGACATATTAATTTTCGGGGTTTGAATCTTGGACTTTCTTCTTATACTCCTTTTGTGTTTCTTAGCTCACCAGCTAAGCTACCTACTTGAAACGCGTATTAGGTTCAATTTGGTTATTTGGTTAGGCTTGTTTTTCATGTATGTTCGTTATATGATTATTTATCTTGCTGATGTAAAAAAAAAGTATGTTATGTTGCCCTGATGTGCAGGTCTAATAAGAATTGAAATTAGTAATTTCTAACTTATGAGAGTAAAAGTAAATAGATAGAAAAAAAATGTTGTTGAACTGTCATAATAGGATTGGGAAGAGTTAGCCGCACACTTCTAAATTGTTTTTGGGATCTCTTTTTTTTTAGGTTGGCTAAATCTTCATAAGCAATTAGATAATCACCAGGGCATTTTGCCTGCTTTTACATTTTCCTGGTAGTTATGACAATTCCCTTCATTTAGAGACAAGCTTTATGATGTTAAATGCATTTTCTTTTCCTATTTTAATGGGAAAATAAAACTTTCATCAAAGTTGTCTAAACAAAACTGGGTCTGCAAACATCATTTTACAAATGGATATAACTTATAAGCTGGATGCTCCCCTCCATTATCTAGCCAAAGTAATTGATTTTTGGAGTGTACTGTTGAGGCATCTTGCTATTTCCACATAGTCAGTGTCAAAATTTTTAACGAAATACAAGTTAGACAATTTCAGCTTCATGTTCTACTTATACTAGAGACTGAGATATAGCTTAGAGATTTGCTAACTCTTTTTTCTTTTTGAAAGTTTGCTTAACATTTTGTCGTTACAGATTCACTCAAATGTTCAATATTCTTCCCTCCTAGGATGTAGCATATTAAGCTACTAACATATATGTTTTCTTAATCTGTGACACATTCTATAACAGTTTCTTCATATTCTGTATCTTGATAACCTTTGCATAAACTGTTAAGTATTTTAGTGTTTCATTAAATTGACTTCATGTTCTCTATTATTTCTTTTCCTCAGGTTATTAGGCAAAGTGGCATTGGTTACTGGAGGAGCCACTGGAATTGGAGAGAGCATCGTTCGCCTGTTCCATGCCCATGGTGCTAAAGTTTGTATAGCCGATCTGCAAGACGACCTTGGAAAGACAGTCTGTGATTCCCTTGGTGGTACAGAAAACGCTTATTTCGTCCATTGTGATGTTGTGGTAGAGAACGATGTTTCCAACGCAGTCGACATCACTGTGAGTAAATTTGGGACTCTTGACATCATGGTCAACAATGCTGGAATTTCTGGATCACCTTGTCCTAATATCTCCAATGTAGACATGTCAGAATTTGACAAAGTATTTAACATAAATGTGAAAGGAGTCTTCCATGGAATGAAACATGCTGCTACTTTTATGATAAAAAAGAAGAGTGGTTCAATCATTTCTGTAGCCAGTGTTGCAAGTGCTATAGGAGGCGTAGGACCACACGCATACACAGGATCTAAGCATGCCGTGGTAGGACTTACAAAGAATGTTGCAGCTGAGTTAGGGATACATGGAATAAGAGTGAATTGCGTGTCGCCTTATTGTGTGGCAACAGGTTTGGCTTTGGCTCATTTACCTGAGGACGAGAGAACTGAGGACGCGATGGCCGGTGTTCGTTCTTTTGTTGGGAGAAATGCCAACTTACAAGGGGTAGAATTAACTGCTGCTGATGTCGCGAATGCCGTGCTCTTTCTTGGTAGTGATGATTCAAAGTATGTAAGTGGAGAGAATGTTATGGTTGATGGAGGCTTCACCAGTTCAAATCATTCACTCAGAGTTTTTAGATGAATATTAGGGGTGGTATTCACTGCTTGTTATTTTACTTTAGCAGGATTTAGGACATTGCAATAATGGATTGGATTTTCATTTAACTTATGAATAAATGTGGGGGGATAAAGCCTGTCTCTGAGGTGATTAAGAATGTTTGTTAGTCTCTGAAGTAATTAAGAAAGTATCTACCCTTGAATTTTAGTTTATTTAGATCAAAATGCATTTTGAATTAAATCAAAGGACAAAAATTGTCTACATGCAACCGAGGAAGGGACCCTGGTGCCTTAGTTCTTCTCTCTTTGGTGAACTCTATCAGCTTAGATAATTGCAAATTTATCATAGCATTGTCCAACCTTGTTTAACTTTTATATAAGTGAAAGGAGAAGATATTCAAAATCTGTCATCATCTTTATTAATGACACTTCATCCTTCAACTTTATAGAAACTTGTGTTATATATTAACAAGCAAGCATTTATAACTACTAGTCTACTACTAGGTTCATTTGACATGTTTTCTGTAACACCCCAACTATATGGGATCTGATTGCACCTTTAACCAACTGCACTCAATCCAAATTCGACTATATGACGCGTCCACCTTTATATGAATTTGGATTGAGTGCAGCCAAGTTAAATGTGCAGTTGGCAGTTAGTGTTAATAGAAAACAGTTTTTTTTTCCAAAAAGAAAGCTGACATGACAACTTAATGAATTTTTACAAGATGAGTAAATTAAAATCTCTCCTTCCAATAGACACAAACGTTCAAAGGTCACTTTGCAAAATAAATAAAAAGCATTTGTTGATTAACAAAAGGTATGGCTGGCCATGTGTTACACGGCTTTGCCGGTCCATGTGGGTTCAAGTGGAACCTACAAAAATTTCACTCCGTTGTAGAGAAAGTTTAGTAGAAGAGTGTTAAAATAAGTGTTGCTAACACTACGCTTGTTAACAATTCATCAGCTTGAACTGTTTTCCATACGAGGTGATTTTTAAACATAATACATACATAATGTTTTTTTTACCTAGATCAATTAATCATCTACAAAGTACATTACAGTTACATTTTTTTGTTTTGCATCTTTGTGCTCTAAGATGTTTTATATCATTACAAACAAAAAAATAACATGTTAATCTGAAGATGTGTCACATGGACATAGGCCAAGTTTAAAAGCCAAGGCCAAACTAAATATTAAATCTAGAAGCTTGTAAAGGCTAACAAGTGCAAATTGTCATTTAAACAAGCAAAAGACCATTTTACTTAGACAAACGAAAAATTACAGAACAATCAAATGCAAGTGAATGAATACACTGTCTTGTAATTGGTTTATGGACACAATAAGGAATAATTTTGGCCGTGGATGGATAGTTCAATTTCTCTACCCAGAAAACAATGACAATAATCTTGTAGTTTGCTAATGGATAGTTCAATTTCTCTACCCAGAAAACAATGACAATAATCTTGTAGTTTGCTACTTCAATTCTCAATACAATAATGAAAGTTTTACGGAGACAAAAGCAAAACTATTGGTACATTGAGATTTTACACATCAAAGTGATTGTAGTAGAATCAACACTCTGGATTTGTTATTGTAGTATCATCGGCAGACGCCAGCACCAGCAGTGGTTCAAGTACTCCGCCGTCTTGAGCAGCCTTTTTGCGTTCACGCCTAATCCTGAAGTACTCTCTCTTCCTTGCTCTATAACTATTGGGATTTTCTGGTTGTACCTCTCGTGGGTAAACACTGATCTGTAATATTACAACTTTCATAGTTCATTAATTTGTACTCTAGGATTACATGCCACATAAATCATCAAGATGTGAAAAAACTATTTAACCTTTTTCTTGTCGGGTCCATATTTCTCAAACTTTACAACTCCATCAATCAAGGAGAAAATGGTATGGTCCTTACCAAGCCCCACATTCTTTCCTGCATGAAACTTCAAGTTTTGCAAAGACATAGTTAAAACTCAAAAACAGTAAGTTTCATGTTAGAACATTACAACATCATTTGATGCTATGTAGGCAATTCCATATACTGGGGAAAAAAACTTTGGTTGTTTCTGCAGAAAATAGGCAAGGCAATAAAGATACCACAGTATCTAAGAAAACTGGTTTGACAACGGCACAGATTGACAATAGACCGCACCAATCTATAACAACAATGTTACTTGCTCGATAGCATTTATCACTCTCAATGTATAGAACAGACATGAGGAAGTTCTTCTAGTCAGTAAAGTGTTCAATAAAAGTTATGTGAATAGCTTATAGCTTTACCCAACAAATTTTCATCAAAAGAATTGATGGTATTGGAATTTAGGTTTTAGGACTAACTCAATCTCAAAGAACTAATAGCCTTAGAAATTAGGTTTTATGTCTAACTCAATCTCAAAAGCTAGCTCAAGAGGTGAGGATTACCAAAACTTTAAAAAGACTACATTGGCCATACCTCTATTCCAGACATCTGAAATATGGACTAATGTGGGTGGACTAACAAGGATGACTAACCGGTAACAACACCAATATTGTCAATTACGCAATACAACTCAACTATTCAAAAGAGCTTATTCATTCTTAGTTCTCTTTATACGAATTTCTATCCCATACATAGGAAAGCAAACATTCTTCATCCATTCTGATTGATCTTGCAAGCCTAGTAGGATGCTGTTTGTATAAATTTTCACAAAAGTCATAGACAAAGAAATAGAAATATGAAATAAATCCTGCAATTGCTATGAGTTTATTCCAATTCCACCTTTTGGTATAAGTTGAATCAGCTTATACATCTCAATTTTCCAATTCATAAACATCAACAAACCTACAAAAACTTTTCTATAAATGTAGAATTATTTGTCAAATAACGGCTATAGCGCTATAATGAAGCAGAATTTGAACAAACTGCTATAGTCCGCAATCAATGATATACCCATCAATACTATCAAATAGCAGCTATAGTAGGACTATAGCATAGCAAAATTTGAACAAACCGTTAGTTTCCACAATCTGTGATTGACAACACTGGAAGTATTAATGTATTTTAATCGAAGAGTTCCGATGAACCAAAAGCTAATCCAAAAGTGCCTAAATTATGCCAACTTTTCATTCCCGGGTGGCAAAGTTGAAGGCAAACAGACTATATACCATACATACCTAATCAGCGAGCATTATGCACAAATTGCGAGAGACTCTTCCATTCACCATTGAAAACTCAAACCAAAAGAAAGTGACGCTAAACCATAAACTTCCACTCCAACATTTCTTCTCAATCAATTGAATTTCGAAATAAATGCTTCCATTTACATTTAAATTTCAATTTAACCCCAAAATCATTCATAGTGATTTTTTAACCTAAATTAAAAACGGAAAATGGAAGAGAGAAAAGCGAGTGAGGGACACAACGCACCTTAGTTCCCCTTTGGCGAACAATGATGGAACCAGGTTTTGCGACTTGGTCACCATAAATCTTAACACCGAGTCGCTTTCCGGCGGAGTCACGGCCGTTCTTGGTGCTTCCTGCTCCCTTCTTGTGAGCGTTTTGGATAATCAATGGTAACCTCCTCTGAATTCGAGGGAAGGAAACAGATGCGGAGGGAAAGACGGTAGAAGAACCTGTTAAGAAGGATGAGGAAGATGAAGAAGATAATGAAAGGCCTTTGAATGCTGTTGCTATGTTGAAGCCCATGCACACAGCCATGGCTGAGAAGAAGTGTTCTTTTCTCAGTTCGTAAAAGATGAATGCCACGCGGGTAAGGATAAGAAAGGATTCGATAACGGAGTCTATACGATGGAGGAAAACTTCGGGATATGTCGATACTAAATTAAGAGTAAAGAGTGCACTAAAAAAAGAGGGAATAGATATCGAATGAGTGCACCAAAAGAGTGTAAGAAGGAAATCCTCATGTTCAAGCCCCAGAAACTAATATTTCCCCCACCCACTAACATTGTCTATCAAAAAAGAAAAATTAAGAGTAAAGACCCATTTTAGTTCCACAATTTCTTTGCGAAATAAATTGGTCATTGACAATTTTTTAGGACAAATTAGTTTTTGAGATTTTCTAAATGGGGACAAATTTCCCAATATTGAATGTGGGTGGGGACAAATTTCCCGTTTTGAAAATATCAGAGATTTATGCATCTCAAAAAATTGTCGGGATCAATTTGCCCCATAAAAAAATTGTCAGAGACTAAATTGAGTCTTTACTCTTAAATTAATTAGACATACCCCGTGTGCGCGGCACAAGTATTAATTATTTTCATTAATATATTAAAAAATGCAGAGAAGTAAGTAAAATAAAAGATAATGATTCATGGAATAAGAAAATAAATTCTTTAGTCATATTACCTCTTTGATATTTTCATTCATATGAAAGTGGTCGTAGTTAAAGCCAATCATCGATGCCTATTGAAAAACGAAAAGGTAAACCCACAAAACCAAAAATCCAAAATTCAATTTATTGAGAGAAAATCAAAGTTAAGATCAAATGAATGCATTTTTGTTACCTCATCACTGCCTTTTGTGTTACCTTATTTAACAGAAAATCAATGTTAGACTCATCTTTGCCTTTCGTGTTACTTCTTTTGAGTTTTAAACAACTGCATTTGTTAGTGGTTTTAGTTTGAAACAATATCATTTATTAAATTATTTCAAAATCTAGTTACACATTTTGTCATAATATTAATATTTTTCCAATCAAATTGGTTATTGAGTAACTAACTTCGCTTATTTAAATGGTTAAAAAAAATTGAACTCTAAAGAACTCCAAAACACACTGCTTAACATCGCGTTTTACATATTTTGGCACCAAAATAATTTTTTTCCCACCATATCGGTTATTGAAGAATGAACATCACGTATTTGCACATTAAAATATGAAAAAGGAAAAACAAACAAAAAAGAAGGGTGCAAGTTTTGACGATCTGGTGTACCCAAAATATCCGCCCTCTTGTTTTTATCAAAACTTCAAAAATGTCATTACATATTTTTGTCTTTTCCCGAAATAATTGTCCTCAATTTTTTCATTAAAACTTCGAAAATGCCATTATATATTTTTGCCTTTTCCCGAAATAATTGCCTTCATTTTTTTATCAAAACTTCAAAAATATCATTAAATATTTTTGTCTTTTTCCCAAAATGATTACCCTCATTTTTTTATCAAAACTACAAAAATATCATTACATAATGCTTTGTTGTGAGTTGTGACAAGAAAAAGGAGATAAAAGATGCTAAGGTATGTGTGTTAATAAAAGCATTTTTACGAGTAAGAAAGGAATAGTAACCAACAACACCCCCAGTTTTTGTTCATGTTGTCATAAAAGTAATTGAAGTTTTATTTTGGCTTGTAAAAAAATAGTAAACCTTGAGCATGGTTCATTTAATTAAACGAATCTAGTTAAAAGTTTGAGCATAGCTCACTAATGACTACATCATCAATGTTGGGTTCCATCATCCAAGCATTCTCAAATTTAAACCTATGAATTTTAAGTTTCACGTGAGAAATGCAATTAAGCACAATTGGACCATGATTAACTCCAAGCTTGGATGCAACTGATTAATGCACTTCATCTAAAGGGACGGACTCGGCTAGTACCCGAGTTCGATCCCCGACGATTGAACAAATTAGAGCCAGACTTTATTTACTTCCCGGCCGAAATCCAAATTATTCAGGGCCCCTTTCCCCTGGACACCGGAGCGGGGTCAAAGACCCTTAGACCAAAAAAAAATTGGACCATGATCTAAATTTGGTGCCAAGAAATTATGTAGTCAAGTTTCAGAAAAATCTCCAATAAAGAGTCTGAAGCAATTACCCCTATTGAGTATATTTCCTCCACTGCTCTCCACGAAACTAACTCTTACACAATGCGAAAGGGTTTCCATTAGGGGTGGACAAGAACAAATGTCCTGCCCAAAATCCGAGATGTCCGATACAATTATTGGCATAACGGTCGGATTCTAATCGGTTTTGGGTAACTAGGTGATATGAAATAGTCAAGAATCGGTTGCCACGGGCGGGTTCGGTATGCAAAACAACATCCAAATGTAACCGAATACGTCCGAACTATACTCACTTTCGTGAACTTTTTTATGTACCTCCCATCAATGCATGTCCAATCTTGTATCCCTCAATACTCAGTCAAATAAGGTGGTTCTTGTGCCTAACCTGAAGCTTTTTGAGTCTAGTTTCACGGTCACACTGAGTCAGTGACCACTGCAAAGTCAGAATGCGAAAGATACACGCAAACCCAATACCTTAAATTTATAAGTTAAGGGGTTGGTTCTGCCATGAATATGCTTCACGGGTTTGTGCTTTGATCCTAACAATTGGGTTCTGCAATGAAGATTAAGGTTCATCAGATGAACTGTTCACATTTTTCTTTAATTCTTAATTTAAAATAATTATAAAAAAATTGAAATTATCCTATGGCATGCCAAGTCAGTAGTCAAACAGTAGTCAAATAGCCACATAATCAGTCTGTTAACGGAGTTTGCAACAAAAGTTAAAAAGGGCAACATTGCAACATTTTTAAAATTTAAGGGACCTATTCGTTACAAAAAAAAAGTTAAGGGACCTATTCGTTACCAGAAATAAGTTAAGCGATCCTAAGAGATATTTTGACAAATATTTATAGGTTCAAAGCAAATTATAACAAATAATGTGTCACCCGTTTGGATGCACGAGTATAGTACTAGTTGATCTAGTAAATAGTTAATTATGTTAGTTTTTCACCATATACTGAAAATATTAACCAATTGATAATTGTTTCATGCAGGGGGTGCAAGAAAGCAATAATGGGATGTGCAACTATCAGAGATGAAGCCCACTTAACAAAGCCTGATCCACTTAATCAAATCCAGCCAAACCAACGGGTGAATGCGGAACCCAATGGGTCAAGAACTGTTACTACACGCGGGTTGTCACAAGAAATCGGATCCAACCTGATCCACTTACTATAAAAGCTTAGTAAACTGGTTATTGCTCATTTTTTTTCTTTTTTTTCTTTATCTCTCTCTCTCTTCTCTTCTTCTCTGTTATTTCTTCTCCTTCGTCTCTCTTCAAACCCTCTGCGAGGGTTTGCTTCAATCAGTTGCTTCAATCACACCCAAATCCACTGATTGAAGCCAGCTAGAGCTTCAATCTTGTAGATTGCAAACTCAGGCAGCTACTAGCATCAAAAGCCCTTTGTTTCTGCGTTGATTTTACTAAGATTCAGAAACCCTAACTTTCTGAATCTTGATTCTCCCAGGAACTAAGCCTTAGGTTTTAGATCGGACACCAACACGAAGGTAACCACACTGTTATTTTTCTGATTGTTGCTTTAGACGTTGATTTCCTTACAAAACCCTAATATGGTTTTGTTCTTTGTTGCATGTACCCGGTTCTTCTCTTCATTGAAGAATACCAACAACTTCAGATCTGTGGGACTCCACCGTGAGACCAACAGGTAGTAATTTCTCACCCTTTCTCTATTTTCTTTTCTTTACTGTGTTTTCAGTCATTGAAAAAACTCTAACACTTTGTTTTTTTTCTTTGTTTGCGAGACTCTTTCAACCACTTGTTGAAGAACACTGGGCTCACAAAACTCTCAGAAGAAAACAAGATGAAGATGAACACTTTTAGAGAAAAGAAAGACGCTTAGGGTATATGAAAAATTTGCTGTAATTTTATTGAAATTGCTATATAAATTTTACAAAGTATTAAACTATTTATATGTACAATATGTAATGGCTATAAACTGTTATATCAGTTTGTTAGAACAACAAGTTTGTTCTAACAACCTTTCATAGCCTATAACAGTTTTAACAACTTTGAACTGTAAGGGCTTTATGGACTTTTGGACCCCCAACAGCTAGTTTAGCCTGACTAAACTTTAGCTGTTATTTTTGTAATTAGCTACACGCGGGTTGTCACAAGAAACCGGATCCGACCCGATATACTTACTATAAAAGCTCAGTAAACCGGTTATTGCTTATTTTTTCTTTTTTTCTCTCTCTCTCTTCTCTTCTTCTCTGTTCTTTCTTCTCCTTCGTCTCTCTTCAAACCCTCTGCTAGGGTTTGCTTCAATCACACCCAAATCCACTGATTGAAGCCAGCTAGAGCTTCAATCTTGTAGATTGCAAACTCAGGTAGCTACTAGCATCAAAAGCCCTCTGTTTCTGCGTTGATTTTACTAAGATTCAGAAACCCTAACTTTCTGAATCTTGATTCTCTCAGGAACTAAGCCTTAGGTTTTGGATCGGACACCAACACGAAGGTAACCACACTGTTATTTTTCTGATTGTTGCTTTAGACGTTGATTTCCTTACAAAACCCTAATCTGGTTTTGTTCTTTGTTGCATCTACCTGATTCTTCTCTTCGTTGAAGAATACCAACAACTAAAGCAGTCAATTTGGGCCCGGCCCAGTGGCCCAATTTTTCGGTTGGGCTTGGGCTCTAAAAATAGTAGCCTGAAATCAACAGTATGTTTTTTGGCCCTGCCCGATTGACCTGATGGTATTATGGGGCCGGTCCGCCCCGACCCATGGGCTTCGGGTCGGTCCTTTTTTTTTGTTTTAATTTTTTTTCACATTCCATGATTCCATCCCATCTAAAAAGTGGAAAGAAAAACAAAAAATAGAAAGAAACGCAAACACTACACACTATTCATCTCTTCGTTTTCGTTTATAACAGTGCATATATATAGCGTTCATATTTGAGGATTTATTAATTTTTTTAAAAGAACAGTGAATATAGCGTTCACGATTTAACCAAGTTAGTTGTGCTATTTATCTCTTCGTTTTCGTTTATAACATTCTCTCTCATTATTTATGTATGTTATTCCCAAAATATTGTTTTTATATATATGTTGCAAGGAATCCTATTTATGTATGTTGCTCATTTGTAGAAAAAATATATAGTCAAAATTCTAAAAAGTCAATGATTTGTGCCCCGTTGGCCCATGGGCTGGTGTTGGGCGGGCTTGGACCGTAATTTTTGCAGCACATCAGAATATTGGGCTGGCTCGACCCTGCCCGTATACACTGTTTGGCCCGATGGGCCGGCCTGGGCCCGACCCATTGACAGCTCTACCAACAACTTCAGATCTGTAGGACTCCACCGTGAGATCAACAGGTAGTAATTTCTCACCCTCTCGCTATTTTCTTTTCTTTACTGTGTTTTTCAGTCACTGAAAAAACTCTAACACTTTGTTTTTTTCTTTGTTTGTGAGACTCTTTCAACCACTTGTTGAAGAACACTCGGCTCACAAAACTCGTAGAAGAAAACAAGATGAGGATGAACACTTTCAGAGAAAAGAAAGACGCTTAGGGTATATGAAAAACTTGCTGTAATTTTATTGAAATTGCTATATAAAATTTACAAAGTATTGGACTATTTATATGTACAATATGTAACGGCTATAAACTTTTATAGCAGTTTGTTAGAACAACAAGTTTGTTCTAACAACCTTTCATAGCCTATAACAGTTTTAACAACTTTGAACTGTAAGGGCTTTATGGACTTTTGGACCCCCAACGGCTAGTTTAGCTTGACTAAACTTTAGCTGTTATTTTTGTAATTAAAAGGGCATGGTTTGGGTTTTTTGATTAAAAACCAACAAATTAAAAGTCAGTTTTTACACTAAAATAACAATAAATTGTAATATGCTTTTTTCCTCTAGTTGTATATACTTCGTAAGGGACACAAATCAAAGATGGATTTCGTGGATAAAATCTTGTGTGTGCAATAGCTCCATGTCGGTTCTTGTGAATGGTAGCCCTACTCACGACTTCATAGCACATAGGGGGTTGAGGCAAGGGGACCCTTTGTCACCTTTCCTCTTTCTAATCGTTGCCGAAGGATTGTCGGGATTAATGCGGAAAGCGGTGGAGATTGGTTCCTTTCAAGACTTTACCATTTCTAATGAGGTACAGTTTTCTATTCTACAATTCGCGGATGACACAATGATGTTGGGCAAGGCCACGTGGGAAAATCTTTGGAGTATAAAGTCTTTACTTCGTGCTTTCGAATGAGTGTCCGGTTTGAAGGTTAATTTCCATAAGAGTAAGTTAATTGGCATCAACACCCCGGATGATTTTTTGGAAAGAGCTAGCCTCTTCCTTTATTGTAGAATGGAAGCTTTACCGTTCCAGTTTTTGGGTATTCCGATTGGTGCAAATCCTAGACGGGAAGTTACTTGGAGCCCCGTTCTTGCTGCGCTTAGAAAACATTTGGCTTTATGGAAGGGTCGTTTCTTGTCGATTGGTGGTCGGGTTGCTCTCATCAACTCCGTCTTGAATAGCATCCCTCTATACATGTTATCATTCTATAAATCTCTGAAAGTGGTGATTAAGAAGATGATCAAAATTCAAAGGGATTTCCTTTGGGGTATCAAAGAAGGAGACAAGGGAATGTGTTGGGTTGCTTGGGATAAAGTTTGCAAAGCAAAAAAGGATGGCAGTCTTGGTATTAAAAATCTCGAGTTATTCAATATTTCTTTGTTATCTAAGTGAAAATGGCGGGCTTTGACGGATACTAATGTCTGCTGGAGCCGTTTGTTGAGACATCGTTATGGGGACTGTGCTACTTCTTTTGTTCATAACTCGACTGAAGGTATATCTAGCCGAAACTCGGGATCAATTTGGTGGAGAGAGTTGGTAAAGTTTGATGACACTCTTGAGGAACGGCGAAGGTTCGCGTGGTGTATTAAAAGGGGGCTTGGTGACAGAACCTCCATTATTTTTTGGAAGGATCAATGGCTAGGCATAGAGCCTTTATTCAAAGTTTTTCCGCTGTTATGTGATGGGGAAGGGCAACTGTCATACCCCAATTTTGTCCGACTAACTGAAAAATCCCAAAATTTTATTGCTTCGCATATTGTTCTGAACGCGGGTGTCTTTGGCACTCTCGTGCGGCGATTTTGTTTGACACTCGCTTTGCTTTCAAAAAAAAGAGAATCCAAAAATAAATAATAAAATGATAAATAACGCGAGCGCGCGTTTCGTTTCGAGTCGTGTGAGTAATTGCGTCGGTGCGCGCTTATTTTCACCGTTTTCCTTTTAGAGAAGTGAGAATAGAATGAAATCAGTTTTAAGAACGTGCGCGCATGTGTATTCAAATCGCGTACGCGTTCCTAGTCTTAAGGCGAATGCGCGTTTCGTTTCGAGTCGTGTGAGTCGTCGCGTCGGTGCGCATTGTTTTTACCGCTTTTATTATCATAAACAAAAATAAAATAATAATAAAAATAGTCATAATAAATTAAAATCAGCTGCCTTTTTTTTTAATCTTGTTACATATGCAAACAATTTTTTTTTAAAAAAAAAACAGAATAGTACAAAAAAAAGTCAGCTCTTTTATTTGCATCTGGACAAAAAATTTAATTAAATACAAATGGCACAAAAATTAATTACAAACAAAAGGGTACAAAAAAATAATAAAGCAAATCAGAATAGGACAGCATGCGACTTGCTGCCTTGCCCTCTCCATGAAGCTAAAAGCCCAAGTTCTTTCTTCTTGTCCCTTTTGTCTTGCCTCCCATTTTCAGCAAAGCATTGCTGCAGTGGCAGCAGCCCTGCTGCCATCCCCCTGCTGCATCACAGCAACCCAAAAGTCAGAAAGCCAGCAGTACAAACAAGGAGAAGAAGCCAAATTTGTTGCAGCAATAGGCCTCAGCTTCAAAGCTTCAAATGGAGGGTCTCGTCTTTCTATGCACATCCTGTTCTGAACAATTAACCACAAATAAAGTTTAGGAAAACAGATAATAGTCAAACAAGTCTTTTTTTTCAAAGTCTATTTTTGTGATGCAACAGAGACTTGGAAGGGGAGGTTTTCTGAAGAAATGCTTTAAGCACCAAAGCATGATATTATGGAGAGATGTAAAATCAGTTTTTAAAATAAAATTGACCCATCAGTGCATCTATCTATACAATTCTCTGCCTATAAATACAACAGGATAGAAATCAGTAAAGGAGGAGAACAAACATTAACACAGAGGGCATATACACACAAAAACACAGCAACACACAGAACAATTCACAGTCAGTAATTGAAAACACCCAAACAGTAAGAAATTTCGCACTAAAGGAAAACAAGGAAAAGAGGGTAGAGGTTCAGCAGTATCATATAAACATAAAGGGGACCTATCAGAAGCTGGAATCCAGGTTGGTCCGGATTTCATTTCGCCACACAAGTTTTAGGCTTAATGTGATATTGTTTTTTTTGGTCTGTCATGTTTAGTTCAACTATTCTGTTTGCGTTTTCAAAATAAACAAAATTTCGCTACACATGTTTTAGGCTTAATTACATATTCAGCAATTCTGTTTGTGCTTTTTCCAAGTAAACAAAAATTATGATTATGCAAGTTTGAGTATGTAGCAATTTATATAATTGTAAATATGTAACTATTTTTTTTTTGAATGATACTACATGGAGACACCCAGAATAAGAGAAATAAAAAAGGGATACTAAAACTTCAAAAAAAAAACGTACCAAAAGGCCTACCGCCGTCGTACGTCCCCGTACACCACCGTCACCACCGACACCACCGTGGTGGTCCCCTCCGAATCTACAGCCACACGACCACCACCACCACCGTCCAAAGAAAACGCCGCCATGAGACCACTGTCAACCCTCACATCACCTCCGTAGCCGACCCCAAACGCCACCATCCCCCTCACGGCCGTCCGACACCAACAACCACCATCCACAAAAAGCCGCCACCCCTGTCCATAAAAAACGACGCCGCCACCGTCTCCCCAACCGAACCCAGCCACAGTAGCAACCCACAACCACCACACCGCCGTCGCACACCACCGTAGCCATCGCGTCGACCCCAAACCACCAAACTGTAGCCCAAACACCGCCTATCACTGTCGTAACCATCGTGGTAGAGAGAAAGGTAGTTTCTTGGTGAGGAGAAGAGGATCGGCACCGTGAGTGAGAAGAGTGGGTCCGTAGCTTTTGGTGAGAGAGAAAAACGGAACCATGAGGGAGAAGAGTTTGGGTCTGTGGCTATGGAGAGAGGAAATAAGATCGAAGCTAGGGGGAGAGGCGGATGCGGATCTGAGAGAGTGGGAGTGAGAGTCGCGGCGGAGAGAGGAGAGGAGACTAGGGAAGGGAGAGGGGTGGATACGGCAAGGAGAGAGAGAGAGAGAAAATTTTTTTTAGGGTTTGACACTTTGGGGGTGGGGCGCCGTGGAGAAGTGAAGAAGGATTTTTAGGGTTTCCCTTTTTAGTTTAGGCTTTTATAGTAGTAACTCAGGGGCATTTCCGTCTTTTCGTTTTTTTAATTATTCAGATTGTCATTTGCACCCCCTGCGCTTACTGCGCACGCCCCCTAAAGCCCACGCCCTTTTTTTTTTGTTTTTTGAAACGGACCAGCCCAATAAAAATGAGAATGGGCTATTACCTACACCCCAGTTTTAATATACAGCCCTCCTTTTACTTACACCCTTATTTTACTGCTGCACCCCCTGTCCCTTTTTTTAATTTTCGTTTCTTTCCCCTAAGCGAACTTATCTTTTTTCACAAACCTTTTTTTCCAAATGATGGATAAATGTTCCCCCGAACAAAAATTAATCCGATTGCGAAAACTCTTCAAAATCAAAAACGTTGTTAGTAGTCCTGCGAAGCCTTTGCTTGCATGATTATTAACAATGGTGACTAGTGACAATCACCCATAGCATCCGTTAGTTTGGTTGTCCTAAGAGCCTAAATTTCAAAAAAGGATGTTTTCATATGCATAAGCCACTAGTGATAATCACCCATAACCTTTGTTAGTTTGATTATCATGAAAGCTTTCAATTTCAAAAGATATTTTCCCAAGCATCAAAATCATGGCAAGTGTTAGTAATGATCACCCATGACCTTTGTTAGTTTGATCATTATGAGCACCCTCCACTTTTCAAAACCTAAGCAAAAGACTTTCACTTTCAAGGCTCGTTAGAACTACGTCGCTTTGATTCCCATTTGGGATACGTAGGAGCGAGTCACATTCTCGTCAAGCGCAACCATAAAAATTTTAGCATTTGCATAACGAA
Organism: Astragalus membranaceus; assembly: GCA_039519185.1. Taxonomy (NCBI): domain Eukaryota; kingdom Viridiplantae; phylum Streptophyta; class Magnoliopsida; order Fabales; family Fabaceae; genus Astragalus; species Astragalus membranaceus. Next base: position 176,156,800 of record CM076848.1, on the reverse strand, counting down.
AAGAAAAGACTTATTTTCGTAACAAAAAGAATCACTTTCGCAAACCAAGATCATTTTCAGAACAAAAACCTTTTCCTTTCTAAAATCATTTTCAACCCATCGTCGCTAGTGGTTAATCAGAACCTTTGTTCGTCTAGCCATTGGTGGCGATGTCTTTTTTCCCAAAAGAACAACAAGCGATGATCACTCATAACCTTTGTTAGTTTGATCATTCGTGCCAATCAATCTCTTTCGAAAACCCCTTTCAAAAGAACAAATAAAAACGAGTCGCTACTAATAGTCAATCAGAACCTTTGTTCGTCTGACTGGCGGTAGTGACTCTCATTTTCAAGAGTACTTAGCGGTGATTACCTATAACCTTGGTTAGTTTAATCATTCACTAAATGCTCGTCCTATTTCGAAAACTCACTAAAAAGATAAAAGACAAAAAAACTTTTCAGGATAAAGAAGAACTACGTAGCTTTGAGTTCTCCATCGCACTGGGAGATACGTAGGAGCGGGCCTTGTCCCGTCAAGCGTTTTTTTCTAAAAACCCATTTTCCCCCCTTTTTTCATAATAAGAATTTTTCAATAAGAAGTAGAGAGGCAAAATTAAGTATTTTCAAGTCAACACACTAAAACCACACATTTAATTAAAGGTTCCCTCTCAGTAGAGAGGACGTGTGGGGTGCTAACACCTTCCCCACGCATAACCGACCCCCGAACCCTATTCTCTAGTTTCGCAAGACCAATCGCTTTCCAAAAAAGGTTTTCCTAATATTTTCCTTAATAAATATTGGTGGCGGCTTCATTGTCTTCGGAAAAGTTGTGAGCGAGGAGGGTTCTCCCTAGGGAAGGGAGAGAGGTGGATACGGCAAGGAGAGAGAGAGAGAGAGAAAATTTTTTTTAGGATTTGACACTTTGGGGGTGGGGCGCCGTGGAGAAGTGAAGAAGGATTTTTAGGGTTTCCCTTTTTAGTTTAGGCTTTTATAGTAGTAACTCAGGGGCATTTCCGTCTATTCGTTTTTTTTAATTATTCAGATTGTCATTTGCACCCCCTGCGCTTACTGCGCATGCCCCCTAAAGCCCACACCCTTTTTTTTTGAAACGGACCAGCCCGATAAAAATGAGAATGGGCTATTACCTACACCCCAGTTTTAATAATATAGCCCTCCTTTTACTTACACCCTTATTTTACTGCTGCACCCCCTGTCCCTTTTTTTAATTTTCGTTTCTTTCCCCTAAGCGTACTTATCTTTTTTCACAAACCTTTTTTTTCCAAATGATGGATAAATGTTCCCCCGAACAAAAATTAATCCGATTGCGAAAATTCTTCAAAATCAAAAACGTTGTTAGTAGTCCTGCGAAGCCTTTGCTTGCATGATTATTAACAATGGTGACTAGTGACAATCACCCATAGCCTCCGTTAGTTTGGTTGTCCTAAGAGCCTAAATTTCAAAAAAGGATGTTTTCATATGCATAAGCCACTAGTGATAATCACCCATAACCTTTGTTAGTTTGATTATCATGAAAGCTTTCAATTTCAAAAGATATTTTCCCAAGCATCAAAATCATGGCAAGTGTTAGTAATGATCACCCATGACCTTTGTTAGTTTGATCATTATGAGCACCCTCCACTTTTCAAAACCTAAGCAAAAGACTTTCACTTTCAAGGCTCGTTAGAACTACGTCGCTTTGATTCCCATTTGGGATACGTAGGAGCGAGTCACATTCTCGTCAAGCGCAACCATAAAATTTTTAGCATTTGCATAACGAAAAGAAAAGACTTATTTTCGTAACAAAAAGAATCACTTTCGCAAACCAAGAGCATTTTCAGAACAAAAACCTTTTCCTTTCTAAAATCATTTTCAACCCATCGTTGCTAGTGGTTAATCAGAACCTTTGTTCGTCTAGCCATTGGTGGCGATGTCTTTTTTCCCAAAAGAACAACAAGCGATGATCACTCATAACCTTTGTTAGTTTGATCATTCGTGCCAATCAATCTCTTTCGAAAACCCCTTTCAAAAGAACAAATAAAAACGAGTCGCTACTAATAGTCAATCAGAACCTTTGTTCGTCTGACTGGCGGTAGTGACTCTCATTTTCAAGAGTACTTAGCGGTGATTACCCATAACCTTGGTTAGTTTAATCATTCACTAAATGCTCGTCCTATTTCGAAAACTCACTAAAAAGATAAAAGACAAAAAAACTTTTCAGGATAAAGAAGAACTACGTAGCTTTGAGTTCTCCATCGCACCGGGAGATACGTAGGAGCGGGCCTTGTCCCGTCAAGCGTTTTTTTTCTAAAAACCCATTTTCCCCCCTTTTTTCATAATAAGAATTTTTCAATAAGAAGTAGAGAGGCAAAATTAAGTATTTTCAAGTCAACACACTAAAACCACACATTTAATTAAAGGTTCCCTCTCAGTAGAGAGGACGTGTGGGGTGCTAACACCTTCCCCGCGCATAACCGACCCCCGAACCCTATTCTCTAGTTTCGCAAGACCAATCGCTTTCCAAAAGAGGTTTTCCTAATATTTTCCTTAATAAATATTGGTGGTGGCTTCATTGTCTTCGGAAAAGTTGTGAACGAGGAAGGTTCTCCGTCGGGGACTTTTTCGGGAGCAACAGCAACAGCAGCTCTTGGTGGATGACTTGGGTGCTTGGAATGGTGAAGTTTGGGTGTGGTCTACACCGTGGCACACATCACACGGATTCGGTTCGGGTGGCTGAAGGTCAAATTTTGGACAGCATTTTACAGTCAGTTAAGCCGACTAGAGGAAGGAAAGACGCATGGCTATGGCCACATGATACTTCCAAGAGTTTCACGGTAAAATCTTTTTATTATCAGCTGTCTTGTAGTGACATATCTTCCAACATATCGAACCATCAGCACTTGTTAGGGGGACTTTGGAAATCTATTGTCCCTTCGAAGGTTGTAGTCTTCGGGTGGAGGTTACTGTTAGATTGCTTACCAGTGCGTGAGCAGCTGTTGCACAGGAACGTCATCCACTCCGAGCTAGAAGTTGGTTGTTCGTTTTGTAATTCCTCTCGCAAGTCTGTTGAACATCTTTTCATCACTTGTGGTTTTGCGCGTTCTGTTTGGCATATTTTTGGTACTTGGCTAGGTGTTGACGTGGATGTCTCTCTGGGTGTGGAGGATTTCTTTAGTAATTGTGGCCAGTGGTGTACATGGAAGAAAGCAAAGCTGGTGAAACATCTCTTCTGGTTAACTACTTGTTGGAGCATTTGGCTAGCTAGGAATGGAGTCATATTCAAAGAGGAGGAACCAAATATAGAGGGGGTTGTTAACCGAATCAAGAACTTATCTTAGAGTTGGTGTCTTTATAAACTCAACTGTAATTCATCTTTGTCTGTATCTCTATGGTGGTCTAACCCACTTACATTCCTTAATAATCTGTAATCTAGTAGGGGGAGAAATAGTGGGCTAGGTTGTTGTTTTCCCACTGTGGTGCAGGTTGTACGAGGTACTCTTTTTCCTTCCTGAGTCTTTTTCCCATTGGGTTTTTGGCTCAGGGAGGTTTTAAGGAGCCCCCCTTTCCTATATCTCCATTGTAAGAGTTGGACACCCCTTGTGCTCCCTTCAATGAATTTTTGCTTATCTACAAAAAAAAAAACAATGAATATAATTTCAGTGACAAAAATGATATTTAAGCCAACAAGTTATTACTTTGACGGTATCACCACTTAGTTATGCGCAAAATAGAGCATTCATTATAGAGCCTTCATTAATAAGAGATTTGAAGTAGATCCAAAAGATATATTTTTAAATAAAGACATTTCAAAACTGTGATAATGGATTGGAACTCCGTCTAAGTAAAATAAAAATGGTAACTTTTATTATATAAAAATTGAATGGGTGTTTTTTTTTTTACCCCCTTAACCCCATACCCCCCTTTTACGCTAAATCCCCAAAATACCCTTAAAATATTTTTTTTACAAATTTTCGGAAATACACATGTAACTGAACGTGAAATCAAATTACGCGAAATAATACAGTAAAAATACAAAAAATAATACAACTAAATGTTCAAAATCTGTAAAGCAGCCAACAGACTATCATAGACATCCTCAGTAACGCCGTCGACTGACAAAAGACGATCATAGGCATCCTGGACATGCGTAGCTGCTGTCATCCTGGACTCGAAGGGAAGTGGAACAACATCCTCAGCAGCTGCAGGTGAAGGCGGAGCCAGAGTCAGGCAGGGAATGGACACCTCGAAGTACCATGGTAGGTACTCGTCATCACAAGCACCCTGGATGACTGTCTGTCGACCGCTGTCCCTGAAAGCCCGCGCTGGGGACTGATAGAACATCAGCTGCTGCAATATGGCCTCCGTAGATGGACGTGGGCCCGAAATAGGTGTACCAGGAATCTGCTGGACATATCCAAACTGCCAACGGACCCTGTCTGCCATATAAGGCACTGCCACCTCTCCCCACAGCAGCCAACCTCTGAATAATGAAATGTTGTGAAACCGGAGGTATTGTCTGTAGTCGTCCCAGGGGCTCCATATGACCTGCTCCCTCTGCAAGTCATCCAATAGCTACCGAAACTCCGGAAGCTTGATACTATGCACTTCTTGTTCGCCTACCTGCTGCAACGTGGAAGTTCACTGGCACCGAAGTCTTTCCGCACCACGATGGTGGGGAAATACTCATATATCCAGCACTAAAATAATAATAAAAAAATAAGTAATTATATAAATAAAAGTAATTAAAAAGAAATAAAAATAATTAATTAATTAGTTACCTGCAGCAGAGAAGCGTATGTTAGACTATAGTATAACCTTAGAGAGGGGGTGAATAAGGTTATGTGTAATTCTTGGATTCTTTTCCAAAATAAATGATAAGTTTGTTTAAATCAAATGCGGAAAAAGAGATTTGAACTTATCAGATATATGCAAGTAGGCAGATTAGGCACAATGAGATATTATTCTATATTCAATATTTACAATAAGGTTGTTTTATAAGTAATGCAATGATATTGAATATAGCAGATCTACAGTAGTGATAGAGAAGATGATAGATAAACAGATCTGTAGTACAGCGAGTATAACTATAACCAGATTAACAGATTCAGATCAGAGTAGGGATATATTTATACAACCAGATTAACAGATTCAGATCAGAGTAGTGATATAATAAACAGATATAAACAGTAAATAAAGTAAAGAGAGAGGGATAGAGATACACCAGGAATTTTACGAGGTTCGGGATAAAAGCCCTACGTCCTCGGCCTCCAGCTTTGCAACCTTTGGACTTGCTGAAAACCACTATATGAAGAACCAACGTTTTACAAACAATCAACTTCAAATAGCAAATCTCAATTCCCCTGAATTGAGAACCCGAGCTCCCCGCTAAGGATTTCAACCGCTTCAATCTCCTGATTGAACGACCCAAGAGCACCTCCCAGGATTTCAAAACCACTTCAATCTTCCCTGATTGAACGACCCAAGATTACCTCCCAGGATTTCAAACCAACTCAATCTCCTGATTGAGAGACCGAAGAACAATTCCCAGGATTTCAAAATGACCCCCACAATAGTAGATTACAATATAGAAGCTATGATCTAATCACCTCAGATAATATGACAATATAATAGCTGCGAGAGATGAGTGACTAGATCTATTAAAAATGATATGAAAGTGATAGCTCTATTTTTCTCTTTCTCAGATCTAGAAAATGTACGTGAGAAGTAGAGAAGATGTGATTTGTGGTGTGGATGAGTGAATTGAAAAATGTTTCACACCTGCCTATTTATAGGCTTAGGAAAGCGTAGAAATGATTTATGATGCATAAGAATCGACTTATGTGAGAAGGCAAATCATAGTATAATCGATTCTTTGCTTTTAGAAAACATAGGAATCGATTCCTTGGGCTTTAGAAATTAGTAGGAATCGATTCTTGGACTTCCTGAAATGATAGGAATCGATTTCATTGTGTTTTTAAAAAGAGAAGGAAATCGATTCTTGAGACATCCTAAATAGGTAAGAATCGATTTCATGTTTAGTTAAAGAAGTGTGTAATCGATTCATGGACATCTTGAATGGGCTAAGAATCGATTTCAAGTTTAGATAAATCAAGGAGGAATCGATTCTTGCCTTTTAGGAGAGCCTGAAAATCGATTTCATGGTCTTTTAAAAATGAAGGAAATCGATTCTTGGCTTTGGCTTGAGTATATGTAGAAATCGATTCTTTGTTTTAACATAGGCTAGGGAAATCGATTTCAACCTTTAAAATAGGATTTAGGAAATCGATTTCATGATTTAGAAAATGATAGAAATCGATTTCTAGCTTTCCACAAAATTATTTTTAGGTTCAGGTGCCACCTTATGCATGCATGCAATTTTATAAAATATTTTTCACAACTATTTTGATGCACCATGCATGTTTTGAAAAACTCATCTCTCAGCTACTAAAAGTCATAGACCTTCAGTGATAGGACCTTACACAGTGTCCTAAAGAAAGCGGAAAAACAATTAGGTCTTCATCTTCAAAGGTGGCTTCTTCTCCAAGCTGCTCCACTTTAATGCTTCCTGCTTTTTGCTTTATGTCCTGTACTTTATTTTGTCCCTGCACTTTTATACAATGCAACCATTAGTAGATTAAATGTAATTTGTTATCATACAAAACAAAGAGTGTTTGTCCTTGGTTCAACAGCGTATCTGCCAATCTGCGACGTCTCCTAGTAACAAGCATCATTCAGCTGCTCGTAGAGAATAGCTAGAGCAGCTGGACCCTAAGCCCACTGGCCACACAGGGCAAAGTCCGAAATAAGAGTCACCCACTTGACAGGGACAGATGTGTGACTCTTGTCGGCAAAAATGGTGCTACCCAACAAGTGTAGCAGATAGCACCGTGCCGCCTGATCAAGATGGTCGCGCTCCATGTTCTATGTGTATGCGGCCGTCAAGAAAGAAAATTTGAATGCCGGTCCCCTGTTGAACTGACACTCTTGCCAGCAGGCTGTGTGGTCTACCCCCAGCAGGTCAACTCCAGCCTGAATAGCATCGGCACTGTCAAAATGTGGCCGATGCGCCAACGGTGTGCCGGTGAGCGACAAGTGGAGCAACGCGGTCACGTCGTCCAACGTCACTGTCATCTCCCCCCCCCCCCCCCACGGCATGTGGAATGAGCTGGTATCAGAATGCCACCTCTCCACAAAAGCTGATATGAGCTCGTGGTTGATGTTGTTGAGAGGTGTGATGTCCAGCTCAAAAAGATGCGCCTGCTGCAACCATCCCGCTATATGTGGGTGGTGCTGCTGAGGTCTCATCTTCAGTATCTTCCTCCCATGGGAAGCAACTTTAATCTTACCCCGGTCCTGTAAAAAAATAAAAGTAATTAATAAATTATTAAAATTAATTAATTGTTAAAAAATAAACAAATTATTAAAAGCATTACCTGTCCCATCTGTAGTAGTCTGTGGACGCAGTGGACATGTAACTGGTGTAATAAAACCTCATCATCATGCTGAGCAACCTCAGCCTCAGCCTGGTCATCTACATGCATGGCGTCTGGCTCTGCAGGCTCGTGATAATAATGCCCCTGGTCCTGCTGCTGCGCTCGGTCTCGGACATGTCTCTGACGCTCAGATGCGTGTCCCGCCTCTATAGTCCTCAATCTGATCCTGGTCCTACTGCCAGCAGAACTCTGCTCATCTCGGGGTCCTGCTTCTGTATGCTCGCCTCGCTCTAGGTTTCCTGTTCTGAAATACCTCTTTTTGAGATATCCGGAAATCCCTAAAATTTAACTTTCCCGAAATACCTTAAAAAATGGTATTTCCGGAATGTTTTTTTTGGAAAAATACGTCTATTTCCAGAAAGTTTAGGGAAAAAACTCACTTTTTCCAGAAATATGATGGAACGATGAATGATTTCGTTTTTTAACAATTTTTTAGGGGTATTTTGGTCCATTTGGTCAATTTGGAGGTATGGGTTTAGGGGGGGTAAAAAAATCACCCAAACTGAATTTGGTGTAGTACCATCGCTATCAAAAGATAAGATACTCTTAGTAGTTAAAAGGATAGGTGTATACTTTTTAGTGTAAATAAATGTTGTAGCTTGCTAGCCGTAAACATTGACTTTTAATTTTGGTCTTGCAATTTTTTTTTAAATAGCTCTTGCAAAATTTAAAATAATTCATTTTGGTCCATAAAATCATTTTTAAGCTGATGTAATCACACTTTTTTGACTGATGAGGTAGCACATTTTAATGTTGTTGCCATAGGTGACATGATTACCTTGCCCATGTGGACTGCACATGTGGAATTCAAAGCTGAAATCCCTAAATGCAAGTTCAAAGAGAAAGGGAGAAGTGCGAAGGTGAGGGCGGAGGCAAGGTTAACTACGACAATGAAGGCAACATTGAAGGCGAGGTTGACGGCAAACGCGACGTTGTTGCATCATGTGTTCAAGCACTTGTTCATGTTTGTTGCTTGTAGTATTTTTGCATACATGTGCATTTTTGTTTTGGGGACCAAAACTGTTATGCTTTTTTATGCCTAGTCACATATTCACTTTTTTGGTGTTGAATGCACGTGGGTTTATGTTGTGGGGACCAAAACTGATCTGTTTTTTGTGCCTAGTCAAATATTCGTTTACATCCTTTATCTATTCAAAATATTTTAAAGTGGTTTCGCTTTCGTTAACGTGGATAAATTGGCCACGTAAGCAGTCGACTGTGTTAATATGCCATTATATGTTTTTTTTCACTTTTGTCCTTTATCTTTTTAAAAATATTCATTTACGTTCTTTACATTTTTTAAAATATTCATTTATGTCTTTTATCTTTTCGCAGTTAGTTAAAATGGTCCTCTTAGTAGGTGATTATTAATTATGTCTCTAGTTTATTCGTTTTCGTCCTTTGTCTTTTTTAAAATGTTCATTTACATCCTTTATTTTTTTTAAAAAAATGTCTAATTACGTCCTTTGTATTTTCATAGTTAATTAGAGGAAATTGATGGATGATACAAAACGAAAAGTGAAAAACGACCCATAATACAGTTACCTTTTACCAATGAAGTACGTCAAAAATCGAGTTTTCTCGTAATATAATTATTCGACATGTGTGAATTCTTACTTTGGTATAAACTTTTCTCATAACAAATATGACGAGTCTTAGTTAAAATGGTTATTCCATTAATGTGTATTATAAAAAGAAAAATATTTTACTGCGCTAATATTGAAATTAAAAAATAATAATTAAATAATAAATTTAAAAAAAGAGAATTATTCAAGTTTAACTTTTGTCACATTTGTTTTATTTTAATTTTCAGTTTTTTAATTCCCTTTTGTTCTACTAATTAAGACCAATTATATTTGATATGAGAAAATTTTATACGAAATGTAAGAAAAGCATTGGCATAATATTGGTCGTTGTTTCATATCATCGATCAATTTCCTCTAATATGAAAAGACAAATGATGTAAACGAACATTTTATAAAAGATGAAGGACGTAAATGAATATTTTAAAAAAGATAATGGACAAAAACAAAAAATAGGGTACCTAATTAACAATCACTTACTAAAAAGACCATTTTAATTAACTGCGAAAAGATAAAGGACTTAAATGAATATTCTAAAAAACATAAAGGATGTAAACGAATATTTTAAAAAAGATAAAGGACGAAAACAAAAATACATAGAATGACATAATAACACAGTCAGCTACTTACGTGGCCAATTTCTCCATATATGTAAGCCCTATTTAACTTTCACTTAATGAACAGACTACTTTAAACCATTTTGAAAAGATAAGGGATGAAAACTAACCTTTTAAAAGATAAATGATGTAAACGAAAAAAAGTAAAAGATAAAAAACCAAAATTGTATTTTAGCCAAAACAATATAAGAAACGCACATGGCATATGTTCATTCACTTCGTGCGTTGTACCTTCTTCTACCTTGTTGCCGCACTTCTCTCCCGTAACAATATTCCTATGCTTCAACACCTCTCCCATCCAAATTTTTCCTATAAATACAACCATAGAAATGGAATCTAAAGAAACAAACAAACAATAGAAAACTTGAGAGCTCTCTGTATGTGGGTTCCTCCCATTCCCATGATCCCATCCTCTTGGCCACTCTCTCCCTCATTTCCAATCACTCATCCCCCCACCCACAATCTCTCTCTCACTCCACCTTTCACCTCCCTCACTTCGCCTCTCTTCATTACCTATATCGGTGTGTAAATTTTAGGTTAGTATACTAATTGATAAACTCCAATTTAGTGTATTTTTTAGAGATTTTTTGAGTCATTTTTTAAAGCAATTATTAATAATTATATGAATCATTGACTTAATTTGCTCTTTATTTTACAGAAAAGAAAAAAATAGCCAAGAAGAATAAAAATCCAATTTAAAGCAGCTTAATATATATATATATATATATATATATATATATATATACACACACGCAAATGGGAGAGCTGCGCATTATACAAATGGAAAAGGAAAAGATTCCAGCCCATAATACAAAAGAAGATTGCAATTGAGTAGGCCCATTAACTTAAATTCAGCTCATGTGAAGGAAAGAAGAGGATGGTTGGAGCGGTGAATGAAAAATTGGGTATTGTGGCAACCCTAGGAATCAAAATATAAAAAGGCAGGCCGTAGACAACTTAATGGGAGGAGCCGCAACAGTAACTCAAAGAAAAGAACACGGACGCCGACAGAGAGGGAGATTATAAAATGTTCGTTTACATCCTTCTATCTCAAGCTGGGAAGGAGGTTCTTATAAAAGCTGTTATACAGGCCATTCCTTCTTATGTGATGTCTATTGTAAGGCTGCCAAAAAATTTCTGTCAGTCTCTATGCTCTGCAGTGGCTAATTTTTGGTGTAGTTCAAAAGTTAGATCTAGGGGAATTCATTGGAAGTCTTGGGACTTCATGTGTGGTAGTAAGAATAAAGGTGGAATGGGTTTTAAGGATTTTGCTACTCAGAATACCTCACTCCTCTCAAAACAGGCTTGGAGATGCTTACATGGTCAAAATGATTACTGGGCTACAATGTTGAGAGGAATTTATTGTTCAAAGGAGGATTTTTGGAATGTGAAACCTAAAGCTGGCATTTCATGGGTTTGGAGGAGCATCCTTCATGGTAGAGACTTGCTAAAGAAACAAGGGAGGTGGAATATTGGAGATGGGACAGTAGTGAGTATCAAGGAGGATAATTGGCTTGCTACTGGGGGTCTAGCTACTACTAGTCAGGGATGTAATATTAATAAGGTTCATGAGCTTATTGATTGCTCATCAAAAAAGTGGAATCTCAGTGCTTTAAGGTTAAATCTGTCTCCAGATAGTGCTATTGGGGCTTTAAAAACTCCTATTAGCTGTTTTGATTCTGTTGACAAACTATACTAGCCTCTCTCTAAGGATGGTATTTTTTCAGTTAAATCTGGTTATAAGGTGCTGAGGATTGATAGTGAAGCTAAAGTTGTTAAACTAGAATCTTCTTATTTGCATTCAGAGGCATCTTGGAATCAAATTTGGGAAGCTAAGGTTCCTGGGAGGATTAAGCATTTCTTTTGGAAGCTCAAGCATAATGCTATCAGCTCTAATTTAAATCTTATGAAAAAGAGGATTGCTTCTTCTCCTAAGTGTCCTGTTTGTAAAGAGGCTGATGAATCTATTGAACACTTGCTATTCCTATGTCCTTGGACTATCCCAGTCTGGTTTGGTTTACAAATTTGCTCTGTTCCAAATTATTTCAACATTTCCCACTTTGGGGATTGGTTTGACTCTATTTTAGAGGCTAATTGGTGTCAAGGGAATGATAAGCAGTTATTGATTTGTTATGTTATGATAGCAGTATGGAACATATGGAAAGCTAGGAATCTAATGTGTTTTGAGGATAAAATCCCTAGACCAAATGATATTCTGTATACTATCAAAGCTAGTTTTACTACAATGATAATTCCTACTTCTATTTCTAATCATCACATGAATACAATGTGTGGTCAAAGGAGGACTATGGCTAATTGGAGTCCTCCTATAAACAACATAATCAAATTCAACTCGGATGCTCAATTTGATGTAGTTGCTGGGAAAGGATTCTCTGGCATTGTGGCCAGGAACAGATGTGGAATTATAGTTACAGGGAGTACCTCAAGAATCTATGCTTCATCTCCTCTTGCTGCTGAAGCTTTTGCATTTAGAGAAGCGATCATCCTTGCTTCTAGCCTCAATATCCAAGATGTAGTCTTCGAGTCCGACTCTCTCTCAGTGATTCAGGCATGCAATAAACAAAATCAAAGGGGTGAGATCAATGTTTTCGTTAGAGACATTTTACAAATCAAAAATTGCTTTACCTCTTGTGATTTTCGGTGGATCAACAGAATTGGGAATCAAGCTGCCGATTGCGTAGCAAGTCTTGCGTCAACAAATTTGCTACCTTACAATTGGATTACTTCGCCTCCTGATAAGCTTCGATCTTTATTGAAGTTGGATTGCTGTGATTCACGGTGTGGTTGAGCAGAAATTCTGGATTATTGCAAGTTGAGTCGTCTAGGGTTTTCGCCTTGCTTCGTTTAGTTCGTTTCTGTCTCGCGAAATGGTGCTATCCAGTTATGTTATCTGGTTTGTTTTTTTAGTGTTTATGTTTCGTTTTGGGCCGGTGTTTGGCTGTTTGGTTTTTGTCATGTTTGTTGGGCCTTAGTTTGTGGCTCTTTTTCTTCCTGTTTGTAATGGTTGGGCTTAGCCCATTTCTTAAATGAAAGCTATACCAAGTTGACCAAAAAAAAAGGGAGAGATAGAGAGTTTTGGATACCCGTTTTTGACACTGTGAGAGAGCTTGGATGCAGAAAAAGGAGACAGAAAATTCAAGATAAAGATTTTCTCTAAGCCGGGTTATTTTTATCTCTGTAAATCATGACTCCTAATTTTATTTAATTGTTCTTAGTCTCTATGGATAGCTAAATTCTCTACTAGGGTCTAGGTGGATCTTGCAAGACAAGAGACATTTTTATGTTTTAATTTAATTCCCGACTCTTATTTCAATTAATATTATCTTATTACTTTTATCACATAACTAGGATTGACAACCCTTTGCATGTTCATAATCAATTAGTTGATCAACGACCGTTTTGCAATTAGTTGATGGACCTATAGGATAATTGAGACTATAATTAATGCATGACAATTTAATTTAGTCTTCCAATCACTCAACCTTTTTGCTCTTTATACTTTTCTTGAATTTAAATTCTTGCGTTACCAAACAAGGGTTAATTTAGTAAAAAGAATATTAATCGCGGATGACCAAACGGATTAATAGCTTTAGTAAAGGGATTGGTGATTGAATAAAATAAAGGAATTCAGGTAGAATTAGACATAGGAGAATCGAAGCTGAAACCGTGACCCTAGGCCTCTCTCCATTGATTCAACCTTTCATTTTAATTCTGGTTATTTATTGTTTTATTTGTTTCCGTTACAACTTTCAAATATTCGTTCGTCTAAACAATAACAAATTTTGATTAGTTTGATACTTATTAATTAATCCCCGTGGAGACAATATTTTTTATACTACTTCTGCGATAGAGAACACTTGCTCTAAATGTGTCTTTGACGCAACAATAATCTATTTTATATATTTTTGTTAATTATTAACACTACACACGTTAAATAATCTTACATGTGAAGCCCATTATGTAGTTCCTTGTTCCTGTTTTTTTAATTATTATTATCGTTCCACGAATTTATTTTATTTTATTGCTCTCTAGTCTCTACCCCTTTTTAGTCGTGAATGCCCCACACCATTGTCTCATTTATTATTTCTTATTTATTTTATTATTTTGTCTATTTATTCGTCATTTTTCTATTTATTTATAATAACATCCCCTATTTCAGTTTTAAAAATCCCCCCTTATTTGTTATTTATTATTGTTACTATTTCATTAAAAAGTTTTTGGTCAAGAGGCCTTAGACTTAAATAATATAATTTAATAATTGTCCTGTAATCTAATTAATCATTATAATATTATTTTCAATTTGATGATAAAATAGAATCCTGGATCTCGAACAGTTATTTAATTGCTGATAAAGAAAGAGAATTCTTGGTTCAGTTCTCTACCTCAACGGCAGAAAAAGGGATTGATCAAATTCTATTGAGTCTGACTCATAGTTAGTGTCACAATTTTTTTTGTTTTCACACCAGAAAACTTTGAACAATATTTATTTTTTATTAACTATTTCAAAAAAGAAACTTTGGGATTGCTGAATAACAGACTAGACGAAATAAGAGAGCAACGGAGTTTTGGATGGTACCAAAAAAATAGATTATAGATTTAGATTATTAACTTACACATATATACATTTCTTATTAAATTAAAAAATTTAATATTAAATTAACCGATCAACTTGCTTTGTTGTCGAACATTTCTTTCTTGATTTCCAAATTTTTTGAAAAAAAAATACGGATAGATTTTAATATGAGAATAACTCCTACCACTTCTGATACTGAGGTTTCTGCACTTGAAAACAAAAATCTGGGGGGTATCTCCCAAATAATTGGTTATTTTGCATTCTTTTGGAGGAAGGTTAACTTTAGTGTGTGATTATGTATTATAAAAGCTTAATTAAATTTGATAATAAAAAAGATATTTGATTCTATCTTTCGGTAAATATCAATTTTTTATCATATATTTTATTTTCCAATGAATATATGATTTAGATGTTAGAAACGTGTAAATCCCTAATTCTCTTAAGGTTAGGGAATATCTAATTCCCACTCCATATATAGCTATTTCCCTTTATGTGTGAATTTAGAGTTTCTAATGTTGTTGTTGGCTGCGATGTTGTTATAAAGATTTGGTGTTTCAATCCATTAATGAATAATGGTGAATGTTGATGTAATGAATAAACTAGTAGCTTTAAGTTTGTATTATCTGCATCAACCCAAGTTGTCAAACTAGCTTTGATCGGATCAAAGTACCACCTATGGAATCGTGTAACGAAGTTTACACTAAAGACCAAAAGATTACTGGACCAAAACATAACTATCGTTCTATGATCATTTCATTTGGAGGTAAAACTTTAAAATGAGCCAAACCAAAAAAACAAAAAAGAATGCAACACAAATTTACTTCACGTTAGAGAGGAATCACTCAATCGCTCTCTAACACTAATAAACAAACTAAGAAGAGGAATGAGAGAGAAAGAGGAGTCTCATGAGAGAACTAGATTATGTGATTCCTTTAGAACATTTAATTTGTTTTTATGCAGTTTCACTTAAAAGTAGTACACCAAACACTACTTCTTAATGCATTGAAATTTCTACTTTCAAAGTTCAATGTGTGGTCGAAATTGCTGATATGGCTGTAGTCGAATGATGCTGACTGCAGTCGAACTTCTGCAGTCGAATTGCAGTAGTAAAATTTCGACTGATGCTGTTGAGTGGCAAGGGCTGCTGTGAACCAAATGTGCAGAAACAGAAGCTGTCGAAGTCGAAGTAGCTGCTGTCGAATTGGACTGATGCTGTCGAAAATAAACCGCAAACACAAAAATGTTAGATAAACAACCGGAGGCGTCTTGTGACTGCCCTGAAGAATTTATTCACCTCTACAGCGCAAATTCCCCGAGGTACAACCGGGTCTTCTCAATCGCAGTAGCGAAAGAGGTATCAGAACTAGCAAGAAGAACTGGTTCTTAACAGGAGAGCAACCCAGAGCTCTTTTTCAAGAAAGGTGGAAAACTGTTTTTCTGAGATATGTATCAAGTGCAACTCAAAAATGTTTATATAGGCTTCAATAAAATAGCTGTTAGAGACATAAGCTCCAACAATCAATAGCCAGTCAAAACCGTTTCAAAAATCAATTGTAATCAAAAGGTTTAACTCCGCGGTTACGAAATAAATGAGTTTAAAAGAAAAGGAGCCGTTGGAGGACACTGACAGTTACAAAATAGAGGGAATTAAGTTTCAGTTTTCGACCAAATCATTTTTCCAGTCAGTTCGACCAAAACTGGGAAGGACATCTGCAACCCATTTCGACCAAAACTGAGAAGGATATTCTGTGTCGAAATGTTTGTCTATGTCGAAATATATTTCTGTCGAAATTCACTTAGAGGTTTTGAAATATCACAAAATTTACAACAATCCCCCGCATATTTCAAAAGTTTTAGAAGTGAATAAAGAAAATAAGTTTCCTGGGTTAACATCGTAGGTGTAATGCATCGGAGCTGTATAGCAAGCTATGGAACCAATCCTAGACAGATAAAACATAACATACAGTGAATTGGTTTAGCAAGCTATGGAACCCAAGACACATATTATATGTTAGAGGTTTTACCATCACATCACACCCCCACAATTCTTGTTGTTTCCGCGGTGTTGCGCTACTAGGCTGTGCGCGTGCTCGGTATTCATGAGTGCTCTAGAGATCTCGCCAGGATCTCATGCAAGCGGCCCCACTTGACACTCATATAGGTGATTTCATCAAGTGTATGCTGCAAGTCATACACCACCCATAAGGGCTATGAAAATCATTAAAAGCTTTAAGCTTAACCTTTTAACCCTGCAGTCTAGCACTATCACAATAACGCCATAGGAAGAGACAATAATGAAATTAATTACTTGAATTAATTTCCAGTGCTAGCACTATCAAGAAGTAACTTGTTTTTACCACATTGAACCTTATTCATGGGATCTCCAATCACAAAGGTTGGGTTACCATCACTTCTTAATATCAGTTGGCTTTTAGTCCCATTCCCCTCGATGTTTCACATATCATTTTCTTCCCTAAGGGTTTTGTCAGAGGATCGGCCAAATTCACTTCTGACTTCACATAATCGATCGATATTGCTCCATACTTTTGCAATTGTTTGACAACATTGTGTCTTAATTGCACATGTCTATTTTTGCCATTATAGGTCTTATTCTTTGCAACGGCTATTGCCGATTGACTATCACAATGTATTGACACTGATGGTGTCGGTTTTATTCCCAAAGGAATACCAGCTAAAAGGTTCTTCAACCATTCAGCTTCAGTACCAGCCAATTCCAGAGCTACAAATTCCGACTCCATAGTCGATCTAGCAATGATGGATTGTTTGGCTGACCTCCAAGTTACCGCACCACCACCAAGTGTGAAAATGTAACCACCAGTGATTTTGTCTCATCTGAATCAGATATCCAGTTAGCATCGCAGTATCCTTCTAATACTGCGGGAAATCCACTATAAGTAATACCATAAGTTGTGGTACCTCTCAAATATCTCATAAGGTGAGCAATTGCCTTCCAATGATCCTGAGTAGAATTGTGAGTATACCTACTCAGACGACCGACTGCGAATGCAATGTCTGGTCGAGAAAAGTTCATTAAATGCAGTAGGCTCCCAATTACTTGGGCATACTGAGGTTGGTCAACAGGATCACCTCTATTTTTCTTTAAGCGTGAGTTAGCTTCATAGGGGGTACTCAAGGGGGTTGAGTCATAGTGACCAAACTTCCTAAGAAGTTTTTACATAATGATCTTGTGATAGTGTGATGCTATCACCTTCCCTGATGATTCTAACTCCTAATATTACATTAGCCTCACCCATATCTTTCATGTCAAAACTAGATGAAAGAAAAGATTTTGTTTTAATAACAATATCCAGACAAGTACCGAAAATGAGCATGTCATCTACATATAAACATATAATCACATGTTCTCCACACAAAGTTTTAGTATAGACACAATTATCAACATCAGTTGTGGTGAAACCATCTTCGACTAAAGTTCTGTCGAATTTTTCATGCCATTGTTTTGGTGCTTGTTTTAAACCATATAACGACTTAAGGAGTTTGCATACTTTGTTCTCTTGACCTGAAACTATACATCCTTCGGGTTGATTCATGTAGATTTCTTCTTCTAAGTCACCGTTCAAAAAGGCGGTTTTAACATCCATTTGGTGAATAACTAGTTTATGGATGGAAGCCAAAGCTATTAAAACTTTAATAGAAGAAATTCTTGTTACTGGAGCAAAGGTATCAAAATAATCAATGTTTTGTTTTTGAGAAAAACCTTTTGCTACTAATCTAGCTTTGTATTTATCAATAGACCCATCAGGGTTATATTTTCTTTTGAAAATCCACTTGCATTCTATTGATTTTGCCCCAGGTGGTAAATCAACTAAGGTCCAAGTGTTACATTTGGAAATTGAGTCTATTTCAGTTTTAATGGCTTCTTTCCAAAATTTCGACTCAGAAGAAGAAGTTGCTTCAAAAAGGGTTTCTGGATCTTTTTCGACTAGATAAGTGTAAAAATCATTTCCGAAGGATGTTTCTTTTCTTGGTCTTTTACTTCTCCTTAGTTCTTGATACGGTTCCTCATGAGTTTCATCATTAGTACTTGCTAATGGTTGTCTAGATATACTATCATGTTTCAAAGGAAAAACGTTTTCAAAAAACTCAGCATTTTTAGTTTCCACGATAGTATTATTATCTAGAACATCACTTTTCACAACAAGGAATCTATAAGCAGCGCTGTGTTCTGCATATCCTATAAAAACACAATCAGAGGTTTTGCAACCAATTTTTCTTTTCTTAGGATCAGGCAACATAACTTTAGCTAAGCACCCCCACACTTTTAAATATTTCAAGTTAGGTTGATAACCTTTCCACAGTTCATAGGGGGTCTTTTCGGTTTTCCTATGAGGAGTTCTATTTTGTATAAAACATGCAGTTAATATAGCCTCACCCCACAAGTTAGTTGGCACATTAGAACTTATTAGCATGGCGTTCATCATCTCTTTCAATGTCCTATTTTTCCTTTCGACTATGCCATTAGATTCAGGTGAGTAGGGGGGAGTTGTTTCATGTATTATACCTTCCTTTTCACAAAAATCATTAAAAGATATGTATTCTCCTCCACGGTCGGATCTAACTCTTTTAATCTTTCTATCTAATTGATTTTCGACTTCAGCTTTATATGAAAGAAAAGCTTCAAATGCTTCATCTTTTTGTCTTAATAGAAACACCTTAGTGTATCGCGAAAAATCATCTATAAACGTTACATAATAATTTTTTCCGCCCCTAGTTGGAGTTTGTTTTAAATCTCCTAGGTCCGTATGAATTAAATTAAGCAGTTCAGTTTCACGATGTACTGGGGGACACGATTTCTTTGTTAACTTGGATTTGACACATACATCGCATTTACTATGTTGATTATCACTAGTCGAAATCATGCCAAGACGTTGCAATTTAATAACATACTGAAAGTTAATATGACCTAGTCTAGCATGCCACATATTATAAGAGTCAATCAAGTAAGCAGAAGTCGAAACATTGTTATTGAAATCAAAAGTGTTGAGTACAAAAAGTCCATGATCATAATATCCCTTTCCAACAAAAATGTTGTTCTTGGTAAAAACAATCTTATCAGATTCAAATGTCACTTTGATACCATGCTTCAGCAGAATCCCAACAGAGATCAGGTTTGCCCTTATGTTAGGCACATGAAGCACATTTGTGAGAGCCAGAGTTTTTCCCGATGTGAGCTAGAAAATAACTTTTTCTTTCCCCACAACTGGGGCTGGATGTGAGCCACCCAGATAGATATTTTCTTCTCATTCTCCTACAGCAGTGTAGGAGGTAAAAACTTCTCTATTAGCACAGATGTGCTTGGTGGCCCCAAAATCCACCACCCACTTGTTCACATCAGTCGCCATGTTGACCAGAGAAACGACAGCAGCAATGACATCGTCATCCTCATTATCATCTCCACCAGCACCAGCCAAGTTGGCGTTAGCCTTAGGAGGATTGTCATTTCTCGCCCTATGCCTGCATTTAGGTGCATAGTGTCCTGGCTTTCCACAAACAAAGCAGTATCCTCTTTTCTTGAATTCAGTGCTATGAGTACCAGGATAATGATCATTGTTCCTTTTGTGATACTTTTGATTCGATGATTTCTTGGGATCGTACCTTCTGTTTGGAGAGACTGGTTTGCCTTTGTCGAACCTTGAAGGGTTGTTCATCACCATGTTTTCCCGTGAAGCCATTGATTTCGCCTTTGTCTTGCTACTCTCTTTTCGGTTGGTATCTTCGATGATGATATGAGTCAGCAGCTCGTTCAGTGACAATTGCTTGTGTTTGTGCTTCAATTGTTGCTTGTAGTCCTTCCATGATTCTGGCAGCTTCTCAATCAGAATACCTGCAATGAACTCGTCAGGGAGAACTATGTTTTCAGCCTTCATTTCCTCTAGTAATTTGTGATACTGGTTGATTTGTGTTTTGATTTCGCCAGTTTCACTCATGACCCAATTGTAGTAGTTGCTGATGACAAATTTCTGCTTGCTTGCATCTTCAGCGGTGTATTTGAGAATCATTGATTCCCAGATCTGATTAGCTTCCTTGTAGGTGCAGTAGATGTCGAACAATTCGTTGGAGAGGGTGCTGAGAATTGTGTGACGACACACTTTGTTGGCATGGGTCCAAACTTCGACCTGTTTGGGAGTAGCAAGTTCGACAAGTTTGGAGTCAGAAAGTGCAGCTGCAACTCTGTGCATGTCAAGAAGGGAACTCACGCGTTCCTGCCACCTGTGAAAATTTTGGCCTGCGAAGACCTCAATTTTGGAGATGTCAGGAAAAGGCTTCGCGTAGGTTACTGGGACAGCAGCAGGAACAATAACAGTGCTATTGTTATTGATGGTAGCACTGGTATCACTGTCGATGGTTGCGTCAGCCATGGATAAAATCTTCAGATTGTGGTCGAAATTGCTGATATGGCTGTAGTCGAATGATGCTGACTGCAGTCGAGCTTCTGCAGTCGAATTGCAGTAGTAAAATTTCGACTGATGCTGTTGAGTGGCAAAGGCTGCTGCGAACCAAATGTGCAGAAACAGAAGCTGTCGAAGTCGAAGTAGCTGCTGTCGAATTGTACTGATGCTGTCGAAAATAAACCTGCAAACACAGAAATGTTAGATAAACAATCGGAGGCGTCTTGCGACTGCCCTGAAGAATTTATCCGCCTCTACAGCGCAAATTCCCCGAGGTACAACCGGGTCTTCTCAATCGCAGTAGCGAAAGAGGTATCAGAACTAGCAAGAAGAACTGGTTCTTAACAGGAGAGCAACCCAGATCTCTTTTTCAAGAAAGGTGGAAAACTGTTTTTCTGAGATATGTATCAAGTGCAACTTGAAAATGTTTATATAGACTTCAATAAAATAGCTGTTAGAGACATAAGCTCCAGCAATCAATAGCCAGTCAAAACCGTTTCAAAAATCAATTGTAATCAAAAGGTTTAACTCTGCGGTTACGGAATAAATGAGTTTAAAAGAAAAGGAGTCGTTGAAGGACACTGACAGTTACAAAATAAAGGGAATTAAGTTTCAGTTTTCGACGAAATCATTTCTCCAGTCAGTTCGACCAAAACCGGGAAGGACATCTGCAACCCATTTCGACCAAAACTGAGAAGGATATTCTGTGTCGAAATGTTTGTCTATTCCGAAATATATTTCTGTCGAAATTCACTTAGAGGTTTTGAAATACAAAATTTACAACACAATGTTATTTCACTACCACTACACTTGGATGTTCATGCCGATGCGGTTTGTTAATTTTCTTAGGTTTTGAAACTTATTAGTCACTGCTAGGGAAATCTATAACTCTGTAAGTCCACTATCCATGATTAGTATTAGTTAATTTTCAAACAAAGAATAGAGACAAGTACCTAAAGGGAGATAGAAAGTATAAAAATTAAGAACACTAACAAGAACAAGAAGACTAAATCGAATAAGAAAAACAAATATGATATAAGACTAATGATATGTATTAAGCAATTCATAGCAACCACTTTAAAGGCTTTCGTTATTGCTTAGGTTTGGCAAGATTTTACAATACTAAGCAATTTGATTAGTTTTTTGTTACTAAATTAATTTCAGCCTGGATCCCTTTTTTATTAATCTAATTTGATCTAACGGTTGATTATAAATAAGGGTGCTGCTGTCATTTTACATCCTTTTTTATTAATCTAATTTCAGCCTCCTGTCGCTGTCGCCTGCAAATCATCATCTTCTTTCTTTGATTTCGATTTTGTACTTTCTTCGATTTCATCAACATCATCCTCTGTTGCGAATCATCATCATTATCTTCTGCGAATCATCATCATCATCATCATCGATCTTCATCATCTTCTGTTGCGAATCATCTTCTTCATCATCATCATCATCATCATCATCATTTGTCGCCTGCGAATCATCATCATCTTCTGTCGTCTGCGAATCATCATCATCTTCTGTTGCGAATCATCATCTTCTTTCTTCGATTTCGATTTTGCTTTTGCACTTTCTTAATTGATTCGCGAATCATCTTCTCCATTCCTTCGACTCCGAATTGACCTTTACAATTTGATTTCGCTTTTTTGTAATTTTTGGCTTGATTTCACGATTTGATTTCTAGATTGATTCGTGAATTCGATTTTCTGCAAATTGTGTTTTCAGTTTCGCAATGCTTCACAGTATCCTTCCTTTAAATGCAACCTTGATAAAGAAGACATTCAAATAACGTTGCTTAAGTTATGCATTTGTAACAATGGGGTTAATATTAGGATCATGATATTTGTTATACTTGTTCTGTACCTTATCTCCTGCCTTATATCCGACCTTGGATACCTGGTCTGATTCGAGATAGCTGGTAGTGATGCTCTTGGTCCATCCAAGATTAGGCTCCGACCCGAGGTGGGGTGGTACCTGCAATGACACTCCGACGCTCAAGTCAGCAGGTGGGTCAGTTGCAAGTAAGAGAATTGGAGAGAATGTACCTAAAATGCTAGCATAGAATGCTTATTTATAGGTTTCGGGGATCAATGAGAATCATAAGATCTAGGTCTTTGATCTCTACCGTTGGTAAATGGATTTAGGGTATTGGGCCTTGGATAACCTTATTAAGGCCCAAATACGTAACACTTGTCATGTCCTGCCCATAGTATCATCAAATGTCGTAATCTCTCACTTTGTTGTTGGGATGCATATTTAGACATTTAAAATTTCATTTTCTAGAATGCTCTAATTGTGCGTGAGGCGGCATTATGCAATTGGAAGTTCCTTACATCCTTCAAAATGTAGGAGAAGGATCTCCCCGAATGAAGTTACTGATCTTAGAGAATATAATAAGAAGAAAATTAAGAGAGTTATATTTCATATTGCACCTTGTTCGTATGCATTATATATAATACCATAACACCAGCCATCCCACGAGAATTTTGATTAAATCATGCAGCAATAAAACAAAAACTGATCATTTTGGACAATAGTTTATTTTTTTTCATTTTTCCCTTTCAAGAAAAATCACATGGTACATACATCATACATGCCCTCCACAAACTCATTCAAAACTACTTTCAAAAGGTGTGCCGTGCGTGTGCATGACCTTACTCTAGGTGGTTTCCCACTAATTTAAAAGACTATCTATGGCACGTTTTGTAATTTTGTTTCTAAATTTTCAATTTTTATTTTCAGTAATATATATATATTCGAAGAGATCCTATATCAATTATGAGAATTCTTGAATTTTGTTGGATACCAGCACTTTGTTTGCAAAATTAATTAAAAATTTAAATTTATTTCTAAATAAATATAAAAAAAATGACATGTCTATAAATGATTGAATATTAAAAATCATATCCTACAAAGTTCTTGAGTAAAGAAGTTGTCACCAACAAAATAAGATGATATATATAGCTAAAATAGTATATTTGAAAATTGTAAAAATGTTATAAAATTGTTTTCATCGCTTCCTTAATTATGTAAACACTAGTATACATATCTTTTTTTTTTCAATAATTAAGATTTCATTGATATTGAATAACCAAAAAAGGGCTAGCCAAAAAGCAAATACAAATACAAATGATCTGCAAGGCGCGCAAGGTCGCATCTAACACACCCAAAAGCAAAAAATCTAAAGAAACCTTGACAACTTCTAAAGAAACACGATTAGTCACGCCAAACATGAAGGGAAACTATTTGACACCTACCAAGAGATTTGAAAGTTTACTATGAGTAAGTACACTTTTAACACCAAAACTGAAAACGCCTATGAGTAAGTACACTTTTAACACCCGATACTCAAGCCACACCTCTTGACTATCTCTTTAGATGCACTAATACGACATTCATTTGAATCGCTTGACACTGTTCTCTTTCTACGATATCTTATTTAAAACATATAACTATATAAGACCGAATATAATTAACAAAGTTGATCTTGTTGGGCTGTATATTTTTTTCTAGTTCGAACCTATATTCTCAATTAGTCTAAGAAATCTCTTTTCGGCACCGTTAAGCAAGCATGGGACGGTGGAGAATGCAAGAATGAGAAGTATCATATCATAAGATAACCAGATATCTAAATGGGGCATTCTATTCTATTCTATTCTAATTTCTATTTGTCTTTGCTTACTTTATTACTTTATCAGTTATTGATTAATCACATTTATATTGTATAGTTTTATTTCTTTGAATCTTTGGTTGAGATGTAAAGAAGGAGCGTCGGCAAAAGTGGACCCAAAAGTAGCCTCAGATTGCCGACCACATCCACAAAGCCTTTGTCTTTTTCCTTTGTGCTTTTTTAGACTCTGCCTCCAAAGTTTTACTTGCCACAAAGAAAAATATCTTTTCCCTAACTCAGGCTTGGATATGGGTTCTTGTCTAATTATTATTTTTATATTTATATAAATCATATTATAAACTTCTCTTTTTAAAAATTTAGCATGTGAAAATTATAATATTGCCCCTGTCTTTATTTTGTGATGATAAAATATGCATACTCACATCTAGAATTTGAAAAGTATTTAACTAGTCTGCGTAGTTATACTTATCTATTGTTTTCCAATAAATTCTTCATTTCATTTAGCGTACAAGTCTCTTGGTGGTCCGATTCATTAAGTATCTCGTTGATGCTCCTTCAGACTCTCCAACAATTTCACACAACTAATTGATCCCAATGTTGATGAATAGACGACTCATATTTTGACTTCCCTGAGTTGACTTTATAATACAACTCAAGGTGTCAATCTTCATCTATCAATCGATGTCATTGTGTTAATGCTCAAATTCTAGTTTTGCGGTTCTCTAGTTACTCCATTCCAATGTCAGGGGTATCTTGTTTTGTTATGAAAAATTTCGGGTGAATAGACGGCATCCGAGTTTAATGCATAGTAAACTTTCAAGCTCTTTAAACACTTACGAAATAAATTAATTACATTGACTCACTCTTAAGAGACTAATGAAGACTTAAAACCTTGATATATTAGATAAAAAAAATTATCATGTTTACTATGTCAAATCTTTGAGGTTACAGTAAATATGGAATTAGTATCAATAATTGTGATGAAAATTATTGTATATAATAATTGCATACTATATTCTCTGCATTGACGAGAGCTAACTTAAAAAATCTTCAATAAAGATGAATGAAATTACATTCACCTCAAAGCAGATATTCTTCTGTTATCTAAGGTCTTTTTATGTTTTTTATTTGACAAAAGGTCCTTTTATTATGTTGTTAAGATTAAATAAAATTTTGAAAAAACTTCACTACTAAGGAAAAATATGTTGAGACACACAAAAAACATGATGCCAAGTACTGCAATTTATGAAGTCTTCCCCATCAGAGAGTTATTGAGCTACTATCTACTAACTTCCAACTGCAGTTTTCTCAAATAAAATATATGTAAATAGCTATATAATGAAAGAGAAATATCATTTATTTTGAGCTTTCAATCCATTAATTTATTATTTGATAAATCAGCTATCATTTATAAAAACAGCTATCATTATAAAGCAATTGATTGAAGAGCTAAAACCATAATGTTATTCCTGAAATCTAATAGCTTTCCACAGTAGAGCCAAATTCACATAATTAATCAAAAGTTTGCAAAAAAAAAACAAGTACACATAATTTAAATAAGTCTTATCCAAAACCAAGATAAGGGTAATTTAGTCATTTACAAGAAATAAGTTTTTTTTTTAATAAACAAAAGATAGGTTAGGGGATCAAATCAAGAATAATTATATGCTTCAGCTGAAATTAAAAAATAAGTCACACACAAGCCAATTAAGACTTCACATATTACAAAAATACTAATAATTCATGTTATATAATGCTCAAGCATAAAGGTCCCTCTAAAGCAAAATCACCTATTAGTGCATGTCAGCATCAAACACTCATTTCAACCATATTCAAATTCCATCATCTGCCAAACCACCTTTGATAATAAACAAAAAGAAAAACCAAACCAAACCAAAGAGAGAAGAATCTCTAGTTGTTTGAGTTTCAAGTTTTTCCACCTTTCCCTTCTTTAATGAACTTCTTCATATGAAAACCAAGTTTTTCTTTTCTTCTTGTACTTAAACTCCACAAAGCCAAGAAAGGAAAATCAGTTTATGATTCTTGTTTTTCTTGCAACATGGTTCAAAGAAAGGTGGTAGCAAGCAAGCATGGCATCCAAGGTGAACATGTTATTAAATCAGATAAACTTTTTGTTGCAAACATGAAGATATCTTCTTCTAATCAAAACATAGATGGAAAAAATAGAGTTTCTGATATGAAGAAGAAGAAAATGAAGAAAATAAGATCATTCAAACTTTCTGATCTTGAAGCTCTTCAATCATCACCATCACCATCACCATCATCATCATCAAAGAAGCAGCATCCAAATTACATGAAGCCAACAAGTAGTTCACATGCTAAAAAAGAGCTTTTTCCTGTAAGCAATTCTGAATTTAAGAATGTTTCTAAAAAAATTTCAATTGATTCTTCAAAAGCTACAAGTGTTTCTTCTTCTTCTTCTAATAATAATAAAAAGTCAACAAAAACATTGGCTAGAACATTGACAAAGACAACTAGTTTCAAGGCTTCTACTAGAGTTTGTTCTAGAAAATCTCCAAGTTTGAATTCACAATCACATAGAGCTACTTGTTCTTCAACTTTGAAAGACTCAAAGTTTCCTGAATATCTTATGCTTAGTTCTGGTGGAACTGAATTAGAAGGAAAATCTGTCATAAAGGTTTGTCCATATACATATTGTTCTCTTAATGGTCATCATCATGCTGAATTTCCTCCTTTGAAGAGCTTCATATCTTCAAGGAGACGCCACTTGAAGACGCAGAAGCGCGCGAAGCTGGAAGCTATGAGCCCTCGAAGATTGAAGGTTCCAAGTAAGACAGAAAAGGACTTTGATGCTAAACCTGCATATGATGAAATTGGCATGCAAGATATCTTCATTGACATCTATGCTAATGAAAAGGATGTAGAATCTATAGGATCAGAAGAAATGGGAAAAACAGATTTTCTCAAAGAGGTTGAGGATCAAGAAGTGCAGTCTACTATTGAGGATGATTGCATAGCAGCAGATGAAGAGGGTGTGAATGTCATGCAAGCTATTCCAAGCATTACTGGTACACTTTCTCTCCCTTTTTTACTTCTGAAGCACATAATTTTGAGATTAGGCGTGTACTAGTGTCCGACAATCGTACTACACGTGTCCGACAACTCAAATAAGTGTCCTAATTTTTTTTTCTTTGCTTCGACAAATCTTAGACACATCTTGGACACTTCTATAGAGGTTTCGAAGTATTGATAATCAATGAAAGGATTAAAAACATTAAATTTGATTACATCATTTTTAGTTCATCGGTATACTAGATAGAGAGTGAATGGAAAAAACTATCATATTTTGTTTAAGAACCTTTTTGTTATGAAATAATTTGTTCAATTTAGATCTTTTATAGATAAAATGTTCATATTTTATTTGATTGTAATAAATAAATATATATCTGTGTCGGTGTCCTATACTCTCTGAAATTAAGTGTCGACGTGTCCGTGTCAGAGTTTGTGATTCTTAGCCTATTTCTCATATTGATCTTGAGGGGGGATTTGAAACAATCCTTTGATGATGTTGCAATTGATGCAGATGAAAACCACCAAACTAATTGCTCTCATGATCATGAAGAAATGAGTATGGGAAGCTACTGCAGTGATGAGGAACAAATGGAGGATGGTGACAATGACATGGATGACTCTGATTCTGATTCAGATTCCAAATCCAATGGTCTGAATTGGGAAGAGGAACAATTTTATGAATTTGGTCATGAAAAGGATGCTGATTCAAAAGTTGAGTCCTTATCTGAAAGTTCTCATGATATGTCAGTGACATGGTTAGATGATATCCTTAACAGTTATTATGAGGATATTCTAGTTGATCAAACACTCAAAGAAACCAAATTAGAAGAAAATGAAAACCAAGTGGATGATGTGGCCAATTGTAGCATGAAAAAGGAACTAGATGAGG
Organism: Astragalus membranaceus; assembly: GCA_039519185.1. Lineage (NCBI taxonomy): Eukaryota > Viridiplantae > Streptophyta > Magnoliopsida > Fabales > Fabaceae > Astragalus > Astragalus membranaceus. Next base: position 176,128,536 of record CM076848.1, on the reverse strand, counting down.
AGATAAATGACAATATCCACTGTCAAAATATGAGTGAAACATGCAAGGTTGATGAGATTACTGAAGATATTGACAAAGATATTGACAACATCAATAGCAGTGAGAACCAAATTGAATTTTTTGATGAGACTGAAGAAAGCATCACAGGTGTTAAAGATATTCTTGAAGTGGTGGAAAAAGATGAAGGTAAAGGTAAAAAATTGAAAACCAAAAGTTGCATACATGATGAAGAGGAAGAGACAAGTGAGGATTGGAAAAGTTTAATAAGGAGAAAGAAGGGTGTTGAGGATGAAGATGACAATGAAATGAAGAGTTTTAATCCAAGAGAGCCAAATTTTCTTCCATTGGTACCTGAAGAAGAAGGAGAAAAAGTTGACTTGAAGCATCAAATGATGGATGAGAGAAAGAATGCAGATGAATGGATGATTGATTGTGCATTGAGACAAGTTGTTACAAAACTTGCTCCTGCTAGGAAGAAGAAAGTGGCATTGCTAGTTGAAGCCTTTGAATCAGTAATGCCTATACAGAAATTTGGATCCCATTTGAGAAATAATTCAGCTTTTGCTCATTCAAGACACATTCAAGCTTGTAGCTGATGGAAGATGCTAATGAGGTAAAAATCCCAATACCTATCCTTTTTTTTCATTTTCTTTTCCATGCTTAAATCATTAGAAATTAGACACCAGACACAACACTGACACGAACACGTAGAGACCGATAATAATTTGAGAAAATGGAAGTAATTGAAGTGTTGGTGTCCGATGCGATCAAACACATATCTTCAATCTGAAGTGTCGACGTTACATTGACATGAGATATCTTGTTAGAAGGTTAAAAATTACTAGCATATATAATAAGTTATTTTATGCACAAAAAATATTATACATAAAATTAATTTAAGAAAGGGATATTTGAAAAAATTAAAAATTGGAGGATCAAATAAAATCATAATATTTTAAAAGATCATTAACATATTTATTCCAAACTTGTAATAGAATCAACCAATAATAAATTCCTCTTTTGCTTTGTTTTTTGTTTTGGTTGGTCTGTAGGAGAAGGTCAACCCAATGTGTTATCTTGCACAAGAAGCATTGCCAATCTCCAGCAAGGAGTGATCATGATGCTTATTTCTGAAGAATGGAAGGAAGCAATCATGCTTGTAGCATTTAGAGACTTGTAATAATTGTAAAATGGAAATTGGAGTTCCAAAAAGAGAATTTATGGTTCCAACTCAGTTATGTATTGGTTTGCTTTACAAAATTGTTTAGTGTAACTTTAACTATGTGTTTATATATGTTTGTATCTGACGCTCAAGTGCTTGGTTGGTTTAAAGTGTTATGAAGACTATATATGCATCCAGATTATGTTAATCTTATTTGTACAATATGTGTCCTATAAGACACTCGTACAATATGTGTCCGACACCTCACCTAAGTGTCCAATTAAAAATTTATATTGTTAATAGTTTAAAAAGTCACATGATTTTTTGTTTTAATCCTAATCATTCATGATTTACGCCTCTCACTTGATGTGTTCCCGTGCCTACTTGTTGCCATGTCATGTGTTCGTTGTGTCGTATTCGGAGTCTATACAAAGACAACCAATTATTATTATTACTTTTATATAATTTTCATTTTTTATAATCAAGAATTATAAAAGAATGCAATTATTGCTTATAGAATAGTTTTGTGCATTTGTCAAATCTAAAAAAGAAGAGGTTCTGTAATCAAAGGAAGATTGTACATTTTACATTTTAGTATAGTAGTAGTAGTAGCCTACTATTATATTAACCAATTCCTGGAGTCCTAATGACTTTATTAGCTTCATCAACATACAATCGAACTCTGTTAGTTCTGAAATCAGCGGTTACAAAATTGCCAGGTGGCACCACTTGAATTTCAATACCAGTAACTTCCTCTTTTACCTTCTTCTCTGCTTCTTCTGCAGTGACACCAACTAGCTCAGGCCAACTTGTTTTTGTAGGGTTATTATTTGTTGTCCCCAGAAGCTGGTTGTAAGACCCTGCAACACCAAACATATATCTTCATTTTTGTATCACCTTAGTTTGGATTAATAACTTTGTAATAAAACAAAAGAAATTTTAACATAAAATTGGCACTCACTTGGCAAGGGTTCATTTGGTTGCTCCAGAGGAGGATTAGTTCCTTCTTGTCCTTGTTTTTCCTCTGCCATTATAATACAGAACTTCTAAAAGGATCCTTAATTTGCTTATCTGTGAAGAGGGTGAAGGTTATATATATCAAACGAGAATTTTGAAGTATTTTATAACACAAAGAAGTTGATTCTAAAACGGCACCTCTTTTGGACAATTGGCTAATGAGACAATTCAGCTGGTTTTTCCAATGCCATATGCCTCGATTTGGTGGTTTCACGCAATTTAACTTTGGACTATATGTTTGGTGTATATAGAGGTGGCAAATTCTTTTCTTAATTAAAAAATATTTGATATTCATTTTACAATTTAAGGCCTCAAATAGAAGAAAGCTCCCTGTACTTCTAATATAGTGGTTACCTCCGATTATGAAGCACCGATACAGACACGGATACAGACATGACACTAACACACAGCAGACACCAATTTTAATTTGAAAAATACAATTGAAGTGTCAGTGTCGGTGTCCGACACAACACGTGTCGACACCGGTGCTAGAGAGTTGGTTATCCCTATGGTAACCGCTTTCCATGTCACTATTAAGGAGTAAATAACATTGTTTACTTTTAGGCTATTTTGGCATTTCGATCTCTAGTTAATGTTAATTTGAGTGATTTAAAGCGATTGAACTATGACTTGAAATAAACTGCATTATTTTTTAGTAAAGTAAACTAACTGACAAACGTTACAATCACACAGACAGAAAATTTTCTTAAGAAACCATGATGAATCTAGTCTAAACCGTTTTATACTGAAGGTAGAACACCGTCTACTTGGGTTCAGGAATTTGAATGTCTATTGCAGGAGATTCCATAATCAGAGATTCAAGTTGTCCAATATAACTTCCTAGATGAGATCTAGATGAAGTTTGATCTTGCAAATCTGCTACTTTGGGCCTAACCTCAACATGTTCAGAATGCTCCAAAGCTTCTCTTGCCTTGATGTCATCATTGAACATTCTCAGAGCATCTATTGTTGACAGAGAATGCACTGATTCATACAACCCTTGGAATTCTTTTCTCTTCCCTGGTGTTTCAACTAGCTTATCCTTTAACTGATCTGGAAGACAACTAAATGCACTTCACAAGGTGCAAAAATCAAAAAAAGAATTTTGTTTTAAATAAAACTATAAAGAAGAGATGAACAATAACTATGCAATTTACAGTATTTAAATGTAAATATAATGCATAAGTCTTAACTCATATATTCCCTTTCGGAATACCTGGTTACACCCCTCACAAGACCCCAACGGTAACCATGAAGGACTGATTGTTTGAAACCAACATTGAACCCTTCTTGTGCGGCAGCTTCCTTTCCTTTTATGAGACCATCTCGATACCCAATCTAAAATATGATATTATAAAAGAAAATTGAAGCTTCTTTCTTTTTTCCCAGAAATTTGAGAACAAAATAGGAAGATAAATTCTAAATTACTGTATGAAATTGTTCATGCCTCCTCTGCCATTCCCTATCCAAATCTGATGCTTTATCAAACATTTCATCAGAATCGTCCCACATAGAATCATCGAGGTTCACGTGACCATGATTGCAATCTAACATCATAAAATAAAATTAGATCTCTGAAAATTAGAGCCTGGAAAACAATACCTACATGCTTTTTCAAGGCTACATAAAATCAACTTACAGACAGAATACAAACTTCCAAATTAAATCTTTACATTGAAAACCAGAGGTTCATTTAGTAACTGGGTAAGACTAATACATGGAAACAAAAATCGGCTCAATGCTAAACCAATTTTGAGAACGCTGCTTTGGTCTATCTCTACCTTCAAGGTCAAGGGTTTTATATAACACTCAGTCGACAAAGCCATGGATCACCAGAATCATTTAAAAAGAGAAAGCTTTTTGGACATGTGCAGATAGAAATCAGTCTGTTACATTTTCGAAAATTGGAGGTAGCTTAAAATAGGCAATTAGGCATAATATGTAGCAGATATGCAAAAAAATAAAGCAGACATGTTGGGGTAGGGTGAGCTTAAAAAAGCCAACACACTAAAGAGATATCCTCGCACAAGCTTGTGTGAAAACTGCACTAGTGGAGTTAACACCACATTTTGGTTCACAAATTGTATTAGGTCCATGCATCATTACCCTTTATATGGTCCTCAAGGTTTTAAATCATAGTCCCAGTCAAGGTCGTGATTGTGTTGCAATCATTGATATTGCAGATAATCATGGTTGATGCAGCCTCAATATTCACGGTCACGTTGCAATCATTGACATAAAATTCCATGATGTCGTGGCTCAGACTACAGTCGCCAAACCTTGATGGTCCTACTCATCAGTTAGTCTGATCTTTATTAATATGAGACTGAAGTGGGAAAAACACAGTTTGGCAAAGCATACCCGAAAACAAGACATATATCTTCGATGCATTTTAACACAATTTCTTGTAAACACTACTATAGCCTTTTCACATATCGAACTAAACCATCTAACATTTAGCAACAAGTTTTCAACTTCAACTTATCCAAATACTAAAGAGTCATACCATTTAAATTATCTTCTTGATCTTCAGCACTAACAGATATTCCTTCTACTTTTGAGAGTAGTGAACTTTCACCATAAATCTCTTCTGCACACCTTCCCTCCATCTGTAATGGTAAAAAAAATCATCAGAAAATCAACTCAAACACGAAGGAATTCCAGTTAGCAAATACAATTAGGCTTGTTTCACAATTTGGCTCAACATAACAAGCCAAACTAAAACAAACCAAAGCAGCATAACAATTCAACAAGGCGTAAATATTGGAGTTATTCCTCGAAATTGTTGGACCATATCAACATAGTTTCTATATATTAATATTCCAAAATGATCCATGTAATTGTAAAAAGCTAATTGGGTTCGTCTGGTATAGACTATAATGACATTAAATTGGTAATATGCATTGGAGCGAAAGAGAAACGGAAGAGAGAATCAGAAAAGAGAGAATGACCTTCTATTGTTTGGTTGAAGCGAGAGAGAAAGGGAAGAGAGAAAGAGAGAAGAGAGAATGACTTTTTATTGCACTAAAAGTGTGTTTGTTTGAGAGAAGAGAGAGTAAGGGAAGAGAGAAAGAGAGAAGAGAGTGTACCGAATCTCTCTTCCTCTTTCTCTTCAACCAAATGGACCCAAGTGAATAATATTAGAGATGCATTTGCTAAAAAGACAAACTTATTAACATTTTGGAATTCAAATGGCCAATTTGGAATGGTGATAAACTAATAATGTGGAGGGCTAAGTTGCACGAAACTAGTTTCAGAGACAAAACTAGGTATTTACTCGTTCAGTCACTCAAAGAGACCAAAACAAAAGAGTTAGATTTCATAACAGTTTCAAAACTGAACTACATTTTCAGTTCTGAACTATGAACTATAAACTATGAACTAGCCAGGAAGAGAATCTACTTCAAAATAGAACACTTTAATGGCAGTTTCAATGAACCATCGCAAACGCATAAAGAAAATTCACAATCGTGAAAAAAGAAATGGGTTGGTGATATGCCTCTCACTTGACTGGTCGGTAGTGATACCGTAGGTTCTGGCTTCTCACCTCCGTGCGGAAGCGATGCGGGCGGCGGCGAGGAGGGTTGAAATCGACGACGACGAAGAGGTGGATGTGTCTCTCCGGTGGAAGAAGAGGTGGCCGCGGGCCTTCCGGGTTATTAGGCCTCTGTGACAAAAAAAAGGGTTGTTATTAAGAACACCTCACAATTTCGAGGACACCCCCAATGCGTGTAAAGACTCAAATACTTCTCAGCACTAATGAAATTAAGAGCAATTAGTTACTAAAGATTAGAAGTAAGTGAAATTTTTTATAAAAATTAAAAATAACTTTCGCAAAATTTTTAGGGACCAAATTAGATAAGTTATTGCATGTAATTTGAACTCTCTTTCGTAAATTAATAAAACAGTTTATGAATGGCAACGAGCCGGGGGAAATTTTCATATTCCTTGTTCCCAAGCTCGATACACCGATAGAAGCCCAACTCCAAAATTCGTCGCGTATGAAATAAGTGGCCCCATCCTTGCTACAACAGATGGGAGTCGGGTTCCCCGCGCCCACTCCTATTTGAGTAAAGACCCCAAATCTTTGTCTTGCAGGGAAAAAACTCGATTTCCAAACTGGATTTCATTAAAAGTCAAAATCCTTTAGTAGAAGGAAAACAAATACTCGAGTTTAAAACCAATTATAAGTGTTCAATAAACATAGTAAAATATTTTGAAAGCAACCAAACAACCAAATCAATTTCTAAATTATCAAAGCAACCAACAGTATAGACCAACAAGTAAAAACCAGTGTGAAAAATTAGCATATTTAATTTCTCATATTATTAATAAAAAATAAAAGTTAGAATATAAACATTAAACTTACCCAAGAGTACTTGGACAAGATGGTAGGGGTCTTTTCCAACTTAACTAAGGTCCTGGGTTCGAATCCAGCCTAATTGAGGTCGATTCCCTTCCTAAGGTTTTGAATTCAAGTCTTCGATGTGGCAAAAACTCTATTGACGGATAACCACACGAACTGGTAGAGCTGGATACACTGTATAAATTAGTAATCGGTAAAAGTCGATGGAAACTGCGCACCAATAACATGGTAACAAAAAAAAATTAATAAGATGGGTAATTTACTCAATATTTTACCCAAGTATTCTTGTTCTTTTATGTATCTTTTTCATTTTTTTGACAAGATCTTTTTCATTTCATCACACATGTTTTTGCACCAAATGAGTGCAACAAGGAGGTCCCGGGTTCAAACTCGGGAAACTAACATTCCCCCATCCCACACTAACATGCTTGTAAAAAAAAATCTTTCTATATCAAGTCAAACAAACATGTTTTTAATTAGTTATTTAATCAAAAAAATATTGTTCTTAATTAAAACAATCGCTTGTATTAATTGATTTCTCTGACTTTAAAATTTTAAATGTTTATATTTTACCAGTAATAAAATGCTCTCTTTTTTTTTACCAAAGAAAATTTATGGTATTTCATTCAAAATCAAAGTAGCAATACAAGTAGGACTATAATCAAAACGTGGGAGCTAGCATAATTCCTTAATGCTCTAGCTAGAGTATGAGCCACAAGGTTTGCTTGCCGCCTGACAAAACTAACTGTGTAGTTTCCTAAAGACGATAATAAGTTAAGACAAGTTCTTATAATAGAGTCATATTCAGTTACAAAGTTACACACACCACGGATTTCATCTACAACCGCTTTGCAATCAAGCTCGATGGTGACTCGTTGAGTGTTTATTAATTATATTTTACCAATACTTTTCGGTGGGACTCATCAAATTTTTATTAGTGGAATTATCATTAAAATAATATTCTATATTAATTGATCAGTTTTTACTATTTCTTTAAAATTAAAATGTTCAAACCTTTATATTTTTACCATGAATGTAATTTTCTTATTAATTAAATCAAAAAAAAATTCTAAAATGTATTTGTACTAGTATGTAGACCCGTGCTGTGCACGGGTTTAAATTGTATTTTGAATATTTACAAAAAATTTGTTTGTATTAATTTTTGTGTATTTTGGTTAAAACTATTTATCTATAAATTTAGATTATAATATCCTATTTTAATAATATTGTTCGTGAGTTTGAAGTGTAAATAATAAATTAAAAATTAAATATATAGTTTATTTTAATGATTATTTATATAAAAAGATACCATTTTTGAGGAATATATTATCTATTTTTTAGAATGCTTTTATACACGTAGGTAATTTATAGGTAATTTAGTAATAATTTTACATAAATCACTTAAAGGGACAAAAGGAGGGAGTAGTATTTTATTGGTGGATGTTAATATTTATACATAATTTGCCCTTATTATTTAAAAACTAAAATAAAAAATTTTATCATATTTTCAATTTATTAGTCTGAGTAGTAAGGGATGCGGATCCCACCTCGATGTCTTAAGTTCAAGTTTATTAGGAAGAGAGAATCACACAGAACGTCAATATCGAGTACACGTGACTAGTTAGATTCTCTGACGTAATTTAGTCACTGACAAAGTTAACATTGCGCACCAATAACCTTGTAACCAAAAAAATTATATAACAGCTTGTAATCTTAATTGAATTTTTTATATAATTAAGTTTAATTGATTCCATTTTAAATGATGTAATTTTAAATTAAATTAATTGATTTATTTTATTTTATTTATGCACATTTTTTCTCTATTGTTTATTTGGACCGTATTTATCTAGATCATTTTTATTGATTTAAGTCTACTATCTATATGTACAACCCTGCATGAAATCCACGTGCTTCACTTTGTATTTGTATTTTCCTCTTTATTTTGATAATTCTGCACCAACGGGTATTAGAGGCAAACGTAAATTGGTGTTTATATTTTTATCTTTCATTTATTATCTATGAATGTTCAATTTCAATGTCATTGTTAATTTTTTTTTTAATTTTATAATCTTCTTATTTAATTTATAGTTTTTATTCACGGAAACTTCAACCACATTTACAATAAATCCCTCCATCATATTCTTTCAACTTTTTATAGGTGCTTCTATTTTATTGGTGGTTTTCATCTGACCTTGCACAATACCCACGTGTTCCACTTTCTATTTGTGTTGTCTTCTTTATTTTGGTCATTTCGCACGTTGAACCATTTGATTACCGCGAGAACTTCAGCCACATTAACAATAGAACCTTCATCATTTTCTTTCAAGGGGAACTTCAACCACATTTACAATAGAACATCCATAATCTTCTTTCAATTTTGTATAACTGCTTATATTTTATTATTGTCAAATTTAGTTATTTACCACAAATTGCATTATTATTGTTATTTAATATAAATGAATTAGTGTCAATTACTTTAATATTACCGTTTCTGGTTTTGGTTACAGTTTTGATTTGAAATTGGGATGTTTTTTTTTTTATAAGCAATGTTAGTGGGGGTGGGGGAATGTTAGTTTCCGGGAGTTGAACCCGGGACCTCTTTCTTGCACTCATTTGGTGCACTCCTTCGGTATCTCTTAGCTCGCCAACTGAGCTACTTACTTGGGATCGAACTAATTTGACTTACTTTTACCCAAACTCCCAATTTTTCTATTACATTAATGAATATAGAGTCAAATTTCAACCACATTTACCATAATTGCACCATAGAGTCAAAGTTTTAATTAGAGCAGGTAAAAATGTATGGAATGTTTATTTAGGATGTGAATTGGGCTGATTTGAACTTTCTAAATCTCTTGATTTTTTTTTATACAATAAATTTCTTGATTTTGAATGCATTGTAATAGTGCATGATGAGTGCATTGTTAATTACTACACTTTAGTTACACTTTATTATTTTTTGACAAAACTTTAATTACACTTTATTTGTTTGTTGGAAAGATTTAAAATTTCGAATTTTCTATATGGATCATTCAAGATCATATTTCTTCGTAAATTATTAAGGTGACATGTGTCAATGCTTAAAACTCATTTGATTGGTATGCCGACACGTGGCAAAAAACCCTAACAAGCTTTGTGCAATTGACACGTGTAATTGTTTTTTTAGAACTTCCAATTGTATTATTTATGATGATTTATGATTACTTCTTTAATACATTTTTTGGTGAAAAAATAATTTAGTATATGAATACTTGTTATTGGTTTTTTACATCATCTATGAGAGAAAGAGATGGGTTTTGAAATGGTAAAACATGTGTAATTGTTGTGTAGGGTATTCGAAGCATAGACTCGAATCTGCAAGGCTCTACTTTCTCCTTCTCTAACTATTTGTACTAGACAAAAAAAAATGATATATTGATAAAAAATTTGCTTTACATGATGATATAAAACTTGTTCTAACCAAAAAATATATCACCACAAAAAAAAACCAAAAAATATATGAAATCTCACCAAAAAAAGAAATATAATTTTTTTAACTCTTCTCTTTACTTTTTTTTCCTTTTCAATTATTGTATGTTCTTTCCTTTTTTGCTTCAAATTGGGCCCATTTACCCGAAGTTTCCAAAAATATGCAAGAAAGAACATAACCATATAATAATGGCATGATAGCAATATCCAGCATATTCTAAATAACTATATATTCCTATACAGTTTTCTTCATACCAACCAATTATACAGCTTTCCATGATAGTATCATCAATCTTCCAGTATACATAAAACTATAGAATAAGAATTAAAAAGAATTAAGAATAGGAACATACACTGTACAATAAGGCAAAAATCAATGAGGTGTTACTCATCTTGTTAAAAAAATGAAGTGTTACTCATGAGTTGCATGTGAAAGAAAACTAGAGATTGAACCACAGATCTACATCACTAATTAATTGAGAAAAAAAAATACCCTTCAATCATACCAAACCATCCTATTCAAGTCAATAAAAACCTTTACCTTTTTCTATTAAGATACCTTGTATACATTTTTTTAAGGAACAAAACAAATTTGGTATAACATCAAATTAAATGATCCAATATTAAAATATATTAAATACATTTTTTTTCAAGTAATTAAATACATTATTATTGTCTTAATTACACAGCTTTTATTTTTTTCCATTACTGGATTAAATGGCCTTTATTAAAATTGTCTTTTTCCATATTTTGTGACCAAATAAAAAAAAAATCCATTTTTTTTACCAACTTTGGTCAACTATTTCAAAATAAATAGACCTTCAAAGTGCAGAAAGAGACATTCACATTCCTGGGAGAGAGAGAGATTGAGATGGGTTTTGAAATGAGAGTATATGCTTGGATTGCAGTGACCCTTTTATGGGTTATTTTTCCATCTGCATTATTGAGTTGTAACTTATATGAAGGGAGTTGGGTTTATGATAATTCATATCCTCTTTATGATTCTTCAACATGCCCTCATATTCGAATTGAGTTTGATTGCTTGAAATTTGGAAGACCAGATAGAGAGTATCTCAAATATAGGTGGCAACCCAGCAATTGTGATTTACCAAGGTACTAGTTAATTAACTAGTTTATGTGTTCTTTATTTTCTCTTAATTTCATTTTGTGTGTTATTAAGTTCTTTGTGTTTTGATTAATTTCTATGATTTTTTTTTTGAGTGGTTTTTTTGAGTGGTTTTCCTGCATTTGCATTGTGTGTGCGTTAGAATGTCAAGAATTGATAGATCACGATGTTAGGGTTTTAACCAGTAAACGAAGGTGAGAAGTTGAGAAGATGGTGGTGGTGGGGGTGATGGGGAAGATGCTCAATTTAGGTTTTTATCGGGGTGGGGTATTTTTCTCTTCTAACAAAGTGAATTAGGGGATAACATTTCCCTAAAATAACTAAAGCCCATGAGCCCGACGACACCTATAACCCGCACAAAATCAATAGCCCTTGAACAGACAAAAGGGAATGACTTCTACCACCCTCTATTTCTCAATAACACCTATCACCCCACTTTCCTCAAAATACGCCTCCCTTCCTCTTTCCGCTTCCTCCGATTAGCGCCCCTCCCTTGTTCCTCCCTTTCCCCATCCCTGAACGCCAACCTCAGCCAAAACCCCACTCCCCCCCCCCCCCCCCCCCCCCCCCCAAATTTTTGAAACATTCTAGCAACAAGATGTAGAAAGCCACTTTTTTCATGTTCCGATTAATGTTGTAAGTAAACACAAAAGACTTTTGCCATCTTGTTGCTAGAATGTTAAAAAAAAATTGAAAAAAAATGTGTGGGGGAGTCTTAGGTGGGATTCGAGGTTATAGGTGCGGACAAGAGGTGGGGAAACAGGTGGCAACAGATTGTAGTAGTGGGGAGGAGGGAATCAGGGAGTGGGAACGACAACGGAGGGGGAATGGGAGGGGGTAACAGCGATCAAAGTGAGAAAGGCGGAGAAATAAATGATATGCACGTTCTTAGGGTGGAAAGGAGTTTGGGACTGTGCTACTCACAATTACTAGGGTATTAGAAGCTACTCCACATCAAAAGTTAAGTTTGTATGATGTCCATCTAAAGTGATGTAAATGTAAGCTTGTTTTATAAAAAAATTTGAGAAAATCTTTTGATACTCTCCTTTTCCCTTTTTGCACTTTTCTCACACACTTAGTAGTATATATGCTGAGTGTAGGAGGGAAGTGTGGAAACAAGAAAGATGTCAAAAGAAAAATCCATATTTTAATGTTGGTTTGAAATATTTCTGTAACAATAAAACAACAATTTCATAATAAGAAGGGTTGGTCTGAACGGTAATTCGGCTTGGATCCCTCTTTAAGGTCTCGCGTTCGAATCTTGGCTAATCAAGTTCTCCGACATAGATTAGTAATCGACAAAGCCGGCGGAGATGGATACTGCGCACCAAAAATCTGATAACAAAAAAACAACAATTTCTTTGAAAAATGAACATGGGATCTACTCATTTGTAGGTTTTGGCCACCATTAGTTATCACTCTAATCCTAAATCCAAAATCTATCTTCGTTTCCTAGTGGTTTGAACCAACTGCATGTGATACCTTGTTTGTTTCAACTTTTTAGGGATGGATGTATGTAAATATTGCATGTGATAGTTTTTTTTTGACAATGCATGTGATAGCTTTAATAATAAAAAAAGTGGCAACATAAACATTATTCTTAGTCAAAGAAAATAACTTTAAGATCTTTTAGAGTATACTATCAGCCCGTGAGCCTAAATGAAATGCATTTGCATCTAATTAATTAGTCAAATTAGGCATGACCAGAAGTTTTTTTAGCATGTGTAATACTCTCTTATAATAAGGACCAAAAATTTATAAGGATTAAGGCCAAAAAGTATATTAAACCAAAAAAATTTATTCTCTTACTGAAAATATATTTCTTCCATTTTGATAATTAGTTTTCTTATTTTACAACATTTATTTAAAAAAAACTGTTATATTTAATCAGTAGCTAGATTCTTAAACACTCACTACCGATACAATTTTTGATTTTTGTAATAAAAAAAGGTTATTCCATGCAGATTTGATGGGAAAGCCTTCTTGACAAAATTCAAGGGGAAAAAAATAATGTTTGTAGGAGATTCAGTGAGTCTGGATCAATGGCAATCATTTATATGCTTACTTCATTCTTCTGTACCTCAAACTACAGTAATACAGAGTGGAGCTGATCCCATCACCAACTACACTTTCCAGGTTAGTAAGCTATCTCGTTATAGAAGAGTACTCCCTCTCATTCCAAATACAGCTGCAAAATGGGTCGGGCCCGCCGGGCCGGGTCGGGTTAGCCTGAAAAATGGGAGGGATTGGGCCGAAGGAATTGAGCCCGTTTTTACATCCAGGCTTTTTAGCCCGGTCCGCAAAAGTCTAAGCCCGCACCGGGCTAGCCCGACCGGGCCATGGGTAGCCCGCGAGCCCGTGAATATTCATCTTTCCTTTTACTATTTAGAAAACTTAATTACAATAATAACACATAGCAAAGCTAATTCACTCGCTATTTTTTCTTCAGTTTCTTCAAATGCATTGTGCACTGGGGTGAATTACTGACTAGTGTGTGACTAGTATTTATACAAAATATTATTTGCCTTCAGTTAAGAAAAGCACCAAAGCTAATTATATAAATGCACATGCATAATTACCTAATGGCTACACATATATGCCATTTATTCCAAAAAAAAAATATATATTTCATTTCTATAAATTGTGGGTAAACAGAACATGGTAAGTATTCCTAATGGCTACACATATATGCCATTTATTCCAAAAAAAAACATATATTCCATTTCTATGAATTGTGCGTAAACAAAACATGGTATGTATTTAACTAAATAGTACCATTCAACATTCTTGTGGAAGAATGCCCAACAGCTTTAATCTTGGGAGGGCTTGGGCCCATCATTTTGTCTGGTTACATGATTGTGTCGCTAAAAAATCGTGCATATTGCGGGCTAGCCCGAAAAGCCCGCGGCCCGCATAGGGCCGGGCTTGGGCCATAAAGGGTGAGTCCGAATTTCAACCCGGGCTTTTAAGCCCGGCCCTTAAAAGCTCGAGCCCGTAGCGGGCCGGCCCGATATGGGCCGGGTAGCCCGTTTTGCCAGCTCTAATTTCAAATACATCAACTTGGGTTAACCACCTTTTGCTTATAAAAAAACAGAGGGAATACTAGCTAGCAATATACTGTATGATACATTTTTTAATATTCTTTTTATCATTAGTTAAAATTAATTCGTTGAGTTTCACTATTTTACTGGGATGAATTAATTTCAACCAATAATTAATAATTTAAAAGAGTGTAGTAAAAAATGTGTTGCTACTTACTTAGTAATTTGTGTTATTTGGATATCCAAACTTTCTGACATTCGCAGTACTTAGTTAACACACTTAAATTTTTTGTTAATTCAGTTTAATAAGTGGGTAACTTATTAACTATCAACCGAATTGAATTTATAACCACAAATTTGAAAATGAGTGAGCATGGTTTCCTAGGGGTCTAAATTAGGGATGGCCATTAAACCCAACCTTGTGGATACTCACCCAACACGACATGACCTGAGTTTGACAGCGCAAACATGCTTTGACCAGGGGCAAAGACAGGTTTGGGGATGTCGATACTCGGCACACCAGTGCCCTAAACTAGCTTGACTAAACACTTATTATTATTTTTTATTTTAGGCATTATATATATATATATATATATATATATATATATATATATATATATATATATATATATATATACTTATACATTTGTTTTAGATATTTTTTTATTTCTAATTTTGATCTCTTTTAAATCGAAAAAATCTATTTTAATCTTTTAATTTTATTTTATCATTGCATAATAATTATAATTTTATGTATTAATTAACATAGATATAAATTTTAAATGTTTCCTCTAAATAGTGGCAGAATCGAGGACCCGCATAAAAATTTGACCCTGTTTGGGGTGGGAATAGGAAGGGCGAAACCCAACCTCGCTAGAGATAGGGGCAAGGTCGGTCAAAACCTACCCTGACCCGTTGCCATGCCTCTAAATCAACATGTATGTACGTAATTGAATACCTAAAAACTATGATTAATACTTTTCAAATTCATTAACTCGGTTGAATTTATGGTTATACACCAATTAACCATTTAACAAAATGTCGCACACGTGTCAAAAAAATTGAGTTACAAATAAATTTTCTACTAAATAAAAATATCATCATTAGAACTAAGGGTAACCTACTATCTTTCATAATTGTTGATACAAAACTATTGAAATTCAATTTTATTTTAAAAATTTAAAGCAATTACAATAATTGTGCAGGATTATGGAGTTCAAGTGATTGTCTTCCATTCTGTATATTTAGTGGACATTGAGCAGGAAAAAATTGGCAGAGTCCTTAAACTTAATTCCATTAAAAATGGAGAATTATGGAAAGACATGGACGTTTTGATTTTCAACACATGGCTATGGTGGTATCGCAATGGACCCAGAAAACAGTATGAATTCAACATAAACTTATCTCAATATTAATTTTAAATTATTATTATATCTAAAAAAGTTTGAATATTTGAAAATTGTTACTAATAAATTGGTGATTTTAATTTTGTATTGCAGATGGGATTATATTCAATTAGGTAACAATATAACGAAAGACATGGATCGTATGCAAGCTTTTAGATATGGTTTGACAACATGGTCTCATTGGGTAGATACAGTTGTGGATACAAACAAAACCAAAGTCCTTTTTCAAGGAATTTCTCCTCAACACTACCAGTAAGTTTATTAAATAATTGCTTTTTTTAATTGGATTGTGCTTTTTTTCTTTTTCAGTGTTTTTAATTAGTTACTCTGAATTTTTTCAACTATTAAAATAAAAAAAAATCACTTTTTTTTTGTTTGAAACTCAATAGAAATTACATATTTAAAATCATTGAAATTTCAAATTTTATTATATTTCATCTGAAAAAAATCTTCAACTTTTTTCTTTTATGAACTTTTTACAAAATCATTAAAATTTCAAATTTTATTATATTACCATCAAAATTTTGTTTTGAAATCATTTCTGATCTAAATATATCCTAATCTCTTAATTATTTAATAGAAATTATTTGAGAGAACTTAAATAAAAGGAAGAGACAAAAATATTGTTACATTTGGAAAAAAAAAATAGATAGATTAAATTTGAAACAAAAAATAACTGAGGATCAAAGTTTCACATTAATCACAACATAGGAATATATGGTGCAATTAAACCAAATATCATTTTGTCACATAAAGTTTCAAGCATTCCCGACCTAGCTAAAATCTTTTTTTTAGTGAGGTCTGAAACAAATTCTTAGTTGAGGTTTTTTTTCCTTAAAGTGAGAAATTGTAAGTTGTCTTATTGCCACTATTTGAGACCCTTTTTATTTTATAATTTATAAAAAAAAATTACCAATAAAATTCTTTTGTTGGTGGGCCTAAAGCTAGAACTTTAGTAACCTTACCCTTACATGCTTATAAAAAAAAAACCTTACCCTTACCCTTACCCGACCCTTTCAAGAATAATTAACATGTACAATTGTTTTTTTTTGACAAATGTAAAATTGTTAATGGGTTTTAATCTATCTCTATTTTTATGTGTGCATATAAAATAGTGGGGAAGATTGGCATGAACCAGGAGTGACAAATTGTGCAAAGGAAACACTTCCATTGAATGGATCAACATACCCAGGTGGATTACCAAGACCATCATATGTATTGGAAGAAGTGTTGCAGAAAATACAAAAGCCTGTTACTTTGCTCAATATCACAACTTTATCACAATTGAGAAAAGATGGACATCCAAGTTCTCACAATGGCTTCCATGGCATGGATTGTACTCATTGGTGTGTAGCTGGGGTTGTAGATACTTGGAATCAGTTGTTGTACGCTGAAATCATGAGTTAGACTTAGAATCAATACAAGTATATCACATATACAAAATTAGTTTTATCAAAACTTATAATAATCTAATAAAATGAGATGTTTTTTATACAACATTTTGAATATAATTTGAACTTAGTATTGTTCTTACAAGCTTTGAATCAGAACCCTCATCACTTGTTACATCATTCCTCCTTGTTACTTCACTTTCATTTGCATCTCCTCGAGTTCAAGTTATGGCTTCCTATCCCTATTATTTCCCCCTTCCATAGTTTCAAAATCCATACAATTCTCTTCTTCGTTGTCGAGGTTGGCAAACATAGAGGGACTTGAAAACAATTTCGTTGACAAACTCCTACTCAACGACACACAACCACCGTAAGTGGAAGAATCTATTGACGACACATCTAAGGAGCACAAGTGCAGATTGAAGGTTTTTGTTGGCAGTGGCGTTTGGGAAAGAAAGGTCGGTGGTAAGGCTGAGTGGAGTGAGTTGTAATGAGACCTTGGGTTCACTATAGTTAGAATAGGCTTGACAACAAAACCCAACCTCGCAGGTACCCATTGACTCAGTCCTGATTTTGACAAGGAAACCCTACTTTGACCCGAGGTGAGGCAAGGTTGGAGATATCGATACTCGACCCACCCTCAATCATAACCTTCCAGACTAAACAAAATTTATTTATTTTATGCATGCATAGTCATTCATTTTTTAAAATTTTTAATTTTAATCTTTTCCATTAAAAAATTTATTTAGATGTTTTAACTCTCTTAATTATCAGATATATTTTTTTCAATTTTTCTGTCTAAATGGAGCAAAGTCGGGAAGCCTGTCGGCAGGGAGACCCAATTCTGTTAAGTAAAGAAATGAGACTATGAGAACCCATTTTCCAACCCCGTCAGAGATGGGACGAGGACAAGAGAGGGAGGCAAAAGCCACTCCCGACCATGCTTAGGTTAAAGGAAAAGGTAAGGGGTGGCTGATCAACAATCACAATTGCTATAGTGAAGAGTTATGGGGAATGTTGGGGAGGAAAGAGGGGATTTCAGGGGTCCCGTGGAGGTTGGGGGATTGGGAGAGAGAAAGAGATAGGGCCATGGGAATTTTGGAAACAATCGGGGAGCAAGGGTGCTGTTAGAAAAAGGAGGTGCCAGAAACCGCCACCTATCCTATGACTCTAGTTTTTGGTCCTCATTTTGTAACTACTAAATAAAACTTGGTTTCTAATAATTCTGAATACATGTTATAATTATTATAATTAAGGTACTATATTGATGATGTCCATTTCTCCAGAAAACTAAATGTCAGTCTCCATTTATGAAGAACTAAATTGACATTGCGTAACTCTGAGAAATAAAAATGATGTCAACTAACCCAATCTTTCCAGAACCAACCAGTGATTTACTTTAAAAGATCTTCAGAATATGATTATATTAAAAACTCATCTAACAAAATAAAACCTAACTACCACCAACACATGAATCTGATCATCAGGAAAAAAAATAGAAACAAATATAAGGTATGGATCAAAGCATATATTATATTAAATACCATGTATATATGGAATTTTTGTTTAGCAGCAGCAGTATGGTGATCAGCAAAATAAAAGCTATTTACATGAATATTTCAATCATCTGCGACATTCAGATTGTACTTACATGAATTTCTCGTAATGCTCTTTGAGTTTTTCTGTCTGCTGGCTCGCTAGCTTCTCTTCTTCTTTTATTAGAATCTAATCGCAAACAAACACATGTTAGAATAACACAATCTATCATGGCATACATTAAACAAACATAACTTTCAATGATTTAAGTCAGTTTTCAGCATTGTTTTGACACAAGACAGTGTACTAGATGTTTATTCCATACAAGTAAAATAAAAGTGTCTAAGCGCTACTAGGAATAACTAGAAGTGAAGGCATTAGAGTTCAAAGGAAAAAAATGTTATCACTTCAACAAAAAAGGAAAAAGAAAGCGAGTTCTTTAGAATTTGAAATACACCAAACAACATAAAGTCAACCAAAGCTGCATACAATTTTTTGGATTCTAACTTTTCTTAGAATTTGAAATCCAAATGATCTAAAAAGTTTAGTCTAAAAAAAATATTCCTTCCATCTCGACATTTTCCCATTTGTAATTCTGTACCTCATGTTTTCTTATATTATTTAACAATTTCACCCCGACTTCCCTTATAACCTGATAGGAACCAACTAGTAGATTGAACGAAAAGGATGATTACAATGTATCCCTAGAGTATTCGAGAGACTCTAGAACTCTCCATAGTGCCATAAGGCCCAATTCTTTACAAATGATTACATGCCTTCCTCCCTAATCCCTCTTCTCTATTTATAGGCTATATGCCTTAATGGTATTCACTAACTAACCATTCAACCAATTAACTAACTAACTCAACCTAATTAACAAATTGTAACTAACTAGCTAACTAAGTCTAAGCCCATAACAACCATACGGCTTAGTCCTATCAATACTCCCCCCCTGGACATTCACCTTGTCCTCAAGGTGACTAAGAAGGAGGAAAAAAATATACAATAAGAACAACAATTCTAAAACAAAATTCTGGTTGATATACTGCTTTAATTGCTCTTCCTCGTGTGGTATCAGAGCCAGGTTGACGAATATGATGACATTACTCCAATAAGCCAAGAGAAGTCGTGCGGGAACTCCGGCTCGTGAACCACTTAACATTGGTAAATGTAGGAGTTAGCTCCCCAAACTGGTTGCATCCTCTAGTGTCCATGGTATATAAACCAGAAAATGAAAGAATAATTTTCTCAACCCTGTCAGCTGTAATATTAATACAACCCATTAGAATTATAGATTTGATCTTGGCATTCATAATGTTCCATAGCATGGTATCAGTGCAGCAATGACCTAAGGATGACAACTTGACCTGCATTGAAACTTCTTTGTAACACCTTACAGAGGCTCCCCAATACTTGCGGGTCATCAATGCAATTACAAGGGACTTTGAATCAGATCTCAAACACTGGAAGACTCTTGCCAAAATAGGAGGACCATTCAATAATCCCCAACTTCCCACCTTAGGACCATCAATACAAACTTTAGGAAAAATAGCATCACAACATAGATCCTCACAACACGTGGTTTCATCTTTTTCCATAGTTCCCTTATCATTCAAATCACAATATGAGCTTTGATCAACCCCAATAGAATTGTCCCTAGCATATCCCAAAATCACAATGTCCTTATCAGTGGAGTTTCTAACATGCATTTTATCAAACATGAACTGTGCAGATTTCATTTCTAAAAGAACATTCTTCACAATTTTATTTATCGAACAGGAACTATGCAGCTTCTGTTGCATTTTAGCCATGATAACTACCTTGGTCAGATTTGCAGTAATAACATTTTGGTTTTCTATGATCACCCAATGCCACCCTCCTTCACCGCACTCAGACAGAAACCATTTTTCTCTTGCATTTTTCCTTCTCAGAGTTGCGTCAATTTCAGAAATATTAGTGCAACAGTAAAAGCTTATACTTACCCATGGTTGTTTCATCAAAAGCCACCCCATAATCAGCTTGGGAGGACCGGATGATGGCCGGAACGAGGATAACCGCTTCGGCGGCTCCACCAAAGGAGACGATGCGTGCACCAAGAGCGGCGATCTTGGAGCATTTCTCCCTTGCGGGTTCGGGTCGGGTTCTTGCAGATTCCGGGTCGAGCTCGCAATTGGCGCATCTGGACTTCTCATTTTTACCTTACCCAACGTAATTTGGGCCTGGCCCATTAGGATCGAAAAAGGGCCCAACTCGTAATTGAGCATGAGACCCAACTCGTATGGTGACCGCAACGGCGTCCTTGCGCCCTTCCTCTCGTCTTCGCGCTCCAGCACAAGCAGCAACTGTCGCGGCTGTGGCCACTCCCCGGTGGTCGTGGTGGCGTCCGGTGGTCTGGACGTGGACGGCGGTGCCCAAGACACTCTAACCTTCAATCTTTTCTTTTTGTCCGCTTCTTCGTTCCCTTCTCCGGCAACATTCTGGTCCGGTGGTTCCGGTGGCGGTGGTGGCTCCTTCCCCACTCTTTGCTTTCTTTCTCTCCGCATCGTTCTTGAAGTTGTGCGAAAAACTTCGCTCACACGAGCACCGGTCACGGGCGACGAACCAGGAGGTTCTGGTGGTGACGGTTCAGCCTTGGTTCGTTCTGTTATGACAAGCTGTTTCGGCTCCGATAGTACCAACGATGGCCCAAGACCCGTTGACACTCTCATGGACCCTGAACTAGCCATTTCGTCACTGTAATTCTGCATTCCTTTCCGGTGTGTAGTTTTCTTGGAAACGATTCTTGAATCCTTGGTTGCTCGCCTTCTTCTCCACCTTACAGTGATGCCTCTCATCTTAAGTGCTAAACTAACATTCTGCTTGGACCATATTTGGACCTTGCAATGTTCAGTTTCCACCTCTGATTTCTTGCTTCCCGTTGACGATGTAGTTGCGCCTTGTTTCTTGAAATTCTGAATTGAGGACTCTTCTTTTACAAGAACAGGTTCTTCAATTCTGTCCTCCACAAGACTGGACTGATCAAGAGTCTGTTTTGTGTCACTGAAACGCTCCATCTTGGGGACTCCACAGCTGCTGTCGGGGAGCACCACTGGCTGAGGCGCAGCGATGAGTTGCTCAATGCGAGCAGCTAGCTCATTGAGACGATCGAAGCGACGCTGATCGCGAACCTCAGATTCTTGCAGCAGCCGTTCCCATTTGTCTAAACGCGAATCCATTGTGGTTGAAACAGATTTCTTGCACACAACGAATTTCCTCTCGGATCGGAACTCGCTTTGATACCAGTTGATAGGAACCAACTAGTAGATTGAACGAAAAGGATGATTACAATGTATCCCTAGAGTATTCGAGAGACTCTAGAACTCTCCATAGTGCCATAAGGCCCAATTCTTTACAAATGATTACATGCCTTCCTCCCTACTCCCTCTTCTCTATATATAGGCTATATGCCTTAATGGTATTCACTAACTAACCATTCAACCAATTAACTAACTAACTCAACCTAATTAACAAATTGTAACTAACTAGCTAACTAAGTCTAAGCCCATAACAACCATACGGCTTAGTCCTATCATAACCAGTATAAGTGATAAAGATTATAACACCATTCCTATTGGCAGCTCCCAGAAACCTACTAGTAATTTACATACTTAGAAAAATGTTTAATGTGACTGCTAACTGCTCCTCAACTAAAGAAAAATATTGAAATAAATAAACATTTCTTAGAGGTTCACTTTGAAAATTGAAGAAATTGGAACAGTGATAGCAATAAGAGCTATAAAAAACTAATTGATTACTAGGAATAAACTTACTCTGTGCATAGTGTCTATTTCAGCAGCATGTTTATGCGTAAGGTTCTTTAATTGCTTAGCCACCTCAAAATCAGGGTCATTTGGCTCCAACCAACCACACTTAATTTTTCTTTGAGGCTTTATTGGCCGATCATCAAACATTTCCATTACCGCTGGACGAGCCCTCACAGGTCGTGGCATCCCAGACATCATGAAAGGATACTGAGCTATCATTGATGTAACCTCCTTCACCTTCTTTGCAGAGTCCAATTCTACCAATGCACATTGTGGCAGATTACTTGGCCCCATGTAATTGGGGATAAACCTCACATTTTTAACAGCTGCAAACTGCTCAAGAGCCGTTCGTATGACAGATTCAGTAACTTGTGGTGACAGATTGTCAAAGTAGATTGTCCTTTTAACCTTCTCCTCAAATGCAGCATACTCTTCCGCTGATGTTGCCATGTGTAAGGCGAATGAAACCTAAGAATAAAAAAAGTTCCAACTTAGGGTAATCGATATTTATTTATATATTTTTTTAGAAGAGAAAAGAAGACTGAGGACATACAAATAGAAGACATATAAATAGAAGAAAACAATAACATATTCAGACATCAGTATGCTTTCCTTAGAATCCCATAAACAAAGTGTTAATTAGCATTGGAAGTGGCATCAAGAAACAATATAATGTCTCTAAAATACAGAACACAGTAACTTATTTATCTTAGACAGAAAAGAATAAATATCAATTTCTTCAAAATTTATGAGCTAATGTAGAATTAATTGAATCACACTAAATGCAGGAGAAACGACCTTAGGGTATGTTTGGATGACAGGTTTAGGAGAGGCGGGGAGGGCTTGATTTTCAATTCTAAATTGAGGAAGCTATAAAATATTTCTAAACAAAAATGAAGTGTGATCAACAATGGTTTATCATTATCTATCATGTTATTCTTTCAATTTTTTAAAATCTCAAATAGATATCAAAATATAGACCAAGCCCTCCAAACCCCTCCCCCCCCCCCCCAAAACCCTCCCAAACATACCCTTAATGTTGACAAGATCTGGTGATGATTGCAAATAGTTGCTATGAAATTTATAAATATAAATAGAAGAAGAAGAAAAAAAGAACAGATTCAGACATCAGTATGATTTCCTTATAATCCCATAACCAAGCTATTAATTAGTATTGGAAGTGGCATCAAAAAACAATATAATGTCTCTAAAATACAGAACACGGTCGTTTATTTATCTTAGACAGAAAAAGATATCTCCTGCAACTCACACAGCACACTAAAGAAAAATAGATTAAGACCAAAGCATAACTGCATAAACTACATTCGAGAAAAAGCTATCTATTGGCTAAAAATTATAGCCATATATGGGATTACATCAAGCTCATTATAAGCCAAGAAAGAAATCTAAAATACACAAAGCAATCAAAAATTAAAACTGATCTTGGAAGTTCAGATTATAATACTATATTAGAGCAAAGCATTCAAATTTAGAAAAATAAACATGTTTAGATATATTGTATCTCAACCATAGTTAACAACATGTTTGTGTAAGTACTAAGTAAAAATAGTTATCTCTTGAAATTGAAGGTAGATATTACAAACTGATACAAGATAAAACTTGGCAGATAACCTTCTCGTTCCTGCATGATGGAGCCAAATGTCCTTTACTTTGTATGTTACAAATCAATAAAGCCACTCATAGGAACTTTAAAAATTGATCTACTATAATGAGTAAACAATTTGGATAGAAATTCAGATAATAGACAAGCAAGATCCAATTAAAATACGTGGAATCAAATCAGTGCTTGAACAAATCAGAGCTTGTAGGTTCTTGTATGGACGAAAAAATGGTTCTCCCAAGTCACACTTGGACTTGGACTTGACAATGTAAATCAAGTAGTAAATGCACAAGTCTGTTGTGCTCTATATTGCATACTTGTTAAGTTAAAGACAATCAAATGTTGTTATATGGGCTTTAATTTTAGGAAGCAAGGGCTACCAATTCAGCAACAAGCAAGATGAAGGCTGACTTGCAAAGATTAAAGCTACAAAGCAATGGATATTGAAAAGGATGAGAGCTATAAATTTAGTAATATACTAGCACCCAAAACACATAAAATGAGAAGCAAAACATTTTGGTTTGAGTCCTATAGATACCGATATTGCAACTTCCACAGAACAAGCAAAACACAACATTGCAATGAGTAGCAAGCATATTCGTTTTTAAATTCAGGATACAATACAGTCTGAGATTTATGCCTCAAAATTTGAGATACAAAGCTTCTTAATTAAGAGAGAAAGTCAATTATTTTTTGGATTTCCTGAAGTAATGCAAAAGGGGAAATCTTTCTTGGCTTCACATTAGGAAGATAATTCATCTCAATTGAGTTATTTACACTTATGGTAAGACTTGTCAAAAGTTCATTTATGAGTTATGTATCATCCTATTTGTTCTCTTTCTCTATCAAGCATATGTTCACTAACTAGAGTCAAGTAGAATTAGGCTTAACTAGCTGCAACAAGAGAGCTGCGGCGTGCTAGAGCTCAAGTGAAAAAGAAGAAATTTGTTTCTTTTGGGCACCCACAAATGCCACAATGCAATAACTAGGCATACATTTACAAGTTTAAAAACCAGCAATTATTTCACAACTTAATAAGAAATATCCTCCTTCAACGTCATCTCACTCATCGACTGAAAACACTTTTCAATCAATAAACACTTAAACAAACCAGAATCATCGATTTATAAATACAACATACATTGAACCCATACAGCTACATAGCCATCAATTTGGCAGAGAAAAGGAATAAGTACACGCATGGAAAATCTGCATACAAGAAACGGAAAGATTTCATACCTCTTTTCTTGATGAGCAAACGAGTAATCAAAGCGCGACAATGAGGGCAAAGATTCACGAAACCGACGACGATGAATTAGGGAGAGAATGGAAGGGTTATGGTGGCGAACGACGAGCCAGGGAGAAGTGCACAGTTTGCGATATGGTAGAAACCTAGAATTCTCATCGGAAATGGAATAAAATTCATTAGAAGAAATGTCTTGGAAAATAACTGCATTTAGCATCAAAACCAACCCTACTTAACCTGTGCAGAAGATCGACAGCAGCGTTGTAATACCCCGTTATCTCGTACATAGAATATATACTAGGATATTGGGTATAATTCCTGTTTATGGACATCAAAACTAAAACGAGTTCAAGTCGTACTATCGAAATACATAAACCAACGGAAATATATAAGCAAAATAACTAAGTCTTCAAGCTCTCCATTAGATGTACCATCTAGCCATGCTTCTTTGCTTTTGTTTTTCTCTCTGTCTCTGTAAAACCACAACACATAAAGGGTGAGATAAACATCTCAGTGAGTTTTATCGAGACCCCTTACTACACACTTGCGGTTCATTATGCATTATTTCAATCGCAGCCCGAGTCTGAATAGCTACGTGTAACATTAACATACGCACAACCCCGACAATTCAATTTATGATTCTCGGTGAACCCCAATCCACTAATCCTTTCATTAGTGGGCAAACTTGGAAGAGGGGGCCTAAGTTATGGGCTCATGACTTTCCGCCCCTAGTATGCTACTCGTAGAGGTCGTCACTCCAATCACTATCATTATTACAGTGATTATCATACCTCGATGAGACATCAAGTCATTTCATTTTCATTGCATTAGGTGGTTACCAAAACCTTAACGAACAATAAGTCTATTACATTATCATAAGCTTGTGTATTCTCACTCGTAGACCCTAAACGGTTACAATTCATTTTGCATAACATAGAGAATTCACCATTCATTAATCATACATACGCATTTTCCACGAATTACGGTTATTTCATCAATATATATGGTCGGGAAAGGGGTTAGGATAGGTTTGGAATCAATTAGAACGGATTCGGATAGGTTTTGAAAACGTTGGCAGAGGGGTACGCACGACCCGTGTCAGAACACGCACGGTCCGTGCGTGAAAATAAGGTTTCGCAGGCTGGGTAACAGAACCAGGCGCACGACCCGTGCGTATGGGGCGTATGGATCGGGTCTGTTCACCAAACCTGCAGAAACCACATTTTCGCGTACGTCGCGTAGTCGTTCGGGTCCCAAATCTCATTCCGATCGATTCCTTAACTTATCCCTGCATATTATCAATGCCACAACCAGTCCAATTAACATTCATAACGATCAAACAAACACAAAACAATCAATTAAACTTTCGTTTCAAAAATACAATTTTCGCAATTTCACAAATAACGGTTTTGACTCAAATATCGAAACGAACGTTGAACGACACAAAACCAGAGCATGAAATGATCAGTTCAAAAACGAAAACCTAAGCGGGTAGAACTCACAGTGAATGTAATGAAAATCACAATACAAGTTGATTGGTGAAGTGCTCTACTCAAAAGTGCTCCTAGGAACCCCAAAATCGAATCCTAAGAAGCTCCAACCAAGACCAAACTCGCTCCAATACTCCTCAAACTCGAAACCAACTACCCAAAACAGAGTTACTCCCTTTGAATCACTTGCCAATGGAAATGAAATATGTTTTGGACTTCAAAACCTCCTCCTAGCTCCAAAATGAGTGGAATGGCAACAAATGGAAGTAGGAGCTTCCCTCTCTCTCTTCAACTCGATTTCTATGGAGAAAAGGAAATGGTGTTTGGGCTTGTTTCAGCTGGTGTTTTTAGTATCCATGGATAGAGGAAAGAAAATGGAGAAGAATGGTGGTGATAGAACTCACATGCATCAAGAATTGAGAAAAATCCCTCCTCTTCTTCTTTCTCTCACTCTCGCAACTCTCTCCTCTCTCAAGCTCTAGTTTTCTGTTTTTGTTCCTTCTCTCATTCAACAACTAAGTGTGTGTGTGTGTGTGTGTGTGTGTGTGTGTGTGTGTGTGTGTGTGTGTGTGTGTTAGTGATGTTGGGTCAGCTGGGAAAAAAATGGAATGGAAAAGACCAAAATACCCTTAATTACCGTCAATTTCCACTTAAAACTCAATTTTAAATCAAACCATTAATCCATAATTCCTATACTTAACATATATAATTTGGCAAGCCAGCACCCAATCAATTTATTTAACCAATCACAATTATCTCACAAATGATCAATTATTCTAAATTACTTAAATTAGCTAATTAATTAAAGATGACCTATTGCTAATTTTGATTAACGAAATTAGCCAAATTGGAGAGATGTTACAAGCGTAATGAGTTGCGATGACGCAAAATGCTGGTATAGAACGGTGTTCAGTTGGAATGAGAGAAGAAGACGCACAGGGGGGGAGAATTCGCTACCCAGAACAGAAGCGGTTTTTGTTCTGGGTTAAGCTTGTAATCGGGTCGGCCTCTAATAGTCTTTTTTAAGAGACTTTTTATTTTTGACTATTTTTTTAAGAGACTAAATACCATTTTAATGTTTTTTCTTTTTAATTTTATTTATTTTACTGCATATTTGTAACTTTGTACTAATTTAGACTAAATGTCAAAATTGGTTTGTTACAATTTCTTTATGAAACAAATCTGATAATTTTTTAGGGACACGTTAGTCTCTAACATTTTCAAAATGAGACAAGTTAGTCTACGTCCATCTAAAGTTAAACATGTTAGCAAACGTTTTCTCTGTGGCACATAATCTTTCAACATGCTACAATAAGTGACACATAATGTGTTATGTACCTAGCAGTGTTTTGTCGGCTGTTGTTGGTAGGTCTCTTGTTGCCCTGGCAGGAGGTTAGTGAGTGCCCGGGGGTACCTGCAAAGCCACTCCGACGCTCAAGTCAGTAAGAGAATAGGCTAGTGAATTTTCAAGGGAAGAGTGTGTACCATGTAAAGGGCTATGCGAGCCGGTATTTATAGGAAATCGTGCCCGTTTATGGATCGTCGGATCAGCGGAATTGAGCTTAACCGTCCAAGCGTGATTGGGCTTGTATGTTGTGGATAAGGGCCAAAGTGATTGAGCCAATCCATATCCATTGCTAAATGCACCTCCTGGAATTGCTAAATGGACCTCTTGGTCCAGTCCAGAACAGTTGCCCCTGTTACCAAGTGGCTTCAGTCTCAAGAGGGGGGTGAATTGAGATTTAAAACTTTTCAAATCTTTCGAAAACGTTTTCCCCTTTTTCAATGACTTAGATCAATTTCGCGCAGGTTAAGTGGAAGCGAAGGAATTAGAATATAAAGCAGTAAGGCGGTATAACAGTAAAGCAGGAAAGCAGTAAAACACGCAGAGATTTATCCTGGTTCGGTCACCTCCTAGTGACCTACGTCCAGTCCTCACACCCTTGTGAGATTTTCCACTAACCAAAACAACAAGGCTTACAGGTGCCTTGGAAAACCTTTACAGACTCAGGCACTCTCCTCCTAGGATACCCCACCTATGGAGAGCCCTCAAATCTAATATAACAGTAACAAGAGATACCCCACCCCTATTACAATCAACTGCCCTAGAAAGATACCCCACTTCCTAGTACATGCAGCTACCCTAGAAAGATACCCCACTCCCTAGTGAAAATCACAACAATTAAACAATAACAAATGTAAAGACAGAAATACCTCTAGAGTAGGTAGATAATACAACTTGAAGAACTCAACCCCAACTAACTCTTAGCGAAAGATCAGCTCTGACGGACCAGCGGTGCGAGAAGAGCAAAGAATAAAATGTAAAGAGTTTTTCCAAGATGTGATAGATCGTAAACTTGGGTTGTAAAAAATGAAGACTATGAAGTGCCTATTTATAGGCTATGAGAAAAAGAAGTTTACGTTAAAATAATGTAGGAATCGATTCTTTGTTGAAAACATTGGATTTAGGAATCGATTCTTCTTTTAATTAAAAATCGATTTTGACTTGCTTTGAAAAGAGGTGGCAATCGATTCTTGAGATCCAGGAGGGCTAGGAATCGATTCTTATACTCAATGTATTTTGTATGAATCGATTCTTGGCTTTCCTGAGACATGTAGGAATCGATTCTTTTGCTAAGTGAAAAATAGTGTGAATCGATTCTTTCCTTTTTGAAAAATACTTGTGAATCGATTATGCACTTTGGTAAAAATAATATGAATCGATTCTTTCCTTTTAAAGACACTTGAGAATCGATTTTTATGCTTAGTATAAAATAGTATGAATCGATTCTTCCTTTTTAGAAATACTTAGGAATCGATTTGCATACTTAGTGAAACTAGTATGAATCAATTCTTTAGCTTTTGTATTGACCTGAAAATCGATTTTTATATATAGAATAAAATAGAAAAAATCGATTTTATGCTTTTCAAAAATGCTTCTTGTGTTTACGTGTGCATGCATGCATTTTGAAAACTTGTGTGAGTGTGTGAGACTTTGAGAGACGAGCCGACCTTCGGAAGAGCTTACACTTTTTCCTAAGACACACCCAACCCTAAGGACTACCCTTATATTTAAGGACTACCCTTAAACTTGAATCTTCAATCCTTGAGCTTGATTGTCTTGGATTGACTTTGATGCTTTGTCACTTTCATCACCTTTTGCCTTTGGTCACTCTCATCAACTTTGGCTTTGTCTTTTTCATCATCAAAACCTCTTAACCACTTCATCATCAAAACTTAGCCTGCAACACAAGATATCTACATTCTCCCCCTTTTTGATGATGACAAAACATTTACTCATCTCAAGGTGGGAGGTTAGTTCAAACAGATAATGCATATATATGATACTCCCCCTATCATGATGCTCCCCCTGTTTTATTGACTATATGCATAGTGACAATGCTATGATAGATCTATATGCTCATTCTATATGCTTTATGCAACCCTATATTTCTCTCCCCCTTTTTGTCATGATCAAAAGGGTCGATATATGATAAAGTTTGCGAATCGAATGACACAGCTATTTGACAAGGTAAAAGAGCCATTGCGGATTTGTAAGTGATCATCAAAACTTGAAGAAAAACATATTTGAGACCATGAAGAGAATATTTTATCAAACACAGGTAACGGCTAATTATGAGTCTCAAAAACTGTGAAGTAGTTGTTTTAAGCTTTATACATTTCATGCTGCTTAGTTTGAAAGTTGGTGATGGCAGCCAGAATATGGGAGAAAAATTATTTTAGGTAAACAACGATTGTGAGCATGTATTTTTCGAAAAATATCAGTGCTAGCAGTTGATTGTAAAATAGATTTCAAGAAGAAGTAGCACTTTAACTGCAGAAATTCACAAGTCATAATTTCACTTAAATTCACATTTCTTTAAAAAATCACTTTGAAAAACATTTAATTGAAAACTCATTTGAATAAGTGAAGAACCGGGTTTTCTTTTGCAATGGATTTGTGAAAATATCAACTAGCTGATTTTGATGATTCAACTAACTCAATCACACTATCGCCTTTCTAACCATAACCTCTAAGAAGGTGATGTATAATTTCTATATGTTTAGTCCTAGAGGGATAACCAGAATACTTTGTTGTTTCATGCCTTTATAAATATTGTTCTTTAAAGATGCATGAAATGAGGTTCAGGAATTGCTCTATTTCAGTAGTCACATATTTGACTTAATAAACTATTCTTAAGCACATTTTCAAAATAGAGGTAAATAAAATTTTAACCAATCTGACCTTTACCGGTGATTCTTCCTCTATTTATCACAAGTCACATGACGGCTTTTTCCGGGGGTGAGTGTTAAGAACTTTATTGCGTCTCCGGTCATGCGCTATGAGTCTTTGCTGTCAAGGTATCAATATGCCCCCATACCTTGAAGCATACCTGCACTGATCTAAAACAAGGTTCTAGGTACCCAAAAATCTTTGGGTCCTTGTGGGTTAGTGTTTGGCATGGTCCCTTTAGGAACCCATACCTTTTTCACATTTTGATTACCTCTTGCTCTGCAAACGGAAGCAGTATGTCCAGGTTTACCACAATAATAACATTTAATATAAGGTCTAGTGGAAAACTTAGGTCTATGATGCATATTGCTTTTCACAAAATTATTTCTCGGAATCCTAGGATGTACATGTTGTAATTTGGACATTTTGCCTATTGTACATTCAAGCTCATTGATTTTCTTTTCATGTTCTATACACTTATCACATGCATAATTTTCCTTGAAATAGACAAGATCATCATTTTCTTTTCTAAGTTCTAATTTTTCTTTAGTTAAAGCAATAATATCATTTTCAAGATGAGTGATAACTTTCTTGGATTTGCTTAGAGCTTTAGCTAATTTTGAAAATTTATCGTGTAATTCAGTAAAAGCTTCATATAATTCATCATAGGCATCTTGTAAAGATTCAGAGTTAGAATATACCTCAGTTTCACTTTCGCTGTCGTGGTCGGCCATGAGAGCAACTTGACCTTTTTCACTTTCTGAATTATCTGATGAGTTCATGTCATTGTCTTCCCAAGCTATGTAGGCTTTTCTACCATTGTTTCCTTTGGACCCCTTTTTCTTGAACTTTGACAATTTTCTTTCTAAGTTCGGGCACTTCATCGTCAGGTGTCCGGATTTACCACATTCGTAGCAAGTTGGTGGACTTGAGAAGTTTTCTTTGCTTGAGCCTCTTTTGGTTGGGGAATTCCTTTTGAGAGATCTTTCCCTTCTCATGAACTTTTTGAATTTACTAACCATTAGTTCCATTCTCTCCTCGTCTTCATCTTCATCTTCTGAATCATCACTATCGTCGGATGAGCTTGAACTGGAAGTTTTGAGAGCTAATTTTTTGTTCTTCTTGTCTTTTCCTTCATGCTCTGCTAGGCGAGTGAGCTCTAACTCGTGCTCTAGTAGTTTCCCAAACAGGGTGGCGAGAGTCATGGTAGTCAAGTTTCTTGACTCAGTTATTGCAGTCACCTTTGGTTGCCATTCTCTGTTTAGGCATCTCAGCACTTTGTTGATCAAGTCTTCGGGAGGAAATGATTTTCCTAATGAACCCAATTTGTTCACTATATGAGTGAACATTTTCTGCATCTCTGATATTGTTTCACCTGCATTCATTCTAAACAATTCGTACTCTCTGGTAAGAGTATTTTTTCTTGCCCTTTTCACTTCACTTGTACCCTCATGAGTAACTTGAAGATTATCCCACATTTCTTGGGCAGTTTTACAGTTTGAAACTCGAAAAAATTCATCAGCACTTAAAGCAGAAGTAATAATATTTTTGGCAAGTAAATTAAGTTGCACTTTTCTTTTCTCATCATCAGACCATTCATTTCTACTTTTTATTGTAAGAATACCATCTACTATGTGTGTGGGGACGAAAGGTCCTTTTTCCACAGCATCCCAAACATCTAAGTCTACCCCTTCAATAAAAATTCTCACTCTTTCTTTCCAATATGCATAGTCTTCTCCGTTGAATCCCGGAGGACGGAAAAGAGAAGCACCCTCTTGCGTAGACCAACCTGAAGCCATTTCTCTTTAAGCTGCTAGGCCCTTTATACAAGAGTCTAGCTCTGATTCCACTTGTTACCAAGTGGCTTCAGCCTCAAGAGGGGGGTGAATTGAGATTTAAAACTTTTCAAATCTTTCGAAAACGTTTTCCCCTTTTTCAATGACTTAGATCAATTTCGCGCAGGTTAAGTGGAAGCGAAGGAATTAGAATATAAAGTAGTAAGGCGGTATAACAGTAAAGCAGGAAAGCAGTAAAACACGCAGAGATTTATCCTGGTTCGGTCACCTCCTAGTGACCTACGTTCAGTCCTCACACCCTTGTGAGATTTTCCACTAACCAAAACAACAAGGCTTACAGGTGCCTTGTGTTATACCCCAATTTTGTCCGCCTTCTAGTTTTAGTCGTTTATTTTACTTAAATCGTATTTTGAAGTCGCGTGGTTACGAGAATCATCAGTACGGCGTCTCAGTTACTAACCCTGGCCAATTTCAATTACCCTGTTCAACTAAATCGAAATACCGTTGTTTTAAATTAGGCATGCACGCGAATGATCGATCTTTTCGTGCGTTCTTCAATTTAATCTTCGTATTTGGGTTTAGTCGAACCTAATGGGGACTGACAAAGTCATTTTTCTCGCGATTGGGCTTGTCGTTTCGATTTGGGCTTAAGAACGCGATTCTGAGATAATGTTAACGTCTAGTGGTCAACAGGCTTATTTATTCTATTTAGGCCTCATTCTCACGCACTTGTCTAGTTAGGTCCGATATCGCTTTTGTATTTGGCCCGATTTCTTTTATTATTTTTACTTTGTCTATTTTAATTTATTTGGGGCAATATATAGTCCAAAAATGTCAAAAAATTCTATTTATTTTTATTTACAATTTAATAGTGTCCAAGATGTCCAAAAGTCCAAAAATACAAAAATGATAATACTAAAAATACCAAAAAAAATACAAATCCGAAAATGCAAATAATAATAGGCAGCAGCAGCAGATTCAGGGTTTCCAGCAGCTGCTCCCCAAGCTGCTGGGCCTAGGTCGATCCGCTCCAAAACCTGAAAAATAATTCAAAGCCCAGTCAAAATACAATCAATGCCTAAACCTAAAAATGCAGTATAAATCAGCAGTCAAACAGCAGTAGCAGGGCAGGCACGATTTTCGAGGTAAAGCAGCACAAAAAAGGACGATTAGGTTTTTACACTGAAACCCTAATCCCAAAACAGTGGTTTCTTTCTTTGAAGTTCTAAAAATTTCAAAGAAGCAGTAGCAGTGAAGGATCCAAAGAAACAAGTACGCAGGTAGAGCAGTCACAAACAACAGTACCAGTAACTCAGATCCGCAGTGACAACAAAGCAAAAGGATACATACAAGAAGCTGGAATTCAGGTTTGTTTCTGGGTTATTAAATCCGAAATATGCATATACGAATGTAATACCAAAATTAAAGAATAAATTTTGAGACTGTGATAAAGATTATAAAATAGATTAGGTCCTTTTAAAAGGAAAATCAGCAACTTTCGAAACAGTTTTAGAAAATTAGGATTATGGTTTAACTTATTTAGGCTGGTAAATAAGAAACTGAAGCATGCTTTCGTTTCTTTTAAAAAATCAGAATTATTAGCTATAGCCAAATTGGATTTAGAAATAGAGATCAGAAAAAATATAGAAAAAATGTGTATATAAAAAAAAAAGGGGGATCTGAAAATACCTCCGGCCACCACGTACGGTGGTCGTAAACCGAGCCACCACGAGGCACCGTCGACAGCCCACCCCTTTCGCCGGTCTCCAAAACTGAACCAGAAACGCGTGACCACCGTACGGTGGTCATCTCCATCGCCAACCGCCGTCCGTTGTCCTCCCTCCGTTCGCGCGCTCCAACTGCCACGAAACACCAACACTCCGACGACCCAACACAGAAACCAAACCCCCCACAACCGATCCAACTCCTCTTTCTTTCCACCGTACGAGCCACCGTCCTTTCCTCCACCACCGCACCCCAAACAGCCAGCAACGGAACCAAACCACATCACCCATGGAAACCAGATCAGAGAGGAAGTGGATCGTTTGAGAGGGAGTTGATTCGGAGAGGAGGAGCAGAACGTAAGTGAAGATTAGGGTCATGGCGAGAGGACGAGAGTGAACGCCGTTGAGAGAAGAGGGAGCGAAGTCTAGGGATGAGAAGGAGGTGTTGGACGGCGTTGAGAAAATCAGAGTTAGGGAGGGAAGAGGACTGTGCGACGCTGGTTAGTGAGGAAGGTGAGAACGGAGGCGCGTGAGGGAGAGGAGGATGTTGTTGTTTCGGTGAGGAGGAAAAAGCAGGGTTGAGGGTGATGGGTATGGTGCGGCGCCGTGAGAGAGAAGAGAGAATTTAGGGTTGAGAAATTTGGGGGTGGGGAGTGCGGCGCGCTGAGGGAGAGAGAGTTTGAGAATTAGGTTAAATTTTTTAGGTTTAGCTTTATATAGTTAGGGTTTTATTTATTTTATTTTATTTTTATTTTTTTTATCAGAATGCTATTAACACCCCTCCAATTCACGCATACACACCCTCCCTCACTTAAGCCCAGTTTCGCATACTGGGCCCTCCAATGCGAACTGGGCTTCCTTTTTACACCACCTATTAATTATACAACCCCTTGCTGCTAATAACACCCTATTTTACCATTTCACCTCCTTTCTCGTTTTTTTCAATTTAATTTAATTCTCTTCAAGACAAAATAATTTCTCATAAATCAAAAACTTTGTTAATAGTCTCGCGAAGCCTTTGCTTGCATGATTATTAACAATGAGGTACTAGTGGTGATCACTTGGAGCCATTGCTCAATTGATCATCATGAATGCCTGAATTTTCCTAAAGAGTTTCACTAAATCAAAAAAAAAACTTTGTTTGTAGTCTTGCGAAGCCTTTGCTTGCATGATTATTAACAATGGAGTGCTAGTGGTGATCACTTGGAGCCCTTGCTCAATTGATCATCATGAAAGCTCGATTTTCATAATTAAACAAGATAAAAAACAAAAACATTTTCTACACAGAAGAACTACGTAGCTTTGAATTCTCCATCGCACCAGGAGATACGTAGGAGCGGGCCACATCCCGTCAACCATAACAAATAAAAATCATTTTCACA
This sequence comes from Astragalus membranaceus, assembly GCA_039519185.1. Classification (NCBI taxonomy): domain Eukaryota; kingdom Viridiplantae; phylum Streptophyta; class Magnoliopsida; order Fabales; family Fabaceae; genus Astragalus; species Astragalus membranaceus. Next base: position 176,092,727 of record CM076848.1, on the reverse strand, counting down.
ATAAGTTTTCAACAATTATTTTCAGAAGAACCTAGAACTACGTCGCCTTTGATTCTCCACCCGGAGATACGTAGGAGCAGGGCCACGCCCCTGTCAAGCGCAAAAATAAACAATTTCTAAAATTAAAGAATATACAAACAGATCTCCTTCATTTCAAGAGCAAAAGTCTTATTTTCAAAGTAGGGGATTAAGTCGGTCGTACGGCCGGGTTAATCATCGTTTTAAGATAAGTGAACTGTGGTCCTTCAGAGCCCCAGCGCTCCTTCAGCCCCTAGCGGCCCTTCAGACCCCCAGTGGTCCTTCAACACAGATCACACAATCCTAAAACCCCTATATTAAAAAACACCAACACACAAACATTTTCTACACAGAAGAACTACGTAGCTTTGAGTTCTCCATCGCACCTGGAGATACGTAGGAGCGGGCCATGTCCCGTCAAGCACTTTTTTTCTAAAAAACCATTTTTCCCCCTTTTTTCATAATAAATAAAGACTTTCATTAAGATTTTTTCAATAAGAAGTAGAGAGGCAAAATTAAGTATTTTCAAGTCAACACACTAAAAACCACACATTTAATTAAAGGTTCCCTCTCAGTAGAGAGGACGTGTGGGGTGCTAACACCTTCCCTGCGCGTAACCGACCCCCGAACCCTATTCTCTAGTTTCGCAAGACCAATCGCTTTCCAATAAAAGGTTTTTCTAATATTTTCCTTAATAAATATTGGTGGCGGCTTCATTGTCTTAAGAAAAGTTGTGAACGAGGAAGGTTCTCCCTCGGGGACTTTTTCGGGCGCAACAGCTGGCGACTCCACTGGGGACACTAAAAAACATTTTTTCAAAAGTCGGTCAAGCCTAATTAATTAAATGTGTGGTTTATATGATTGATTTGAATATCTTGCTTTGCCTCTCTCTCTTCTTCCTTTTTCATAAGCATGTTACGTCCATGTGCATTCTTCTTCTATGTTTGTTTTTGCAATAGATAATTACTTTTTTGCTTAGTTCCCTCATGCATTTCTTCCCCTTTCTTATCATGTCCCCTTCTTCTCTGCTCCCTTTCCTATGGTAAGCACATGCATACTTCCCCTTTCTTATCATGTCCCCTTCTTCTTTGCTCCCTTTCTTGAGGTAAGTAGTGCATTGTTATTGGCACCCTAGACTAGTTTATATCGGATCGATATTGAACCCTAGGATAAACAACATGCTATTTGTCTGGACTGCTCTGGATTTTCATTTGCAGGTGGGGAAGGGTAGTAATTCCTAGGTGTTGTGCCCTCGACACACACTTCGCATCCTATACTTGTGAGCATTGAGTGGGGCCTAAAACCCAAGGTCTGAACAAAAACCTAGGAGAGTGGGAACGGTTAGTGACTGCCATTCGTAGACCTTTGTCTGTATGGCTCTCATGAAAGTTCCGCCCAAGAGTGCGCTTTGTCATGATGCCTCACACTCGGTAGCTTTCTACGATTGTGGGTGCCATCATGAGAGAGACTTTAGCTCTTGGTTGCCATTGTAAGGAAGTGATTAGAACCTACATGGGAGGATTACCCCTTTCGTCGACTTTAGACCCTAGGATTCCCACCCTTTGTAGGACACGGGGGCACGCCTTTGTTTGTTGCATTAGTTTAGGCATTCCTTTTTCTTAAACTCTATTTCAAAATCGTAGAAAATAATATCCTTATTTTCTTACCCTCTTTTTATGTAAATGACACATCATTTCGCATCCACATCATTTCGCATCCACATCATTTCGCATTCACATCGTTTCGCACCATTGCATTTGCATCTAACAAAAGTTTGAAAAAAAAAAAAACATTCATCTTGCATTCCCTTTCATCACATAAAGATAAAACAAAAACAATTATCATCTGCATAGCATAAGCATTTCATTTATAATCATGCAAAAAAATCCTCGTCAAGTTCATCCAAGATGAGACATTCATGCATAAGCATTATTTCAAAAAAGACACGGTAGAACTACGTAAGCTTTGATTCCTCATTACCATGGGGATACGTAGGATCGGGTCATACCCCGTCAAGCATATTTTTCTAAAACCTTTTTTTCAATAAATCATTTGCATCTCCAAATAATTTTCAAAATCATGTTCCAAAACTAAAAAAACAAAAAAAGAAAATCATTGTGAGTATCATGCATTTCATTGCACAAAAAAAAATGAAAACAAGAAAGCATCTCATTCATAATCATCAAAATGTAGCATTCATGCACCATTTCATTAACCTCATCACTTTGGTTCAAATGCATCATTCCTCCATACATGCATCTCTCAAAAAATGAAGGGGCGTTGGCATTTCATACTTTGCCTTGCCTCTAAAAAATCATCATTTAGAAAAAGGCATCATTCCTGCATCTTTCAAAAGAAAAGGGGGGCATTGGTATTTCGTACCTTGTCTCGCCTCTAAAAAATAAAAAAATAAAAAAATCAAAGTCAAAAATCATTTTGAAAAAAAGGGGCATCATTCTTGCATCATTCGCATTGGCATTTTGTCTTGCATTAAAAATAACAAAATTATTTAGAATAAGCCACGCTCTTCGAGTGGTCATTCTCCACACATTTGCATCATACTTGCATATCATAATTTGTTCATTCATTCATTGCATAAAATAAGAGTTGTGATGAGAAGCGAGACGTTCTTGCGAAACAATCATCCTTTTTGAAAAAGTTTATCCTTACTTGGTTGCAAACTCAAGGTGTTCCAAGGCACTCAGTTTTTCAAATCAATAGCTCATTTGCATTTCTTTCAAAAGCACTGCATCAAAAGACTGAAATAGTGTATCAAAAAAAAAACAAATTTTTTAACTGATGTTAACTCTCTGTGAAGCATTCTTCTAATGAGCGTGCATGCCAGGTGCAGTTTCTCTTGTTTGAGTCAGTCAATTTCCTTCATTCCTTATCCAAGTCTAATCCCGCCCCGTCCACCCATAAAGCATATTCTCTCTCATCAGTGCATACTTGACTTTTTGGTTCATTCTCACTAAGACTTTAAGTCCACCATGCTGGGGCAAGTCTGTGATCATTAATTCCCCTTGATTAATATCATATTCCTTCAGTGCAAGTCTCTCAAAAAATAATAATAATAATATAATAAACAAGAAAACAAGCTCGCTAGGTTGAAAACCCGCAAAGGGCGGCCTAGGCAAAAAGGAGCGCCCGGTGGACTGAAAACTCGCAAAGAGCGGTCCAGGCAAAAATTAGGGCACAAAAAAGGAAAAAAGAGCAAACACATGAAGATAGATAAATTATTGTTCTAAAGTTAAGTCTTATAGAAATAAGCAATCGGGATTTGAAATGAAGTTTGGCCATCTCCTCAAAAACCCCAAAATCCCAGAAAGTCCCTTTCCTACCCACCTTGAGCCAAGGAAAACCAAAATCCAAAGATCACCCTAGGCAAGGATCACCCCAAATAAAAAAATAGTGCATCACTTTTTATCAGCTCACCCGAGTCAAAGAAGGAAAAGAATCATAAAACAAAAAAAAGAAGAAAAAAAAAAGGGGAAAAGAGAAAATCAAAAAAAAGGGGATTCAAAAATGAAAATCCCAAAACAAAAGAAAATACAAAAGAAATGTGAGTGGTGAGCTGGTACATGTTACCACATAACACAAGAGATCCTTGTCTAAATAAACCTTCAAACACTTCATCATTCCAACACCTGATTCCATAAACCTTTAAATACTTCATTTGGCCTCAACATCAAACCCCTTAGTCATTCTACCATGAGACACGAATTTGCTTTAACAGAGCCCAAACAAGCCCAATAACCATCTTCCTCATAGACCATTAACCGTCAATCAACGCCAAACAAAACTCATCCTCCCTTTAGCCTCAAACACTTCATTAAGCCTAACCCTCTTTCCTCCACAAAACACCACAATCCCGAAAAGTCCATTCCGATCAATGACCGGTTGCTTTTGTTCACTCGAATTCTAATCTTAGGACGAACAAGCTTATCTATGTACAATGTGTTTGCTCAAAAGAAAAACAAACGATCAGAAAAAAGAAAGCTGATCAAGAAAGAATAAACCCTCAGAAAAAAAGAGAACTGAGGAAACAAAAACGAACAGTCAGAAAAAACAAAGCTGACAAAATAAAAAAGAGGGACTTGCACTCCAAAACACATTCAAGATGCATTAAAACAAGGTTTAGTGATCACCAGGTAAGGATTCTTTCGCACCAAAAGTCAAGACATCAGTAGAGAACCAAAGATTTGCACTGAGAATACCACTCAGACCCAAAATTTGGGGCATTCTCTTCACCACCCACACACCCCAGTCTTGGGAAAGTCTGTTCAATGCCCATCCCATGTCACTCCAGTTGTCAATGTCATTCCAAAGTGGGGCGAGTGCATTCCCATTCCTTCACCTCATTCATTCCCATAAAAACCTCACCGGGGCAATCTCTCAACTCACTATCCTAAACAAGACCTTTTCATTCTGATTGGGGCAGCTTTGTCCTTGTTATGACTGGGGCAACATCAAATTCTGTGGGTTGAAGCAAAACCCCTTTCATTCCAGCTTTCATCCCAAGAGCCGAAGCATTCCCAATTCATCATCTTCTACACCCCTAGTTGTTGTCACCACTAGACAGGGGCAAATTATTCAAAGACCTGAATGGGGGCAATCTTGTATCTCTTGAGCCCTCAGGAGCTTCGGCAACAACCATGTCTGTCATTCCTTCACTTGCCATAAAAGTCCATGCCCTAAACCAATTCCAAGTTAACTGACTCATTCATTCACATTTGCACTCCTATGCATGCTTACTAAATAATGCTTCAAAGGAGAGAACCCAAGTTGTTTACGTGATATCTAAAATTCAGTCATCATGGAAAGAAAGAGAAAACAAGTGAGGTTATTTGTAAATAAAAACCTTGAGAACACCAGAGTTTGAATCAAATTCAATTTTTCAACAGAATGGGCAATAGTCATCTCAATTCCTTGCATTCAAAGTCTCGCATCTCATCATCACAAAAATGTTTACCTCATGCATCTAGGCATTATAGCATATGCATCAAAGCATTACATTTGCATCTTCACATTTTGTGCATTCATCACATAGCAAAAAGAAAAAACGTTCCACGTCAGTTGCACAGAAAAAGCAGAAATCTTTTCACTGCATTGGCATCATATTAATGTTCGCACTTCATAAAAAGGAAAAGAACAAAGTCATTGCATGTCATTCATCATTGGAGCATTACATTTTGCATCAGATATTTCATAGAAAAAGCAAGGAAAGCAAAAAGAAAACAAAGAAAAGAAACCACAAAAGCAACACATGAGCATTCCATATCATTCACGATTCCACAAGATACTAATCATTGCATGCGCCATTGCTTCATCAAAATTCTTCAGACCATTAGATCGATACAGACATATGTTGACCCATAAACCAGACCCTTGTGTCCATAACTCAAAGCTACTCCCTTGATCCCAGGCGATCCTCATTTTATGTCTTCTCATTCATTGCTTTTTCATTAGCACATCCAGTGTTGACTCTCACTTGCAAACTCCAAACAAGCAACAAAAAGAACAGAAACATTTCCTGTCATCCAGCATTCCATATCATTCATCATTTCATAAGCATTCCTTTGCCATTCAATCATCAAACATTAAAGTAGTGCATATGCATCTTATTAACGTTAGCATTTCCATAAAAGAAAAAAGAACAAGAATCATTGCATCAAACATCAGAGCATTGCATCATATTAATGTTTTCATTTCATAGAAGAAGCAAAAAGAAACAAACAGAAGTTAGAACAGGAGCATTTCATTCAAAGCATCAATCACCGCATACATTTGCATTCAAACATCAAAGCAATACAGTTGCATCACATCAATACTTGCATCTCATAGAAGAAAAGAAAGCTAGAGCGTCCCATGTCATTCATCATTTCATGTTATTCATCAGCAATATTCACACTTCATAGAAAAAAGGCAAAGAAGAAAAATTTTCCATTACATACATGAGCCTTCATCAAAACTTCGCATTCACATACCCATGATTCTTAAAAGAGCAAAAAGAGAAGCCAAAAGAGAGAAAAGAGAAGAGCCAAAAGAGCAACAAAAAGAAAAGAAAAGAAAGAAAAAGAAAAAGAGAAGCTAGAGAAAGAGAAAAAGACATATAAGAACAGTAGAAGATCATGCATTCATCCAACATAGACAAAGGAAATAAGAAACTCATCATTCAAAGAAAACAGCAATCATGGCATTTGCATTGCATGCATTTGTTCATTTTCAGCTACAGGTACAAAGAGAGGACGAGCACTTCGGTGTTAGCCCTCGCCCCCAGATTCCAGAAAATGTTCCCCCAAGTTGAGAGTTCAGAAAAAAAAAGAAAGAGAGAAACAGAAAAGAAGGAGAGAAAAGAAAAGAGAGCGCTCAAGCGCGCATTGCGGATTGGAGCATAGAGATCATCGCTCCCTTCTGCCCAGGTCTCACGTCGCGTACGAGCAACGCGATGGACCGCAGCCCCATGTGAGGTTCAACGGAATAGTTGTATCAGCCTAAGATACAGTGGACGCCGTGCATTGATCTGTATATCAGCTCCGGAGCTGATAACGATCCCCCCGGTCGCTCGAAAAGGCCAACAGGAAGCGTGCTCCTCAAAGCCACGTGCAAACTCGGATTCACCAAGAGTCCGTTTAAGGATTACAGGTTTTAGGCAGCCTGGGCAATTTACCGCTTTCTGCACGCCAAGTGCCCATTTACCGCTTTCTCCACGCCAAGTGCCCATTTACCGCTTTCTGCACGCCAAGTGCCCATTTACCGCTTTCTGCACGCCAAGTGCCCATTTACCGCTTTCTGCACGCCAAGTGCCCGTTTTACCTTTTTTGCCTCAGGTTTCTCTAGGTAGACAAAATTGGTATAATTTCTGAATTCTTTATTTCTATTTTGCCTCGGAATATGTTTCGGCCAATTCATATTCCTTGTCAAAATCCAAATAAAGAGGGGCAGCTGTTATACCCCAATTTTGTTCGCCTTCTAGTTTTAGTCGTTTATTTTACTTAAATCGTATTTTGAAGTCGCGTGGTTACGAGAATCATCAGTACAGCGTCTCAGTTACTAACCCTGGCCAATTTCAATTACCCTGTTCAACTAAATCGAAATACCGTTGTTTTAAATTAGGCATGCACGCGAATGATCGATCTTTTCGTGCGTTCTTCAATTTAATCTTCGTATTTGGGTTTAGTCGAACCTAATGGGGACTGACAAAGTCATTTTTCTCGCGATTGGGCTTGTCGTTTCGATTTGGGCTTAAGAATGCGATTCTGAGATAATGTTAGCGTCTAGTGGTCAACAGGCTTATTTATTCTATTTAGGCCTCGTTCTCACGCACTTGTCTAGTTAGGTCCGATATCGCTTTTGTATTTGGCCCGATTTCTTTTATTATTTTTACTTTGTCTATTTTAATTTATTTGGGGCAATATATAGTCCAAAAATGTCAAAAAATTCTATTTATTTTTATTTACAATTTAATAGTGTCCAAGATGTCCAAAAGTCCAAAAATACAAAAATGATAATACTAAAAATACCAAAAAAAATACAAATCCGAAAATGCAAATAATAATAGGCAGCAGCAGCAGATTCAGGGTTTCCAGCAACTGCTCCCCAAGCTGCTGGGCCTAGGTCGATCTGCTCCAAAACCTGAAAAATAATTCAAAGCCCAGTCAAAATACAATCAATGCCTAAACCTAAAAATGCAGTATAAATCAGCAGTCAAACAGCAGTAGCAGGGCAGGCACGATTTTCGAGGTAAAGCAGCACAAAAAAGGACGATTAGGTTTTTACACTGAAACCCTAATCCCAAAACAGTGGTTTCTTTCTTTGAAGTTCTAAAAATTTCAAAGAAGCAGTAGCAGTGAAGGATCCAAAGAAACAAGTACGCAGGTAGAGCAGTCACAAACAACAGTACCAGTAACTCAGATCCGCAGTGACAACAAAGCAAAAGGATACATACAAGAAGCTGGAATTCAGGTTTGTTTCTGGGTTATTAAATCCGAAATATGCATATACGAATGTAATACCAAAATTAAAGAATAAATTTTGAGACTGTGATAAAGATTATAAAATAGATTAGGTCCTTTTAAAAGGAAAATCAGCAACTTTCGAAACAGTTTTAGAAAATTAGGATTATGGTTTAACTTATTTAGGCTGGTAAATAAGAAACTGAAGCATGCTTTCGTTTCTTTTAAAAAATCAGAATTATTAGCTATAGCCAAATTGGATTTAGAAATAGAGATCAGAAAAAATATAGAAAAAATGTGTATATAAAAAAAAAAAGGGGGATCTGAAAATACCTCCGGCCACCACGTACGGTGGTCGTAAACCGAGCCACCACGAGCCACCGTCGACAGCCCCCCCTTTTCGCCGGTCTCCAAAACTGAACCAGAAACGCGTGACCACCGCACGGTGGTCATCTCCATTGCCAACCGCCGTCCGTTGTCCTCCCTCCGTTCGCGCGCTCCAACTGCCACGAAACACCAACACTCCGACGACCCAACACAGAAACCAAACCCCCCACAACCGATCCAACTCCTCTTTCTTTCCACCGAACGAGCCACCGTCCTTTCCTCCACCACCGCACCCCAAACAGCCAGCAACGGAACCAAACCACATCACCCATGGAAACCAGATCAGAGAGGAAGTGGATCGTTTGAGAGGGAGTTGATTCGGAGAAGAGGAGCAGAACGTAAGTGAAGATTAGGGTCATGGCGAGAGGACGAGAGTGAACGCCGTTGAGAGAAGAGGGAGCGAAGTCTAGGGATGAGAAGGAGGTGTTGGACGGCGTTGAGAAAATCGGAGTTAGGGAGGGAAGAGGACTGTGCGACGCTGGTTAGTGAGGAAGGTGAGAACGGAGGCGCGTGAGGGAGAGGAGGATGTTGTTGTTTCGGTGAGGAGGAAAAAGCAGGGTTGAGGGTGATGGGTATGGTGCGGCGCCGTGAGAGAGAAGAGAGAATTTAGGGTTGAGAAATTTGGGGGTGGGGAGTGCGGCGCGCTGAGGGAGAGAGAGTTTGAGAATTAGGTTAAATTTTTTAGGTTTAGCTTTATATAGTTAGGGTTTTATTTATTTTATTTTATTTTTATTTTTTTATCAGAATGCTATTAACACCCCTCCAATTCACGCATACACACCCTCCCTCACTTAAGCCCAGTTTCGCATACTGGGCCCTCCAATGCGAACTGGGCTTCCTTTTTACACCACCTATTAATTATACAACCCCTTGCTGCTAATAACACCCTATTTTACCATTTCACCTCCTTTCTCGTTTTTTTTAATTTAATTTAATTCTCTTCAAGACAAAATAATTTCTCATAAATCAAAAACTTTGTTAATAGTCTCGCGAAGCCTTTGCTTGCATGATTATTAACAATGAGGTACCAGTGACGATCACTTGGAGCCTTTGCTCAATTGATCATCATGAACGCCTAATTTTCCTAAATATTTTCACTAAATCAAAAACTTTGTTAGTAGTCTTGCGAAGCCTTTGCTTGCATGATTATTAACAATGGAGTGCTAATGGTGGTCACTTGGAGCCTTTGCTCAATTGATCATCATGGAGCCTTTGCTCAATTGATTATCATGGAAGCTCAATTCTCACAATTAAACAAGATAAAAAACAAAAACCGTTTTCCAAACAAAGAAGAACTACGTAGCTTTGAATTCTCCATCGCACCAGGAGATACGTAGGAGCGGGTCACATCCCGTCAAGCATAACAAATAAAAATCATTTTCACAATAAGTTTTCAACAATTATTTTCAAAAGAACCAAGAACTACGTCGCCTTTGATTCTCCACCCGGAGATACGTAGGAGCAGGGCCACGCCCTGTCAAGCGCAAAAATAAACAATTTCTAGAATTAAAGAATATACAAACAGATCTCCTTCATTTCAAAAGCAAAAATCTTATTTTCAAAGTAGGGGATTAAGTCGGTCGTATGGCCGGGTTAATCACCGTTTTAAGACAAGTGAACTGTGGTCCCTCAGAGCCTCAGCGCTCCTTCAGCCCTCAGTGGCCCTTCAGAGCCCCAGTGCTCCTTCAGACCCCCAGTGGTCCTCCAACACAGATCACGCAGTCCTAAAACCCCTACATTAAAAAACATCAACCCACAAACATTTTCTACACACAAGAACTACGTAGCTTTGAATTCTCCATCGCACCGGGAGATACGTAGGAGCGGGCCATGTCCCGTCAAGCACTTCTTTCTAAAAACCCTTTTTTCCTCCTTTCTCGCCAAAAAATAAAAGTTTTATTAAGATTCTTTAATTCATTTTCAATAAGAAATAAAGAGGCAAATTAGATATTTTTCAAATCAACATTTAAAACCACACATTTAATTAAAGGTTCCCTCTCAATAGAGAGGACGTATGGGGTGCTAACACCTTCCCCGCGCGTAACCGACCCCCGAACCCTCTTCTCTAGTTCCGCAAGACCACTTGCTTTCCAAAAAAAGGTTTTCCTAATATTTTCCTTAATAAATATTGGTGGCGGCTTCATTGTCTTAGAAAAAGTTGTGAACGAGGAAGGTTCTCCCTCGGGGACTTTTTCGGGCGCAACACCTTGGAAAACCTTTACAGACTCAGGCACTCTCCTCCTAGGATACCCCACCTATGGAGAGCCCTCAAATCTAATATAACAGTAACAAGAGATACCCCACCCCTGTTACAATCAACTGCCCTAGAAAGGTACCCCACTTCCTAGTACATGCAGCTACCCTAGAGAGATACCCCACTCCCTAGTGCAAATCACAACAATTAAACAATAACAAATGTAAAGACAGAAATACCTCTAGAGTAGGCAGATAATACAACTTGAAGAACTCAACCCCAACTAACTCTTAGCGAAAGATCAGCTCTGACGGACCAGCAGTGCGAGAAGAGCAAAGAATAAAATGTAAAGAGTTTTTCCAAGATGTGATAGATCGTAAACTTAGGTTGTACAAAATGAAGACTATGAAGTGCCTATTTATAGGCTATGAGAAAAAGAAGTTTACGTTAAAATAATGTAGGAATCGATTCTTTGTTGAAAACATTGGATTTAGGAATCGATTCTTCTTTTAATTAAAAATCGATTTTGACTTGCTTTGAAAAGAGGTGGCAATCGATTCTTGAGATCCAAGAGGGCTAGGAATCGATTCTTATACTCAATGTAATTTGTATGAATCGATTCTTGGCTTTCCTGAGACATGTAGGAATCGATTCTTTTGCTAAGTGAAAAATAGTGTGAATCGATTCTTTCCTTTTTGAAAAATACTTGTGAATCGATTATGCACTTTGGTAAAAATAATATGAATCGATTCTTTCCTTTTAAAGACACTTGAGAATCGATTTTTATGCTTAGTATAAAATAGTATGAATCGATTCTTCCTTTTTAGAAATACTTAGGAATCGATTTGAATACTTAGTGAAACTAGTATGAATCAATTCTTTAGCTTTTGTATTGACCTGAAAATCGATTTTTATATATAGAATAAAATAGAGAAAATCGATTTTATGCTTTTCAAAAATGCTTCTTGTGTTTACGTGTGCATGCATGCATTTTGAAAACTTGTGTGAGACTTTGAAAGACGAGCTGACCTTCGGAAGAGCTTACACTTTTTCCTAAGACACACCCAACCCTAAGGACTACCCTTAAACTTGAATCTTCAATCCTTGAGCTTGATTGTCTTGGATTGACTTTGATGCTTTGTCACTTTCATCACCTTTTGCCTTTGGTCACTCTCATCAACTTTGGCTTTGTCTTTTTCATCATCAAAACCTCTTAACCACTTCATCATCAAAACTTAGCCTGCAACACAAGATATCTACAGCCCCCAAGCCGAGATTATTCCGGAGGATGGTCTTGGCTTGAAGGATTTTCGCCGATTCGCCGGATTTATGAAGTCGAGTGGGACACTGCCTGTGTAACGACTGCCAGGCGCCCTCATGGTTGCTGCCTGTCCCAGCCTTGGCCCCCTGCCAGGCGCCTTCATGGGTGCCTTGGGTGCCTATACGCTGGGTGTCTCCTCGTGGAGCAGATTTTGCGAGACAAGGTTTTGGTGCCCTCATGGGTGCCTTGGGCGCCTTGTTGCATAGTGCGGGCTGCCCCCTTGCGAAGGATTTGCTTCCAGACCACCTCCTGCCAGGCGCACTCATGCCAGGCGCCCTCCTGCCAGGCGCCCTCCTGCCAGGCGCCGTCCTTGCCAGGCGCCCTCCTTGCCAGGCGCCCTCCTGTGTGCCGGCTTGTGTGGACGTGTGCTTGGCACTCTGCTTTATTTTTGTTGCTCATCCTATCTCTTAGCCTATTTTTCTTCTTGATGAAATTTCAGGGTTCGCTTGGTGCCGAGGGGAATTGCTTCTTCTGTCCTTACCATTATCTGTTTGATATTTCCACGATCTTTCAATTTGACCATGAGGTTCCAGACCGGAGGATTGTCAAACACCACCCCAACGGGGTTAACTTCGATGTCATTTCCCCCTGATTTTTTATGTCACATTTTGAAACATCCAGGCTTCCTCTTTATCTAGCTTGTTCCTTATGATTGTAACTGGCACGCGTTGGGTGACCTCGGGAGCCAGTCATCGCCTTGCGCATCTGAATGTATAATCTCATACCGCCTCGTGGCAATGTTAACTCTGATCAGAATCGATCTGAATTTAACCCCCCCATCAGAGGTTGTGACACGTTTAAAGTCACTTCGCACCTCATGGGACTCTGGGGGCAGTTTATCAGAATCGATCTGAATTTAACTCGCCCATCAGAGGTTGTGACACGTTTAAAGTCACTTCGCACCACGTGGGACTCTGGGGGCAGTTTATCAGAATCGATCTGAATTTAACTCGCCCATCAGAGGTTGCGACACGTTTAAAGTCGCTTCGCACCTCGTGGGACTCTGGGGGCAGTTTATCAGAATCGATCTGAATTTAACTCGCCCATCAGAGGTTGCGACACGTTTAAAGTTGCTTCGTACCTCGTGGCAAAGTTAACTCTGGGGGCAATTTATCAGAATCGATCTGAATTTAACTCGCTCATCAGAGGTTGCGACACATTTAAAGTCGCTTCGTACCTCGTGGCAAAGTTAACTCTGGGGGCAGTTTATCAGAATTGATCAGAATTTAACTCGCTCATCAGAGGTTGCGACACATTTAAAGTCGCTTCGTGCCTCGTGGCAAAGTTTGCTCTGGGGGCAGTTTATCAGAACTCGGTCTGATGATAACTCGCCCATCAGAGGTTGCGGGGCCAGTGGCCATGGTTTTCCATCTTCTGTTGATAGCGCCCTCCTGGGTGCCTTGTTGTTGATGGCGCCCTCATGGGCGCCTGGGTGCTGGGCGCCTTCTATGGTACCAAGCCTTGTTTCCTTTTTGCGCCTTGGTGCTGGGTGCCAAGTGCTAGGCACCCTCTATGGTGCCATGCCTTGGATCCCCGCCGGGTGGGTGTCGTGACCTTGGTTGCTTTGCTCTAGGAAGACGAGCGCGCCATGACACCCTTGACTCCCCCACTTGGAGAGATGATATTGGCTTTAAGCTAATGTTGAGGTTTCCCCTGCGATCCAGGCAGTCCCTCCCTGCATGGTATGTTGGGTCTCAAACTTGCATCGCTCCACTCCTAACTATGAAGTTGGACCCTTTTTTCTTTCTTGATCTTAAGGAATTTTTCTTTGGGAACAAGTGTTAATGCTAGTGAGCTAGAGCAAAAACTGTAAAAATGAATTTTTGTATCATTCATATCGAGATTTTACATTATGCCTTCGTGCTCAAACAACAAAATTCATAACTAGCCCTAGGCTCAAGTCCTGATGTCATCCTCTTCTTCATTCACGTACCGGGCGAGCTTCCCTTCGCGGATCAGCTCTTCCATGTCATCCCTGAGGGTGTTGCATTTGCTGGTATTGTGCCCATAACGAGCCAGATCACCCTTCTCGCTGCCAACCTTGGCCTCCTCTTGATAGGCCATGCTGTCTTCTTCATAGTCCATGTACTTCTGTGCCTTCCGAAGGAACTCGTAAAAGCTCCGGGGTTTGTTAACCCCCATGTCCCTTTGAAACAGGCTTCCCTTCTTGAGGCCATCCTTCATCCAAAAGAGCCTCCTCTTGTCTTCAAGGTTCCTGACGTTGGCAGCCTCCTTGTTGAACCTTTCCAGATATTCTCTAAGTGTTTATTTCTCTCCCTGCCTGATTGCCCTAAGAACCTCTTCAGATTTGGGTTTCAACCGGGAGGCAGTGAAACGAGCTGTGAACATTCTCGCCAGCTGCCCCCATGAGGAGATGGAGTTCGGTCTTAGCTCTTGAAACCACTTTAGTGCGGAATTTTCGAGAGTGAGGGGGGAGATTTTGCAGTGAACAGGCTCCCTGGCGCCTCTATAGCGCATCATCAGGGAGAAGTGTTCCAGATGGCGGTCTGAATCTCTGGTTCCGTCATACATCTTGAGGGTTAGCAGCTTCTCCAAGGCCCTTGGGATTCGACATTCATCCACCCTTCGAGTGAAAGGTCATTCTTCCGAAAACCCTCTTGAGTTTCGGGGGAGGTGTCTTCATAGTCTGAATCTCGATACCTGTGCCGGTCGGGGGATCTCCTCGATGGCAATCCCCGGTGGTGCCTCTGGTGGGTATTGACCCAACTCCTTGACCTCTCACGAGAATTATGGGATGCACGTGAGGAGGTCCTGGAGTGGGAGTCGTGAAGCTGGTAGGTATCATATGAAGGGGATGGAGGGGTCCTTGGAGGTGAGCCCGATCCTCCGTGCCTGCACTGCCGAGGGGGAGAGCGATGTACGCGCCTTCGCCTTGGGGGGGGGGGGGAACGATGGACGTGATTCCTTCGAGGGGGAGACCGATGGCGTCTTGAAGCCACCGTTGTCGGAGGAGGGGGTTCCCCAGCGGGGTGGAGGCTGCTCGGGCAAGGAAGCCACACGCCTTTCAATATGCCTTAGGCGAGCTTCTTGCTGCAGCATAGCTTGAGTGCGATTGCACAGGAGATCCAAAAGTTGGCTCACATTCGAGGGCTGGGCAGGCTGACGGGTACCCTCGTCAGGAAGGCTAGCGACGTTACCCTCAGGAGTACCCTCTGGTCGGGGTGCGGGTATGGCAACGCTTTGAATCCGGGGTCTGCCTCTGGGAGCCATGGAGTAGCAAGAGAAAAGTTCAAGGAGTAGTGATGATGTGAAAGATAGATATCTCCTACTGTGGTCGCCAATGTTCTGTACCTAGCAGTGTTTTGTCGGCTGCTGTTGGTAGGTCTCTTGTTGCCCTGGCAGGAGGTTAGTGAGCGCCCGGGGGGGGGGGGGGTACCTGCAAAGCCACTCCGATGCTTAAGTCAGTAAGAGAATAGGCTAGTGAATTTGCAAGGGAAGAGTGTGTACCTTGTAAATGGCTATGCGAGCCGGTATTTATAGGAAATCGTGTCCGTTTGTGGATCGTCGGATCAGCAGAATTGATCTTAACCGTCCAAGCGTAATTGAGCTTGTATGTTGTGGATAAGGGCCAAAGTGATTGGGCCAATCCATATCTATTGCTAAATGCACCTCCTGAAATTGCTAAATGGACCTCTTGGTCCAGTCCAGAACATAATGTATTTTTTAGTCCAAATTAGTCTCTTTTAATTATTTTGAAATTTTAAAAAAATGACATATTCCCTACATTTTTGGGACACATTAGTCCTTGTTTAACAACAAAAGTGGTATTTGGTTTTGTGAAAACTAGTACACACGTAGAGAAGACTTTCAAAAGTGGTGGAAAACAGATAATAAGGGGAAACACGAGCAAAATAAGAGTGAATAAAGGGGAATCGCCATGAAACCGGAACAATAACACAGGAACAACAACACAAGTTGATTCTGCATGCCTTAGAGCTAGGTATTCATTCATTTTCTCCCATTTGAGTAGCTTGTGATTTGTGTCTGTTCATTCTTGTAAAACAGAAACACCAACAACAACAAACATACATAAATCAAAAAAGAAAAAGCAAATAGAAATCACACACAAACATGGATCCAAACGAAGAAATGAGGTTCACATTTCCTTCTATTGGTGCGTTCCTTCTCTTTATGTGTCTCATAATAGTTTTCTATTTTCTAGAAATCACCCATTTGAAGAAGATGATAATCAGGTGAGCTAATCTACCAACTTTACCGATGACTGATCTATATCGGGGATCTTGGCTGGTCAAGTGTACCAGCTTTGTCGGTTTGTGGTTCTTCCCTTCCAATAGAGTTTTTTGTCATACCAAGACTCAAACTTGAAAACTTGGGGTGGGATCCGAATTCAGTTACCGCTCAGACAAACCTTTATTTTTGCAAAGATTATAGATCTAATTTAAAAAGTTTCAATATGATATTTTTATATCATATTTTAGCAGGATTTGACTTATCTAAGACTTGTGAATAGAAATTGTTCTACCAAAAGTTAAACATGACTTGTGATCTGGTATATCATTTCTTAGGTGTGAATACCTTTGTAAAAGTGAAATTGGAAAATAATGATTGGGAGGGGATTTTGAGAGACTTTTAGAGGAAATAGTTTTAATTAAAGGCTTAGTCTATATTTTAATATATATTTGAGATTTTAAAAAACAAAGGGTAAAATATGTTTTTAGTCCCTACAAAATAGGGTCCTTTTAACATTAGTCCCTACATTAACGAAATAGGCGTTTTGGTCCCTATATTTTTTTCCGTTTTCATTAAGAGTCCATGTCGTTAACTCCATCTGATTAGGCAACGGAAAAGTGACGTGGCTTTTACACGTGGTTTTTTTTAATTACGTGGCATATCAGTAAGTTACACGTGGATTAATGCTGATAAAAGACCTAACTTAGAAAATTTTCTAAGTTTCGCGCCCTTCACTCTATCTGTTCACTCTCTGAAAACCCTAAATCCTCTCCCAAATCCTCCTCTGCTCAAACACATAATCGAAGAAGAAGATGAAGAAGGGAACTTTGAAAATCGTAGGTTACGAAGCTTGGAACTAAACGAAATGCAGATGAAGAACGAAATGCGAACACGAAGAAGGAAACGCAAAGGTGCTTGTTCAGAATCGATCAGAATCGTTGAGAATCGTGAGGTAAACCCTTCGTTTCAAATTTTTTTGCTTCTATGTTGTTCGAATAGTTGTAAAAGACCCTCACCTAAAGTACATAGGTGGTGAACTGCATGCTTATAAGATCCCGGAGTTAGATTACTAGTCATACTTTGAAGCTCTAGGTCTTGCCAAGGAATTTGATTCTGCTATTAGAAGTGAGGGTGTAAGGCTATGGTTGAAACCCGTAGATATAGCATTGGACAATAACTTGAAACTGCTTAATGTGGACATAGATGCAGTGGAGATGGGTGGATATGCAGTTAAACATAACACTGAAGTTGAACTATTTGTGGAGTACAATGTAAACCGGTTTGAAATTGTTGATTGCCCAGTGTGTGTTGGCAATGAAGAATAAGTAGTAAGGAATTCTAATGTGGATAAGGATAAAGGGTTGTATACTGAAGAGATTGAAGATAGTGAAGATTATCCTAGTGACTCTAGTGATGATTCTGTTGAAGGTATTTGCTTTGATGACAGTGATGAAGAAGTTGTGATGGGTTTAGATGATGAGTTTGAGGAGGAAGTAGCTGGAGATGATGTTGAAGGTAGGCAACCACCACTTAATAGGAGGCTGTTTGGTGATAATTTTGAACCATTAATTCCTGTATCAGCTGAGATAGATGCAATGCACCCTATTGAAGATGAATATTACACTGATGAGTTGGATAGTGCACCAGATGATGATTCTGATCCAGATACTATACCTAAATCTAGGAATCAGAAGTTTGCACCAGAAGAATTAAGTAAGGAATACAAGTTCACTATTGGGATGGAATTTAACACACTTGATCAGTTCAAAGATGCCATCCTTGAACACAATGTGCTTAATGGGAGGGAGGTCAAGCTTGTCAAGAATGATAAAGAGAGAGTTAGAGTTGAATGCAAATTTGAGGATAGTTGTGACTATGTTGTATTTTGCAGTAGGATTGTGAGGTCTCATACTTTTAGGATAAAGACCCTAGAGCCTAATCACAGTTGTGGAAGAGTATTTCATAGTAAGAGTGCAAAAGCTAAATGGGTTGCTAAGGTTTTGGTTGACAAATTGAAAGCAAATAATTCTGTGAAGCTAACTGAGGTGATCTATGAGATTAGAACAAGGTATTCAACTGCTATCACATCATCTAGGGCATTCAAGGCAAGGCAAATTGCAAGGAAGATAGTTGATGGGGACTGTGCCAGGTAGTATAGTTTACTATGGTCTTATAGTGCTGAATTGAGAAAAGCAAACCCTAGGAATACATGCAAGTTGCATTTGGAGAGGGCTTCACCAAATTTACAACCTACATTTGGTAGGTTTTATTTATGCTTTGAAGGTTGCAAAGGGGCATTTAAGACAACATGTAGGGCTTTTATAGGGGTAGAGGGAAGACACTATTATTGGAAGACATTGGTGTGAGAGAAAATAACAGATGGACATTTATTTCTAACCAGCAGAAGGTTGCATTAATTCCTTATTTTCCTACTTCAATTAATTTTTTTGACACACAGTTAATCTAACTATGCTTTGATGAATTGGCAGAAGGTATGGAGCACAGATTTTGCCTAAGACATTTATATGCTAACATGAAGAAGAAATTTGGAGGTGGCACATTAACTAGGGACTGGATGATGGGAGCTGCTAAGGCAACATATTTTGAAGCATGGGAGGAGAAAATGTTACAATTGAAAGAAGCTGATGAGAGGGCATACAATTGGTGGTCAGCTGTTCCTACTAAACAATGGTGTGGCACTACCTACTGCTGCAACTTTCAGGAAAAAATTGCCAATTCGAAGATGTGGACAAACAGTGGCACCACCTACTGAGGCACCACCTACTGATGAACCACCTATTGAGCCACCAGCTACTGAGGAACCACCCTATTGAGGATCCAGTAACTTCTGCACCACAAACTGAGGAACCACTAACTGCTCCAACTATAACTCATACACCATATACTTTTGTGATGGATCCTGATGAAATGGCTAGCATATTGCTTGGAGATGATGAAATGGCTAGCATAGTGCATGAGGAAGTCATATCAAATGCCATGAAAAATGTGGAGTCACTTAAGAATGTCTCAGTAAGTGTCCTTTAGTAAATATCTGACATTTAACTAAGTATGTCATATTGGTATTAACTATTTGATGTTATCTTTTTTGTAGCCAACTCCTAAGGCAGCTTCTCACATTATTAACTCACTGAAAGGCTTCAATGATGCTGTGGATAAAGCTATATATACTATACAGAGTCCAGTGAAGGGTTCTCCATTGACAAAAGAGGCAGTTGATCAAACTATACAACATTTGATGAGGGGACTAGCAAGCTTTAATAAGAATATGGTGAAGATTGTGGCAGAGGACTCAACTGATGGAGCAGCTCCCTGATTGTCATTTTGCTCTACATGCCCCTGTTTTATGTATTTTGTTATTTTGTAATGACAATTTGGTAGCTTAAAATGCACGAACAACATGAACTAGTATTTTGTAATGACAGGTTTCTCCTTATTTTGTAATTATGACAATTTGGTAGCTTAAAATGCCCCAACAACATTATGCAGTTATTTTGTAATGACAATACTGCAGTGTAATGACTATTTGGTAGCATTAAATGCACCAACATATGAATGACTATTTGCTATTTCTGATACATTGTTTATGTCTGTTACAGATTCTAAAATCTGTTAATACATTCAGATACATTCTTGACATATTATTTGGGTAATCTGTTACAGAACCACAAATACTCATTTGATTCATAAACACTCATTTCATTCATAATACTACTTTCATTCATAAATTCTGATAATACAGAACACAAAATTACTCATTTCATTCTTAATACTTAATACATCAACTTCTTACACTTCTTACTCCTAGTTAATATATCAACAAAGTACAATTAAAGATACTTAACATAAAGTAACAGATTGACAAATAAAGATACAATAAGGAAAAAAATGCTATATTCTTCTTCAATCTCTCAGCATCCCCCCTCAATCTCTCTGCATTCAGCTTCTTCTGCAGTTTGCATATCTTCTTCATCCCAGCTTCCATAACTTCCACTGCTAGAGCAGACGCCTTAGCTTCAGTTTCATTACCAACAGCAGCCACACCTGGCTCAACCTGTTCACCAACTCCATCCATGGCTTCAAATTCATCAGTCCATATCAACATATCACACATACTTTTCGTCTACAAACATTTGAAAAGCAGATTCAGGAGATGAATAACAGAGTGTGAGGGAATAACAGTAACAAATTCGAAAATTAAGAAATTTAGGAAAAACATAATTTAGGAAATAATAATACCTTCCAGTTAGCACATTAAAAAACTTGCGCCCAACATTTTGACCTCTCTTCGCAATAAACGAAATCATAATAGATCCACACTTGCATCTTGGACGATTCCTGGGTGTTGAAAATGAAGCCATCGAAGCTGTTGCTGTACCCAACGATGTTTCTTCATTTTTCAATACACCCCTTCGCATTTTGGACACGATTTCAACAACATTTCAACAACATTTCAACAATAGAAGGCGATTGTTTGGGGATTTAGGGTTCTGCGAAGAAGGTGATGATTTTGAGAATTAAAGCTCAAATTGGGTCCAATCGGGTCGGGTATCTGTAAAACGGGTTGGGTTTGGTGCCACATAATTAAAAAAACCACGTGTAACTTACTAATATGCCACGTAAATAAAAAAATCACGTGTAAAAGCCATGTCACTTTTCTGTTGCCCAATCAGATGGAGTTAACGACAGGGACTCTTAATGGAAACGGAAAAAAATGTAGGGACCAAAACACTTATTTTATTAATGTAGGGACTAATGTTAAAATGACCCTATCTTGTAGGGACTAAAAACACATTTTACCCAAAAACAAAAGAATAACTTTTTTTTGACCAAAGAATAACTTGATAGATAACAAAATAACATTTTTAATCACATTTTATAGTTTCTTCAATTTCGAATTAGAAAATAAGTAGGGGTGTTCAGTGGTTTGGATAAATCCGAACCAACCCACTGCCCAATCCAAACCGAAGCGTTTGGTTTGGACAATTTTTGTGATCGGGTCAAATCCGAACCAACCCGCTAAGACCCGTGCTAGTTTGGTTTGGATAACGGAGTTTAAAAATTAAAACCAATCCAACCCGTGAACCCGTATGGATGTCTTTTAGCCTTCTACAATTCCACTCCTCTTCAAAATTCTCCACTCAATTCTCACATCCATAGACCACTCCCTCCTTCAATGTCCAAAGCGCGTATTTTCTAGGCAATAATTCTGCATTAATTATCTTGGATTCTATCCACTACTCACTAGTGAGGATTCCTATATAAGGCTGTGTATTTAGTGATCAACATCGCAACATGCATACTTTGAAAGCATGACTTACCTTGATGGAATGTGGATTTAGATGCCACATCTCTTTGTAAATAAATATCAATAAAGTTAGATTTTGGGTGGGATATATTTTCTAAATTATGATTCCGTTTTGGTGCTGATTATAAAAAATGGTAGAATTTACTGTTTTTAAAATTTTTACATTGTTGGTCAATTTTTTTTTTACATTAACACATAACCCGTGAGCCCAATCCGAACCAATCCATCCACTATCGGGTTGGTTTGGTTCGGATTTTTTAGAAAAAAACTTAAAATCCAAACCAACCCAAACCAATTAAATATGATTGGTTCGGACAACAGATTTAGTCAAAATCCATCCAAACCAACCCGTGAACACCCCTAAAAATAAGTCTTCCGCTCCCATCTCTCTCCCTCCCAAACATACCCATATAAGTTTTGAAAAGACTATAGGAATTCAATAAGGACTACACGCGTGTGACGATAAAACAAATAAAAGAAATTTGTGGGTGTAGATTTTGATTTTTGAAATGCTTAATTATAATTTATAAACCACACTTACAGTGGTGCGTGTTACTGTTCAAGAGCACTTGGATGAGATGGTAAGGGTCTTTTTCAGCTTAACCAAGGTCACGAGTTTAAATCCAGTGTTGAGCATGCAGCAATGTTAAACTGTTATACAAAAAAAAGTGGTACGTGTTACTTCTTAAAAAAATACGTGTTATAAATACGATTTTTATGGCCATAAATAAGTGTTTTCAAATCACTTGCGAGAAGGTAGATTTGAACACACTTATTTATGAGTTGATTGTGATAAGGTAGATTCTAAAATATTTAAGAGATTATCCTTGTGATAAGTGCCATTGCAAAAGACAAAACAATTAAAAAATTTATTTGTTAGAATAAACAAAGAATGCCACTAGAGCCGGCAAAATGGATTGGCCTTGCCCAACGGAGTTGTGATAACCTAACAAAACATAGGGCTTGGACCAACAAAATGGATCCCATTTTTATATTTGGGTTTGTTAGCCCGGTCCTAAAAAATGCGAGCATAGGGTTAGCCCGACCTGGCCACAGGTAGCCAACATGCCTGCAATTTAAAAAATATGATTTCACTTGAAGGCCCTTTGATGTTGCTTTGCATCAGAAGGTTTTAACTAGACTTTTTCTTCTTCTTTTTGCTTAAAAAACTTGTAGGTCCTCAACATCACATCCTTCTCTGTACTCTTGCAATCTCCATGTATATATATATGTATTACTTCTTTTCTTTTTATTATCTTCGTATTTTCTTTTAGTAATTGCCAATTTCTTCTTTAGAAGAGTGATGAAAACAACAAATTTTTATCTGGAATCTCATGAATTGCTCATAAGCAAAAACATTAATGAAAAATAAGGGAAAACAAAACTATTTTCGAATTTGATTTATTAGATTGTGAAAATGTCTCAACTGAAACGACATAACTAGACTTAATATTCAAACCAAGGCACCACACTCTAACAAAGTTCTACCAATTTCTAATTTTAAAATGTTCAACTTATAACCGGTGGCGACCCAGGACCCTAAGTCAGGGGTAAAAAAAAATTATTATAAAAAATGTTGGTTCATCGAATTGTTTAAATTTTATTTCAAATATTCTCACTTAATTTACTAAAATTAAGGAATCAATTTATCTAACTCCAAAATTATTTAAGAGTAAATCGCCAAATTAGTTTCTAAGTTTAACCGCCATTACCTATTTGAGTCCTAAACTATAGGAAAATAAGTAGTCCGTAAAAATATGTGATATCGGTAAAATTACTTCCTAAAATTTTTATAAATAGTCTCTTACGAATATTAATAAGACAGATTTATTAAAAATTGAGTGCAAATTGGGTGCAAATTTAAGGATATTAGTGTAAATTTAAAAGTTTAAGGGGTTCAAAATAAATTTATATAGGGTACTAGTACTAACTTATTTTTTCCAGGGGGTCCAACTGAACCCCTAGCAACAATTAGTATATTTATATTAATTCTAAAAAAAAATCATTTTTTTTAAACAGCGCCGCGTATAATGCATGCTAGTCTAAAAGGCACGCGGTCCACATAGGGCCAGATTTGAGTCGCAAAGGTTGAATTTAAAGTGTTTGATAAAATTATTAGTTGAACTAGTTTATAAATATAAAATGACATAAATAGACATTTGTATTTAATGATTAAATATGAGACAATATTCATTTAATGGAGGATAATGGGGGAACTAATAAATTAAAGTAGCGAGGGTAAATAATGAGAGGAAAAATGAAACGCTACTTGAACTATCCTTACCAAACACTTATCATTAGCTCATCCGCTATAAGCTAGCAGATTGGCATTTGGCGCCTAAAACTTAGTTGTTCATTAGAGTGTTTTTCTTTTTACAAGAATTGTTCATTTGAGTGTTGATGAGTCTCAAAGAATGAATGAATTTAAAAATCAAGAGCATGGACATGTTTGGTCTATCAATAGGGACATTTTGTTGAGCAAAGGCTATTCAAAAGTATGACAGCCTTTTTTTTGACACAAGTATGACAACTTTTTTTACACAACTTTTTGAATCTCAAAGAATCAACGAGAACATTCAGTCATTTAATTGTTCAACAATGTATTTTAGTAGTTAAAATTAGAGGTGTTCAAATCTGAACCAAACAAATAGAAAACTGAAAACCGAATCGAACCAAACCGAAAACCGCAAAAAACTGCTTTCTATTGGTTCTGTTTGGTTATTTTTATTATTGCACCACCCGGTTCGGTTCAGTTCGGTTTGCGGTTTTGATTACAGAAACCGAACCAAACCACAAAATCCTATATACAACATAGTTTTTTTTGTTCCAGCCTGTTATGCCTACTTATTTCCTTATTGGGCTCGCATTGCAATGTCAGAATCATATTGACGGTATTTTCTACCTTCATTATTTATGTCTAACGAGGCCTGTTAGAACAACAAATAATTACCTATGAGTAAATCACATTTTTTTAACATTGAAAAGACTTGTTTTAGTTCTGATAGTTACTGGTTTTTGTCCAATTGCAATTTTATTGTAATGATTCTCCATGAATGTTAGCCAACTTAATTATCTGATATGAATCTATTTTTGCTTTACATTTGTTGTTGATGATGATGCAATGTATATAAAATCTGATATGAATCTATTTTTGGCTTTAGTTTTGTTCTGGAGTGGACCGAGGGGTCCCATCAGCAAAACCAGGAGGTGCATTCAGCAATTGGAATGGATTAGCCCAATCAATCCAGCCCATGTCCACCTCACGCGAGCCCAACATGCTTGGACGGTCAAGATCGACTCTACCAATCCAACGATCCACGAAAGGGCACGATTTCCTATAAATACAGGCATATTTTGCCCTAAAAAAGGTTCAATCTCTAATCCTTAGTACCTTCACTCATATATTCGATATACTGACTTGAGCGTCGGAGTGGCTTGCAGGTACCCCTCGGGCGCTCACTGACCTCCTGCCAGGGCAGCAAGAGACCTACCAACAGCAGCCGACCAAAAAGCTGCTCGATACAGAACATTGGCGACCACAGTGGGAGGTTTCTATCTTTCACATCATCACTACTCGAACTTTTCTCTTGCTGCTCCATGGCTTCCAGAGGCTGACCCCGGGTTCAGAGCATTGCCATACCCGCACCCCCTACAGAGGGTACTCCTGAGACCAACGTCGTAACCCTACCTGACGAGGGTACCAGTCAGCCTGCCCAGCCTTCGAATGTGAGTCACCCTTTGGATCTCCTGGCCAATCGCACTCAAGCTATGCTGCATCAGGAAGACCAGCAGAGTGCTAAGGACATGCCCAACCTGGCACCCACGAGGGCGCCTGGCAGAGCGCCTTGGCAACATCAGACAGCGCCCATGAGGGCGCCTGACACCCGTGAGGGCGCCTGGCAGAACTCCTTGGCAACATCAGACAGCGCCCATGAGGGCGCCTGGCACCCATGAGGGAACCTAGCACTCGACACCCAGGCGCCCAAACACCAAGGCACCAACCACAAAAAGGACCTGGCATCATAGAAGGTGCCTGGCACCCGGCACCCAGGAGGGTGCTCTAGTCTGCAGTCCATAACTTCATCCATGCTTATCCGTTGGAGGCGTGTGAGCATACGTTGGAAAGCTAAGAAGCATGGCTACAACTCTCATGTTAAGCTCAAAATCCAATTTGGACGTCTCCGCACCCAGGAAAGGCACCCAGGAGGAGGGCACCAACACCAAGACGCGGCATCTTGGCACAAGGCGCCCAGGGGGGCGCCAAAATAAGGATACATGGCGTAGGGCGCCCAGGAGGGCGCCAACATCAGGACGTTGCACTTTGGCTCAAGGCGCCCAGGAGGAGGGCGCCAACTTCAGGGTGTTGCACTTTGGCTCAAGGCGCCCAGGAGGAGGGCGCCAACTTCAGGATGTTGCACCTTGTCACCCGGCACGCAGGAAGGGGTTCCAGTCTGTAGTCCATAACTTCGTCCATACTTATCCGATGGAGGCGTATGAGCATGCGTTGGAAAGCTAAGAAGCTTAGCTACAATTATTATGTTAAGAGAAAAATCCAATTCTGACGTCTCCGGCACCCCCACCGGAGACACCACCAGGGATCACCATCGAGGAGGTCCCCCGACCGACGCATGGCTCGAAATTTGGACTATGAAGACACATCCCCCCGCAACTCAAGAAGGTTTTCCGATGAAGGACCTTTCAGGGGGTGAATGCCAAACCCCAAGGGCCTTGGAGAAGCTGCCAGCCCTCAAGACGTATGATGGAACCAGATATCCAGACCGCCATCTGGCACACTTCTCCCCGATAATGAGCCATAGAGGCGTCAGGGAGCCTGTTCACTGCAAAATCTTCCCCCTCACTCTCGAAAATTCCGCATTAGAGTGGTTTCAAGAGCTAGGGCCAAACTCCATCTCCTCATGGGGGCAGCTGGCGAGAATGTTCACAGCTCGTTTCACTGCCTCCCGGCTGAAACCCAAATCTGAAGAGATTCTTAGAGAAATCAAGCAGGGAGAGAAAGAAACACTTAGAGAATATCTAGAAAGGTTCAACAAGGAGGCTACCAACGTCAGGGACCTTGAAGACAAGAGGAGGCTCTTTTGGATGAAGGATGGCCTCAAGAAGGGAAGCCTGTTTCAAAGGGACATGGAGGTTAACAAACCCCGAAGCCTGTACGAGTTCCTTCGGAAGGCACAAAAGTATATGGACTATGAGGAAGACAACATGGCGTACCAAGAGGACGTCAAGGTTGGCAACAAGGAGGAACGAGGCAAGTGTGACAAGCATATATGAAGAGGCCCGAGTCGGATGGCCACGAGGTCTTGGCCTAGGATAAGCGAAACCACTAGCAAAGCATGAGACCACGAGGTCTTAGGTAACAGGCATCGAGAAAGGTGCGGAAGTCAAGCAAATGACGAGACCGTGAGGTCACAGACACCAGAGATACCTACCTACAAGGATGACGTCTAGTATATAGGCCATAACCTCATCAGTGTTTATCCGACGGAGGCGTGTAAGCATGCGTTGGAAAGCTAAGAAGCAGAGGTACATTTATCATGTTAAACTCGAAATCCAATTCGTACGTCTCCACACCCAGGAAGGGAAACAAGTTGACGACACCATAACAAAGCCTGTGCAACCCAGCACCCAGCGCCCAGGAGGGCGTCAATTCAAGCGTCCGTGAAGTCTGCCAATGCATGGCAAACCAGTACCCGAGGCGCCCAAGAGGGCGCCAAACCCCTACTCACAAGCTAGCATTCAGCCTAGCACAAGACGGCATCCAGGCGCCCAGGAGGGCGCCAAATTCTGGTTCGAAGGCAGCCAGCATGGCGCACAAGACAAATAACTAGTGCATGAGAACATAAGAAAATTAAAGGATGCATGAGCATGCGAGTGCACGAGTCCGTGAGAAAATGACATAGTGCACGAGCACGCGAGCAAATAGAGAGTGCACGAGCACGTGAGCAAATAACATAGTGCACGAGCACATGAGAAAATGAAATGGTGCACGAGCACCTAGGAAAGTAGAACGATGCATGAGCATCCGAGGAAATTAAATAGTTCATGAGCACGTAAGGCAGCACATAGAAGGACGCCTGGCAGGGCGCCAAGGCAGCCACAGGCGGCACCCAGGAAGGCACCCAGCAGGGCGCCACCAACGGAAGAAAGGGAACCCCCCTACTTGCACATGGTAGAAAACAATTGCTCCAACAGGATAATCGCTGTGATCAGCTGACAAACTTAGTAGGCCCGACAACGACATGAGCCGAAAGGGTGACCTAACCTACAAAGGCGCCCAGGAGGGCACCAACAGCAGAACTTAACACTTTGGCTCAAGGCGCCCAGGGAGGCGCCAACACCAGGAGATGAGTCGCGGCCACGACAAAGAGATATTGCACAATGCAACGAGCCAAAAGGAATGGTGAATAAAGATAAAATCATGTATGGCTTAGAAGTCATCATCGAAACAACAAAATTCTATAAGGCAAAATCAAGCCATCCAGCAAATAAAAGAAAAAGTACAGGTGAAAAGCAAATCAACCAAAGAGAAATGGTCAGGGGGCAAGGACATCGAAGTCAACACTATTGGGATGATATCTGACTGTCCCCCCGCCTAGAACCCAGGAGGGCGCCTGGCAGGAGGGCGCCTGGCAAGAGCACTTTGACACAAGGCGCCAACATCGGGATGACTTAGCACTCCGACATTTTGGCAAGCAGTTTCCAACGCTCCATGTAGGTCCACCTGAAGTCGGTTCTTATCCAAGATAAACCGATCCCCCTCTTCATTCACCCCTACATAGTACAACAAGATTAAAAGACCACCTCAAAGAATAAGTTAAAAGTTCCAAAGAGATCACCCAAAAAGGACTACCGAAATGAGGTCGACACCCCATGTGTCAAGGCTGTCTCCATCATCCTCACCATCTCCCAACCTGATGGACAGGGGGCAACACAAATAGTTAAGTACCAGTCAAACAACACCCTACCCCGAGGTGGGAGGCTTCAAAGAAACGAGACGAACTCGAAAGCCAATAGGCTAAGAAAAGAAACTAAGTGTCACCACAATTACCAAAGTGATAGGGAAGCAGCAAGATCGGGTGAACAATCGAGAAAAGGACAAGTCCCCTTGATGGCAGGAAGCCTGAAAATATCAAATCAAAGAGCAAGTCAAAACAAACAACAAAACGAGCAACAAAGAAGGAAGTACAAAGCGAAACCTAAGATCGAAACCGATACCCAATGGGGCACCCGGCAGGGCGCCAAGTCAGAAAACGCTTCGCGCTCAACACAAGGCGCCCATGAGGGCACTAGTTCCCTTCTCGCCGATCATCAAGCGCAAGATGCCCCTGAGGGAGCCACTCCCCTAGGTGTGCGATTCACCGAGTGCAAGGCACCCACGAGGGCGCCAACCTCTCTGGTACAAATCATCAAGCACGTGGCACCCACGAGGGCGCCACTCTCCCCGATGGGCGATTCACCAAGTGCAAGGCACCCACGAGGGCGTCAACCTCTCTCGTGCAAATCATCAAGCACGTGGCACCCACGAGGGTGCCAATCTCCCCGATGGGCGATTCATCAAGTGCAAGGCACCCACGAGGGCGCCAACCTCTCTTGTACAAATCATCGAGCACGAGGGCACCACTCTCTTACTTGGGAGAATTACCAAGTGCAAGGCACCTATGAGGGCGACAACCTCACTAGTGCAATACATCAAGCACAAGGTGCCCACGAGGGCGCCACTCTCTTACTTGGGCGAATCACCAAGTGCAAGGCACCCATGAGGGCGCCAACCTCACTCATGCAAATGATCGAGCACGAGGCGCCCACGAGGGCGCCACTCCCCCAAACAACAAGGCACCCATGAAGGCGCAACTCCCATGTTTGCAAACTACTAAGTACGAGACTCCCATGAGGGGGCCAATCCATCTCGCGGACCACCAAGTGTGAGGCACTCCTCCTCAACCACCTGTCTAGCGCAAGGCGCCCATGGGGGCACCACCCCATGGCTACAAATCGCCCATACAAGGAACAAAGCTCCCAAGGGGGCGCCTCCCCCTTCTCACCAAAACAGCGCCCAAGGCGCCCACAGGGGGCACCATCAACGAAAAGGAAGCAAAAAACTTACCAATGAGATTCGGTGTCAGAGCAAGAGGATCCGATCGTCTGTCTTCTCTCCAAACCAGTGCTTCGAGGAATAGATTTTCCTCTCCAAGCTGGCACCTCAAAGAGATTTTTTCTTCACCACGCAGCAAAGTTTCTACATACCTATTTATTAGGTTAAGTCCATGAAGAAGGGGACCTCGAAACGCAGTCATCACTGAGGCCGCGTACCTCGCCACATTACAAATCCGATAAGCCGACGAAACTCCGTCAAGCCAAGACCATCCACCAGAATAATCTCGGCTTGGGGGGCAACTGTTCTAGAGTGGACCGAGGGGTCCCATCAGCAAAACCAGGAGGTGCATTCAGCAATTGGAATGAATTAGCCCAATCAATCCAGCCCATGTCCACCTCACGCGAGTCCAACATGCATGGACGGCCAAGATCGACTCTACCAATCCAACGATCCACGAAGGGGCACGATTTCCTATAAATACAGGCATACTTTGCCCTAAAAAAGGTTCAATCTGTAATCCTTAGTACCTTCACTCATATATTCGATATACTGACTTGAGCGTCGGAGTGGCTTGTAGGTACCCCCTCGGGCGCTCACTGACCTCCCGCCAGGGCAGCAAGGGACCTACCAACAGCAGCCGACCAAAAAGTTGCTCGGTACAGAA
Organism: Astragalus membranaceus; assembly: GCA_039519185.1. Lineage (NCBI taxonomy): Eukaryota > Viridiplantae > Streptophyta > Magnoliopsida > Fabales > Fabaceae > Astragalus > Astragalus membranaceus. The sequence continues at coordinate 176,062,537 of CM076848.1, read as the reverse complement.
CAAGTTTGATGTTTTTCTTGATGCAATGTATCTAAAATCTGATGAGTCTATTTTTTGTTTTAAACTTTAGATTTATAATTGTGTTTTGTCTCGTCAAAAACCGAACCATAACATACATTCTCAAATTGTTACTTTCTTGCATATCTATTTTTTTGACAAGTGCATGCCCAATTTTTTTTGACGATGTGAGGATCTTTTTGGTGGGTGATTTGTAAGTATCACTGTAAGCGCTCAAAAAGCTGTGAGGCATGCCCTGACCCTGGGGAGCCCCCAGAGCCCAACTCACCTAAACTTTTTGTAACAAAAAAACAAATGTCAATATAAATCAGTTATATTCAGATATAATATATCATGCTATAAATTTAAGGGTTAAATATGTTTTTGGTCCTTATAAATATAGCGAATTTTGATTTTAGTCCCTAAAACAATTTTTGGGCACTTTTGGTCCCTACATTATTTGTCGTTTGCACGTTTAGTCCTTGCTGTTAATTTTAGTGTGAGCTGGCTAGCGGAGTTGACGTGTCTATTTTTTATATGTTATCATGATATGTCATTCCATAAAAAATGACGTGGCCATGATAGCACATAAAAAATAGACACGTTAGCAATGACAGGTCAGCTCTGTTAGCCAGCTCACACAAAAATTAACAGCAAGGGACTAAAAGTACAAACGACAAATAATGTAGGGACCAAAAGAGCCCAAAAAAATTTAGACTAAAAACAAAATTCGCTATATTTATAGGGACTAAAAACATATTTAAATTAAAACTTAGCTTTTAATTACATATTTATTTAAAAAGTATGATGGTGATATTTGAATTCAGGTATAAATATTATGAGATGATTGATTTCTTGACATTTGAATTTGTTATATTGATATTAGAAGGTAGTTAGCTTAACCAAATACCATTCGTCTAGTGGCATAAATGACCTTGGGACTCCTGGGGTTGACCCAGTGCTTCTGTGATAGCCTAATTTTAAATTAAATATATTGATATTATAGTATAATTAAGAGATTGGTTATCGTGACATAATTAAGAGATAAAAACCATGATTGTCAATTTTATTTCCATTAGAAATCAATGTTAAATTTAAAGAGAAAATGAAAAAGAAGAAGAAAATCTAACTTTTTATTGGTAAATGCCACTTGAAACTGATATGGATTGAGACCTAAAATTTGAATTCGAGACATTTTTTTTCGGTAATTGAGAATATATTATTAGTAATCTACTAGCTCAACATCATTGACACCACTCCCCCCACTTTCTACGAAGAGTTTGAGAGGGCGACCAATCATGTGTTAGAGCTAAAAGAAGCCAGAATACACCGATGTTAATACATCGGGAATCTGGTGGGGAAACAAGACTGAAGAAATCTAGAAGAAACGCCCCACCATCACCTATCAAAGGACCTATGATTAAGGACACAACTAATACAAACCAACCAAAATTAGAAGAAAGAAAGCAACATACATAATCAAAACTAACAGAGACAGCGGCTATAAAAACAACTCCAAGTGATAAAATTGACTCCAAAACATGCTTCCAGCGAGATGCAAGAGAGGTAGAATCTGATCCACTTTGAGAGGCTATTCTTGAAAGCTTGAAAGAAATAGCTACACACCAATATGCCAATATAAGATGGTGAACAGATCTGAAGTTCCAGGATGGAGATACCTAATGATCTTGAGCTTCCAAGACTCCAAGGTGACCGAGGCAAACCCAGCACGACAGCCCTTATGCCATTATTATTATTATTATTATTATTATTATTATTATTATTATTATCTGTCATTTGATAATTAAAATTCAAACGAAGGGTTGCGAAGAGCACTCACAATCATGTGCTATCAAGCAAGATAAAGAAAGTACAAACACCAATAAAAGATTTATACTCCAAGTTTGACAGCAGACATCAAATAGAACAAGGTAAGAACCAGCATGATGTTGCTGCCCATCAAAATGATGGCAACTTCCCAAGACGTAGCAGCAATGATAGAAGCGAACAAAACCTAGCATTCCAATAATTCATCAATGATGTCAAGATTCCCAGAAAGAGAACGACCACCAGTAACCATCTCACATTACACTAGCCAATATGACTACAATCCCAATTACAAGCAGAGAGCTACAGCAAGTCCCGAAGGGCCTTTTGACTTCTCAGGTTGATACGTAGAGCGCGCACACCACACACACAAGCACATGCATACTATCATAGGGTATTAACATGGATATCAAAAAAGACTAAGGTCCAAGAAAACCGGACTCTAGTGACTGATAGCTGCATCAAAACAAATTATTAGAATAGTGGCAGTCCAATAAATAGTGGCAGTTCCGTGGTGGGATTTCACCCAAGCCAATGCGACTTTCAAGTCTGATTCCACTATCAGGCTGCCCCTCTTTAGCATTCCTTTTCCAAGGATAGATCCAGGGCATAGATAATGGCTAGGAATTCCCCTCATTTGAGTCCCTGACACCAATTGAGGCTGCAAATTTACCCCAAACACGACATTTGTCGTCACACAAGACTCCTCCAATACCTACCGTACCAGGTTTACCTTTAGCCGATCTGTCTACATTCCATTTCCATACGTTTATCGGAGGTGGTTCCCAATTTGATATTTCTGGGTTCCTTGTATCTTTTTTCCACATGGACACCCCCTCTAGGTTTGAGACAAGATCACCTGGAGAATAGGGACAATCCACCACCCAGCCTTTCATCCAAAACCCCAGCCTTATCTTTATATGGTGAAGTTCCTAGTCCCAGTCTATTGATGCTTTCTCAAAAACCATTTTGTTTCTAATATTCCAAACAGACCAAAGAACAACGTAGAGAAGGGATATCCACAGCTTACCTCGGAAGGAGCCTCCAGCATTCTCACGCCACACATTCAACCAATGCTCACTTGTTTCGGCAATAGGAATTTGGACATTCCACCAGCTCATAACCCATGTCCACAGTTTCCACGACTGCATGCAGTGCAGGAAAAGATGCTGCACAGATTCTTCCTCCGAGTTGCAAAAGGGACATTTTACTTCATTTTCCTGGATCAATTTGAGCTTCCTTAGTCTACTCCTAATGTTTAATTTGCCTTGTATTGTGAACCACACAAGTAGTTCAGCTCTGGGTGGGGCGAGGCCTTTCCAAACCACACTAGAGCTAGAGTTAGCGTTGTCCTTTCCCCACCATTCCTGCACAAAGGATTTTATAGAGAAGTCTCCCTTGAGGTTGAGGTTCCACCAAGTTTTGTCTTTTGAAGACTTTGAGAGGTGGACTTCTCTTAGACGCTTCCTTAGGCAATCAAGTTGTTCTACTTCCCAAAGGAACCCATCCTAGAAACCCATGTTTGCAATCTTAGCCCATCCTAGAAACCCTCTAGGTTCCGTTGCAATCTTAGCCCATCCTAGAAACCCATGTTTGCTATGGTTTCTTCCTTCTAGAGGGATATTGAGAATAGTCTTGGGAATTGCTCTTTCAATGGGGACTTACCCAACCAGGTCTCGTGCCAAAACTTCGTATTCTCTCCTGTTCCCAGACTTTTGCACCATGCTTCTGAGATTATCTTTCTGATTTTCTCATCGCCTGTTGCAACCTTTGAGATGTTACACCACAACCTCCCCGTGAGGCCCTTACTTTGTTGATGGATAATTCCTAATTCCGGGCTCAACTTCTAAATGGAGCACAAAGCCCGTTTCCAGAGGGGATTCCCTTTGACGATGCCATGACTGTATCTAGACATATACATTTAAACAAACAAACATATACTAAACAAGGTTAACATAAACATACTAAACAAAAATATATAAACATACTAATTAAACAAACATAAATTACATCCTTGATTAAAAATAGGTTAACATATATTGTTGAAACATAAAATAACTAATTAATTGGAATCTCATTCACTCTCAAAATCATCATCATCAGAGGAGTGAATTCTTGATACACCAATGTGGTCTGTTGCATCTTCATCAGCATGTTCGTCGTCATCTACTTCATCGCCGGTGTTTGGCTCATCACATAAACGAGTAATGGGTTCAACTTGAATCACTTCATTTACATTAGACATCTCTTCCATTTGATATGGCACATCTTCCATCGTGTCATCATTTGTCTCAATGCGACCTCTTGTTTTGTTTTAATTGCGACACACCAACCATGCCTATCAGTTTTTGTTGATGGATAAGGGACATAATAGACTTGTCTCACATTTTGTGCAATGACGAACGGATCATACAGTCGATATCTACTATTCATTTTAATGTCCACTGTATTTGACTTTGGATTCACCTTTGTTCCTCGAGCAGGCGGATCAAACCAATTACAATAAAAAACCACTACCTTCTGACTAAAATCTAGATGGGGGTACGAAAGTTCATATATATGTTGAACCACACCATAGAAATCATCTTCACCTCTTCCAGTGACACCCTTCATGCAAACTCCACTATTGACTGTTTCTCTGCCCTGTGTCCATTCATTGGTGTGAAATTTTTATCCATTGACAAAGTATGTGTGCCATTCTTTAACACATCTTCGAGGATCGTCTGATATGTTCCTCAAGTGCTGGTTGGTAGGAGTTGGTGGGAGGGCATAAACATTTTGCCTAAACCACGTTGGAAAATGTGCATTAATATGAGCAGAAGATTGTTGCTCACTTACGTCCTCTGATCACAAGAATTCCCTAAAAAGAATTAATTAATTGTTACACATTTGTCTACTTTATATTAACTAATTAAAATCGATACTTAATGTTGAGGAACATACTCAATAAATGGTTGCACCTCAGTACAGTTTATCAACACATGAACATGTGCTGAACTTAACTCTTCATCTGTTAGCCAGTGAATTGACTCCTTCCCAGATGGACGACCGGGTAGACAAAAGACAGACAAAGCTAAATGATGTCTAGGACATTCAGTATCCATTTCATTTCGCCTGCTTCCTGGAGAAAACTCATTCTTGAAATAATAATAACAAAAATGGGTTGTTTCACGGTGTAAGTAAGAAGAACATATCGATCCTTCAACTCTAGCTTTGTTTTTCACCGATCTTTTTGAATCACCCATGAACCTAGAGAAAATGATATTAATTAACATAATAATCATCTATTTTAAACTTGTTTCTTATATTATAAAAATTAACTGACCTTTCAAACGGATACATCCATTTGTATTGGACAGGTCCACCAAGTTTAGCTTCATATGCGAGATGCACCGGTAGATGCTCCATAGAATCAAAGAAACCAGACAGAAATACTCTCTCCAGCTTGCATAAGATGAGTGGGATGTCTTGTTCCATTTTTGAAAGATCATCAGCTTTTAGCGTTGCAGAACACAAATTCTTAAAGTATTGACATATTTCAATGAGCGGATTCAAAATGTGTGTTGGCAACGAACTAAAAGCGATAGGAAGTAAGCACTCCATGAATACATGACAATCATGGCTTTTCATCCCATGCAACCTCCCATTATCCACATCCCCACATCTAGATAAATTGGAAGAATAACCGTCTGGCATTTTCAACTCTTTTATCCACTGATAAACTGCTTTCGCTTGTTCGGTAGATAAAGTATAACTGGCTTTGGGTTTCAAAGTCCTAGTACCTTGCTCAACCAACAACAAATCCTTTCGTCTACAGTAATGATCTATATCCTTCCTAGCTTTCTCATTGTCTTTCGTTTTGCCTTTCATGTTCATGACAGTGTTAAAAATGTTGTCAAAAAATTCTTCTCTATATGCATTACATCGAGATTGTGTCTCAATAGATTATCTTTCCAATAGGGAAGTTCCCAAAAAATACTTTTTTTTGTCCAATTGTGCCATTGTCCATAGCCATCTGGGCGAGAAACAACACCCGCTACGACTTTCACAGGAGGGATATCCCTAACACTATTCCAAACTTCCTCTGGTGTCAACCTACGAGGAGGTCCAGCTGTTTCAACATTTCCTTTGATGAACACATATTTCTGCTTTCTAAATGGGTGATCCATAGGTAAGAACCTACGGTGCGAGTCAAACCATGAACTTTTTCCTCCGTATTTAAGAGTAAAAGTCTTTGTGTCAACCATGTAAATCGGACACGCCATCTTACCATGTGTTCCCCATCCAGAGAACATTTCATAGGCAGGGAAGTCATTAATGGTCCACATCAAACCCGCCCTCATCACAAAATTTTGTTTGCGTGCTGCATCATAAGTTAAAACACCATTCCACAACATTTTTAGGTCATCAATCAAAGGTTACAAATATATGTCAATACCAGCTGTTGGATTACTTGGCCCTGGAGCAATAGAATTTAAAAACATGTATGGTTTAGACATACACATTTCTGGAGGAAGGTTGTATGGGGTAACAATAACTTGCCAACATGAATACAGTGTTGCCGAGGCTTGAATATATGGTGTGAAACCATTAGAGCATAAACCAAGCCGAACATTGCGTGGATCACTTGCAAAATCTGGATGAACACGATCAAAATGCTTCCAAGCTTCACCATCAGATGGGTGACGTAATTCACCAGAATTATTTCTATTTTGATGGTGCCACATCATTTTACTCGCGGTCTCCATTGAAGTAAGCATCCTCTGTAGCCTTGGTATAAGCGACATATAGAAAATTGCTTTTCATGGAACCGGCTTGCCTCTGCTCATCCCTTTCCTACTCACACGATAGCGTGGCTCTCCACACAACTTGCATTCCGACAACTCTCCATCATTTATGCCAAACTCATTGTTATAATAGAGCATGCAACCAGACACACAACAATCAATTCTTTTAGATTTTAAGCCAAGCTTCGATACCAGTCTTTTAGCATCCAACATCATTTTGGTCATATATTCCATGCACAACTCAACAACATTAAATTGAGACTTAAGACCCAACAACTGAACACACATTGACAATTTTGAGTCTAGATCCTTCAAATAATGGTTTATTTGTCTCACTCAAATACATGTAAAACCTTTGAGCTTCCTCATTTGGAACTTCTTCAGCATCATATTCTGGTTCTTCAAAATCCAAATTTACTCCAACAGCATCAGATATCATTCCCTCATAAACATCTAACGGTTGTATAATTTGGCCTCCAGATGTCGTAGTCGCTGGATAACTACTTGATGTGGGAGCTACTACTTCAACCGGAACATTAACCGCAGGAACTGCAGCTACCCCTGGTCCTACTTCCCCGTGACGACTCCATATCCAATAATTTGGCCTATACCCATTATTGTACAAATCAACTCTAACTTCTTCTTCATTTTTTATAAATCGAAATGAATATTTCAAGCACGGGCATCTAATTCCGCCTTGTAGCGCAAATTCTTTATGACGTTTAGCACAAAAAATAAACTCTTCTACGCCTTCTACAAAACGTCGCTTTAAACCAGATCTTCCAGGAAATAATCGATCATACATCCAACTACGATCCATAATTTCAGGATCTATGTACTACACTACAATAAATATTATTATTAGGCTAAAGTGCTCCCGTGGTCCCTTATCTTTATTTAAAGTAACGATTTGGTCTTTTATCTTTTTTTTGTCTCAAATCACTCCTTTATGTTTTAAATTTTTGACACATAAATCCTTTTCTATCCCAAATCAGTCCTTTATGTTTCAAATTTTTAACACATAAATCCTTTTTTTTGACACATAAATCAGCACTGTTAACGGAAAAAGATTTATGTGTCAAAAATTTGAAAGATAAAGGACTTATTTGGGACAAAAAAAACATAAAGGACTAATTCGTTACTTTAAATAAAGATAAGGGACCCCAGGAGCACTTTAGCCTTATTATTATTATCATAATATAGGGATCTATGTACTAACAACATAAATAACATTTTGACTAAATAATAACTATAAATTACTATGTTTTGAACAAACTATCCAATTTTTGATTATCAATAAATTAAATATCATAACTATTCAAAGTAAATGAAATAAACTATCAAATATTAGTTTTTGATATATATTGATATATTAATTAACATCAACAGAAATTAATAATATTTCGTATTTATCTAAAAATTACAAACAATAGAAATTAATAATTACATTGACTTTATTTTTTAACTAATATATTATTATATTTCGGATTTATTAATTACATTGACTTTATTTTTTAACAAAGTAAATGAAATAAACTATCAAATATTACTTTTTGATATATATTGATATATTAATTACTTTATTTTTTATAAACTAAATATTATAAGATTAATATTATTATATCATAATATTTGATATTTACTTAATAAAGAAATTCAAACTAATAAAATAAAATAACGTTTTATACCAATTAATGACTTTGATAACTAATCGTACTGAAGAGAAAGTTCTGACTTGATGCGAATCCAAACTCAAACAAAGAGGAAAAAAGAGGAAACTAAACTCAAACAATACCTAAACAAACAACACCACAATTAGTAACTAACTCATATTATAAAATAACTCATAAACTAAAACTATTAACTCATGTTACAAACACATTTTAGATTGAAGAAATTTGCCAAAGAGAGGGAGAGATTTAGTAGAGAGAAGAAGAGAATTCGTAGGGAGGAAGAGAGGAATTTCAAGAAGAGAATTTGGGTGTGAAGAATAAGCGTGGAGAAGAAATGTGGAGAAGTTATATATATATATAGGAAGAAGGGAAAACCGCCGCTAAAATCATAAATCCGCCGAAAATGTCACCTACCGGCGGATTTAATATATTTTCGGCGGATTAGGGGATTTTCGGTGGAATTTAATGAGTTACCGACGGATTTTTAAATTTTAAATTTCGCGTATTTTCAATGGCTTATCGGTGGATTTTTTGAAATTTAAAACTCCCGGGTTTTTCAAAAATATCCGCCGGAAATGACGTTTCCGGCGGATTTTGGTCGGCTTGTAATTTCCGGCGGATTTCTATGTAGTTCTGGCGGATTTTCAAAATTCAAAATTCCCACTGGTTTAATGATCCGCCGGAAATTACCTTATCGGCAGATTTGGTTTTTTTTAAAAAAAAATTTCGTCAACAAAAATCTGCCGGAAATACCTAATAATCCGCCGGAAAATTTCCGGAGGAAACAAATCCGCCAGAAAATCCCAAAAATCCGCCGGTAATGTTCCGGCGGATAAATTCCGCCGGTAATTCCTAAAATCTGCCGAAAATCTTCCAGCAGACACTAATCCGCCGTAAAGTACTGGCCGGAAATTTTAATTATTCTTGTAGTGAATACAAACTCTGAGAAGGATCCAAGTGATTCATTAGATAAACGTGTGATAAACAATTCATTAGATAAATGCTTGTGTTGGTTCTGAGATTTTAATAGGTACGGTGCTTTAGTACCAAACCGGTACAGTACATTGGTACTATGATACTGTACTTGGAGTCTGCAGCGAATTTTATGTCATGATATCAAGGTACCGTAACGGTTCGGTACTAAAGTACCGGACTCGTTGAAATCGAGGAAAAAAGGACGCACCGGAAATATTTTTTTTATTAAGAGTATTTTTGTCTTTTCGCGGGGCCAGGAGGTGTTTAGTGAGTAGGAGGGAGGTGTAAAAACAATGCAGCCTGAAAGTAATTCTACGCTTTTCTCTTCATATTAGAATTTGGGGCCAAAAATCACCACTCTTGGGCCCAAAAATCACCACTTTTGTAACCAGAAATATAGTTCGGGGCCAAAATTGCATCAATGTGGAATAGGGCGCCAAAAACCTATATTTTGATATGTGGGGTCTAAAGGTAAAATAGGGAGACCCATTAAAGCCTATTTGATTTGAGGTATAAATATTATGAGATAACTGAATTTTTGACATTTCAATCTATTATATTGATATTCGTTAGCTTAATTTTAATATAAATATGTTAACATTATGGAACAATTAAGACATTTGTTAGCGTGACATAATTAAGAGATAAAAATCATGATTGTCAAGTTTATTTTCATTTGGAATCAAAATTAAAATTTAAAAAGAAGGAAAAGAAAAACAAAGATATAATTTTATGGTCTAACAAATAAAAGTATTTGATTGGTGTAGCCCAATTCCATGTAGTCGAGCATGCAGATAAAACTAACCATAAATAAATGAAAAAAGAATGAAAATATAAGTGCAAGATGCGCATGAGCATATGGGATGTTGGAGAGTGATGTTTCTGTGACTTCTAACAAATTTGAAGTTTCACACTTTGTGCACCATGGTTGTTTAACATAAGTTTTTGATGAGTAATTAAAATGGAGATTCATTCTTCATATAGCCTTCGTTCTTCACAAGTATCTTCTTTCATTGTTAATCCCTTGTAGTACCTCCCCTCGCATCCTCTCTCTAATAAAACTACAATATTTTTCTCACTCTCTTCAAATCATTTTATTAAAACTTTCATCCATGATTTTCATTTCCACTAAAACTAAAAATTTTCTCTTTAAATAAATTTCTTTTATAGATAACAAAAATATGAAAACAAATACAATTTTCATATATAGTACTTATTATTTATAATCTTAAATATATGTATATATATACAGCATTAAATATTTCATGAAAATAAATAAATTAGAATAATGACTATTCTCATTGTAAGAAATTCAACTTTTACCCACAAATAAAAACTATCACCAAAATTTTATCAAAAAAAACTGTCACTAAATATCAAATTGTCGTTGATAAGATACACTTGTCATGTACTCCTACCCAAATTTTCCGTGCATTATGGAAAACCTACAACGATGCACATTTGAGATGTCCATGGGTAAAGATTTTACTTATGACCCATAACCTTTATATACATTATTATATCTCATGCATTTAGGTTGAGGTGACTATAGGTAAAGTTAGTATGGCTCTTATAGTAAGTAAAAGTTATAGTTACATTTTAACTTTTATTTTATTTTTAGGATCATAAAACCATTATACCTTTGCTCAATTTAATAAAAAACCCTAGAGGAGTCCCTAGAGGAGTCCTTAGTGAATCTCAACCACAATCGTAACTAAAAGTACGAATAATTAAATTTTAACTTTAATTTTATTTTTAGCATGATAACATTAGACATTTGCCTAATTTAATACAACACTAGACAAGGAAGTCATGTCTCACATATATTTTGAAAGGCGCAAATATGACAACCGTGTAATTTAAGATGGCTCTCTACACGTATGTTTGCCACATTACTCCTATATATTGATTATATTTTGACAGCCAGTAATTTAAGATGTTTGGGAGTTGAAATTAATAAGCAGATAGAGAGAAGAAGACTCTGTGTATCCCAAGAAACTTATCTGCAGAAAGTTCTAAACAAGTTTGGAATGATGAACTTCAAACCTGTGACACCATCTAACAGTTTAAGCTGAGTGCACCCAATCACCAAAAAAATACGAAGAGAAGAATTATATGGAAGGCATTCTTTATGCAAATGCAGCACGTTCTCTCATGTATACTATGGTGTGCACACATCCTAATAATAGGATTATTAACCCTCGAATAATTTCACGGTACTTCATCTTGAAATTGGAAGCAAGGACTGAAGGAAACAATGGAACCAGAGTCAGTGACAGCAAGGAACATGGCGCCCTTGGCGCCCATACTGAGCTCAGGCAACATGGCGCCCTTGGCGCCCTTGCTGACCATGGCGCCCTTGGCGCCCCTGTTGATTATTCTGCTGACAACATTGCCACATCAGGCGCATGGCGCCCATCAGACTCTGACATGGAATATTCACCTTGGGACATTGGATCATGTGCCAATCACATGAGAATGAGTAATGGGGCCTAGGATTCAGTCACGTGAGTGTTTTGGTGAGCAACCAGCTGGCGTCCTTGGCGCCCCTATCCGATTTCTATTTTCTGTTTTGCCTAGGATTCCTTCTCTAGATCTTTCCTAGCTTTGCTACTATGTAATAAGGGACACAATAGCTTAATATGCACTACTGTACCTGCTATATATAGCAGTACCTCCTACTGTACTATTCACTCAATGAATCAATGAATCAAAGCATTTCTCTTTTATGATTTCTTAGCCTATGATGGCTTCTTTTGTGATGCTTCATTATTATTTATGTTGCGCATATTTTATGATGGTATCAGAGCATCTGCTCTGATTACCTTGCCTGCCTTTTTACTGTTTTATTCCCCTTCTTTCTTTTTTTTAAGTAACACCATGGCTAGAGGGAACAATAGTGGCCCTGGCTCTGGTTCTGGGATTCCACTTCAGGATCCTGCTGCAGAACCAACCAGCATATACTATGTCCCCCTAGTGATGGTCCATCTTCAGTTCCATTTCTCCTGTTCTAAACACTAATGGTTCCAACTACCACTCTTGGGCTAGATCTATGAGGAGAGCTCTAGGTAGTAAGAACAAATATGATTTTGTTGATGGAACTATAACAGTACCTGAATCCTTTGATCCTACTTATAAAGCTTGGTGTAGATGTAATAACCTCATACATTCATGGATAATGAATTCTGTAGCTGAGTCTATTGGACAAAGCATTGTTTTTTTTGGAAAATGCCATTGATGTTTGGAAAGAACTTAAAGAAAGATTTTCTCAAGGTGATTTAATCAAAATTTCTGAGCTACAGTGTGAAGTATATGGCTTAAAACAAGGATCTCTCTCAGTCACTGAATTCTTCTCTAAACTAAAGGTACTATGGGAAGAATTAGACTCATACCTCCCTGAACCCACTTGTGGATGTTCTAGAAAATGTGTGTGTACCACTGGCATAGAGCTAGCTCAGAAACACCACCAACTCAGTAATAGAGCTAGCTCAGAAACACCAGCAACTCAGTAAAACCATTCGTTTTCTAACTGGTTTGAATGACAACTTTTCCATGATCAGATCTCAGATCTTGATCATGGATCCTTTGCCTAAGTTGAACAAAATTTTTTCCATGGTAATCCAACATGAAAGACAATTTTGTCACGATGATGAAAGCAAAACTTTAATTGCCAATGTTGATACTAAGAAAGTTTTTAATTGTGGCAAGAGCAATTATCAGGGAAACAAGAGTACAAGCAAGATCTGTACACACTGTGGCAGGCTGGGTCATACAATTGAGACATGCTATAAGAAGCATGGTTTTCCTCCAAATTGGTCAAGGAATGTTGCAAATGTCACTGGTCAGAGTGAAGACATTGAGGAAAAGGAGGATGATACCAAGACAGTAGGAATCACCAGTGATCAGTATGAGAAACTAGTAAACATGCTCCAGGGCGCCATGGGCACGAATCAAGCTACTGCATTAGATACGAAGTCTGTGAACATGGTTGGAAATTCTCTCTCCTCACTTGGTTACAACATAGGTACTATCCTTCACATTTGCCCTTTGAAATCAAGCAACTTAGGATTATGGATCCTTGATTCTGGTGCTGGTGTGCATATTTGTTGTTCCCTTAATCATTTCAAGAGTTATGTTCCTATTAAACCAGTGAGTATAAAATTGCCAAATAGCCATAAGGCATACGCCACTATAAAAGGAACTGTCCAATTTTCTTCAAAGCTTTACATTATTGATGTTCTCTATGTTCCTGAATTCTATCTAAACATTATTTCTGTGCCTAGACTTATGATTGATTTGCATGCTAGTGTGTTGTTTGATATCCCCAAATGTATCATACAGGACAAGATAACCGAGGAGATGATTGGTTCGGGTATGATCTTTGAGGGATTGGTGTACTTGGAAGTTGCTGACAATGAGAAGGTTGCTGCTGTAAACACCACTGAAACAAGGCCTGAAACTCTTCCTAAATCTGCCTTACGGCACTTTAGATTAGGACATCTTTCAAATCAAAGAATGAAAATGTTGCATAGTGATTTCCCTTCCATCCATATTGATGAAGGTTCTGTGTGTGATATTTGTCACTATGCAAGACAAAGAAAACTGTCATACAGTTTAAGTAATAATAGAGCTTCCAAGTGTTATGAGTTAATTCATTTTGATATACGGGGACCTATTTCAACACCTTCAATTCATGGACAAAAATATTTTTTAACTGCCTTGGATGATTACAGTAGATACACTTGGATAATTCTTCTCAAAACAAAAAGTGAAGTCACCAATCATGTGAAAAACTTCATAAATACCCTTGAAACACAGTTTAAAGCCACTGTTAGAACCATTAGGACTGACAATGGCCCTGAATTCATTCTAACTGATTTCTATTCTTCCAAAGGAATCGTTCACCAAAGAACTTGTGTAGAAACCCCTGAACAAAATGGGAGGGTAGAAAGAAAGCACCAACACATCTTAAATGTAGGAAGAGCCCTTCTTTTCCAAGAAAAATTACCCAAACAATATTGGTCCTATGCCATATTGCATGTTGTTTACATCATAAATAGAATTCCTAGTCCCTTACTAAAAGACAAATCACCTTATTTTTTGCAAAACAATACTCTTCCTAACATTGAATCCCTAAAAGTGTTTGGATGTCTTTGTTATGCATCCACATTAAAAGTTCATAGGACAAAGCTTGACCCTAGGGCTAGGAAATGTGTTTTTTTAGGATATAAACCAAATGTCAAAGGAATTATGTTACTTGACCTCCACAATAAAGAAATCTTCATTTCTAGAAATGTCATATTCCATGAACACATACTACCATACACCAATTCTCAACCTTTGTCAAAATGGAACTATTTTCCATCCCAAAATGTGAACACTGATACTGATATAAGCACAGATCCTACTGCTGTCATCTCTGATTCTGCAGAGGATCTGGCGCCCTTGGCGCCCATGGCGCCCATGTCTCCTTTTACACCAAACCAAAACCTAGAAACTTCACACACTCACCCTAAATCACTCACCAACACGGAAACTACAACCACCAAGACACATACAACACCTATCCAACCCCAAACAGAACCAATTCCTACAATCAGAAAATCCACAAGGGAGAAACAGCAGCCTGCTCGGTTGTCTGATTACATCTGCAACATTCCCTCACAAGATCATATCAAGTCAATCTCTCCAGGTATTACTTATCCCATATCTAGCTATCATTCTCTTTCAAAACTGTCTAGTGCACAACAAAATTTCTGTTTAGCTTTGAATTCCATAGTAGAACCTCAATCTTATGAAGAAGCTTGCAAGGAAGTATGCTGGCAAGAAGCCATGAAGAATGAGCTAGAAGCACTGAAAAACAATGATACTTGGAAGATCATTGATTTGCCTCCAAATGTAAAGCCCATAGGCTGCAAATGGGTGTATAAAGTTAAGCAGAAATATGATGGGACAATAGAAAGACACAAGGCTAGATTGGTTGCAAAGGGCTACAATCAAATTGAGGGATTGGATTTCTTCGACACATTCAGCCCTGTTGCAAAATTAACTTCAGTAAGATTATTGCTAGCAGTAGCTTCCATGATGAAATGGCACTTGCACCAACTTGATGTAAACAATGCTTTTCTACATGGAGACCTTGAAGAAGATGTTTACATGGAAATTCCAAAAGGGGTGACCTGTGACAAAAGTGCTCAAGTTTGCAAACTACAAAAATCACTATATGGCCTTAAACAAGCCAGTAGGAAGTGGTATGAAAAATTGACAACTATGTTACTTGGTCAAGGGTACATTCAGTCTAGCTCAGATTACTCACTGTTTACACATAGAAATAATGATGAATTCACTGTTTTATTGGTCTATGTTGATGATGTAATATTAGCAGGGAATTCTCTAAGGGAATTTGAGAGAATCAAGACCATTCTGAATGATGCTTTCAAAATAAAGGATCTTGGTTCCTTAAAATACTTCCTTGGTCTTGAAGTAACTCAATCAAATAGTGGAATCACTATAAGCCAAAGGAAATACTGCTTGGATCTTCTACATGAAACAGGACAGCTTGCTGCTAAGCCAAGCTCCACTCCTATGGATTATGCATCAAAGATCTATCAGGATTCTGCAAAAGCTTTCTCAGATAATGCACTATACAGAAAACTGATTGGAAAATTGTTGTATTTGACCAACACAAGACCAGATATCACATTTGCTGTCCAACAACTAAGCCAGCATGTAAATTCCCCCACCATCACTCATTTTAATGCTACATGTAGAATCCTAAAATACCTCAAAGGAACAGCTGGTCGTGGCCTGTTCTATCCAAGAGATTCCATCCTGCACTTATTCGGGTTCTCTGATGCTGACTGGGTAAACTGTGTTGATACTAGAAAATCGGTTTCAGGTTATTGCTTCTTCTTAGGATCCTCTCTTGTTTCATGGAGAACCAAGAAGTAACAAACAGTATCAATATCATCTTCAGAAGCTGAGTATAGAGCATTGTCCACTGCCACTTGTGAGCTACAATGGCTCCTCTATCTGCTTAAGGAATTGAATGTTAACTGTGAAAGAGCACCAGTACTGTACTGTGACAATCAAAGTGCTATCCACATTGCTGCCAACCCTGTGTTCCATGAAAGGACCAAACCTCTTGAGATTGACTGCCATTTTGTACGAGAGAAGCTGCAAAGTAACATGATGAAACTGTTGCCTGTATCCTCCAAAGCTCAACTTGCTGATTTCTTCACCAAGGCCTTAAGTCCTACACTATTTTCAAGTTTTATTTCCAAGCTTGGCATGATAAACATTTATCCTGGTCCAGCTTGTGGGGGGCTCTTGAAATTGGAAGCAAGCACTACAAGAATAAACCTATATTGCTACCAATGTTTGCCACGGAGGGCTGTCCGTCGCTAATTTGCGACGGACTTGCGACGGTTTGCGACGACGAGTGAGTTTGGGCGTTGGGCGCTAAAAATCCCGCTCATAATTTGCGACGGGAAGGCACGTTGGTCACTAATTTGCGACGGACGTGGATATTGGTCGCTAATTTGCGACGGATGGGACGTGGATATGGCCATACAAATGATTCAACTGATTCAACTGATACAAGATTAGATAATCTGAACTAAGCTTTGTTAGTTCAGTTTCTGTTTAGTTCAGATAATACAGCCATAGTTTCTGATTCAAAAATTCCTGTTAGTTCAGTTAAGCTTTGATAATTTCAAAAATTAGATAATACAACATATTTAAATTCCTGTTAGTTCAGTTTCTGATCTCCTTCCATACAGCCATACAATTGATCTGCATAATTGATTCTCACCTTGACTTCTGTATAGTTCAGTTTCTGCATAATTCAGTTTCTTACATTTGTATATCCCAATTTATTTGTGCTTGAGCTGAATCTGTGATACTTTTGAATTTGAGTATGATTATAACTTGTGCATTTGATATTTGATAGGAGGAGTTTCAGCGGTTGTTCTCTCAGTCAGATATACCAGTAGACCCCGTTGAATTGGCTAAGTTAAAGCGTTTGTTGTGGGAGCAGGCTGCTGGAGGGCCCTATAAGAGTCGTGGTGTGTATGGGACAGGAGACATAGTTGACAATATGGTAGACTCTGGAGCTTCGACGAGTGCGGGCCTGTCTCCTGAGGCCCGTAGGATCATCCAACAAATGTCACAACAATTTGAAGAGCGGTTTGCACGACAGCAACAACTAATTGAGTATGTATTTAACCATTCTGGAATTCCAACACCTCCACCTGATTGGCAGCCTCCCGAGCAAGACCTGCCTGCCCATCAGGGTCACCCCGCCCAGCAGGGTTAGTCCGCCCATCAGGATGAGAGCGAAGATGCTGATGATGGAGACCACGTTTATGATAACGGTTATTGACGAGATCTAGGTAATCTATGTTTTAATTAATGTGCAAAATATATTAGTTTTATGAATTAATTAGTAATCATTATCGTTTTTGATTTGTTAGGTATATTGTTCAGAGCTGGACTTGAAGATGCTTCGTCAGAATTTTTTGAGTTTACTCGACATTAGTGTATTGGTATATTTTGATAAACTAGGGGCATGTTTTGATATATTTGAGTAAACTAGTGGCATGTTTTGATATTTGGTATGTATGTCACTTTTAACTAATTTGGTGGATTGGGTTGAACATTAGTGTAGTTTATAACTAAGTTGATGGTTTAGATTGACACTTTTGATATTTAATATTTATGCTTGAATTGGTGGATTGGGGTCTGAATTAAATTGGTAGGGAATATTGCTAAAAGGAATGACAATGTAAATGTCAAATTTTGGTAGAATTATTTATATTTTGCTTTGCGACGGAATATTTTTTGGTAGTTACTGAATTCGCCACGGAATTATTACAATTTGCGACGGAATTTTCAAACAATTTAACATCAGATTTGCGACGATTTTGCCACGGCAATCTGTGACAAATTTGCGACGAGTTTGCCACGGCAATTTGCGACGGCTTTGCGACGGATTTGTGACGGGAAATTTGCGACGGAGAGTTTCGTCGCAAAGCATTTGCGACGAGCTGTTTTGCGACGACTTTTTGTCCGTCGCAAATGCCGTCGCAAAAGCGAATTTGCCACGGAAAAAGGCCCATTTGCGACGGAAATTGCCGTCGCAAATGAGCGATTTTCTTGTAGTGAAGGACTGAAGGAAACAATGGAACCAGAGTCAGGGACAGCAAGGAACAACGCGCCCTTGGCGCCCTTACTGAGCTCAGGCAACATGGCTCCCTTGGCGCCCTTGCTGACCATGGCGCCCTTGGCCCCCATGTTGATTATTCTGCTGACAACATTGCCACATCAGGCACATGGAGCCCATCAGACTCTGACATGGAATATTCACCTTGGGACATTGGATCATGTGCCAATCACATGAGAATGAGTAGTGGGGCCCAGGATTCAGTCACGTGAGTGTTTTGGTGAGCAACCAGCTGGCGCCCTTGGCGCCCCTATCCGATTTCTATTTTCTGTTTTGCCTAGGATTCCTTCTCTGGATCTTTCCTAGCTTTGCTACTATGTAATAAGGGACACAATAGCTTAATATGCACTACTGTACTATTCACTCAATGAATCAATGAATCCAAGCATTTCTCTTTTCTTTTGTGATGCTTCATTATTATGCTTTATGTTGCGCATATTTTATGACTTCATGAATAACGCGCTTCTTGAATCAGCATTCAGCAGAATGTTCAAGCTCTCCGTCAAGTCATAACTGGTACCGACTCTTAGGGGAGGAAAAACAATGGTGCGTCACGTAATTGATGGGTACCTGCAAGGCCCCATATTAGAGTTATTTAACTATGCATTAACCACATTGTAGTTTATTTTAACTCAGATTAGTTAGTCTGGTAATAGTTTGTTAACTAACTAGTTAGTCCCATAGTGTGATTACTTTAGTTGGGTAGTTAGTATGTATTACAGTGATTGTAACTCTTCATCATTCAATGAATTCAGTTTTCTGTTTCACTCTCTGGTTTCCAACTCAATAAGGTATCAGTTGAGTATTATCCTCTTTCTCACTCTGAAATTGCTTCGATTTTGGTTTTGTTCGTCATTCTTTTCTTCGATTTCAAATTCCAGAAATAGCACTTCTTTCATTCCTCGATTTCCCTAATCAATGGCGAATTCCAATGAAACTCAAGACAATGTGTCTGATCCACTGTATCTTCACTTCAATGATTTGGTGCTTGTTACACAAACCCTAATTAGTGATAACTACAATTCTTGGTATCGTTCGATGCGTTTTCCTCTGAAAGGAAAGAACAAGCTCTGTTATGTTGATGGTTCGTTTCCTTATCTTGAAGATGGAGACTCGAAACATTGTATGCTTCTGGCTTCTCAATGTTGTTTTCGATCTCAAGAATCATTTCCAACAAGTCAATGGACCTCAGTAATTCTTCGATCACTCGATACTACACAAAATTGAAGTCTCTCTAGGAAGAATTACAAGAATCAAGGCCGAAAACACTTGCAATTGCAGTGGTGTGAAGCCTCTTCTTGCTGAAACCGAGCGTGAGTATGTTATGCTCTTTCTTATGGGATTATCTGATGGTTTTTCTCATGTCAAAGGTCAAATCCTCACCATGGATCCTATTCCTTCTATCACCAAAGTGTTCTCACTTGTTCTACCAGATGAGAAATGTAACTCCTTAATCCACAATAGCTAGTTTGGATTAAAACAAAACATTCATAATACACTTAACTTGTGAGTAACAAACTTGTCAAGTAATAGTTACACACAAATAACATAGGTGATCTCAAAGTCTATTATCACCATACTACATTACAACTTAATATAATAAGTTCATGAGTAGAAAAATACATAAGGTGAACAACTAAATCTTGTGTTCTCCTCTACTTGGCCTTTTCCTTGTCCTTATCTGAAAACAAGACATGAATGGGTGAGATATAGAAATCTCAATGAGTCCTCAGGGACTTTAAAACATAAACATATAATCATAGATTTATTTAAAATTGATTTTTCTGAGTGAACATCGTGTTCTTATCATCTCTGCGCTTTCGGACCGCGATCTATGTCGCCGGAGTCCGTATGCATCACATGGCTTACCCCGGACCGACCGTGTCTTAGATTAAGCTTCATCCCATTTACATCAATCATTCGATGTGAATCACCTTTGTATTCAGTGAGATTATATAAGTTTTGCCCTCCTTTTTTATATAAGCAAATGTTAGTAGGGGTGGGAGATGTTAGTTTCGGGGGTTTGAACCCGGGACCTCCTTCTTGCAACTCCTTCATGTCCCTTAGCTCGCCAACTGGGCTACCTTCTTGGGACAAGTTTTGCCCTCTTTGAATCACCTAATTTGTATTCAAAAGGGTTCTAAAAAATGTTTGATAAAATCATATTCAAGCTACATTCAGAATATAACCAAATCATCAACCAAGACATTTCAAGGTTAATTATAGTGAGACAATCAAGAATTTTTACATGCAAAATATGTGCAGAACTTTCTACAGTCATACATCTACTTCGGTAAATTAATTAAAATATCAAAAGATGTCGAATTTATACAAACAAACACTCTTTGGAAATATTTATAAGTCTACTTTTTGAATATGATTTTTATTTTGCAAGTTAACAATCTAATTGGTACAATTTATTAAAATAAGACATAGTGATACAGAAAGAGGACAAAATTTTTTCTTCAGCTTTCAATCCAGT
This sequence comes from Astragalus membranaceus, assembly GCA_039519185.1. Taxonomy (NCBI): domain Eukaryota; kingdom Viridiplantae; phylum Streptophyta; class Magnoliopsida; order Fabales; family Fabaceae; genus Astragalus; species Astragalus membranaceus. The sequence continues at coordinate 176,041,573 of CM076848.1, read as the reverse complement.
TCTATCCATTAATTCTTAACCAAATTCAGCAAATCAAGTGTCCACATTGAAGCAAATTTAGTCTAGTTTCTAAATAAACACGAATCATGTTGAAAGGACTTCTGTGAAAGTCACAACGAGGCAAACACTGAACATATATCAATACGGTTTTGGGACAGCACCCAACCCTTTTTAATTTCAACTCTATTTTTTTCATACATTTCTCCTTAAACAACCATCTACCACTCAACATAGACATAGTAAAAAAATATCCTCAATTAACATATACACACATTTAGGGCATATACAAACACGTCATTGAATGAATAATTTCAACATGCAAGTGTTCATTTCAACACCAACTTCAAGATTGATAGAAATAGGGTTTATGAAACTCAAGCATTCATAAGAGGAAAATCAAAAACAGAATTTTAGGACACGATTGAGGAATTCCAACATTATTTCAGAACATCATGAATGTCTAATGAGGGTCTTATCTTGCCCTTCATAAATTCCCCTAGGTTGAGAACTCACCTTTTTTGAAGCTCTAACAATGGTGCTTTTGTAAGGTTGGAGATGAAGAGGGCTTGAGGCTAGGGCACACAAATTTGAACCTTCAAGCTCTCAATGTTTGCTAGATCTTTGAACAAAATTGATTTTCTCTCTTTCTTCCTTGTTTTCACGTTCTTTCTTCTCTTCCTCTCATTCTCTCTATTTTTTTCTTCTCTTTTGTTTAAGTGTTGATTTATGTTCAGCTAAAGGAATGAAAGGTTATTTGCATGTGTTCCTATTGGTTGGAGGGTGTCTAGGTGGCAAGTGAAAATGGAGTGATAAGGTGCTTGTTTTGGTTTTTGTAAAGAGGACCCTCCATGATTTAGTTGATGCTAATGTTGTGGAACTCTATTTTTTTCCAATTCTATATTCTCATTCCTAATCATTTATAAAAGGCATGTCTAATAAATTTTAACAATTCAAACTAACATAATCAGTCAAATTAAATAATGAGTAAACCATGAATTAATAAAGGTGGGGTTTTACAAGAAAAACCGTGAATTAAGTGCTAATTTTAAGGCCACTTCTCTGGAATCCCAAATTGCCTTTGTTGTCAAGGCGTATCAGGCCAAGAGTAACTCCAAATATGGCCCGTTCAAGAAGGAACGCCCTGTGTGCACTTAGTGAGGGATTCTTGGTCACACCGTGGACAAGTGCTACAAAATCCACGGTTATCCACTGGGTTATAGCAAGAACAAATCCAATACAACTCCTCCTGCATCTGTGAATCAAATCACTGCTTCCTCAGATACTGCAAAGAGTTCCACCTTCACAGCAGACCAGTGCCTGATGCTCATGGCACTCCTTTCAACCCAAATGACTCAGGCAGCCATTCCTAACTTTGAGGCCAACACCACTGCTGATGATGTGAGCCCACATGGATGGCAAGCCTGCTCATAAGAGTTTGGATGAAAGTCGAAAGTATCAAGACTTAAAAGACCAAAAAGCGATTCAACACTCAAAGGGAATATAGTTTAGTGTGTCCATCTTGATAATTGACAAGGACACACTAAAGGTGACCAAAGTTACTTTGGGAAATTCCTAGACATCCCAAACTCTAGGGTTTTCTATTTCGTTGTAATTGTTTTCAATAAATGTAAGATTTCATTTCTAGTGTAATGTGCTTTTGATTTGAGCCGTGTAGGCAATCGAATAGGCTAAGGCCTTTAGTTACTTTGATGTGGCCATGGGCCTTGTTTTCCTTTCTCTAAGTGGATTGTATGTTGTGTTCATGTTCATCATCATGACTTAGAGACTCATATAGATTTGTAATTTTCTAGATCCAAAATTTAGTGATGCACGTGTGTATCATATTAGCTGAACCCTCAGGTGATGTCTTCAATATCTGCTTGAATATTACATCTGCAAAAAAAAAATATCTTAAACTATCACTTGAATTTGATTGTTGGATCATTGATATTGGTGCCACATGTCACATTGCATACACACTTCATGATTTCATTTCTATCAAACTTGTCACTAATTGCTTTGTGACTTTTGCAAATAAATCTGTTGTCCCTGTGCATTTCATAGTTCCAGACATTACCTTACACAATGTCCTCTATATTCCTAGTTTTAGTGTAAATTTACTATTAGTTGGTGCACTATTAACCACTTCAAATATTTTCATGTTTTTTACACGGCAATCGTTATTTGATGCAGGAACTCCATCAAATGAAGTTGATTGGGAGCAGTGAGCTTGACAAGGGACTCTATCTCTTCAAAGCTCAGCAACCCTTCCTTCAAAATCATGAAGATCCATATTATTCTTCAAGCATACACAACACAGTTTCTGTTTCATGTAATGAGGTTTCTGATAACACTGTTTCTGTTTCATGTAATCAGGTTTATGATATTCAGTCTTTCAATTTTGGCATTCCCGTTCAAATAAATTCTCACTATCACTTAATATGACTCTAGGTCTTAAAGTTGCTAGTTCACACATGCCACATTCTTGTACAATTTGTCCATTATCAAAACAAAAGCGTCTTTCATTTTCTTCATTCAATCATATGTGTAATTCATTGTTTCATCTTATACATTGTGACGTTTGGGGGCCATATCATGCATCCATACATGACAATAAGAGATACTTTTTCACTATAGTAGATGATTATTCAAGATTTACATGGATATATTTGTTGACACATAAATCAGAAGCTCCTGTGTACATTCAACAGTTTTTTGCTCTTATGGAAACTCAATTCCACACAACTATTAAGACCATCAGAACTGACAATGCTAAGGAATTATCATTAACTGAATTCCTTTTGGGGAGAATGTTTGAAAGCAGTTGTGTTCCTCATTAATAGAACACCACCCCTTGCTCAAAAACAAAACACCATTCCAATTACTTTTTGACAAAGAACCTGATCTCAAGTTTGTTAGAGTGTTTGGTTGTTTGGCCTATGCCTCCACCTTACCCTCTAAAAGAGACAAACTCACTCCAAGAGCCATTCCCTCAGTCTTTGTAGGATACCTTGTAGGTTATAAAGGTTATAAGCTTTGCAATATACAAACCAGGACCTTCTTTATCTTTAGGGATGTAGTAGTCTGTGAGTCTACCTTTCCCTTTCAAAATTTACCCAACACTGATCAACTCCCCGGTCCTTTTCTAGATTTGGTTTTACCTAAGCCTTTGCCTGATATTGATCCTACAATCACCCCTACTATCCCAACAAATACCTTAGCAACACCTTCTGTCACCACCACAGACACGCCGGTTGTGGTGGCTAATCATGTGCCTGTCACACCCATTAGAAGATCCTCTCGAACTTCCCACCCACCCTCCCACCTTAATAACTACCATTGCAACACTGTTTCCCAATACCCTATCCAACATTACATATCACATGACAAGTTATCTGCCAAATATGCCTCCTCCATCAACAAAATATATTCTTTTTATGAACCTCAATGCTACCACCAAGCTGCTAAGCATCCAAAGTGGCGACAAGCAATGAAAGCTGAGCTAGATGCCATGGAACTCAATAACACATAGACCCTTGTCTCTCTTCCTAAAGTCAAACACACCATAGGATGTAGATGGGTCTACAAGGTCAAAACTAATCCAGATGGCTCTCTTGACAAACACAAGGCTCGTTTAGTAGCCGAAGGTTACACTCAACAAGCTAGTATTGACTTCACAAAGACTTTACCTTGTGTCCAAACTAATTATAGTCAGAGTTCTACTTGCTCTTGCAGTTATAAAAGATTGGCAATTACTTCAACTTGACATCAACAAGGCATTATTGAACCGGGATCTATTTGAGGAAGTCTACATGGACTTACCATTGGGTTATAAGACTCAGGGGGGCATATTGTTTATAAATTGAATAAATCAATTTATGACTTAAGACAAGCATCTAGACAATGGTTCACTAAGTTCACTGCAGCTAATGTTCAGAGTGGCTTCACCCAATCAAAGAGTGACTACAACTTATTCACTAATGGAACTGGCAACCAGTTTGTGGTAATTTTGGTATATGTTGATGACATAATTGTTGTTAGTCCCTCCCCTGCTAGAATTCACCAAGTTCAGCAGCAACTTCAGGCCATGTTTAAACTAAAAGTCCTTTGCTAACTCAGATAGTTTTTGGGGCTGGAAATTTCCAAAGGAGTTGATGGCATTTCCCTCTCACAAAGAAAGTACACTTTGTCCTTATTAACAGATACTGGTTTCATTGACAGTAAACCCGCAACTTTACCTATGGATTCCCACACTATTTCTAGACCGGATATCTGTTTCACTGTCAACAAGCTCAGTCAATACATGTCCAAACTCACTACTGCTCACTTAGATGTTGTTCACCATCTCCCGCGATACCTCAAAACACCCTTGGTACTGGTTTTTTCTTCTCGGCACAATCTTCCTTGTCTGTTAAAGCCTATACAGATTCTGACTGGGGAATCCTTCCTGACACTCGAAGAAGTACTACAAGTTATTGTGTCTTCATATGGGACTCTCTAATCTCTTGGAATTCCAAAAAATAGCAGGTTGTCTCACATTCTTCAGTTGAAGCTAAGTATAGGTCATTAGCTAGTGTGGCTAGTGAGCTTTAGTGGCTTACTTCACTCTTACAAGACTTTGAAGTTCCAATAGGGCTGCAATTGTGTTCTCTGATAGCCAGTCAGCTTTCCACGTAGCTTCCAATCCTACATTCCATGAAAGGTCCAAACATATTGAAATCGATTACCACTTCATTAGGGAAAAGGTGCTCTCCAATGTGTTCAGATTGGTTCATGTGAAATCTGCACACCGGCTAGCAGACATATTAACCAAACCCGTTACTTCAACAATATTTCACTCCTTATTGGCCAAGTTGGGCATCCATATCACATGTATCTTCCAACTTGATAGGGGTTATTAGAGTTTAACTACGTGTTAACCATAGTGTAGTTTATTTAAATCAGATTAGTTAGTCTGATAGTAGTTTGTTAACTAATTAGTTAGTCTGGTTAGATTATATGTATTACAATGATTGTAACTCTTCATTCAATAAATTCAGTTTTCCATTTTACTCTCCCTGTTTCCAACTTTGGTTTGCAACTCAATACCCCATCTGATTCAAAAATATTTACGCGTGATCCTTAATTAAACAATGCTTTAAAGAGAGTTATTAAAGTTAATATCTACGCGGGATCCTTAACTAAACAATGTTTCAAAGAGAGTTAATAAAGTGATATTGACAAATTCTTGAGTTAATTTCTTAGATCTGAAGATTCAACATGGGTCGTCATAATCAAATGAAAAAATCTCAAAAAATAAAAATAAAAAATTAAATCCAAATCTTTCTCACACAGCTTTAGTTTTTGCATCACCAATAAAATCACATTCCATATTGTTATAACCATTCACGGCATATCATACATTGCATCTTTTTTTTTAGCAAAGGAGAAAGAGAGTCTCGTTAAAACCGTTTGATGCAAACCCTCCTTAAGGAAAATCATCTAAAAGGAAAGAGTACTCCTCCTGTTATCATTAAAAAAGAAAAAAAGAAAGAGAGCAACGAAAATCGCAAGGGGGATTAGACCAAAACCCTTTGCAGGAAAATAATGTAAATGAAAACGGTAATACGGAAGACCTCGCCTATTACGGGTAAAGTCCTCTAAGACAAAATTAGGCAACATCTCCCACCAATTTAAACTCTGACAAATAAATCCATAATTAGCTAGCTTATTGGCACAATAGTTTCCTTCTCTATAGATATGAGAAATCAGGAAGTTCATCCTCTTAGTTATAGCAATGCAGTTACAAGTGCAGAATCACATTCAACCCAGAGCTTGTTCCAACCTCTCCCAAAAGCAACTTCAGTCGACTTCATGACAGCCAAGATTTCAACTTCAAAAGCGGTAGCAATGCCTACATAGTCTGAGAAGGAACCCATAATTTCCCCACTCAAGTCACGAAACAAACCACTATAATCCGCAGGATCAGGATTGCCACAGTAAGCCCCATCTGAATGGCACTTAACCCAGCCGCACAAAGGCTTATGCCAAGTGACTTCAACAATAGCTGGAGCCTCATCAATGGAGTTTGAAATCAACCCAGGAGAGATGTGGCCGGATAAAGAAACTGCAGCAGAGATAAGAATGAGGCATCTGGCAAAAAGGAAAATGTATATTATTGAAGCGAGTCTGATTCCTGCCATACCAAATGACCCAAATAATGTGAGTGATGACAGAGAGAACCATGTCAAGAATCTGTGTGCTCCAAGAATTATCGCATATGCTAAGCACGGTATGTATACTACTAACATCTATGGATAGTTTCCTTCTCTATAGATATGTGAAATCAGGAAGTTCATCCTCTTAGTTATAACAATACAGTTACAAGTGCAGAATCACATTCAACCCAGAGCTTGTTCCAACCTCTCTAAAAAGCAACTTCATTCGACTTCATAACAGCCGAGATTTCAACTTCAAAAGCGGTAGCAATGCCTACATAGTCTGAGAAGGAACCCATAATTTCCCCACTCGAGTCACGAAACAAACCACTATAATCCGCAGGACCAGGATTGCCACAGTAAGCCCCATCTGAATGGCACTTAACCCAGCCGCACAAAGGCTTATGCCAAGTGACTTCAACAATAGCTGGAGCCTCATCAATGGAGTTTGAATTCAACCCTGGAGAGATGTGACCGGATAAAGAAACTGCAGCAGAGATAAGAAGGAGGCATCTGGCAAAAGGAAAAGAAACTTTATTGAAGCGAGTCTGATTCCTGCCATACCAAATGACCCTAATAATGTGAGTGATGGCAGAGAGAACCATGTCAAGAATCTGTGTGCTCCAAGAATTATCGCATATGCTAAGCACGGTATGTATACTACTAACATCTATGGATAGATGCAGAAGCTCCCTGGCCAACACCAAAATCATACATTGCATCAAATACATGCATTTACCATCTTTATATGGGGCAATTTTATTTTATTAATGCATTTCAGAATTATTTTTATGCATAAATATTTTTGGGTTAAATATGTTTTTGGTCTTATAAAATTTGAAAATTGTTTTTAGTCTATAAAAAAAGTTTACTCACTTTAGTCCCAACATTTTTCTCCTTCAATGTTTTTTTGTCCTTGATGACTTTTATTAGCATTTTTTTGGGGTCCTTTGTAGCATTTCTAAGTGTTATTAAAAGTCATGAGCTACTAAAAGTATTGATTGATGTTCACAACCGGACTGACCGGTATCTAGAAGGCGCTCGGCCGAACATACTGCACTCAAAGGAAGAAGAACACAGCAGGAGCTTTCCTACAGTCGGGCCACATTCCTCGGACGGTCGGCTCACATTCCTCATTCGGCCGACTCCTACAACCATTCGGTCATCGGTTCGGCCGATCCGTTTGGCCACCTACATTGTTCGGTTCGCCTCATCCGTTCGGCCACCTACATCGTTCGGTTCGGCCCATCCGTTCGGCCACTCGCATCGTTCGGTTCAGAGTATCCATAACTGTAGACAAGCATTCATTGGAATTCCTATGATTCCTCCATATGTCTCACAACAGCTATATTTGTATTTTTTTGTCATTAAACACCCAATGTACTGTATATATCGCCCTTAGAGGCTATTGAAATGACAACACATTCTTGATACATACAATATACTCTTAATCTCTATACTTCCACGACTATTTACTCTTATGTTCTAGCTAAGTCCTACTCTAAGGAAATAGTTAGGAACAACTAAAGAAAATATAGAGATTAAAAGTTAGTGTAACTTCTTACAGGACTAATAACATATTTAACTCAATATTTTTTTACAGGCATAACAGATTGTTTAGAACATCTGTTTTTTGTTTTCTTTTTAAAAAAATTACATCTATGTTGCAACACATATCACCTCGTCTGTGTATAAATGTAAATATTTTAATTTTTTTTAAAGAAATGATTTTTACTATGCTAAACACAATTATTATTATTATTATTATTATTATTATTATTATTATTATTATTATTATTATTATTATTATTATTATTGTTATTAAATAGATAATTTATAACTACATGTCAACCATATTTATCAACTTCTTTTTTGCATAAAAACAAAAGTTTATAATAGATACATATCAGTGTTGTGAAATCCTGATCGACTCGGCCGGTTGGACCGGGACTTGATCTAGTGACCAACTCGAGTCACTCGTTGGATTGGATATGCATCAGACTCCGTGTCACCTGGCACGACCTGATACAACTCGGTGGCCCGACGGTGTGACCCAATCAACCCATTTTATTGCCAAAAATACTAGTATTGAATAAATGTGGTCAAAACTGCATGCGCTTCAGAAATTATAAACTTTGTATCAACTTGTTTCAGCCCATAGAATAGAAGAAAATCCATCTTGCCAAATGATTGAAGAATCTATAGACTATAGACATGCGTACAGCTGGTATACCAATAACTAATAAGCTTACTTATTTTGACAACTACATTCATGCAACTTGCTAGTCATCCCAATCCTATCAATATATAAACCAACACAAGACACTCTTTTTTGTTCCCGAACCAACAAAGCAATGGCCACCAAGTTCTTTCTCTTACTAATATTCCTCTCTCACACTACATTTTCTCTCTCAAAAAGTTGCCACCCAGAAGACGAAAAACTCCTTCTCCAAATCAAGAAAGAATTCAACAACCCAACACTTCTCTCTTCATGGAAACCACACACTGATTGTTGCAACTTCAATTGGTACGGCGTAAGTTGTTCCTCTTTAATAAACAACCGTGTCGGTTATCTTAGAATCAATAATGACACCAACCTTAGTTCTCAATTTCCACCTTCTATTGGTAACTTATCTTACTTAGAGGAACAACTTACAATAAGTGGAAGGGTTTTTTTTGGTAACAACTTCACTTTATACCCCCACAAAAAATTTTATTCCAAAGATACCCCTATAAAATTGTCAATATCGGATTTACATAAACCATACATAAATCCGTTTTGAAAAAAATAACAAAATGGAAGTAAGTTAGTTTAGGTAAATCCGTTTTTACCAAAATTTTGCCAACGGATATATTGAACAATTTATAAATCCGTTTTTGTAATTTTAACAAAACGGAATTACGTTTTTTATATATAAATCCGTTTTTGTTACGTGCTGCTAACGGATTTACCTGATCATAAGGTAAATCCGTTTTTATTTATATTTAATGGACACGATTCCACTACCAGATTTGATCAATGACCCACTTTTGTTCGTCTTGAAAATTATGCCTCAACTGATATATTTTTAACGGTGTAAATTGCACCGACAATATCAATGGTGGATATTCGTTAGTGTGTAGATATTCGTTAACACGTGACGATGTTGTACGTCGTGTGAATAATTTAGGCTAAAAAATCGGTTTTCGGGTAACCTACTCTGATTGTAATGAAACCACAGCCAGTAAATCTGAAAAAAAAAATTAGGCATCAAGACTCCCCAAGAAGTAACTTCTTTAGGGATTGCGGGGCTCAAAAGCACAAATTCCATCGTTTACTATTTTTTATTAATTTTTTGAATTTTTCATAAATTACAAAAGATCTAAAAAAATTTGCATAACCTTATTTTGGTTTTACTAGATTTTTAGTGGTGTTTTTATAATTTTTAGATTAGTTTTGATCTTTAACGGATTTTTAGTAGTGTTTTTATAACCATTTTTTAAAAATTAAAAAAAATACTTTTAAATACACAACAGATTTACCTATTTATTAGATAAATCCCTTTTGAATATTTCCAAAACGGATTTATCTATAGTGGGGTAAATCCGTTATGAATATTTTTCTTAAATAGATTTATCTAATTAAAACATAAATTCGTTTTTGGTTTTTTCCCAAAACAGATTTATCTTTAAAATAGATAAATCTGTTAGTTGTAACTCTAAGGGGCATTCTGGGAATATCATATGTTGTGGGGGTACATGGGGCAACTGCGGGGGTACCAAAAAAAACCCTAAGTGGAACCGGTATATCAGGCCCAATACCTAATTTCGATTCGAAATTTAAAGGCTCTCATTTTTCCCACACCCTCCCTACTCACCCCACACCCCCAAACTCCCTAAATCCCAAAAAATACCCTTGTACTAAAAACGCTCCAACTCTCTTTCTCCCTCCCAAACACTCTCACACCCTCTCCCAAATCACTCAACCGAACCCTCACTCTCAGTCTCACCCTCCTTCGATTTCTCACCCTCATTCTCCCTCTCAATCTCAACTTTGAAGCTTCAATCTCGCATTCTACACACCAGGTAATCCCTCACTCTCCTCTCTTTCCATTTTACTGCGTTTACTGCGTTTTTTAAGACTTGAAATCTGCGACGCGTTCGGTTGGCCTTAACCGAACGGTTCCGGGGACCCGTTCGGTTGATGCCTCCCGAAAACGTTCGGTTGATGCCTCCCGAACAGTGTTTTTGTCAAATTCATATTTTCTCTAACCAATATTTTGTTTTGCAGCTATGGAATTCGTAACTGTTATCGAACAACATGCTGGGCACATCAACATTCCACAGAATGTTTATCAACTGATAGGCAACACATTGCCCCGCGATTGTTACCTACATTTGGAAATTGGCAATATTTTTCCTGCTATTGTAAACAGACGTACCCAAAAGCCGATGACTTATACACAGGCTATATGCATTGTATATGGGGGTGTGGCCAGTGTTGAAGTATCAATTACATATGCTCAGAATGTCCGTTTCAACTTGGTCAGAATATTGCCTGGGGAAGATGAAGATGACGCTAGTTCTGACTCAATTGATTCGGATTACCGGGCATTCCTTGCCAATTATGTATCTAGTGATGATGGGAGTGGTGATGAACCAACAGAAGTCTCTGTCGTTACAGATTTATCATTTGGTGAATATGACAACTGATTTCACGTTGTTTTATTTTAAATTGCAAACTGTTATATCTTTGTTTCAATAATTTTTCAAACTGGTATATCTTTGTACTCAGTAATTTATTTATGTTTATTTAGTACTCAGTAATTTATATTTCGATGGCATTTAAATTAAACAACAAGTTTATTATTACAAAGTGTAACCGTACATCAAAACGATAAAAAGCAACATAACGAAACAACTACGACACTAACGATTATTTGGGAAGCCCCTGTTCCAAATGATAAATAGGATTGCAGCATTGAAATTCCACACCATATTCAGTGTTGGTGACAGTTCCACGATGATGAAGGACGGTTAGGAATTTGACACTTGAGTCTGCCATTCCGTTCGGTTTTCCATTTCAGCGAGGTGTTGGTGGTTTGTGAAGAAGTAGAGAAGGGGTGTTGGTGGAGAAGAAGAAACAAAGTAAGGTGTTGGTGAAGTAGCCGTTGATCAAAATTTATAATAGGCGTGGGAAAATATGAGCCGTTGATCAAAATTTTAGATCTCAAATCTGAGCCGTTTAAATTCTATCCGTTGTGGTACAATTTCCAAACAAAATGCCATCCACTCCTTTTTCTGAAATGTTTGACTGCCGTTGAAATCTCAGCCGTTGAATTTTTTAAAAAAACATAACACCTATTCGGCTGCCCCTGTCCGAATAAATTCACTTGGAGTTGTCTGAATTAATTCGGTTGGGGCCAGTTGTACCTTTGAAAATTTGAAAAAGGAGTGTGTTTCAAAAGAATAATTGTTCGGTTGTGCCTAACCAAAAATATTCGGTTTACCCTAACCGAATCGGCAAAAATAGCGCGCTTCATTAATGGCATATCGGTCATTTCGCAAGGTTAGGGGGTGTGGGGTGAGTAAAAGGGGACGTAGGAAAAGCATGGCCAATTTAAAAACCTCGTTAACTTAGATCTTTCATTCAATAAACTTTCAGGAACACTCCCCTCCATCTCTTTACGAATTACCTAGTATAAGTGTGGTCCTTTTTAACAACAATGAGTTAACCGGTTCGATCCCTGATTCTTACGGTTACTTCAATAGCACTGATTTAGCTTCTTTTCTTCTCTCTCATAATAAACTTACCGGGAGAATCCCGTTTTCGTTACCAAGGTTGACATCGCCGTCTATTATTGACTTGTCTCATAATAAATTTGAAGGTGATGCTTCTATGCTTTTTGGTTCTACTAAAGGGGCATTTGGTGATAGACATTACTTGGAATCGGGTTGCTTTTAATTTTGGGAAAGTTGTACTGTCTAAGAGTTTAACAACGTTGGTTGTGAATCGTAATAAGATTTACAGAATTTTGCGCCTAGTACTTGACTAGGTGTTGACGTGGATGCCTCTCTGGGTTGAATGATTTCTTTAGTAATTGTGGTCAGTGGTGTACAGGAAAGAAAGCAAAGCGGGTGAAACATCTCTTCTAGTTAACTACTTGTTGGAGCATTTGGCTAGCTAGGAACGGAGTCATATAAAGAGGAGGAACCAAATATAGAGAGGATTGTTAACCGGATCAAGAACTTATCTTGGAGTTGGTGTCTTTATAAAGTCAACTGTAATTAATCTTTGTCTGTATCTCTATGGTGGTCTAACCCACTTACATTCCTTAACAATCTGTAATCTAGCAGGGGGAGAAACAGTGGGCTAGGTTGATGTTTTCCCATTGTGGTGCAGGTTGTACGAGGTACTCTTTTTCCTTCTTGAGTCTTTTTCCCATTGGGTTTTGGCTCAGGGAGGTTTTAAGGAGACCCTCCCCCTTTCCTATATCTCCATTATAAGGGTTAGGCACTCCTTGTACTCCCTTCAATGAATTTTTTGCTTATCTTAAAAAAAAGATTTACAGAAACTTGCCTTTGATGTGAAGGCGTATTTTCATAACAAGTGTTTGTGTAGTTCTCCAGTTCCAAACGGCAAGTGATCGATATTTCATAAAAGAACATAATTTTTTGTTTATTTAAATTTTTTAGAATCTGAGAGATAGTACATATGTTCTAGTGGTTTTAATGACCATGATGATGTCACATTGTTAAGATCGATTATTCTAAAACTTATAAGTACTTTGGTTTTCTCTTACATCTCTTGAATTAAATGAGGAATTTGAGTACAAAAAATGGACACTCAACTAAACAGAGACAATCCACTAGACTCAAAGTAATAACTAAAACTCAAGTGTACTAAGCACGTTATGAGTAGCTCAATTCACAGGGGGGGTCAGCCAAACAATAAATGAGCCATATAGCAAGGCATTTTATATACTACTTTATATTTCAAATCTATGTTAAAGTAGTCATTTTTTTAATTTTTCGTCCAATAATGTAATCAGATGTCATGTTGGCCGCTCTCACATGTGACATAACTTGCTTAGTTGGCATTAGTGACAGAAAAAAACATAAAAGGACCAAAATGAAATTTGGGTGAAACATAAAAGGACCAAAATGAAATTTGCCAAACCTCTCACTCCTACTCTCTCAACCGCACCATCATCACCACAACTGCGACCCTTGTCTCTCGTCAGTGTCCATCCTCTCCTTCCTCAATATCTCTCCTCTTTTCTCTTCCTCCCCTTCATCTTCATCACCAAATTGAAAAATTAGGATCTAAAATCCATTCGATTTTCGTTCTAGTTATGCATTAATTATTTTACACTTTAATTTTGGGTTCCAAATTTAATTTTAGATTCTAAACCCTAACTTTTCAATTAGGAGATGAAGATGAAGTGGAAGAAGAGAAAAGAAGAGAGATGGACAATGAGGAGAGAGAGGGAGAATGAAGAGAGATGGACAATGAGGAGAGAGAGGTCGCAATGGTGATGACAGTGGTGTGATGGATACAGAGTGAGAGGGTGGTGGGGTTTGGGGATGAAGGTCAATGAAGCTTTTTTTGGCAAAAGTGCACTAAGTATTTCACCAAAATTTCTGTTTGGTCCTTTAAGCTTTTTTCTTCAGTCACTAATGCCAACTAAGAAAGCCTTATAACCTGCTAACGGTCGGCGTGGCGTCCATTAATATTAGTGGACGGAAAAACGACTACTTTGACACAGATTTGAAACATAAAGGACCAAAATGAGGAAAAAAAACATAAAGAACCAAATAAAATTTTGATAAAACATAAAGGACCAAAAGTATATTTTTGCCTAATTCTATTTTCAATCAAATCAAATGATTGTCTTGGGATGGGTTTATTAGCAAAGCTGGGAAACTCTTAGACCTTTCAATTTTAGATTGGTGGAGCAACCCCTTCCGTGTCTTCAAAATTTGTAATTAGCTTGCTCTATTGTATTGGGTTGGAGTACCCTAAATACTCATTTTTCAAATCAAATTTGCTTATAAAAAAACAAGGTTGCCAAAACGGGCTGGGTGGTTCGACCGGTTGAACCAGGAACCGAACTCCTATCTGGTCCAAATGAACCTAAAAATTGGATTGCATGAAAACTGGTCAAAAACTGGGAACCAGACAGGAAATCGGTCAAAAACTGGAGTGTCATATACGAGAAAACAAAAATCCTCACATGTCATATACGAGAAAACAAAAATTGATAAAAAATAGAAACACATACCTTTAATTGTTTATTTTGACTATGGAGTGTCATTAGTTTATTTTTTTTCACACATTAACACAAAAAGCTATAAATGAATGAAAGGCGAAAATAATTTTACAAAATTACTATAATTAACCATTATCATAATTGCATAATGGAGTATCAAGACTTGCAACAATACAACGTATTAATTTGTTGTAATAATGGAAACAAAAATATTCAATATTACATTGAAACATAAAAAACGCTTATTAATTTCATGACTTTTTTTAATTCTAAAACAACAATTATTCAGAAAATTGAGGGAGTATGATTTTTCATTTACGAAATTCCATAACTCCCAAAGCTGAAAAAGCACAACAAACAACTTCAAAACTAGAAAATCCAGAGCCTTTGCATAAACTCTCAAACTCTTTCTTAGTTCTTTCACTGCCACCATCTAAGAACATTAGGTTGTCAAAGCTAGTCACCATTTTATCTCTTTCCGTTGACTCAATTGCTTCAGACATTATGAAGTCAACAACTAGCACTTTCCCATTTTGTGATAATGCTTTGTGACAATTTTCCAAAATTTTCAAACAATTTTCATCGGACCAGTTGTGCAATACAGCCTACAAGGACAAACAAAAAAAACAGTGAAATTAATAATTGTGACCCTACATGATTGGAAAAATACAAACGCTATATATATATATATATATATATATATATATATATATATATATATATATGTGGGATATGATTGACTGACCTTCAATATTATGGCATCTCCACTTGGAACACTTTCAAACATGTCGCCTCCAACATGCTCAATCCCTTCACAGATTTTGAAAATTAACTCATTATTAGCAAAAGAACAAACCTATATCACTCAGTAAATGATATACCTAGTCTATATTATATACTAAATACATCATTTATTGAATGAAGATAAAAAACTATTTTTCCCTTATAAAGTGGACCGGAGGTAGGATATTTCTTTCCTACAAGATTTCAAGAGGTACCTGAAAATGCTGGAGCAGTTTGGATAACTGGTGGCAGATCAAAATTAATGCCCTTTATGGAAGGATACTTAGAGATTATCATATTTAAATTTTGGCCAACACCACCACCCACATCAACCAACAATGAAATGTCCTTGAATCCAGTATATATTTCAAGGATCTTGTTCATCTCAAGTGTGCACATATTTGCCATTGTCTTGTTAAAAATATTGCTCAATCCTGAATCTGATTGTATACCTTCATAAACGGACTTTCCATGAACTTTTTTGAATAAGCCACTATCACAATCCAGAAGTACCTGCTTCATATTGAGGCTATAGCAAAAAACAGAACAACATTAAAAAGTGTAGATATCAAAATATGAGCAACCAGCTTTAAATTTATTGGTTTAATTGATCTATAATAGGACCCTCAACTCAGGCTCGTCTATAAGCCTGTGTAATTAGGGGCCTAATTTCTTTAGAACCCCAATACAAAATTAGTAAATGCATTCATCGTTTGAAAATTAGTTTGAGTTTTTGGTAATTTATTTGATAAAAGTATAATTAGGGGTCTAATTTTCAAGATTTGAATAGCGCCTCCAAATTGTTTGAGACGACCTTGCCTAAACTAACATAATTGAAATTATATTTGTGAACTTGTTAACATTTTGTAATGGGTCATTATATGTTAAAAAATTTAAACAACTTATAATTAGGCCCCTCAATTTAAATAATTTATAATTAAGTCCCTATATTTAGAGACTCGATTACAAATTATTTGAAGTTTAGGGACCTAAATACAAATTATTTAATAAATTATGAACACAATTACAAATTTAGTGTAGAGAGCTATCAAAAAATTCTGAAATAGTTTATAGGCATTGAAAGTAATTAAACCAATTTTAATTTAAAGAAAATTGAAGTATAAAGTGAATCTAGAGACATTATTACTTACAAGGCATCAACAATTGGTCTTTGAGTCAAAAATGTAGAGAACAAAGCAACAGAGCCATTCTTCTCATCATTAACAAAGTATTTACCAGGCAATGATAGCTCATAAATTCTTTCATTCACACCTTTTTCATTTGTGTGAATAGAACAAATAAGAAGATCATGACTAGCAAGCAAACACAGCATACGATCCAGCCTTCTAGGCAATTCTGTATGCTGCTGAGCTGAAATTTGTGAGGCAATCTCAGAAGCTGAGACACCCTTTGAGGTTGCCTTAGCTATGATCTCAAACAAGTTGAGTTCAATAGCAGCATTCAATACTGCACTATAAACCATTGGTCCACAACATAGCTCAAGAGCAGAAAGACATGCATCATTGTCATTTCCATTTTGATGATGAAGTGAACCATTAGTGTTGGAACCCATTTTTGATTCTAAATAATTAGTTTGTGTCTTGCTTTGCTTTGTGTGTTACCTTCCATTCGATGTCTATATATATATATATAGTATATATTATTGGTGGCGGGCTGGCGGCTATGTCATATTTTTTGGGGTCCATATATGAATTATATAGCTAGGGTGCTATTTGTATTGATGAGATGAGAGATGAGATTACGGGTCAAATTTTAGTTGTGTGATATTGAAAAGGATAGGTACCTTTAGTGAGTAGGTATAATGATAATAAATGGAAATGAGTTGATATATTTTTGACTAAGGGGAGTTATAAGCCACTTGGTTTGAATATCTTGTCAGACTAGAGCTTAGTGAATTTGAATTTCATCACTATGTGGGATAGTAAGTTTTTACTTTTTTTGGTTAATTGAATATGAAGATTAAAAATATTATTAAGTAGATGATTTGGCTAGTAAATTTGTTGATTGATGTTGATGATAGAAGACAATTCTAGCTAGAATATTTTCGCATCAAATATTAATTAAAGATGCATCATAAATGAGATACTTTGTCACACAAAAAACTAAAAATAATGTAAACAAAAACTGTCACGCTTGGTCATTGGAACTCTGTTGCTGCTGGTTGTGTATGGGAAATTATGCATTTAAGTGATGCAACGTTTGATGAAATGTGTAAAGAAAATATTGATTTCTTGAAAATATTGTAACATGCTTTCATTCAGATTCAGTTTATTGACCTTGTTCCTTTGCATTTATTTGGTCTATTATGATACTCTAATTAATTATATGCATCCCGTTTTTCATTTTTAGTAGTTTTTTAAAAAGAGAAATGAGTAAGAAACCGAAGAACTCTGTAACACCCCGGTATTTCTAACATGTAGATATACCGTAATGCAGAACTATAGTAATAATCAGATAACACAATTCCTGTTTAAGTATTGAACGTACAAACTTTTTTCGAAAATAAAACATCATACTTCATATCCATTCGTCTTAATTCCATAATGTTTCAAACATTCGAAGGAATACAACCCAAGTGTTGAATACCATAAACAGAGAAATCAAAAGCGGTTCATACAACTCATAAACAATTACAAGTTATATAACCATAACAGGTCAACCGGAAGGATAAAAGAAAACATCAAGGCTGCACTTCGTGGGCACCTCCGTAAGCACGTCACCTACTCGTGTCGTTTACTCTTTCTCTTCCCCTGCTTCTCTGTAAAAACAACAACAATGATTGGGTGAGACAACTTGTCTCAGTGAGTTCTACCGTGCCCCCTCACTATCACTCGGTTTATTTATAAAACCGTTGCAACATAGTTAAATTTGTAAACTATTTGCGTCAATATATACCTAGCCCATTACCGACTGTGCAAACACCGACAATCCCGGTAGAAGAAGAGCCACTATATATTATTAACCCTCGTCGATTAATTTATAATCACTAGCCTTACCAAGCGAAGCATCGACTGTGCAAACGCCCACAATCCCGATGATTCGTGAACCTATCTTAGCATAAATCGGCTGTGCAAACACCCACAATCCCGATAACCCACGTTAGACCACGCCATAACGTTTCAGGGCCTAGGGTAGGGGCTCATGACTTCCCCGCCTAGTATGCTGTTCGTTGGGTCATCACCCAACTTGATATAATTTATATATCACACCCGCATTGGGCCAACTTCTATATTCGATATATTCTATATATCACACCCGCATTGGGCCGACTTCTATATTCGATATTTCTATATATATCGTTGTTCTATAACCCGTTTTGATGAATACCAAGATAAACATCCGCCGTTATTATACAGTACCAAATTGGACGGGTTATCCGTTTTGTTATTCAAAATCATATGCTCACACGTGGTCTACAATTCGGTTTTGAAAACAGCTTTGACTTTCAAAAACAGCGTATTTTCCAATTCAAATTATATATATATATTTATATATATATATATATATATATATATATATATATATATATATATATATATAGTTAGGTCTTTGAATAAGCTTTCAAACGCACCTGAGAACACCTCAATCGGGTTCCCGGATCAAAAGTTATCGCGAAAACAAAATCAGTGTATTTTGCTGAAAAATTGCAAAGCGTCGCGACGCGAACTGGTTCTGTCGCGACGCGAAAGTTATAGAAAGTTTTCCGTTGCAAATATAAGGGGGGTCGGGACGCGACAGCCACGGGTCGCGACGCGATGGGTGACAGAAGTGTTTGAAAACAGTATTTCGAAAACCCGTTTTGTACTGTTTCGCTTTCTATTCGACCCGAGACATTTCCTGACCATCAAGACTTAAAAATAGACATTATAACCAGCAATTCAGTCAATATTCTAGCGAAAGCATTAAAACCAATAAATCCATAAAAACATATATATTTACAGAAAAACCGTAAAAACGCTATTTTCCCGAAAACGGTTTTCGACTCGATAAAATGTCTCGCCACGAAATCAATCACCAAAATAGAATTTCTAGACATTCCAGAATATTAAACACACTCCCTAATCGTGAGTAAAACTCACCGATATGCCGAAATCCCGAGAATCGAATCGGAGTACTTGGTTGTCGAACCTAATCACACGAACCATCCTCGCTTGAGCTCAAACCGTTTATAAAGCAGCAGAACCACTTCTGTCCACTTCGAATCCAGTAACCAATTCACCATCTATGGAGCTTCAATTCGAAATGTAGCTTGCCTATGAGTCCTTGGGCTGAACCTTGTCTTCACACTTCACCCACAAGCTTCAAAAGACACATGCAAATGAAATTTTTCAGACTTTGGCCATGGTTGGGCTTGGAACTCGAAAATGGTGGAAGTGAAAGGATGGAGAATGAGTCTATGAAATTGGCACCATTGTGAATAGAATGGAAAATGAGAGAGAATGGGATGAAGAAAGCTTACATGCAAGAGGGCTTGGTGGTGGATCCTTCTCCTTCTTTCTCCTTCTTCCTCTCGCCCTCACTATCTTCTTTCTCTCCTCCCCTTTATGTTTTTCCTTTCTTTGATCCAGCTGAAGAATAATGAGGAGGGACATTATGTTTTAATGGGCTGAGGGCTCTAAAGGGTTGGAAAAGACCAATGTGCCCTTGGCTCATTAATCCACGGTTTTGATGCTAAAAATCCCCAAAATTCGTACGATTACTCGTTCAGCGTAAAAATTCCTCGACTTATCCCGGTTATGAATCGTGACTCATTATTTTCCTTGACTCAAGATTATTTATAATTCACATAATTATATTTCAAAAATTTGGGAAGTTACAATCACCCCAACTTTAAAATTTTGTCCTCAAAATTGAAAGACGTGCTTTAATGGAAGAGATATGGATATCGAGTCTGCATGTCATCTTCCAACTCCCAGGTAGCCTCTTCGGTCGAGAAACCATCCCAGACCACTTTGACAATAGAAATAGTCCTTGACCGCAGCGTCTTCTCGCCGCGCTCCAAGATATAGCTAGGATATGGTTGAAACCGGTCGGAGATCAATCGTGTCAACACTCAATGGCTGATGTGGATCGGGGATATACTTCCTCAATTGAGATACATGGAATACATCATGGAGATTTGATAAGGCCGGAGACAGAGCGAGGCGATAGGCAACTGGCCCAATACGCTCGATGATTTGGAATGGTCCAACATATCGAGGACTGAGTTTCTTCGCTCGCAAAGCTCTCCCGGTACCTATGGTTGGAGAAACCCTCAAGTTGGGACTTCAACTCCTTTAGTTCGAGAGGAGACATTCTATAGGGTGCTATAGATATTGGCCCTGTACTAGGCACCAAATCTATAGAGAACTCTACCTCTCGATCCGGAGGTAAAGAGGAAACTTCCTCAAGAAAAACATCTAAGAATTCATTAACAAACCTGGACAGACGATAAATCCAATCCAGCTTCAGTTGATGGAGATAATATAACAACAAAAGCTTCCGCACCATGAAATAGAGACTGGATGGCTGAAGTGAAAGAAATAACACTATCAGTTGTAGGCTGTGAATGTTCCACCGCCTCAGAAGGAAACCCAATGGTACGGTTGAAGTAGTCAATAGTAACATGATTGTTAGTCATCCAATTCATTCCCAATACGATCTCCATTCCCCTCATAGGCAAGCAGATAAAGTCCACAACAAAATCCCTGCTTCCTATGGTGAGCAGACTGTTAAGACATAACGTCTGGGTTCGAACACGACCCTTTGCAGCAGTAAGGATAGTTATCGGTTGGGATATAGGAGATACTGTTAATCCTAACCGTTCAGCACATGCTTCATAGATAAAACAATGAGTAGAACCAAAATCATCCAGTATATTAACAGAGTGATGGAATATCGATCCTGTACCCCTTATAAGATTATCATTTGGCTTGATGGTTTGAGCGCCTAAGGTGCTGACTCGAGCCTGTCTAGGAGCATCAGGAGACTCCAAGAAAGCTTTCCTCGCCGGGAAATTATTCGCATAATGGCCTTCTTCCTTGCAAAAGTAGCACTGGTTCTGCACAGCTTGGCATCTACCTCTGTGAACCTTCTTGCAGAAAGAACATTTGTTAGACCTGGAGAAATCAGTTGATTGCACTTGCTTTCCCTTATCAGAATTTCCCCTCTGTCTAGGGTTGGAAGAGGCTGCTTCATTACCCCTTTTCTTGTCCTTCAAGAAATTTTCCTTTCAGCATACATTCTCTTGAGATCTTCTTCAGCAGTGTGTGCTTGTTGCACCAAAGTGGGATAAGTGGTCATAGTATAGGAACTAAGACCTTGGTTCACATCACCACGGAGACATTATTTAAACATTATCATTTTCCATCGGTCATTAGGAGCATGAGTTTCAACTTCATAAAATTGAGACAATCTCTCAAACTTTGCAGCATACTCCCCAACAGACATGTCCCCTTGTTTCAAACTAACAAACTCCACCTGTTTGGCAAGTCTCTGAGCATTAGGAAAGTAGTGACCTAGAAACAACTCCTTAAAGTTAACCCAGTTAAGAGGTGTTCCTTGGGTTTGAAGCATCCTGCGTGCATTAGTCCACCAGGTATGAGCATCTTCATCCAGAGCATTGGCAACACAAATTACTTTTTCCTCTTCATTGCATTGCAATGTCACAAAAATCATTTCCATGGAATCTACCCAGAAATGGGCTTTCATTGCATCGGATCCTCCTTTGAAGGTTGGGGGTTTCATTTTCAGAAACCGAAAATACATCCTGTTGGGATCCTCAGGTTGTGGCACATTGACTGGCTCATTTGGTTGTGGTTGAGGCACTTGATGCATCTGCTGCATTTGAGCCATTTGAGCCATCTGTTGCTATTGCATTAGCATCATGTCATTCATCATCTTCTTCTGAGTTTCAATGACATTCTGCATCCAGTCCTGATGAGGATCAATAGGTGGGTTTCTCCTACCTCTTCCAGCCATGATTCTGCGAAATATGCACAAAGTATTAAGTTGATCAGGCTCAATGTCTAATAGCATACTAAGAAGAATCAGACTTAGAAGACGTAAAAGACTCTTAACATCTAAGTCCGATTAGGTCGAACCGCTCTGATACCAACTGTAACACCCCGGTATTTCTAACATGTAGATATACCGTAATGCACAACTATAGTAATAATCAGAGGACACAATTCCTGTTTAAGTACTGAACGTACAAAGTTTTTCCGAAAATAAAACATAATACTTCAGATCCATTCGTCTTAATTCCATAATGTTTCAAACATCCGAAGGAATACAACCCAAGTGTTCAATACCATAAACAGAGAAATCAAAAGCGGTTCATACAACTCATAAACAATTACAAGTTATATAACTATAACAGGTCAATCGGAAAGATAAAAGAAAACATCAAGGCTGCACTTCGTGGGCACCTCCGTAAGCACGTCACCTACTCGTGTCGTTTATTCTTTCTCTTCCCCTGCTTCTCTGTAAAAACAAAAACAATGATTGGGTGAGACAACTTGTCTCAGTGAGTTCTACCGTGCCCCCTCACTATCACTCGGTTTATTTATAAAACCGTTGCAACATAGTTAAATTTGTAAACTATTTGCGTCAATATATACCCAGCCCATTACCGGCTATGCAAACACCCACAATCCCGGTAGAAGAAGAGCCACTATATATTATTAAGCCTCGTCGATTAATTTATAATCACTAGCCTTACCAAGCGAAGCATCGACTGTGCAAACGCCCACAATCCCGATGATTCGTGAACCTATCTTAGCATAAATCGGCTGTGCAAACACCCACAATCCCGATAACCCACGTTAGACCAGGCCATAACGTTTCAGGGCCTAGGGTAGGGGCTCATGACTTCCCCGCCTAGTATGCTGTTCGTTGGGTCGTCACCCAACTTGATATAATTTATATATCACATCCGCATTGGGCCGACTTCTATATTCGAAATATTCTATATATCACACCCGCATTGGGCCGACTTCTATATTCGATATAATCTATATATATCGTTGTTCTATAACCCGTTTTGATGAATACCAAGATAGACATCCGGCGTTATTATACAGTACCAAATTGGACGGGTTATCCGTTTTGTTATTCAAAATCATATGCTCACACGCGGTCTACAATTCGGTTTTGAAAACAACTTTGACATTCAAAAACAGCGTATTTTCCAATTCAAATTATATATTTATATATATATATATATATATATATATAGTTAGGTCTTTGAATAAGCTTTCAAACGCACCTGAGAACACCTCAATCGGGTTCCCGGATCAAAAGTTATCGCGAAAACAAAATCAGTGTATTTTGCTGAAAAATTGCAAAGCGTCGCGACGCGAAAAGTTACAGAAAGTTTTCCGTTGCAAAAATAAGGGGAGGTCGCGACGCGACAGCCACGGGTCGCGACGCGATGGGTGACAGAAGTGTTTGAAAACAGCATTTCGAAAACCCGTTTTGTACCGTTTCGCTTTCTATTCGACCCGAGACATTTCCTGACCATCGAGACTTAAAAATAGACATTATAACCAGCAATTCAGTCCATATTCTAGCGAAAGCATTATAATCAATAAATCCATAAAAGCATATATATTTACAGAAAAACCGTAAAAACGCTATTTTCCCGAAAACGGTGTTCAACTCGATAAAATGTCTCGACACGAAATCAATCACCAAAATAGAATTTCCAGACATTCCAGAATATTAAACACACTCCCTAATCGTGAGTAAAACTCACCGATATGCCGAAATCCCGAGAATCGAACCGGAGCACTTGGTTGTCGAACCTAATCACACGAACCATCCCCGCTTGAGCTCAAACCGTTTCTAAAGCAGCAGAACCACTTCTGTCCACTTCGAACCCAGTAACCAATTCACCATCTATGGAGCTCCAATTCGAAATGTAGCTTGCCTATGAGTCATTGGGCTGAACGTTGTCTTCACGCTTCACCCACAAGCTTCAAAAGACACATGCAAATGAAGTTTTTCAGACTTTGGCCATGGTTGGGCTTGGAACTCGAAAATGGTGGAAGTGAAAGGATGGAGAATGAGTCTATGAAATTGGCACCATTGTGAAGAGAATGGAAAATGAGAGAGAATGGGATGAAGAAAGCTTACATGCAAGACGGCTTGGTGGTGGATCCTTCTCCTTCTTTCTCCTTCTTCCTCTCGCCCTCACTCTCTTCTTTCTCTCCTCCCCTTTCTGTTTTTCCTTTGTTTGATCCAGCTGAAGAATAATGAGGAGGGACATTATGTTTTAATGGGCTGAGGGCTCTAAAGGGTTGGAAAAGACCAATGTGCCCTTGGCTCATTAATTCACTGTTTTGATGCTAAAAATCCCCAAAATTCGTACGGTTACTCGTTCGGCGTAAAAATTCCACGACTAATCCCGGTTACGAATCGTGACTCATTATTTTCCTTGACTCTGAGATTATTTATAATTCACATAATTATATTTTAAAAATCTGGGATGTTACAAACTCTCAGTGTTTGCCTCCATGAAACCCCCAATACTTCAAAAATGAAGACGTACCCGTGTCGGATACTTATCCGATACCGACACGCACCTGATACTTCCCGATACGTACCCAAAGAGTATCCAATAATTTTTAATTCTTTTTAAAAAAGATTTTACTCGATATTTTTCAGATACATCTTTGATACTTCTTACCAATTAAGGATACTTTTCAAATACATTTTCGATACCTCTTACCAACTAAGCACGTGATTGTCACTCATGGGATAAATATATACATAACTATCTCTACTTGATATGATGACAAGTATTTATTTCTACAATATGATGATTATATATTGACTAATGATTTGCTTTTGTTTTATTGAGCAACTACGTACTAATATGAATATCTTAGTCATAAAAAGTCATCTATTTCTGTCACTGACAATTCGGATTATACGATTTCGGGTGGTCTTAGTTACTTGTCCACCCTTACTTTTTATGACTAGTCACTCATACATAGGTGTGTCAGTTGTCCTCTTCCTTTCATCCATATATTTTCAGTGTGATTTTTTTTATCTATTTGGGCAAAAAAAAATTCATATCTATAAAATGCAATATTTCTGTTTTTCATCTTTGTTTTTTTTTCTATTTGTGTTTCTATTCTATTTTATTTTTTCTGTTATGTTTTTATATATTTAATTTTTAATTTAATTTTTTATTAAAGTATCCCAGCCGTGTCGTATCTTGATTTTCAAAATTTTCTCGTATCCCCGTATCCGTATCGTGTCGTATCTCGTATCGTATCCCGTATTCGGGCTTCATACTTTTCCTTGATGTGGTTTGTAACACCCCAATTTTCGTGTGTTGTGGTCCTTTTACTATGTACATGTTTTATGGATTATTTTGAATTGTTAAGATTAAATTATTTTGTGTTTGGGCTATTAAAATTTGAAATCACATTTAAATGTATTTTTATATGCTATTGGTAATATATGATTGTTATGATGATATATTTATAGTATTTTAAAAATATTAGTATTTTAGATGTTATTTGTTTTAAAAATTATTTTGGGCTATTGAGGTGTTGAAAAAATAGTTGTAATGAAATTGGGGTTTTTTTAAATGATTTAAAACTGAATTTGTGCTTTATTACTCGCATACACCCCTCCTCCTACTTAAGCCCATTCGCTGGGTCCATGGAGCTAGGCCCGACCCGCCCACATTTCAGTTCTTATAGGTTTGCTTATTAAATCACTTCGAAAATAATATCTTTTTTCTACTATGAGGGAGAAAAGTATGCATAATCTTACATCTAATTTGAATACGCTCCTGCAGTTGGAAATGCAGGTGGAATTGCGATTTGCACTATAACATTTCTCTCAAACAAAGCATGCGGTAGGCCCACCTTTATTGAGTCAATTTTTTCACACTGCAATTCATTTTATTAATGCTTCTCTGGCCCACCTTTATTGTATATTATAATATAAAGTTGCCTTTTAACTTTCTCTTACCTTTATCATATCATTTTTTTATTCAATGCATGCTCTGTGCGCTTTATTGTTACGTGTTTGCCTTCTTCATTGTCCAATTGTTTTTACTCCTCATGCATTTCAATGTCAGGTCTTTTACGAAGCATTACCTCCAAAATCATTGCTCTGGTTTTCTTTTATTTTAGATTCATAAAAAAGGATAATTTGTTCAAATCAGTTTCTATCTTTTAGACGCACGGAAGCATTTTTTTTTTGTTTTTTTTCATATTTTAAGCGGTGTATTTTGAGGTATTTTAGTGTTTAGAAAAAAAATTAACTGTTCAAATACCTGTAGTTCGTTCCTCAAAAACCGCTTTGTTGAAGGAAAAAAAATTCGTGACAAAATATGTACAGTGTGTTGCTAAGTAGTGAGTTTTAGGGTACTTTAGAGTCTAGAAAAAAATTTAGATGTTTAAATATGATAAGTCCGTTGTTCAAAAACCGGTTAGGTGAAAAAAATTAATTTCAGGACAAAATACGTAAAGTGAGATGCTAAGCAGTGTGTTTTGGTGTACTTTATGACTCAAAAAAATTTAACGGTTCAAATACGCAAGGCTTGTTCCTCATTAACTGGTTTGGTGAAAAGAAATATAATTTCGTGGCAAAATACATAAAGTACGATGCTAAGCAGTGTGTTCTGGGGTACTTTAGCGTTTAGAAAAAATTTAAACTCTTCAAATGTGCAAAGTTTATTCCTCAAGAACTGGTTAAGTGAATTTTTTATTAATATCACGACAAAATACGTAAAGTTAAATGCTAAGCAGAGTATTTTGGTATACTTTATGGTTCAGAAACTTCTCTCTTCATGTTTAGTTGCATACCTTTCTTGCACTCTTTTTGGTGCACTCCTTCGATATCCCTTAGCTCGCCAACTGAGCTACCTACTTGGGATGCATCCATCATTACTGAAAGTTGCTTTTTTGTCTTGCAATATATAATATGCCATATATACTTTCTCCCGCGGGAACTTTAGTCATATTTACAAAAGAACACCTCATCATATTCTTTCAACTTTGTATATATGCTTCTATTTTATCGGTGGTTTTCATCTAATCCTACGTGATATCCACGTGTTTTACTTTCTATTTGTGTTGTCTTTTTATTTTGTCATTTTGCACCAACGGGTATTAGAAGCATACTTAAACTAGTGTTTATATTTTTAATCGAGTACCGCATTGTAACATTTACTCCCACGGCTTCAGCCACATTTACCATAGAACCCCTATCATCTTCTTTCAACTCTGTATAGATGCTTCTATTTTATTGATAGTTTTCATCTAACTCTGCATGATACCCACATGTTTCACCTTCTAATTGTGTTGTCTTATATACCCACACGGAAACTTCAAGCACATTTACAATAGAACATCATTCATATTCTTCTTAACTTTGTATAGGCACTTATTTGTGTTGTCATCTTTATTTTAGTCATTTCGCATCAACAGGTACTACAAGTATACTTAAATTGGTGTTTATATTTTTATTTTTATTTATATTTATATTTGATGAATGTGTATTATGTTAATTGATAGATATATAATTTAATTTTTATTCACAGTTATTAAATTATATATTTTACAGACCAACACCATCAGCCCAATGTCACTTTTGTTTAAAGTTTGTATGAAATTGTCTAGCTTTGCAACTACTAGCACTAATTATGTTTAGTTTGCTGCTACTCTTTAACCTTTTGTTGATTCAGTTATAATTTGTAATTATCATGATATTTCTTAAGTTTAACAAACGAAAATGAGGAAAGCCCCGTGCATAACAGAGATGATTGAGATGTTGTGAGGCTATGAGGGAGACGATGAGTGGTGAGTAATAGAGATGAAGTTTAAACTGGTGATTGGAGAAGAGTAGAAGACTAATGGAGTCTGATAAAAAAATTAATAGAGTCTGCTTTAATTAACTAAAATAAATAACAAACTAAAATAAATTATTAAATGATGATGTACCTTTTTCTTGGTACATAAATGATGATGTATCTTAGAATTCTCCCTATTTTTTTTAGCGCTCTGTAATATCCTTTTTAGTGGTATATTATAATTTAGAAAAAAAATGTGACAACTATAATTTCCTTTTTATTGTGAAAAAATAGGTGAAGTACGACATTAATCAGTGTGTATTGAGGAATTTCAAAGCCAGAAAAAAAAGGCTTAAATGCACTTTTGGTCCCCCTATTTTACTCAACATGCAATTTTTATCCCCCTATTTTTTTCAAGAAATTTTGGTTCCCCTATTTTACAAAATTCTGTAATGTTGAATAAATTGGAATTTCAAACTCTAAGATGCTAATATGTTAGTAATATTTTAACTGACATGTCAATTAACTAAGTCTTGTAGGCATGCCACTTCATTTCTTTTATCTAACTTTTAAAAGATAAAAATCATTTAATTATAAAAAAATTATTTCATCTACAATCCCAGCCTCCCCGAAGACACCTACTTCCTCGGCCTCACTGTCGATTCCCCCAGAAACATTTATCTGACTTTTAAAAAATAAAAATTATTTAATTATTTTAAATAAATATTTTATAAAATC
Organism: Astragalus membranaceus; assembly: GCA_039519185.1. Taxonomy (NCBI): domain Eukaryota; kingdom Viridiplantae; phylum Streptophyta; class Magnoliopsida; order Fabales; family Fabaceae; genus Astragalus; species Astragalus membranaceus. Next base: position 176,012,786 of record CM076848.1, on the reverse strand, counting down.
AAAGTAAATGTTTTTTAATAAAAGAAATGAAGTGGCATGCCTTCAAGGATTAATCAATTGCGATGTCAATTAAAAAATTGACACATCAGCATCTTAGAGTTTGAAACTCAAAATTGGTCAACATTACAAAATTTTGTAAAATAGGGGGACCAAAAGTGCCCGAAAAAAATAGGGGGATCAAAAGTGCACATTCAGTAAATTAGGAAGAACAAAAGGGCATTTAAGCAAAAAAAAAATTAGATGTTCAAATACATGATGTTCGTTCTTTAATTTGGTTAAAAAAATAAATATTGTAACAAAATACGTAAAATGAGATGCTAAGTAGTTTGTTTTCGCATACTTGAGAAAAATTAAATTTCATTACAAAATACATAAAATGAGATGTTAAACAATGTGTTATGGCGTACGTTATGGCTCATGAAAAAATTTAACTGTTCAAAAACGCAAAGTTTGTTCCTCAATAACCGGTTTGATACAAAAAAATAATTTCGTGAAAAGATAGGTAAAGTGTGATGCTGAGCAGTGTGTTTTGTGGCAATTTAGTGTTCGGAAAAAATTTAACTGTTCAAATACGCAAAGTTCGTACCTTGGTGAAAAATAATAATTTCGTGGCACTAACCCGTGCAACTCACCCTTTTACTAACTTCACCACTTTAAAAAATAAATTTCTTTTTATACCTCTTTTTTATATTTTTTTGAATCATATTTTTCGGAAACCTTTATAAAAAATTATTTATTTTTATACTTCTTCTCCGTATACTTATAAACCTAAAATATCTATTGAATCCACTTAGTTCAGTCACTACCAAATCTTAAATACGCAAGCCCGTGCGGAGCACGGGTGTTAGAACTAGTAATGTATGAAAGAGAAAAAAGGAGAGTTAAAATGTACGTATCATAGAGAAAAGTCAGAAGTGATTTAAGCAAATCACCATTCACAAATCTTTTCCTCTCATCTCCATTGATTTCTCTACCCCATCACATCTGCCCTAGCCAGCCATGGAATGACAGTGATTCTTTCCCCTTCTCAATCAGATTCCTATTGTGTGTAATTCAGTTTTTAGAATTTACTGTCCAGTAAATAGTGACACTGTAGTTTTACAATTTTGCTGTTTTACCTCTGTAAAGTGTAGACCAATCATAGTGTGACATGTGGCTATTCAATTGCCTAATAAATAAGTGAGTTAACCACCTTGGTTAACAACTAATCCATTTTTCACAATTCAGTTTTATCATTTCACTTCTCCCTTCGACAACTCTCTTCCCCCTTCGACACCCCCTCTTCTCCCTTCGACCTCTCTTTTCTTGTGTACATTCACTGCAATTCAAGAATTGTTCCAAAAAACTGGTATTTCAGAGCTTTGATTCGCGATCGTGTTCGTGATCTTGAGGCATGATAATGGCGAACCAGAACGCCAATCAACGTCCGGCGAACATTTCGGTTCTTAATTCCAAGAACTACGAAAAATGGATTGTGCAAATGAAAGTGGTGTTCCGGTTTCGAGAAGTGCTTGATGTTGTGCGAGCCGGAATACCCGCAGAAGCTGCTGGAGATGTGCTTCGTGAATGGCAAAGGAAAGCAGTAAAGCACTGTTCTTGATCCATCAAGGTGTTGATGGCAAAGCCTTTGAGAAGATTTCTTAGTATGAAACGGCGAAGGAAGCATGGGACGCATTAGCCACAGTTTACTCCGGCGACGCATCGTTGAAGCAAGTAAGATTAAATACGCTGCGTAGGGAATATGAACTTCTTGAAATGAATGAGAAAGAGACAATTGCGGAGTATTTCAATAGATTGACATTGATTACAAACCAAATGCGCACCAATGGAAAAACTGTGACAGATAGGAGGAAGATTGATAAAGTGTTGAGAACCCTAATTCCACAATTTGATTACGTGGTGACTTCAATTGAACAATCCAAGGATTTGGATACATTGAAGGTGGCTGAATTGCAAGGAATTCTTGAAGCAAATGAAACAAGAATTCGTGCAAGAATTGGTAATAAATCAACTGAGAAAGCAAGTGAACAGGTGCTGCTGGCACAATCTCAGAACAAGAAAGGGAACTGGGGTATGAACAAGAAAGGGAAAGGAACATGGCATCTATGTGAAGGGATCTAATATAGAAGATTGGATGGTTGTTTGTTTATATGTGGACGACATGCTGCTCACAGGAACCAGTGAGAAAGACATGCTGAAATTTAAGAAGTGTATGATGAGTGAATTTGAAATGTCAGACATGGGTGTTCTCACTTACTTCCTGGGCATTGAATTTACTGCTACAGAAGGTGGAATTCTGTTACATCAAAAGAAGTATGCTGCTGATGTTTTAAGAAGATTTAATATGAATGATTGCAATCCTACTGCCACTCCTACAGACACTGCAGTGAAGCTAGCAACTGATGGTGAAGGGAAAACAGTGGATGCAACTCTGTACAAGCAATTGGTTGGATCATTGAGGTGCTTGTGTCATACAAGGCCTGACATATCATATGGTGTTGGGCTCATAAGCAGGTTTATGGAGCATCCAAAGACCTCACATTTGGTGGCTGCAAAACGTATACTGAGATATATATAAAGGGGACTGTTGATATGGGTGTGTTCTATCCTAGTGAAAGTGGAAGAAATGACAAGGAGGTGTTTGGATACTCAGATGCAGACTGGTGTGGAGATAAGGGTGATAGGAAGAGCACAGCAGTTTATGTGTTTATGTATGGTGATGCTCCAATCTCATGGAGTTCAAAGAAGGAAAGTGTAGGGCTCTATCATCCTGTGAATCTGAGTACATAGCTGCTGCTATGTCAGCATGCCAAGCACAATGGCTCAACATGCTGCTGAGTGAACTGAAATTGAAGAATGATGATGCTGTGAAACTGCTTGTGGATAACAAATCTGCCATAGATTTGGCCAAGCATCCAATTGCTCATGGAAGGAGCAAACACATAGAGACCAAATTCCATTTCCTTCGTGATCAAGTTGCTAAACAGAAGCTGAAACTGGAATACTGCAAAACTGAAGACAACATTGCAGATTTACTGACTAGGCCACTGAAGGTCAGCAGATTTGAAGATTTGAGGAAGAAAATTGGCTTACAAAGTGCTACTAAACTGATTTAGGAGGTATATTGTGTGTAATTCAGTTTTTAGAATTTACTGTCCAGTAAATAGTGACACTGTAGTTTTACAATTTTGTTGTTTTACCTATGTAAAGTGTAGACCAATCATAGTGTGACATGTGGCTATTCAATTGCCTAATAAATAAGTGAGTTAACCACATTGGTTAACAACTAATCCATTTTTCACAATTTTGTTTTATCATTTCTCTTCTCCCTTCGACAACTCTCTTCCCCCTTCGACACCCCCTCTTCTCCCTCCGACCTCTCTTTTCTTGTGTACATTCACTGCAATTCAAGAATTGTTCCAACAATTCCCTCCTTCAGGAACCATCCACTACACCTTCATCCCACCACCAAACCCAACCCCAGCGAGACCCTATATAGTAAGACAAATAGTTTCAATGAGTTAAAGTCCTTGTCATGGACAATCATGTTTTTGCTTTGAAGAAAGTTTTGTTGAGATGGACATACAATTTTCCTCGGGAGAATAAAGGGTGCTGAAACAATGATATCGATAATCATTGGTAATTGAAGAATACAAGGGAATAAGGAAGGAAGCTTATTATTACAAACAAAGCAAAATTGAAGTGGTGCTAACTTCAAGGTTGGTAGCCTATGCTAATTTGGAACAATGATTTATTATGCATAGAATTAAGTTTTATTTATATTTTTTTATATATATATATATATATATATATATATATATATATATATATATATATATAACATTTCATATATTTAATATATTAAAATACTATTCATAGTTATAAGCTTGTCGATTTCTTATATTAATACTATTTTTCCAATTATATGAATCTTAACATTGGGTTCTAATTTAGAATAATTGGATATATTCTTTTCTCAAACTATATTTTAATATATGACTTTTAAATGAATATCATAATCATAATCATATCATAATCACAATTATATTAAACCATGAACTGTCCACATAGACGGTCCATATCAGCGCCACGCCTATTCTCAAATAATTCCACGCAATCATTAAAAAAATAGGTGGCTGCCATGTAATCAACCATTGAAAACCAAATGGATCTTAAAAGGAAATACAGGGTGGTCAAATAAAAAATAACGGCCAAAACCAAACAAATTTACATGATTTTAGGGAATAGGCTGGCCGAACTTAAATAAATGGAATCAAACGTTATAAATAATTTGTAACCACAACTACACAATGCAAATTTTTAGGCCGAAAATCATGGGCCATAAATACTAATTCTTATCAAGCAAGCAACTCAAATCTTCCTTTTATCACTACAAATACTGAACCGAAAAATCAATTTGAGGATGGCGTTTCCGTCTTCTATGTAGATGGTGCCGTCTTCACTATCATCTTCGACGGAAATCTCTGTGTCACCCATTTGGTAATTGTAGCGACCGAAAAATCCGAGTGAGGATTCCTCGAAGGTTCAAAAATGAAGCCGCCACCAAGGTTTAATTATAAGGGAAAACATTGGAAAATCCCTTTTGCAATGGATAAGGGTCCTTGAGACCAGATTAGGGTTCAGGAGTCGGTTATCCGTGGGGAAGGTATTAGCACCCCACGACATCCTTCCTAAGGAAGGTTACCTGCTAACTAGTTGTAGGAAAGAATATTAATTTTGAAAATGTTTATTTTACCCTTTTGTTGTGAATTGAAGAGAATGAAGACTTAAAAAAAAATTTAGTTTTTTGTGCTTGACAGGACTGGGCCCCTGCTCCTACGTATCTCCAGGTGCGATGGAGAAATCAAAGCTATGTAGTTCTTGGGCAGAAAAATGTTTGTTGGTTGGTATTTTTTAATATAGGGGTTTTAGGATTATTGAGCTGTACAGCTCATCCGTCATAGAACGATGACTAACCTGTCCGTACGGTCGACTTAGTCCCCTATTTTATAAAAATGGAGTTTTTAGAGTTTGGAAAATAGTTTGATGTGTGTTGGTTTGGTTTTATTGGAATAGGAATTTTAGGACTCTTGAGCGGTACGGCTCATTCAGCCTAGAACGCTTTCTAACCCGACTGTACAGTCGACTTAATCCCCTATGTTGAAAATTTGATTTGTGGAAAGAAATGTGTTTGTGTTTATTTTGATTTAGAAATTGTTTGTTTTAAATAGGGATTTCAGGACATGATCTGTAACGGTTCATTAGTGACCTAAAACTTGCCCCTAATTCATAATTGATAACGGTGAATGCATAACTTGCCCCTATCGAGTGGTGACAACAACTAGGGGTGTAGAGGAAATTATGAATTGGTAATGCCGTGACTTTGGAATGAGAGGTGGAAGGCAAAAGATTTTGTCTCAACCGATGGCGTTTGGTGTTGCCCCAACTATGACAATGACGAGGTTGCCCTGACTAGAGTTTGCGAAAAGCTGTATTTAGGATGGTGGGTTGAGAAATTGCTCCGGTATGGTTTTATGAATGTGAATGAGGGAATGAAATGAGTGTAGGGCGAATTTCCCCAATTTTGAGCGGAGTGAGGGGTTAATGGTGACAGGATTGCCCCACTTTGGAATGATATTTCTAGTTCGAGTGAGGTAGGGGAAAGGTGACAGAGTTAGGGTAATGGGTTTGTGAATTGGTCGTATGGCTATATGGATTGGGTGTGGTATATGAACGAGATGGATGCTGGAAAATTTCCCCAGGTTCGAGAAGCATGAAAGGTGAAGGGACTGCCCCACTTTGGGATCTAGGTGATGGTCCTAGTATAAACTTTTGGTTCTTTTATGGTGACTCTTATAGACTATGATAGTCCTGATTTTTGGATATGATGAAAATTTCACTTGGTGATCACCAAACCTTGTCTTGATATCAGTGAAACTTGAATAATCTTGGAGCGCAAGCCTTTTTTTTCTTTTTTTTTTTTTGCTTTTTTTAGCTTTATTTTTTTGTCATATTTTTTTTTGAGCAAACATATTGTAGATAAATAAACTCAATTGTCCTAAAATTAAAATATTAAGAAAACGAAAGCAACCAGTCATCGATCAGAATGGACTTGTTTAGGGTTGTAACGTGGCCAACGGTTAGGGGTTTATGTAAGAAAGGGTTGGTAATGTGGCCAATGGTTAGGGATTCATGAAAGAAAAGATTTGTAATGGGGCCAATGGTTGGGGGTAATGTACCAATGGTTAGGGATTTATGAAAAGAAATGATAATTGAGCCCAAAGAAGTGTTTGGGGGTGTTTGGGGGGTTTTAGACAATGATCTTTTTATTTGCGGTGCAATGTGGCTAGTGGTTGATAATTTATAAAAGAATGGGTGATTGGGCTCAAAGTGTTTGGGGATTGATGAGACAAATGATCTTTTTATTCAGTGGTGCACTTCATGATATGATGTATCAGCTCAAACATTTATGCCGTCTTTTTATTCAAGACTTTTGTCTTTTTTTTTTGTTTTTTTTTGAAATATGATTCTCGTTCTTTGACGGCCTATTTCTCTTGAGCTGAATAAACTGAAGAAAGTAGTGCACCATCTTTAAATGGGGAATAGATCATTGTCTAGGGTGATTGAAAGATTTTTGATTGTTTGGCTCAAAGTGGGTTGCAAAGGGTATTTTTTTATGCTTTTTGAGGATGTGAGAAGATGACCAAACTTCATTCCAAATCATGATTGATTGTTTTCTCAAAGACTAACTCAAGGACAAAAAATTATTTATTTTTATATATCTGCTCTTTTTCTTTATTTCTTTTTATATGCCCTAATTTTTGCTTAGGCTGCTCTCGTGAGTTTTCAACCTAACAGGCTTTTTTGATTTTTTTTTTAGTAAAGGACTTGCACCAAGGGAATACAATGTTGACAAGATATCTAGTGATCACAAATTTGCTCCAGTTTGGAGGATCCAAGCGTTAGTTTATGAAATTTCATCATTGGGAACAAAATCAAAGAGTCAACTAAAAATTTGTGTAGAGAATATGCACTTTATGGAGTGGTCGGGGTGAGACTGTACATGAACAAGGGATGATGATAGGATGGAAAGGTGTGGACACTAACTGACTCAAACAAGAGCAAATGCACATCGCATACAAGTTCACTATACGAATGCTTCACAGAGAGTTAACATAGTTAGAGACATGATAGAAGAATTTTTGATAACACATTAGTTAACAAAATGGACGATTTTGATTGTTTATCATGGGATGGATGAGATGCATTGTTTTGCTGACAAAAATTGTGGACGAGCTGCAACATTGATTTTTTTTGAAAATTGAGTGTCTTGAAACACCTTGAGTTTGCAGCTAAGTTCGACCTTGTAAAGCTAAACTTTTCCAAAGAAGAATAATCAATTTCGTCTCATCTCTCATCAATTTTGTGAAAAAGTATGCTCATGTTTTTTTAACACATGATAATGTATATGCATGATGGAAATGAAATGTGTGAATGAATGATCACTTGGAAAAACCAATTATTCTAAATGATTTTTGGAGGCAACGCAACATGTAGACGATGCAAAATGCTAACTAAAAATAGATTTTTTTTATGATGAGATGCATGTTGGTACGGTGATAATGGGATGTATATGAAAGCAATGATTTTATCCTATTGTGAATGCATGGTGATTTTTTTTCTAGAAAAATGTAATGCACATGATGATAGATATGTATGATGAGAACGCAAATGCGTGAAATGCGTGAAGGAATTGATCACCTGAAAAGATCAATTATTCTAAACAATTTTTTTGGAGACAATGGAGCATGTAGATGATGCAAATCGTCGTTTATTGCTAGCTGAAATTTATATTTTGGATGATGAATGATGCAAGAATAATGACATGACTTTTTGTTTTTTTTATTTAGAAAATGATGCATTCCCGGAGGAATGATGCATTTGAACATGAATGAAATGATGTACGAATGTTATGCTTTCTTTTTTGAAATGTAATGACGTTACAAGTGATGTGATGCCTACACTATGTGATGGTGATTTTTGGGAATGATTATGAATGAACGAATGAATGTGCACGAAATGAAAATGTATGATTTCGTGTTACGCCGGGGAAATTGTAAGTTTCTGTTTGACGCAGAACTGAAAGAAACTTACGATTTATTAAAGCAAATGTTTGATCCATCTTGTCAGAAAGAAAGTCTGACAATTCCGTGGCGGTTATAGAAATGTATGAAAAATGAAATGTTAATGTGCAATAATTAATTTTTTTTATGCCATGCAAAAGGGAAAGGTAAAAATGCATGAGGTATGCTAAAAAAATAATTTGCCAAAATAACATATGATTTTTTGAAAATTTTTTTTAGAAGACTGGAAAAATATATCAGTGTTTGTTTGAATGCAAGGGTATAAGGATCTTTTGTGGCCTACGAGGGTTCCTTAGACAATAGGTCTAGGGCTTGTCTGTTAAGTGAACCTTTCAAAGGGTAGCTCTAAAGAGTCCTACATAAGGTTCCTAGAGCCAACGACCCCAATTAAGAACACTCATCACAACAATAGGCAAGCTATTAGGAGTGCCAGCATTCTCAAGAGGGGCCAAACTCTAGGTGAGACTTTCGTGACCACCCAACAGGACGCACATCCAGTAGGCCATCACTACGCTGTCTCGTTCTAACTTAGGTTATTCTCCAGTCCGGGTACAGGACTATTCTCACGTGTGTGCAAAAGCGTGATAATGGAGTGTGTGAAGGAGCAAAATATCAATAATACCCCCCGAGCTGCAAAACAAACAAACACGTATACAAAAAAGTGGTCTTCTATCCTAGGGTTTTCATATCACAAAAGAATAATATGTAATAAAAATAAAAGGCGAAAGGGACGGGTAAAAATAAACATTAAATTAACAACTAATCCTACAACTAATTAGACTAGGTTTGACTCTCTAAATTGTCCCCAGTGAAGTCGCCAGCTGTAGCGACCGAAAAATCCGGGTGAGGATTCCTCGAAGGTTCAAAAATGAAGCCGCCACCAAAGTTTAATTATAAGGGAAAACATTGGAAAATCCCTTTTGGAATGGATAAGGGTCCTTGAGACCAGATTAGGGTTCGGGAGTCGGTTATCCGTGGGGAAGGTATTAGCACCCCACGACATTCTTCCTAAGGAAGGTTACCTGCTAACTAGTTGTAGGAAAGAATATTAATTTTGAAAATGTTTATTTTACCCTTTTATTGTGAATTGAAGAGAAAGAAGACTTAAATTTTTTTTTAGTTTTTTGTGCTTGACAGGACAGGGCCCCTGCTCCTACGTATCTCCAGGTGCGATGGAGAAATCAAAGCTACGTAGTTCTTGGGCCGAAAAATGTTTGTTGGTTGGTATTTTTTAATATAGGGGTTTTAGGATTATTGAGCTGTACAGCTTATCCGTCCTAGAACGATGACTAACCTGTCCGTACGGTCGACTTAGTCCCCTATTTTATAAAAATGGAGTTTTTAGAGTTTGGAAAATAGTTTGATGTGTGTTGGTTTGGTTTTATTGGAATAGGAATTTTAGGACTCTTGAGCCGTACGGCTCATTCATCCTAGAACGCTTTCTAACCCGACTGTACAGTCGACTTAATCCCCTATTTTGAAAATTTGATTTGCGGAAAGAAATGTGTTTGTGTTTATTTTGATTTAGAAATTGTTTGTTTTAAATAGGGATTTCAGGACATGATCCGTAACGGTTCATTAGTGACCTAAAAAGCAGACTAACCCGACTGTACAGTCGACTTAATCCCCTACTTATATTTTTTGGAAATGAAACATTCATCTATTTATTTTTGGCTAAATTGCTCTTTTGGCCCTTTATCTTTGGGGCTGTGGTCACTTTGGCCCTTTATCTTTTTTTTTTCTCATTTTAGACCCTCATGTTTTTTGTGTGTGTCATTTTGGCCCCTGCCGTTATCATTTTAGTCCCTTATGTTTTTAATTGATTTCATTTTAGTCCCTTATGTTTTTAATTGATTTCATTTTCGTCCTTAAAAATTTGCTACAAAAAACATAAACATAACGGCAGGGGCCAAAATGACGCACACAAAAAACATGAGGGTCTAAAATGAGAAAAAAAAAGATAAAGGGCCAAAGTGACCACAGCCCCAAAGATAAAGGGCCAAAATAGCAATTTAGCCTTTATTTTAAGTTGGAACAAAAGCCAAGCCTAGTAAACACTGAAGCCAAGCCTAGTAAGTATTGAAGCCTGTGGAAAAAGTACAAAGTGAGCACACACACACACACTCAAGCTAGGGGGCGAAAACTATGAATTCACATGTCAAGCAGTTTGAACAGTGTTCATTCTGAGGGCGATAACTTGAGAAAATAGAAAATTTTTAGAATGGTATCACATGCTGTTCACTAAAGTGCTACCCTGGTGCTGTCAACACTTGAGGACAAGCAATGGTTCAAGTTTGGGGGTGTGATAACTTACAGAAATGTGAGTTATTTGCATTCATTCAAATAAGAATTATCTTGACCCTTAAGTAAATTATGCAAGAAAATGTAGTAGATATCTTCATACTAGACACTAATTGATTTTTGGATGTTAACTATAATCTGGGCACGAAAGTGCCATATTTGTGGAATTTAATATGTGTGCTAGTGTGCAGGATACTTTCTAGTAACGGCAGTGCTACGGTAGCAGAGCAGCGAATTAATGGGCAGGGGCGTGATTAGGCGAGGCGCCTCATTTAGCGCAACAGAAAAGGAAACATTATCATCTAGCGAGCAACGTGCCTCCGTAACCAACAAGTCAATGTAATGTCTGGGGTTTGTTGCAACAACCCGATGGTGAAGGCCCAAGAGAGGCGCGTCGTGCCACCAAGAGCCTATAAATAGGCAGCTTGCCCAAGAGAAGAGAGACACAACTCATACAGAATTTCGTAGGAGAACAAGAGAGCCGAGTCCAGTACACGAGAACCCTACCTCCACTAAACGCCTTACTCATCCTTTCGCAGTCATCATCTTCCACACTCAAATACAAGATCACTGTTAGTCAGTACTCCTAGCCTTGCGATAGCACCACCCATCAGTAGTTGTGTAACACCTTCATGCTCGTCGGTGTAACTCAGCCCTTAAGTGCTTTTTCTATGTTGTTGAATCTGTTTACGGTAACTTTGTGTTGTTTTATCATGTCTAAGCTCATCATGAGCTAAATCCTTTGATAGTCAAGACGATGGTGATATAAACATATTCTTTTAGAGTGCTTTAATGTGATTGATTTGTGATGCCTCATTAGATTGTGTGTTTTCATTGTTATAACCTCTTTTCGAACTTGATCACTTTGATTAGGGTAACGTGTTTTAACATCTGAAAGGAGTTAACTCACCGATTTCATAAGTTAATATAGTTTGAAGGATAATAGGAATATTATTCTTTCCTAATGAAGGATAGGAATATGAAGTTAGGGCTATAGTGTGAATTGAAACAAGCTTTTCAACCTACGTAATGAACCTCAATGGGTGCTTAGGAATAAGGAAACCTTGACGACATTACGTTTCATAGCGATAGGAATATCCACTTTCATTCTACACACTGAGTGCTATCACAGCATCAATCACAGCACTGCACCTACAAGTTTTGTTTATTGATCCTAGTCTTGACTATTACCATCTCTCGTATCTATACCTGTTCATATCTTGTTGCTCTCGTCCCAATTACGTTAATTATTGCACAACAACTCCACTTATTTATTTGGTTACATTTTACTCATTAAATCAAACGCTATTCCATAGACTTAGTAATTAAACCTTAATCCCCGTGGAAACGATCTTTACTTACTACTTTATTACTTGTTAGACTGTGTATACTTGCACACGTTTTTGCACAACAAGTTTTTGGCGCCATTGCCGGGGATTAACGAATTTAATCACTAAGTCTTAAGTAATATTTGTTTTAGTGAGCTTTTATTTTCTCATCCTTTTCATTGTGAATTTCAGTTTTAAGAGAAGTGTATGCGCAGAGCCCATCAGCCAGAGCATCACATAGACCCTGAAATTGAAAGAGCAGTAAGGAGATTGAGAAGAGAGGTTCGAGAAAGACTTGCAGCGTCAGAAGCAGAAGCCATTCCAATGGCAGATCATGAAGATGAAGTTGTGGTGTTAACAAACATTAAAATGGCCAATGACAGAGAGCGGCCAATGAGGGATTATGCTGTATTTGATCCCACTACCATGGAAACTGGTATTGTGACACCTGCCATCGGGGCTGCATCCTTCGAATTCAAGCCTATGATGTTTCAAATGTTGCAAACAGTAGGCCAATTCGCAGGAGGACCCACTGAAGATCCTCACTTGCATCGAAGACAGTTCTTCGAAGTCTGCAACAACTTTAAAATGCCCGGGGTAACAGAGGATGCATTCAGGCTAAGGCTCTTCCCATACTCATTAAAGGACAGAACCAAAGCTTGGTTGAATTCTTTGGAGCCCAATTCAGTGGACAGCTGGAACAAGATGGCCGAGAAATTCTTGGTAAAATATTTCCCTCCGGTCAAGAATGCAAGAATGAGAAACGACATCACATCATTCAGGCAACAAGAAGAAGAATCATTATATGAGGCCTGGGAGAGATTCAAGGATGTGCTCAGAAAATGCCCACATCATGGCATCCCCTTTGCTATCCAGCTAGAGACATTCTACAATGGCCTGATTTCCCAAACAAGACTATTGCTGGATGCATTTGCAGGAGGAGCTATTCTGAATCACTCTTACAATGAAGCATATGATTTGGTGGAGACTATAGCTGCAAACAGCTATCAATGGCCCACTGTCAGAGTCAGTGCTGCCAAGAAGGTAGCCGGAATCCATGAGGTGTCTGAAATAACTGCACTATCTGCACAAGTGGCCAGTCTAACTAACATGCTAAAAAGCCTGTGTACCACTCCTGCACCAGCCCCAGCTACTGTTGCTGCTGCCACAGCATCTGTAGAGACAGCACCGACAGAAAAATCTAATACACCAAATTGTGTGTACTGCAATGGGGGACATTTGTTCGAAGAGTGCCCAGGGAATCCAGTCTCTGTCAACTATATTGGAAATTTTAGCAAGAACAACAACCCCTATTCCAACACATACAACCCAGGGTGGAGGAACCATCTCAACTTTTCATGGAAGGATCCAAATGCTGCTGCTAGTCAAGCCAAACCTGCTACACCTCCAGGATTCCCTGCACAGCTTGCTCCAAAATCCAATGCTGACAAGTCCTTAGCCGAGGCACTCAAAGCATTCATGAGTGAAACTAAAGCACAGTACCAAAGCCAAGGGGTTGCCATCAAGAACTTAGAGAATCAAATTGGCCAAATCGCAACCGCAATTACAACTAGACCAAGTGGATCTTTGCCAAGCACCACTGAGCAGGAAAACCCAGCTGGTAATGAGCAAGTCAAGGCCATCACACTCAGAAGCAGAAAGGAGACTGCTACCTTGCCTACAATGGTTAATACAAGTGCTATCCCAGATGCTGTCAGCACTGGTGCAGCACCTGTTGTTGAGAACTCTGATACCACTGCAGAAACTGCAACTCCAGCAGTAAAGCTCCCCAGAAGTTTATTCCTGAGCGGCCTCCTCCACCCTTTCCCCAAAGGCTAAAGAAGGCCAATCAAGACAAACAGTTTGGGAAATTCATGGAGATTCTGAAGCAGCTTCACATCAACATTCATTGGTGGAAGCTTTACAACAAATGACTAACTACACCAAGTTCATGAAGGATGTGCTAGCCAAGAGAAAGAGGCTTGGTGAGTTTGAGACACTGGTTATGACACAGGAAACAAGTATGCTTTTGCAGAGTAAGGTACCTCAAAAACTCAAAGATCCAGGTAGTTTTACTATCCCATGCTCCATTGGGGGTAATTACTGTGGTAGGGCCTTGTGTGATTTGGGTGCAAGCATCAATTTGATGCCCAAATCCATTTTTAAAAAATTAGGCATTGGGGAAGCAAGACCCACCACAGTAACACTCGCATTAGCAGACAGATCTACTGTCTACCCTGAAGGAAAAATTGAGGATGTTTTGATTAAAGTAGATAAATTTGTTTTTCCTGTCGATTATATAATACTTGATTTTGAGGCTGACAAGGATGTGCCAATTATCCTTGGAAGACCGATTTTGGCCACAGGTAGGACCTTGATCGATGTACACAAGGGTGAGCTTACCATGAGGGTGAATGACCAGGAGGTTACCTTCAATGTACTCAATGCTATGAAGTACCCTGATGACAGCACCAGCAGTGCAGAATGCAATTTTGTTTCTGAAATGGACAACCTAGTCCAAAAGCCACTGCTGTCACAGCATGATGTACTAAAGCAAGAGCTGAGGCATGTGGAGAAAAAAGAGCTACAGGAAGAGGGGTTAGCTGAAATCAAGGAAGATAAACCAAATGTCCCAAGATGGACAAAGAGGTACGAATCAGTAGAACTGACTGCTGAAGGCTTCAAGGATAATATACCATCCATTGAGAAGCCACCTAAGCTTGAACTGAAGCAACTCCCTCCTCATTTGAAGTATGCCTACCTGGGAGAGGAAGACACCCTGCCCGTAATCATAGCTGCTGAGTTAAGTGTACAGCAAGAAGAAGAGTTGATTGCTGTCCCGAGGAAACATAAGAGAGCCATTGGTTGGCAAATGGCTGATATCAAAGTGCTAAGCCCTGCTTTATGTATGCACAGAATTTGCTTGGAGGAAAGCTCCAAAAACAGCATTGAAGCACAAAGAAGGCTTAACCCCATCATGAAAGAAGTCGTGAGATAAGAAATAATTAAATGGTTAGATGTTGGGATCATCTATCCCGTTGCTGACAGCACTTGGGTGCGCCCTGTGCAATGTGTCCCAAAGAGAGGAGGAATCACTCTAGTAAAAAATGAAAAGAATGAGCTAATTCCCACCAGGACAGTAACTGGTTGGAAGATCTGCATGGACTACAGAAAGCTAAACAAGGCCACTAGGAAGGACCACTTCCCCTCCCCTTCATTGATTAGATGTTAGACAGATTAGCTGGGAAAGAATTCTACTGCTTCATTGATGGATACTCAGGATATAATCAGATTGCTATAGCCCCAGAGGACCAAGAGAAAACTACATTCACCTGCCCTTATGGCACCTTTGCTTTTAGAAGGATGCCTTTTGGGCTGTCCAATGCTCCAGCCACCTTCCAGAGGTGCATGATGGCCATTTTTTCTGAATATATTGAAAAATCCATGGAAGTGTTCATGGATGATTTCTCTGTATTTGGGGAGAACTTCCATGCATGCTTGCTTAACCTCGAAGAGATACTGAACAGGTGTGAGGAGACAAACTTGGTTCTGAATTGGGAGAAGTGCCACTTCATGGTCCAAGAAGGGATTGTACTAGGGCACAAAATATCAAAAAGAGGCATAGAAGTTGACAAGGCAAAGGTGGAAGTGATTGAGAAGTTGCCACCTCCCACATCAGTCAAGGGGATAAGAAGTTTTTTAGGGCATGCTGGGTTCTACAGAAGGTTCATAAAGGATTTCTCAAAAATTTCAAAACCCTTATGTATGCTGCTGCAACATGAAACTGTGTTCAAGTTTAATGAAGAATGTTTGGCAGCATTCAATAAGCTGAAGGCAGCACTGGTGACAGCACCAGTAATCATAGCACCAGATTGGACCAAACCCTTTGAACTTATGTGTGATGCCAGCGACTATGCCGTTGGGGCAGCGCTAGGACAGAGAAATGACAAGGTATCCCATACCATAGATTATGCCAGCAAGACTTTGGTGGACGGTCAATTGAACTACACCACCACGGAGAAAGAGCTGCTGGCAGTGGTATTCGCCTTTGATAAGTTCAGGTCGTACCTTGTGGGAGCTAAGGTCATAGTTTACACTGACCATTCTGCTATAAAGTACCTTATTGCCAAGAAAGATGTCAAGCCAAGATTGATTCGTTGGGTGCTGTTACTACAAGAGTTTGACTTGGGAATTAGGGACAAAAAGGGAGTGGAGAATCAGGTCGCAGATCACCTTTCAAGAATTCCAGATCTGAGCCCACCTCCTTTTGAGGCAGAAATTAAGGAACATTTTCCTGATGAGCAGTTGCTGGTCATATCAGTAGCTGGGAAGGACACAGGCTCCAGTGCTGAAACTCCTTGGTACGCTGATTTTGTAAACTATCTGGTCAGCAATGTGGTACCCGAAGAGCTCACAGCCCAACAAAGAAAAAGGTTCTTCCATTCCACAAGGCAGTATTTCTGGGATGAGCCCTTTCTATACAAGAAATGCGCAGACCAACTTCTCAGAAGATGTGTTGCTGAGTCAGAGATAGAGGACATTCTGAAGCATTGCCATTCTTCACCATGTGGAGGTCATTTTGGAGGAGCTAGAACTGCTGCTAAGGTTCTACAAACAGGTTATTTCTGGCCCTCCATTTTCAAAGATTCTCATGAATATGCTAAAAAGTGTGATAGATGTCAAAGGGTGGGCAATATATCAAGTAAAAATGAAATGCCCTTGAATAATATCCTAGAAGTTGAGCTATTCGACGTTTGGGGTATTGATTTCATGGGACCCTTTCCACCCTCCTTTGGCAACCTATACATACTTGTAGCCGTAGATTATGTGTCAAAGTGGATAGAAGCAGTTGCTCTCCCCACTAATGATACAAGGGTTGTGCTGAAATTTATCCAAAAAAATATTTTTACAAGGTTTGGCACACATAGAGCTATCATTAGTGATGAAGGCACCCACTTCTGTAACAAACTGATGGAAGGGTTGTTGGCAAAATACGGAATTAAGCATAAGATTGCCACAGCCTACCACCCTCAAACAAGTGGGCAGGTAGAGCTATCAAATAGGGAGATAAAACAAATTTTAGAAAAGATGGTAAACCCATCAAGGAAGGACTGGTCCATCCATCTGGATGATGTTCTTTGGGCATATCGAACAGCCTTCAAAACACCCATTGGTATGTCTCCCTATAGACTGATTTTTAGTAAGGCTTGCCACTTGCCCATTGAATTGCAGCACAAAGCTTTTTGGGGAACCAAGAAACTGAACTTTGATTTGAAACAAGCTGGCAAGGCCAGAATGCTGCAACTCAATGAGCTTGAGGAATTGAGACACTTTTCCTATGAGAATGCCAAGATGTACAAAGATAAAACTAAGGCTTGGCATGATGCTAAAATTTTGAGGAGAGAACTCAAAGAGGGTGACCAAGTATTGCTTTTTAACTCTAGACTAAGGCTTTTTCCCGGAAAACTCAAATCTAGATGGTCTGGTCCGTTCACAATTCTGAAGGTACACCCCCATGGGGCTGTGGACCTAAGGAACGAAACAAATGGAAATGAATTTAAGGTGAATGGACAAAGAGTGAAGCTTTACTTCGGTGAGCCTGTGCCTAGCACAGAGGCTTCCACCCCCTTGAGTGACTCACCATGAAAAAGATTGTCTAGTCAGGCTGAGGACTCTTAAACCAAACGCTACTGGGAGGCAGCCCAGAGGCTAACTAATGTTTGTTCTGTTTTAGTCTTTGTTTAAAATTTTAAGAAGTAGGTATGAAAGTAAGAGTGCTGGCAGCACAGACACACTATTTGGCAGCATCGCTGGTAGCACTGCAAGAGGCCGTTGTGAACAAATTAGTAAAAAGGAAAGTTTTGAAATTAAAAGGAAAATGGGTGCGCTGGCATTAGAGCGCCAGTCAAATAGTGGAAAGCGTGTGGCAGTCGTATCACGCACGCCATCAGTCAAGTCCCTTCACATTCCCTCTCATCAAGTCACTTCACCTCACTCTCCAGGAAACCCTTTAACTACCCTGTCTTCACACCAAGAAAGCAAAACCCCTTCATCTTCAACCAAGCTCTTACCCCTTCCTCCACCGAAATCCCTCGCCCTCACCACACTAACCTTCAGCACCATCCGTTCTTAGAAAGCACCCTTCTCACCAAAGCCCTAAAGCAACCATGGCACCCAAATCCAAATCCCCAAGGAACTAGAAAGCCAGGGCCAAACCCGTCCCTGATGAAGTCTTAGAGAGGTTACCCAGCAAGCACGCACGCGAGCTTTACTCCTCCTCCACCCAGTATCGAAGCCCTCTCCCTGAACTGAGTGCTATCACAGCATCAATCACAGCTCTGCACCTACAAGTTTTGTTTATTGATCCTAGTCTTGACTATTACCATCTCTCGTATCTATACCTGTTCATATCTTGTTGCTCTCGTCCCAATTACGTTAATTATTGCACAACAACTCCACTTATTTATTTGGTTACATTTTACTCATTAAATCAAACGCTATTCCATAGACATAGTAATTAAACCTAATCCTCGTGGGAACGATCTTTACTTACTACTTTATTACTTGTTAGACTGTGTATACTTGCACACGTTTTTGCACAACAGGACTCTTGAGCCGTACGGCTCATTCATCCTAGAACGCTGACTAACCCGACTGTACAGTCGACTTAATCCCCTATTTTGAAAATTTGATTTGTGGAAAGAAATGTGTTAGTGTTTATTTTGATTTAGAAATTGTTTGTTTTAAATAGGGATTTCAGGAAATGATCCGTAACGGTTCATTAGTGACCTAAAAAGCAGACTAACCCGACTGTACAGTCGACTTAATCCCCTACCTATATTTTTTGGAAATGAAACATTCATCTATTTATTTTTATAGGTTTTTGTAAAAGAGATTAATAAAAACGAAAAGAGAGGGTGCAATAGTAAAATGGGGTGCAGTTTGCAGGAAGGGAGTTGTATTATTAAAACTGGGTGCAAAAAGCAGCTGCCCAGTTTGTAGACTGGTCCACGAATTCATGGGCTTTTCAGGGGGAGGCGTAACGAGTAGTGTAAGTAGCGATCTGTTATTTTTTATTTTTTAAAAGGAAAATTAAAAGGGAGTATATAAGGTAACAATAGGGTTTGTTAACCCTAATTTCACTCTCTCATCTGCTAGCGCCGCATCACACCACACTCAGGAGAGAGAAGGAGTGATTTTTATGGAGAGAGAGAGAGGAGGGAGGAAATCACGGAGAGAGAGAGAGAGAGAGATGGGCAAACGCGAAAAGGGAGAGGGTGAGAGTGAGAGAGGACGACGGCAAGAGGGCTATGGCCTCATGGCCACGCTGGACCTGCGACGGAGAGAGGAGAAGGAGGGAAACAACGTGGTGGCTGTGTCTAGTGACCGGTGGAGGTTCGCGGTGGTACGGAGAGCTTCACGGGTATTTTTGGTTGAGCTTGACGGCGAGGAGGGAGGAAGGTCGTTCGCCGGAGAGAGAGAGAGAGAGAGAGAGAGAGAGAGAGAGAGAGAGAGAGAGAGAGAGAGAGAGAGAGAGAGAGAGAGAGGGGGGGGGGGGGGAAGGGCGTGGTTCTGCTACGTGACAATGAGAAGGGTGTTTGCCGGAGAATTTGACGATGACGGCTTCGTCGAGGGACGACGGCGATGGTTTTTGGGCCGTAGGCCCTCCGTGGCAGCGGCGGTGGTTCAGGTTTCTGTGTTTGCAAGGACGACAGAGAGCGTGGGAGGGAGATGACAGCGCAGGTGCTGGGAGTGTGACGGCAGTTTGAGGCGGACGGCCACCGTCTACGGTGGCCGGAGCTAACATGTATGGATTCGGTTTTGATTCTCCCTTTTTTGTACATCTCTTATCCTCTTCTACTCTAGTTTTTTCTTTTTTGTGTTTGTCTTTTTATTTTTCTGATTAATTATCTCTTCATATTTTTGAACCCTAATTTCTAACTAATACTAATTACTATTTTTTTTTACAGAATACTAACCCTAATCCTTTATTCACATGCTTCAGTTATATGACTAATTAGGTAAAAAAACTGAACTATGGTTTGTTAAGAAAACTCATAATTTAAACTACACATATTTTAGAACAGAGTAATGAAACAAAACTTGGACCAACCTTTACTCCAGCTTCTTATACTCGCCCTTTTAACTACTATTTCTATTGCTGCTTTTCTTGTTTGCCTATTATTGCTGAATCCTCATTGCTTCTGTCACTGTTTGTTGTTACTTGTCTTCTTTTTAGCTTCGAAATAAGCTTATGGGTTGATTAGGGTTTCGATGTGACACCCTAGTTTGTGAGAATATCTGTTTCTGATTTTTCTGAGTATTTTTGTGTCTGAATTTCGTATGAATTTTTGGGTGTGAGAATTGTTGTCTTTTCTCTGTGTTGTCAGCCTCATTTTATAGGCACCAATTAGGTTTTTTGCCATGAATTCCTGATTTTGACCTGATTTTGTTTCCTTTTTCAGATTATTGGACTCTTGGGCAACAAGAATAAGCCCATGGATCAGCCGCCGTTGTTGTTTTTGTTTTCTTTTTATCTTTTCTTTTTTGTATTTTCGGATTTTATTATTTTTGTATATTTTTGGTGATATTTTTTGACATTTTATTAATATTGTAATATATATTTTTATTTTCTGAATTTATTTAATATTTTTTTGGGTGATTTATGATTTATATTTTTATTTTTTTAAAAATTAAGTGAATAAAAACAAAGCGAAGTTGGGCCAGAACCAAGAACGAAAATCGGGCCCAATCAAACAATGCGTTAAAATGAGGCCCAATTAGAAGAAACAGGCCCATTACAACACATTATTAAAGTTAAGCCCAATTAGATGAAAAGGTGTCTTGGTCCAATCGAACAAAAAACTAAGTGTTGGTCCAAATTAAAATGAGGCAACATCGGATGAGCCCGAAAACTTTTATCGTACTAATATCACCTGGGACATATGACACGCGGACTGAATTAAAATGTTTGCGAAAAAAGTGATCGGACAAAATTGGGGTATAACAGTAATCTCTTCCTTTTGTGGTTTTTTATTTCATCAGCATGCATTAAAAAGTGATTTCAAGTCCACTCGGCTTTGTTCTTTTTCATTAAAATCTGTCGTTGCTTTTTTAGTGAAATCTACTATTTCTTTGCCATAATTTCAACTATGCTTTGTTCTACAAGAACGCACAAATCTATTTTTTGTCTATCGATTCTGAAGGCAAGCTGATCCTACTAAAAAGTAAAAGCAATTGCTTGCTTTCTTTTTTTCCTACCTTCCAATTGTTTCTGCAGAAAACAAAGAATTTGACAAATAAAACAAGTGGGTTAATTATGGTTGATGTGGCAGATTAATGTGGTTTTAGATTCATCCAACGGTTTAGGTTGGTTTGACAAGAGCAATTGGTGAATGTAGAGAATCCGGATCCCCCCAGGTCAGCTTATTCAACTCACTTTGCGTTTTCTTCTCTCCTTCCTTTTACTCTTGCTTCACGGTTTTAATTCTTCTCTCATCTCTTTCGTCTGTAGATGTTATTTTCGTGCTCATAGATTGATTCTTCACCGCTTCGTTTTCCCATTCATCTATCAAACTATTTTTTTAATTAATGAATTTTGATTTTTTAGCAGATTTGTGTATTTATTGCTCAGAGCGTAAAATAGGTTGTGCCAAAAGCTTTTGTGCGTATTTTCAGAGTAATTGCACCGTAAATCATTCTTCTTATTTCTTCATGTTTTTTCTTTATTAGTTTAATAAATATTTTTTCTTATTCTTTGTTTCCTTCCATGATAATTAATGATTTTGTTGGTATTTCATTTATAAGGATATTACAATTGAGTAGGGACTTTTTTTGTGGTTTTTGTTTTTTGAGTTTAATTTTTTATGCTGATTTTGATGGACTTTTTTTAAATGTGTTGTGTTTTGGTCTATTATTAGTATCTGGAGATGTATAGGAGATCGATCGAGGATCCTACTGGATTTTGGTCTGAAATTGCATCTTAGTTCTATTGGAAACAGAAATGGGGATATAAAGTCTGATGAAAATTTTGATGTTAGGAAAGGAAAAATTAAGATTGAAGTGATTTTTAATTAATTTTATATTTCAATTGTGTCATTTGGATCTGGCTATTCTGCAGTGTTTGATTAATGGGTGAGAGGTTGAGCATTTTGTCTTTGTTCCTTTGTTGTATTGCTTCAGTGGTTCAAGGGTGAGATCAACAACATCTGTTTTAATTGCTTACATAGAAAAATGTTGAAGCTGGACTTGGTGACAAAGTAGCCATTTACTATGAAAGGAATGAACTTGATTTTGAGGGTACTTTAACAGACACTCAGCTTCTTCATAAAGTTTGCCAGCTATATTCTTAGAGTCATTCAAACTGTGTGGCTTATCTGTGTGTAGGTTTCGGCAAGTGGAACATATTACAAAGGCAACTATAGTACTGCATGATTTTCTCCTTTGATCATGTGTGCCCTTGCCTGCACATTTTTTGCTTACTTCTTGTTCTTTGTTCTTTGACTAGGATTCTAATTTTATAGCTATAGATGTTTGTCAAGTTCTAATTTAATCAATAGCACAACTACTTCAAGTAGTTTAATATCGAAGGCATTAGAGTCTAGGCACCGTTCTTTTACACTACAGTTCTATTGAAACTGGGAGATGCTTCACCTGAGATAAACCAATTTAATGGTTGCTTGGTATTGCTTATTTGATTGCAGGTTAGTGTTTAATCTAATAGTAACTTGCTGGCTGTTCCAGTACGTATTACACAAAAGCAAAATGTATTTTTGACATTCTGTTAGGTTAACAATATTGTTTGAATCAATAATATTTGGTCTTGGAGCTTAGATTGCTACCTTATATGCTTCTCTTGCTTATTTGGTGTTTAAGTTCTATAGGAATTTGTGATAGCATACCATGCTTAAGCTATGTTGATTTGCAGTGGAAATGAGAAAATGGGAGGAATTGCAAACTCATTCCTATTCTTAACTTCCGTTTAAATTTTAGTTCTAAAAACTCCCCATGCATGTTTTCCCCTTTTGTAGAGTTTCATCCTGCTTACAACCAGTTTGCTAGAAGGCATTACTTATTTTTGTTGAGGAGTTCATTTTAATAATTTCTCTTGACTAATGTGATTGTAGGAGCATGACCCAACTGAGACAGTAAGAGAGATGTTATTGACTCATGACATTGCTGCTAAATACGAGCTAAAGGTGATTGGATTAAATTGGATTGGATTGAAAGCAAACACCATTATTGTTACTTTTGGAACTTACAAATATAGGTGAGAGTGTGTTAGTGTATTATCTATTTTTACTAATACCTCTCAGTATTTAGTTTTCTTTTTCCTCTTTATCACATTGTTGGATCTGTTGTTCATGGTTTAATTGAATTTTTTAATTTTCTTGGTCTCTTACCAGGAATCTTCAGGGGTTATTTGGAACACCTTTGAAGAGTTGGCATCATCTGCACGAGCAAAATCGCGACAACAATTTTATGTAACAAGTCCTGGAGCATCCTACAGTGAGAGCATTTTGGACACATAATGGTTGGAACTCAATTTTTGAGAGTTTATGTGAAGGGGTTCCAATGAATTTGTATGTCATATTTTAGAGACCAAAAAGTAAATGCCAAATATGTAACTGATGTGTAGATATTTTATATAGTGAACCTAAATTGTTGGCATAAAGTTGATATTTTATAACTAAGGGACTATATTTGTATCTGTTAGCAAAACGGGAAAACAGGGGAAAAATTCTCACATTTGCTGGACCAACATCTTTTTTTGTTGTCTTGGCTTCACCTTTTATATAACTGGTTTTGTGATGATAAGTTGACTTCCTCTAGAGCATAGCTTCATTCAAAAAAATTTCACTGTATTAAATCAGCCTAATACAATCTTTGCTGCAGGTAGTTTTTAGAATAAGAGTAGGCTCAAGCTATACTAAATAATAGAGTGAAGGGTCAATTACAAGTCACCGGAACATCTGGTGCTTGATTCCTGAAGAGGGCCAGTCGATCTTCTGACTTTGGCAATCTGAATTTTTACTTGGAGTATTATTTACGGGGTCTTTTAACTATATTTTGAAAGGTGTTTCAAGAGACTTATATATTATAGTTTTAACTTGACTTTCCTTATATTTTATTGTTTTTCAGGGGATAAATATTTATGTTTGTATTGATGACAATTAGTTGCTACTAGTATGTGGTGCTTATTATCAGCTTAATTTCATATGTCATAGCCAACAACATTTTGATTATTTGCAAAAATATATACACATTACTTCATTTTGAATTTACACCATATTAGAAGATTCACAAAGTAAGAGAATCTTTATACCATCTATTTTTAAACCTCTGCAATTTCCCAGCCTCGCTAATTTCTTTTCCATTTGATTTCTTTTATCTAAGGTCCACTACAGCCTCACTAAACTCTATTTTTAGATTATGAGTTGTATTCATTCATGAGAATTTGAATATTTTGAAGTTATCAATCTTGATTTAAGTAGAAATGGATGGTTTAAAAGAAAACAAAAATAAAAGAAAAATATTGATAAACTCTAATTTAGTACATTTTTAGAGATATCTTTGTAACATTTTTTTGAGCAATTATTACCAATTAAATAAATAAGTGACTTACTTCGCTCTTGATTTTGTAGGAAAGATGATAAATAAAGAAATTGTTGCAATGAGGTGTTTAAAGCAAAATAGGGGGTATCATTAGCACAAAAATTCATTCTTGTTGATTTTTTTTTTACGTCGCTTCAGGAACAAAGGATGTGTAACAAGCCTGATAATTTTACCTTATTCCAAATTGATAATTTATAAAGTACTTGGAACAAAAATATTGGGCTGGAAAAAGACATTAAGCCTAGTCCATTTAATTAAAAGAAGAAAAGCCCAAGTGTGGGTATGAATTGGACCAAATCAGCAAAGAGAAAGAAAAATAGGACGTGACTTGGGGAAGAGGAAAAATAAGGAATCCTAGGCTTAAGGAAAAAGAAAGGAGCGCAAGTAATAAAAGGGAGGATAGCCGCAGACGTGAAGGAGAGGAGAAAAAGAGTTTTTGGGTACCGTTCTTGACACCATGAGAGCTTTGGAGCAGAGGAGACTGAATACTCAAGATCAGAATTTCCTCCGTCTTTCGGGTTAATTTTATCTCTGTAATTCATGACTCCTAAATTTATTTCAGTGTTCTTAGTCTCTATGGATAGCTAAATCCTCTTCTAGGGTCTAGGTGGATCTTGCAAGACTAGAGACTTTTCTATGTTTTAATTTATGCTTTGAATTCCCGGCTTTTATTTCAATTAATATTATCTTATTACTTTTATACCTTTGCATGTTCATAATCAATTAGTTGATCAGCGACCGTACTGCAATTAGTTGGTGGACCTTTAGGATAATTGGGGCTATAATTAATGCATTACCAAACTTTAATTTAGTCTTCCAATCATTCAACTTTTTTGTTCTTTATGCTTTTCTTGAATTTAAATTCTTGCATTACCAAACAAGGGTTAATTTAGGAAAAACAATATTAATCGCGAATGACCAAACGGATTAATAGTTTTAGTAAAGGGATTGGTAATTAAATAAAATAAAGGAATTCAAGTAGAGTTAGACATAGGGGAATCGAAGCTTGCAAGTGAAACCGTGACCCTAGACCTTCTCTCTCAATTAATTATATTTTGTATTTTAATTCTTGCTATTTATTTCTTTTTATTTTAGTTTCTATAACCATCAAATTATTTGTTCGCCTAAACAATAAATAATCTTGATTAGTTTAGTACTTGTTAATTAATCCCTGTGGAGACGATAATCTTTTATACTCCTTCTGCGAAGGAGTACACTTGCTCTAAGTGTGTTTTTAACGCAACAAGTTTTTGGCGCCGTTGCCGGGGATTAATTTAGCAATATTAAACGAAAGAGATTTTTATGGCTTTAGACTTTATGTTATGCTTTAGTTTTAATTTTGTCTTTTTTATATCTTATTAAATATATATATATATATATATATATATATATATATATATATATATATATATAAAATATTGCTAACATTTTCCCAAGAGACCGTTGCAGTTCACATTGTTTTGTAGAGAAAAGTTTAAATCATGGTTAAAACTCTTGGAGATTACATTAGAGAAGCACGAGAACAAAGGAATTTAGAGACGTCAACTTGGTATATACCACCTCAATGTCAAGGCCCCATTCCTCCTCCTCCTTATGAGCCTTATTCAGACTATTGGGATGACTATGAGCCACCCCCCATTGAAAATTGGTGGGAAAGACACAAGGACCCAAAACGGAGGGCAACTCTAGATGAATACATTAGTGACTTGAACAAGACAATCGTGAAAAAGAGTTTAGAGTTTGCAGACTTGGGTCCCTAAAGAGACAATCTCAACCCCTCCTCCTTGTGCCAATGATGTGTTGACAAGGTTTATGCAGCAGACAAATGAAAAATTTGAAAGCTTTGAAGGTCAAATTGGAGCCATGAACAACGAATTTGGAAGCCTGAAGGGTCAAATCTCAAGTCTCATTGCTTTGTTATCTCAAGAGTCCCAAGAAACTCCTTCACAAACTAAGTCTACCCAAAATGAAGAAGCTGAGCAATACAAAAAAGTATTCCTTCGAGAGATGAAGGTGTCTCTATGGAATATAATCTGGAGGAAGAAGCTCTCAAGAAAGATGATGAGACTCGTACTGAAGGGAGTCAAATCAAAAGAGTAGCTCCTATTAAAGGGAGTCCTATTGAAACAAAAAATTATACTAAAGGGAGAAATTGTGAGGATAGTGAGAAAGATCCCATGGTTATTGATTTGGAGAAAAATGAGATAGTCCCAAATCTTGGGAAAATTATTTTAACCATTGGTGATGCTGTAATTGAGGTTCACAGAGGAAATGTAACCTTAACGAGTGGTAAAGAAGAGGAGGTGCTTAAAGCTTTAAATTCCAATGAAATTTTCTCTTCTTTAACTTCTCCTTATTTGTATGATGTGGTTGAAACTAACATTTTCAGTGATTTACAGATGCAGGGCTTTTTGGAAAACAAAATTATTTTGCAGGATCCTAGGATAGTGGTGGATGAAGATAAAATAAAAATTTCACCCTCCTTCGAAGTTCATCCACCACTTGGAAAAAGAAAGAACAACGCGAACCACGTGGTTAGAAAGTTAAGAAGGTGTACTGCGTTAGATGTTAAATTTGCTCTTGGAGAGCCACCTGATTAAGCACTAACTATCGTCAGGCTCACGACGTTAAACAAGCGCTTCGCAGGAGGCAACCCGTGTTTTATTTTCAATTATTTTTGTTTTGTTTTGTTTTTAGCAATAAGCTCCAACTACAAGCTCTCTCAGGGAAGTCACTCTTACTCTCTCTCTCTCTCTCTCATTTATTTCCTTTTGTTTCTATTTGATCATTTTTCATTGAGGATCATGCTTCATACAAGTGTGGGGGAGGAGAATTTATTTTGTCACTCGATCTTTATTAATGCACATACCCACCATATATAATGATAGCATTTATTCTGGCTTGTTTTAAATGAATTATGCTTAAAGTTAAAAAAAAAATAGAGATTTTGTCTTTAGGGGATCCCATAATTAATTTACTTGAAAGACTTGTGCTTAATTGTAACTGTGGGGTTGACCTTAGGAAGCTGATAATTAGCAATTGTCCCTGTTGAGTACTTTTTGTGAACTAGCTTCTAAATGTGAGATCCGAGCCTTCATAAGGGGATTGATACTAAATCATAAATTTTTACCCCTTTTCTTTCTATGAGTGTGTTTCCCAATTTGCTACATTCTAGAATTTGTCTTCTGACCATCTCGAGGCCAAAATTGATTTGCATCATGTAAAAAGATTTGGGGAATTTAAGTATTTTTCTGGCCTCAGAGTTGTTTGTTGAATTTATCCATTAGTTGCCCCCTTTGAGCCTATTTGTTATATTTTTTCTTTGGTACCCAGATATAATTTTTTCCTTTTTTTGTAGTAACCATTTGAAATTAAATTTGGCGCAACTATTGAAAATTACAATTTTGTTCTGTATGTTAGTTGTCTATCTTGTCAGGACTGAAAAAAATAGGTGTGACTTATGTGCATACCTTTTCCCCCTAAGAAAAGTGAAAAAAAGAAAGAAAGAAAATTTGAAAAAAAATAATAAGCAAGAAGGAGGAAAAGACAAATAAAAAAAATTAAAAATACTCAAGAGCAAGGCAAATCAAAAAGAGTTGTCCCAATAGAAAATGAGTGAAGAAGGAAGTGAAATTAATTTGGAGTATGGACAAAATTTATAAAATAGATAGGAGCTCCATATTTAGTTTCAAATGTTACTATGTGCTTGTTTTTAACCCTTTGATTATTCATTTCTTCTTATTTCCTACTCTGCATGAACTCACCCTGGCCCCATTACAACCCATAACACCCCATCTTTTGCATGCATGTAAACTATTTAGTGGAGATTTGGTCAATTTACAAACATATGGTAATGTGCATTTTGTTTAAACTTGAGTGTATATTTTCCCTAGTCCCTAAACACTTAGAGAGATTGTGAGCGAGTGCCATTGTTCACAGAAATATATTCTTCAGGGACATGAGCCTCTAATTGGGCAACCTTGCGACACCTCATATGTACTATATTGTCTATTGTTTGTCATTGTTCTTCTGATTTTGGGTCTCTTATTTGTCCGTCTCTATTTAATTGAAAAATTTCTTGAGCCAAAAAATTTGCTTGAGGACAAGCAAAAGTTAAGTGTGGGGGAGTTGATAAACTCTAATTTAGTGCATTTTTAGAGATATCTTTGTGACATTTTTTTTGGGCAATTATTACCAATTAAATAAATAAGTGACTTACTTCGCTCTTGATTTTGTAGGAAAGAGAATAAATAAAGAAATTGTTGCAATGAGGTGTTTAAACCAAAATAGGGGGTATCATTAGCACAAGAATTCATTCTTGTTGATTTTTTTACGTCGCTTCAGGAACAGAGATGTGTATCAAGCCTGATAATTTTACCTCATTCCAAATTGTTAATTTATAAAGTACTTGGAACAAAAATATTGGGCTGGAAAAAGACATTAAGCCTAGTCCATTTAATTAAAAGAAGAAAAGCCCAAGTGTGGGTATGAATTGGACCAAATCAGCAAAGAGAAGGAAAAATAGGGCGTGACTTGGGGAAGAGGAAAAATAAGGAATCCTAGGCATAAGGAAAAAGAAAGGAGCGCAAGTAATAAAAGGGAGGATAGCCGCAGAAGTGTTAAGGGAGGAGAAGCGGTAGTGACGGCAATGCATAGGAGAGGAGAAAAAGAGTTTTTGGGTACTGTTCTTGACGCCGTGAGAGAGCTTTGGAGCAGAGAAGAAGACTGAGTCTTTCGGGTTAATTTTATCTCTGTAATTCATGACTCCTAATTTTATTTCATTGTTCTTAGTCTCTATGGATAGCTAAATCCTCTTCTAGGGTCTAGGTGGATCTTGCAAGACTAGAGACTTTTCTATGTTTTAATTTATGCTTTGAATTCCCGGCTTTTATTTCAATTAATATTATCTTATTACTTTTATCACATAATTAGGATTGACAACCCTTTGCATGTTCATAATCAATTAGTTGATCAGCGACCGTACTGCAATTAGTTGGTGGACCTATAGGATAATTGGGGCTACAATTAATGCATTACCAAACTTTAATTTAGTCTTCCAATCATTCAACCTTTTTGTTCTTTATACTTTTCTTGAATTTAAATTCTTGCATGACCAAACAAGGGTTAATTTAGGAAAAAGAATATTAATCGCGAATGACCAAACGGATTAATAGTTTTAGTAAAGGGATTGGTAATTAAATAAAATAAAGGAATTCAGGTAGAGTTAGACATAGGGGAATCGAAGCTTGCAAGTGAAACCGTGACCCTAGACCTCATCAAATTATTTGTTCGCCTACACAATAAATAATCTTGATTAGTTTAGTACTTGTTAATTAATCCCTGTGGAGACAATAATCTTTTATACTACTTCTGCAAAGGAGTACACTTGCTCTAAGTGTGTTTTTAACGCAACAAGTATCAAAATACCGCCTCCTTTCTCTAACACAGTATTTTTATATTTAGATTATTGTTCCGTATTGCATTGTTTTATATTGTCTATTGCTTTAATTACTTTTATTTAACAAATTTTTTCTTAAAAAAATTCACTAAGGAGGACTTGATTCGAAATATGTAATTTAGAGACTGGCCAAATCACTATTGAGCTCTGGTTCAGTGATTCGAAACTATACTTCAAAGATTGGCCAAATCAAGAGTTGAAGTATGAAATTTATGTAGCACAATGAACAAATTCTGTCTTGCTAATATAAGTTACAAGTGTTTTTCCCATATAATGGGTGACATTTTCCCGTTGTAACATTTTATCAGTACTTCTAATTTAGATTGGATTTGTTTTTGAATTTCATGCAATTGAGAAAGCTATTCCAGGTGGATCTTGCTGTTTACGTGTTAGCTATATGTGGGGATAATGCCCTCGTGCAATTGATTTTGTAACATTTAAATTCACAATAGAATTTCTCTTAGATTTTGATTATGTTTACCATATTTTCACTAATAATTAAATTCACAATAGATAATTATTTTTCTATTATTATCGGTTCACAATTGTTTACAAATAGTAATATTTGTTGTAATAATTGTTTTGATTTTATTTTACAATTAATACAGTTACAAATTTAAAACATTTTATCCATGTGTCCTTTTGGGCCAATAAAAGTTGCTATTTGCACCTGTGGAATTCTTAATACCGTTCCGATAGTTGGAGACATCATATTTTGTATAATAATAATAATCATTAATAATAATAATAATAATAATAATAATATAACAAATTTGGCCAATAATAATAATCTAAAAATAGTAGTATTCCTGTTTTTTTAAGAGATAAGAAAATTTAAAAAGGGCAAGCCCGTGCGAAGTATTACAAATGTTTGTTATATTTTAACAACAAAATTATTACAAATTAAGTTAAAAAAAAGTATACCCGTGCAGCGCAGGGGTCATAGACACTAGTAGCAATAAAAAGGGATTATATGTTTTATAAAATAATTAGTGATTGGTTTTGAATTGTTTTGGGACTGTGATGCGGATTTCTAACCGGTCCTTGACCGAGATGAATAATGGACAAAGTGAACAAGGCTATGATGTGGACAAGAACAAGAAGTTGTTGCTATAAGGATCGTCGTTGCGCTTGAAGAGAGGAACGATGTGAATATTTGCTAAAGTGAGAAAGGTGAGTGCTCCCTTGTTTGGGGTACCCGGTTACCCCGATTGTGTTTGTGTTACTTGTTATGTGATATGTGAGAACCATTGTACGAGCAATGGACTAATTGTGTGATGTGTTTTATGTCCTGCTATGTTCATTGTAGGAGCAATGAACTAGATAGTTTAATGTGAGTATGTTTATCTCATGACAATAGTTGTGACTATATATGATTGTGATCGATGAGTTTGTAAATGTGTTGTGACAATATAATCGATGTGTTCATGATTGTGCTATGTTTATAATGTTGTCTATCATGTGAAAATGTTATGTTTGGACCCATGATGAGTCGTTTGCTCTCGATAGATGAAATGTGTCTCGTGAATGATTGGTTGAGTTTCTTGAAATTACCTGTGTTGTGTGTATGAGTTGATTTCTCTGTTGATGTGAGGGTGTGTGATGCTCAGAGTGATTATGAGAGATTCTAGGAGGGTCTAGTTATCGATTATGGTCCTTACGAGGCATAGTTACGACTAGAGATGATGATTATAGGGTAGGTTATCCCTTAGCTGATGATGAATATCCTTGGTCCTAGTCATTCTATTGAGGCTATTTCAATAGAGGTTGTCGTTGTTGTTGTTTTTTTCGTTGTCAGTGTTGTTGCTCCTACCGAGTTATTGTTGTTAGTAGGGCGTTATCGGGCAAGGTATCCCGTTCAGGCGTGGTTTTCTGGTCCTACGCTTGTCGTCTTTGTTGTTAGTAGGGCATTATCGGGCAAAGTACCCCGTTTAGGCATGGTATCCTGGTCCTACGCTTGTCGTTGTTAGTAGGGTGTTATCGGGCAAGGTTTCCCGTTCGAGCATGGTATCTCGGTCCTGCTATTGTCGTTGCCGTTGTTAGTAGGGCATTATCGGGTAGGGCATCCCGTTCGAGCATGGTATCTCGATCCTGTTGTTGTTGTCGTTGTTAGTCGGGCATTATCGGGCAAGGTATCCTGTTTCGACATGGTATCCCGGTCCGTTTGTTATTGAAGTATCTCATTCCTCGTTGATGATGTTGTCGTCGTCGTTAGACTGTGTTTGTATTGAGTTGAGTTTGGTATGGCCTTGTGTCTCTGTTGACTGGATCGATTTTTTGTTTTTGTTGTTGTTGTCGTATAGTTTTATATCCGTTGATTTCGCATGCCGCATGAAAAATTGTTTTTGCATGATTGCATGGTTAATGTCGTGTGTGTGTTGGGAACACTCGCTGAGATTTTTATCTCATTCTTTCAATTCCATTTTTTTCAGTTAACCAGCGAGGAGTATTGAAGATGGAATATTAGTAGTTTTTAATAGAATAATCGATGTGTAGTTAGTAAAACAATATTTTAATATGTAGTACTGTTACATGGTTTAGTGTTATTTTTGCCTTTCCTAGCATTTTTCTTTGTAACAAATAGCATCGCTCTTTTTAAAATACAGATCCACTTCGTGAGCTAACATGTTCGCAATATAGACATCGACAATAAAATTCGTGACAACTTTTATTCAGAACATATAGTAATGCTGAAAACAAAATTGCACATACCATTATTTTTGTGTAGTAGTATTTGGTAAGTGCATTGTGACCACTAAAATGTTTCTTAATGCTATCAATACAGTTTGATAAATCTACTATATTTTTTCATTTATGAAATTCCATCACTCCCATAGCAGAAAAAGCACAACAAACAACTTCAAAATTAGAAAATCCAGAGCTTTTGCATAAGTTCTCGAATTCTTTCTCTGTTCTTTCACTTCCACCACCCATAAACATGAGGTTGTCATAGCTAGTTACCAATTTATCTCTTCCCATTGATTGAATTGCTTCTGGCATAATCAATTCCACAATAATCACTTTCCCATTTTGTGGTAATGCTTTGTAGCAATTACGTAAAATTTTTAAACATTTTTCATCTGACCAATTGTGTAAAACGGCCTACAAATGCAATTAATGGAAATATTAATGTACATATATATGATTAAAAAAGCATAATCATAATTAAAGATAAGATTATATATGATGGTGTTTTAACTAACCTTCATTATTATGGCATCACCTTTTGGAATATTTTCAAACATGTCACCTCCAATATGTTGTATCCCTTCAAAGAATTTGAAAATTAACCGACAATGATCAATAGTTTTTCAACACAAATGACTGAAAATTATTGCTCACCAGCCAAGACAAAATTGGCAATAATTAATACAGTTAAATATTTCACATAGATTTAACTGTATTTTTGGTTCCCAAACTTTCCCAATTTAACGATTGTTGCCACAATTTTCTCAGTATATCGATTTTAGCCTCCATACTTTATAATTGCACTTTTTGATTCCCTAAAATTATAGTTGTCATTTTTGGTCCAGCCCAACCGGCTAGCCTGATGGCCCAATGGTTTGGGTTGGACTGGACTTCAAAAATAGAGGCCCAGAAAGAATCAGACCATTTTGACCCAGTCTAATTGGCCCATGGGCCGAACCGGGTCTGTGTTTTTATACTTTTTTGAAATTGTTTTGTGTTTTTCTTAGTCAGAATGTGAAGTGGGTCAAGCCAATCTGCATGGCCCAGTGTTTTGGGTAGCTCTGGCTCTGAAGAACGCAGTCCAGTAGCTAATTGGGCTGGCCTAGTCCACTTTTGCACTTTGCCCATTGGGATGGGCGGCCCAATTTGACAGTTCTACCTAAAACCATGGATTTTTGAAAAGGGATAAACTAATAGTGCAGAATCCATAATTTTTAGGAGACCAATAGTGCAAGTAAAAATACACAACCAAAACAGCAAATTGAGAGACTAAAGTCACAAAAACTAAAATAGGGAGACCAAAAGTGTCTCATTTAAAAGTTCAACGACCAAAAATATAATTAAACTTATTTGAGGGACTAAGAGTGAAAAAAAAAAGTGACTGGGTCAACTAATAAGTAAGTTCAAAATGACATTGAAAAATTGTCCTTATACTTTAATCTTAACTAGTAAAGTCAACTAATTACATAATTTCAAATAACACGCGAAAACATTGATCTCAACTTGGTTGAAAACAGGCAATGATATTCCAACAAGTAGACATATACATACCTGGATAATCTGGAGCATTTTGTATCACAAGTGGAAGATCAAAATTAATACCCTTTATGGAAGGATATTTGGAGATAATCATATTCAAATTTTGGCCAAAACCACCACCCACATCAACAAGCAATGATATGTCTTTAAATTTGCTATATATTTCAAGTATCTTGTTCATCTCAAGTGTGCACATAGTTGCCATTGTTTTGTTAAAAACATTATTCAATGTCGGATCTGATTGTATGGTCTCATAAATTTGCACTCCATGAACTTTTTTGAATAAATCAGTATCACAGTCCAGAAGTACCTCCTTAAAATTGAGTCTAGCAAAAAAAAAACATAACATGAAAAATGTTACTTTAGAAACATATTCATATGTTTGTTCAATCAGTATAACCAAAAATGTTACTTTCACTTACAAAGCATCAGCAATTGTTCTGTGACTCAGAAACATTGAGTGTGAAGCAACCGATCCCTTAAGTTCATCATTGACAAAATATTTACCAGCAAGTGAAAGCAAGTAAAATCTTTCAATACCACCATCTTCATTTGTTTGTGAAGAACAAGTGAGAAGTGAATGACTTGCAAGCAAGCACAAAATGCGATCAAGCCTTCGAGGCAATTGAGGATGTTGTGTTGGTAATTTAGAAGCAACATCAGAAGCTGAAAAACCAGGTGAAGTTGCCTTAGATATGATCTCAAATAAGTTGAGTTCAATAGCAGCTTTCAGTGCTGCTGTAAAAAT
This sequence comes from Astragalus membranaceus, assembly GCA_039519185.1. Classification (NCBI taxonomy): domain Eukaryota; kingdom Viridiplantae; phylum Streptophyta; class Magnoliopsida; order Fabales; family Fabaceae; genus Astragalus; species Astragalus membranaceus. The sequence continues at coordinate 175,977,965 of CM076848.1, read as the reverse complement.
CATTGGACCAATTGAAAGATGTAGAGCAGTGAGGCATGCTTCATTATCATCATTTGCACGTTCATGAAGTGAACCATTTGGAAGCTCATTAACGTTGGAGCTCATTGTTGCTTTTTTTAGTTTAAGATTTGTTTTGTTTGTTAATGTTACCTTGCACGTTGGTTTGGTTTTATAGGCGAAAATTTTCTAAAATGTGTGCATTATTTGAGGTGGTTATTATTTGATGTTTATGTATGATGAATTTTGGTGCTCTCAAAAGATGAGAAGAGATTACGGGTCAAATACAACACTCCTAAGTTCTAGAGTTTAGAAAATAGTGTGCTCAATATTCAATCACTTGAACATGGTTTTGGGAGATTATTTTGAATAATTTGGGTAGTTGACTGTTTTATAATTACTTTAACGCAACTTTAACTTTAATTCATTATGGTGGGATAAATTGGAATTCCACACAAAAAAAAACATTTAATTTTTGAATGAGATAGTTTGGGTCTCTCCTAATTTAATCAGGTGTCTTGAGTCGAAGACACTGTGGATAACTAGTAATGGTCTGAATAAAAAAATAAGCAAAGTTTCTTGATTAATAAATGGGTTATGTTTCCTGTGAATAAAAAAATAACCTAGTAGTGGTGAAGGTGTTATGTTTCAAATGGGTGGAAAGAAGTCAAATTCACATTCTCATAGAAATATAGAATTATTCCTATAAAATCACATCTGGATTTGTTCAACCGACCAGGTTGAAATTTATGCACCAAGTAAACCATCTTAGAAGTTTGTTAATAGTTAGTACCTTGTCATCATCAAAAGAACCGTGGTCCTATCCCATGTGGAACTAGAAATAAACAAGACATGGAAACAAATAAATTTGACGTGGAAAAAAAAGTTAACCTCCAAAAAATCGTATTGGGTTGAGACCCTGTGCAATAGCCCAATCTGCACAAGCTTATATGCGGGTGGGCTCTCACTAAATCATTTTCATAATGCTTATAGACCCTGTACAATAAAAAATAGGGCTTTTTTTTTTACCCCCATCAACTCCCATCTACCCCAATCAAGTTGCTAAAACCCGAAAATACCCCTGCCCAACATGCAATTCGCTCGGATTTACCTTCATCTAAGGTAAATCCGCTTTGTTATTTTTAAAGTCGGATTTACCTCAGATGGGGGTAAATCCGATTTCAAAAATAACAAAGCGGATTTACCTTAGCTGAAGGTAAATCCGCTTTGTTATTTTGGAAATCGGATTTACCTGGTGGGCACACAAATCCGATTTCCCTAAAAAAAGAGAAAATCGGATTTATCCCACCTAAGGTAAATCCGATTTCCCTAAAAAAAGAAAATCGGATTTATCCCACCTAAGGTAAATCCGATTTTGTTATTAAAAAAAATTGTTTTTTATTTAATTTTTTAAAAAAGGTTATAAAAAAATCTTGTTAAACAGCCAAAACTAATCCAAAAATTATAAAAACACTACTAAAAATCTAATAAAACCAAAATAAGGTTATGCAAATTTTTTCAGATTTTTTGGAGATTATGAAAAATTAAAAAAATTAATAAAAAATAGTAAACGATGAAATTTTTGATTTTGAGGTCCCCAGTCCTGAAAGAAGTCCCTTCTTCAGGAGTATTGATCCTTGATATTTTTCGGATTTAAAGAATGTGGTTTAATTACAATTTGAGTAGGTTGCCCGAAAACTGATTTTTTAGCCTAAATTATTCTCCCGACGTACAATATCGTCACGTGTTAACGAACCACACACTAAACAGAACCAAAAGACGGTCGAAATTTGTATCTAAAATTTTAACTGAGTTATTTATTAATTAGGTTAACAAAGCGGATTTACCCCCACATAAGGTAATTTTTAATGGCTGCTATATGAATTGCGACAATGTAATTTTTAATGTCCCTGTTACCACAATGTGGCTGAAAATGACTGCAATCGCAATTTAAAACATTGTTAAAATCCTTAAAAAAATAGAGCGGACTACAAATTTTTTTTTTTTTTTGTAATTTAGAAACATATTTTTATTTGATCAATGATCTTGTAACCAAATATGTTAGTTTCTTAAAAAGAAGCGTAAAATATGTTTTTAGTTCCTATAAAATTTGGGAAGAACAAAATGAGAAGAGAATGACTTGCAAGCAAGCACAAAATGTGATCAAACCTTCGAGGCAATTGAGGATGTTGTGTTGGTAATTTAGAAGCAACATGAGAAGCTGAAACACCATGTGAAGTTGCCTTAAATATGATCTCAAATAGGTATTGGAAGATACTATTAAAATAAAAATTTGAGTAGTTGACTGCTTTTATAATTACTTTAATTTTAATGGATCTTTAACTTAATTCATTATGGTGTCATATATGAAACCAGTCAAATTACATGGAAAAACCTACAAAAAAGTGATAAATTACATGATTTAGTCTTCATAAAAACCAGTTCATCAAGTGACAAATTAGCCCATATTTCCATGTATAGATACAGATGCACTAAAAAAATTGTACATCATAGTTGCAATTAAAATGTCTCTAAGATGCCAAAATTCAATAAAAATCTAAATATACCAATATCCCAATATAAAATCTAAATATCCCAATATAAAAGCTTCTAAATATCCCAATGTAAAACAAAAAGAAGAAACCTCAATTTGAAGCACAATATTATATAATTAAAATGAAAGATTGAAGATCCTATTGGCACAGAATTATTGCTACCAAAACAAAACTCAAAATTTACCTATTATCCAATGTTTGTGTGTGTCCCTTAAGATCAATACTATTAGGGTTTTTAATTTTGACTTTAATGAAGATAAATTAAACAGAATCAACAAAATTGAAATCAAAATTGAAAATTGAAAAACCCTTGAAATTGTATAGTCCGTAAATCAACAATTTGTATAGTCCGTAAGCATATGATAGGGATTTGTCAACCATTTTTGTCATTTTCGTAAACCCACAAATTATGTATTTTTCAATTGAAAAACACATGACCTATGGGTTTACGAAAATGGCAAGACGGTTGACAGAATATTTTCTTCGGTCGGTTGTGACAGTGGTTTGCCATTTTCAGGTACCGAATAGACGAATCAAAGAGACGATATGAAAGAAAAGAGAATGGGATGAGAGATAGAAATGTTTAGATCTAAAATTCCCAATCAAATAAGAATGAAAATGAAGCGGAAACTCTGAGAGAGCGAGGAGCAGTTAGTTGTTTATGCGGCGGATTTCTTACTTATAGTTATGCGGCGGATTTCTTAGTAAATAGGGTGAGAATTATTTAGGGTTAAATATATTAGGGGCTATTTTTTTTACCCCCCCCCCATTGGACCCCATACTCCCATTTTACCATAAATCTCCAAAATACCCCTAGTTTTTCGTAAAAAAAATATTTTTTAAAAATTTCCGGAAATACACATATTTTTTAACAATTTTTTAGGGGTATTTTGGTCCGTTTGGTCAATTTGGGGGGTATGGGGTACAATCGGGGGGGTACAAAAAAAACAGCCTATATTAGGTATGGGCTTTGATAAAAAGCCGAGTAAAACAAATGTGTTTTTATAATACCCCACACATTCACACTATACCACCACAAAAATGATTTATCCCTATTTTACCCCTTAAAATCAAAACGGATTTATCTATTTTTATAACCCTTTTTAATTTTTAGGTGTTGTTCTCCCCTCCCCCTTTTACCGTACCGAATGTTTGTCGTCGTGAATGCATCTTATGATTGTTAAAAATTTAAATAAAATAAAATTTATATTTTAATACAAAACACATTTGTCATTTTAATAGATAAATTCGATTTTAAAAAATGCAAACCGGATTTATCTATTAAAATGATAAATCCGTTTTGTAAAAATATTGAGAAACGGATTTATCATTTTAATAGATAAACCCGGTTTGCATTTTATAAGACCGGATTTATATATTAAAATGATAAATCCATTTTGCATTTTTGCTAAGAAGTAAAATGGGAACAGTGGGTATTGAGGCAAAGTGTGGGGGTATAAAAATCGCCACCCTAAATTAAATAGAAGATTTTTTTATTAAAAAAAGTATCCAAACATCTACACCCCAAAAGTTTGAATAAATATACATTTTATTTTATATTCGAAGGACTTATTGTATAAAAAAATTAATATAATAATTTGGAAAAAAAATTATATGAATATCAAAATATATATTACACATAAATAAATTTAGAAATATTTATTTTATATAGTTATAATTTTTTACATAATTTTTAACATATGAAATTATAGGAACTTTTTAATTGAGACCGAGTCAATGGTCATGCGGTTTAATAAGTGACTATTCGGTCCGACCTCTAACTCAGTGACCCAGTATCCTAACCGAGTCGATGATTGATTCGTTTCTTAAAACAATGGTTAAAAGTGTGTGTGTTTGGTTTGTTCTTTTTACTATGCATTCTAAGGGCGTAATTTTTAAGATTGGAACCGGGCCTCCATTGTGAACCGGGCCTCCATTGTGGGCTCCATAGTAAAAAAGAAGAAATTAACTGACATTTCTCCATTGCTGGTTTTGAGTTGTCAATTTTACTTAATTATCCTTCAATAACTCCATAGCCACCAAAAATGGAGTTTGTGCTTAGCAGCAAACTTCTATTCCCATGCAAACTGTAAGTTAGGGATGAGATATTGGGCCTCATAATGGCCCATTCAAAACTATTGTGTTAAAAAAATTTCCATTGTCCTTGCTATTTGTCATTTTTTTGTTGCACTTTACTTAAATTTTAAATTTATAAAATAACTATAGGTTTGTGGTAAATTATAACTTTAATTTAGATATTTTATATGGGTGTTTCTAGGGTGAGGGAGTAAATCAAATCCCTCACCGGTGAACCATTAAATATGACCATAAGATGTAGTATAAAAATTCATCAACAGTTGACATTTAATGCTGGTTGATTCAATCTTAACCTACTCATAGTATTTTACACAATATCCTACGATCAATTTTAATGGTTCACGGTGAAGGATTTGATTTGCTCCCTCACCCTAGAAGCACCCATTTTATATCTGTTTATTTTTATTTATTTTTTCTAGAATGACATGGGTGTACTTGATCAATAAGAAGAGTGAAGTACTTGAAACATTCAAGAACTTTAAGGTGATGCTTGAGAAGCAAAGTGAATGTGAAATCAAAACCCTTAGAACAGATGGAGGTGGTGAGTACAACTCACATGAATTTGTAAAGCTTTGTGAAAAAGAAGGCATAGTACATAAAGTCACTTCACCTACACACCTCAGCATAATGGAATTGCTGAGAGGAAAAACAGAACCATCCTCAACATGGTGAGAAGTATGATGAAGGAAAAGAAGCTACCTCACAGCTTATGGGGAGAATTAGTAGCCACAGCAGTGTATATTCTGAACAAATGCCCCACAAAAAGACTGATTGGGAAGACACCTGAAGAAGCTTGGCTAGGAAGAAAGCCAAGTGTCAAGCATCTCAGAATAATTGGCTCATTATGCTACAGACATGTCCCTGAGCAACTAAGAAAGAAGCTGGATGATAGGGCACAAAAAATTATCCTTGTTGGATATCATTCGACAGGAGCATACAAACTGTATGATCCTGTGCTGAAGAAAATAGTGAAGAGCAGAGACGTCATAGTGGATGAGTCCAAGAATTGGAACTGGGATACTCAGAATGAAGAAGGCTGTGAAAGAATTATAATATTGGATTTTGATGAGATTCAGGATCCAGATGATCAGAATGAAGCTACTGAAACTGCAGAACCTGAAGCACCTGTTACTGAAGCACCTATCAGAAGGTCACAGAGGGAAAGGCAGACATCAGTAAGGCCAGAAGAATTTGATACATTCCCAGATTCTGCTATTACAGCAGAAGGAGACCTGAATCACCTTGCACTGATGGCTGAGGAAGAACCAGTGAGTCTGGAGCAGGCACTTAATAACAAACAGTGGAAGGAAGCTAAGCTGGATGAGCTGAAGTCAATAGAGCAAAATGGCACATGGAAGTTAGTCGAACTTCCAAAGCAAAAGATCGAAGGCAATAGATGTGAAGTGGGTCTACAAGACTAAAGTCAAACCCATGGAGAAGTGGCCAAGTATAAGGCCAGATTAGTAGCTAAAGGTTTCCTACAGAAGCCTGGCTTGGATTTCAATGAAGTCTTTGCCCCTGTAGCCAGAATTGAGACCATAAGACTAGTAGTGGCCTTGGCAAGTCATAGAGGCTGGCCTCTACATCAATTTGATGTAAAATCAGCCTTTCTTAATGGACCTTTGGAGGAGGAAGTCTATGTTTGCCAACCACCTGGATTTGAGTTGAAGGGACGAGAAGACAAGGTGTTCAAGCTTGAGAAGGCTCTGTATTGACTTAAGCAAGCCCCAAGGGCATGGAACAAGAGAATTGATAGATTCCTCTTGGCTCAAAAATTCACTAGATGCACCAATGAACATGGTGTGTATGTTAAAAGGACTGGAACTGAAACTCAGTTACTGCTGTGCTTGTATGTAGATGATCTACTAGTGACTGGCAGCAATGAGACTGAAGTTGACTCCTTCAAGAAGGTGATGATGTCTGAATTCGAAATTAGTGATTTAGGACACCTATCATACTTCTTAGGAATGGAATTTATGAAGACAAGCAAAGGTACATTTCTACATCAGAATAAGTATGCAGCAGACATCCTGAACAGATTCAAGATGGCTGATTGCAAACCAGTTTCTACTCCAATCGACACAAGCAACAAGCTGTCGAAGGATGGGGAAGAGAGTGAAGTAGATGCCACCCTCTACAAACAGATTGTTGGATCCCTTAGGTACCTCTGCAACACACGGCCTGACATTATGTTTAGTGTTGGATTGATCAACAGATTCATGGAGAAGCCAAGAACTTCTCATCTAATGGCTGCAAAAAGAGTGCTTAGGTACATAAAGGGAACACAAAATCATGGTATTCTGTTCCCTAGCAAGACTGAATCTTCTGCTACTGTCAAAGTGTTTGGCTACACAGATTCGGATTGGAGTGGAGATAAATGTGACAGGAAGTGGCTATGTCTTTGTGTATGGAACAACACCCATCTCATGGGTCTCCAAAAAGCAAAGCATAGTAGCCCTGTCCTCCTGTGAGGCAGAGTATGTGGCTACTTCCTTTGCAGCCTGCCAAACATCATGGCTAAGCATGTTGCTCACTGAAACTGGACTACACAAGAACTCAATAATGAAGTTGTTGATAGACAACAAATCTGCAATAGATTTGGCCAAAAAATCCTGTTGCCCATGGAAGGTCGAAACATATAGAAACTGGGTATCACTTCTTGCGTGATCAAGTCAACAAAGAAAAGCTGAACCTGCAATACTGTTGCTCAGAACTTCAAGTAGCTGACGCAATGACCAAGCCATTGCAAAAGGGAAGATTTAAAGAATTAAGGACATGCTTGGAATGATGTCACTTAGCAATGTGAATTAAGAGGGAATATTGAAATATGTTTGTAATTCAATTGCTTAGATTGTAACTAGCTATATAAGTTTTCGACACATTCAGTTCGACTAGCTATATGAGCTTTCGACACCAACGACTCTAGCTATATATGTAGGTGTCGAACCGTTACTAAATAACAAGTTTTTCACTTTTACAGTTTTCCATTTTTCTGTTATTTTCGCTCTCTCTCTCTCTCTCTCTCTCTCCTCTCCTCTCAAGGAGAATATCCCCAACAAAAGAAGAATAAGGAAGAAGGAAGGGGTTGAGATTTTGTTATTTTTAATAAAATATTAAATAAAAAATAACATGCGTGTATAACCGAACATACATCAGATATATAAAATCATAAAGGTTTTACAAAAATGTGACTAAGCTAAAATCACTAAGTTAGACATAAGGGTGTGTAGCTTGTCCAAAGCCTACTAGACTACCACTATGGCTTATACAAACATGTCTCAAAATATACATATAAGATCATAAAAGTAGAAGTACAATGTACCAAAAAAAGTACAAGTACAAAAACAAAATGCTAATACCAGACAAGGACTCAACCTGACACACCAGCTATAAACAAAAGGGGTGGAGAGACTAGTCGGAATGGTCCAACTACTTCCATTTACGGAAGAGCTAAGGAGGATCCGGAGTATAGGAAGTTGTGGTGGTGCTCCCCCTCCTTAATATGGAAATAACCTTAAAATGACATATATCATGAAACAGATATCTCCGGCACCTTTCCACCCATTCATGCATCAAATGCTTTTTATGGTTGTCGGACCCACAAAAATTGTCTTTTTCTCTACCAAATGGAATCAAACATATAAAGCGAGGCCAGTGTCTCCAACATGCTTTTGGCGCTAATCCTTCACCCTCCTCTCTCAACATTGCGCGCGAAATCTCTCTTGCCGCCAATCCTCAGTTTCTCTTTCATCTATCTCCCCACGTGCTTTCTTTCTTCTGCCCAACACTGCATGTCAAACACGTTGCGAGATTTTGCAAGAGACACAAAGAGGGAGCCTGATCTGCGATTGTAAGAAGAAAGAAAGAAAGCAAGATCTGGTTGCAAAAATGGCGAGTCGATTCTTCTCTTCTTCCCCCGGTTCGATCTCGATGATCGTCACTAATACACCTTCGCAGGAACTCGCTCTCACCAACCTCGCCTTCTGCTCTTCCTCCGATCTTCCCAAATTCGCCGTTCCCGGTCACAAGAACCTCTACCTCGCTTCCATAGGCGATTCCTTCGTCTTCTGTCTCTCATATCCTCCACCACCTTATTGCCTTAATTTTATTACATTTTTCATCATTTTTTTTGAAAAAGTAAATCGTGTTGTTCGATTCAGAAGTGTAGAATTAATAGTTTTTTTTTCAAAATTATTTATCGCAATGCTGAATGGTGGAAATTTATGCATGGATTAATTGGATTTGTAATTTTTTATTTGTGACCTTAACTGAGAGAATACAGCTCATGAAAGCATACGCAGTGGCCATATTGGGTTGAATTCCATTCAACGTAGGTGTGCAAAGGTTTCTTCAGCTGAATCTGTAGCTGTGAGCCGGTTAGTTTTTTTGTGGTTTGTGTTTTACTTCTTAGCGTAAAGTATTGACCATTCATTTTGCTCATGATTTGATTTGTCTGCTGTTTAAGATTTGAGCCACCTGAAAACTTCAACCTGGCAGTGCTAAACCTTGAATTGGACTTCATTAAAAGGGTTGGAAACAGGAGTGAACAGGTATGTTGTGTGGATTTGAAGAAGTTCATTGTGCTGTCATCTATTTGTTGCTCATTAGAGTGGGTGGTTTAGGATTACAAATTTAAAATGGTTGGTGATGATCTGTTTTGTAGATTGATGCTGTTGTACTGTCCAAGAAAATTCGGAAGAGATTTCTAAACCAGGTTGGGTCTTTCACAAGATCAGTTATACCCTTTACTTAGTTAATGTTGGTGGTTTTTGTCATTAATTGGCTACCTTTTTGAGTAATAAAATGCTGGTCATCTCTTTCTATTATCATGTTTGCTACTATTTGGTCTCCACTCTTTCTATATTTGTTGTTCTCTGTAAATTTGTACATATTGTGCTTTATTGATATAATTATGTTAGTTTACAAGTCATGACATTCATCTCTCATTTGTTACATTGGTTATGCTATGCATGCATTTGGCTCTCTCTGTCTTTACTATATAGCGAATTTGGTTGATTAGTATCATTTGCTTTGGTATGTGTTATATAATGCATTTGCAATTGCAGGGTGTTGATTACTATCATTTAAAGATTATTTTGCAGGATGTTGGTTATAATGGTTGTACTCCTGGGTTTTGATGCTCCTCCTGTTGTTGTCATTCAACTCTGTAGGCTAAAGAAGTTTCAAGGTATGTGTTTCTTTGTGTTAAAGTTTGGATAGGATAATTACTTTTTATTGTTTTTTTTCCTCTGATAGATACATTACTTTTTGGTTTTTGATGTTTGTCTTTTAACGTGTGGTGTCTTTCATTTTCTACCACCATGGTCACTTCTGGAACTGTATTCACCAACCTATAGCACAAGTTTCTGCGCCTCCACCATTATCTCTGATGTTTGTCTTTTAACGTGTGTTGTCCTCTTCACTGTATAGAGCAGTCCAAATGCATGTTATCTGTTGCATGCCCAACTAATAATAGCCCTTTGTTATTGGCTTCTTACATCCCTTTATTTACTAAATGATACAAGCTAGGCTACAATTAAAATTTACAGAAAGTTCATAACTAATAGATTATAATAATGTTCCTTAAAATTGGCTCATTATTGAATTCCCCTACTCTTTCATTCAGCTACTTTGTGGTCCTGCATTAGTGTTCAAAAGAAAACAAAATCATATTCATATATATATATATATATATATATATATATATATATATATATATATATGAATCTTTATGCTTAGATATATGATTTTGAAAAATGGGTAAAATCTTTTTGATGCTAACGAGATTCTTGAATTATTTGTGCATCTATTGTTTGGTTGATCCTTTGCAGTAAGTAAGAGGGCCTCAACTCTACTTGCTCTGCAGATTACTTGAAAGCATGGGATGCTAGACATTGATATAGTAAGTTATTCTCCTTCCCTTCCTACTGTCATCTTTATGGTGTATATGGTAGGTTCTTCTCCTTCCCTTCCAACCTATCATTTTTTATTTATGAACTTACAGTTTTTTTGTTAGTTTTATATGATCAGGTACCATGCAAGCTACTATCTTTCACGCCAGTTCGTCCATTTATAGCATGATACTTTGCTTCTTCCATTGAGCTCCATCCTGTCACATGACTTCTTCTTCGTCAACTGAGTCAGGTACATATCAATTGTCCCGACTTTATTTTGTGTTTCTGAATTTGAAAACAGGAACTCCTTATGAAAACTATCATTGAAAATTTTGCATGATTTTGCTGAATCTAGATTTAACCTTTGTAAGCTTGCTTGATGTTCCTGATTCATTGATTTGTAGATTGATCAATTCGTTTTGGGAATTCAATGGCTTCCTTTAAGTTATATTTACTCAAAAGATGTGGACTGTATTTATTTGAAGGCATGCACACACGCACCCAGTGGAGAATCTTTCTTCCTCCAAAGCCTATATATTATATAAGCAAAAAGAAGCCACTGTGATAAACAAGCCCATTTGCCTCAATTTGCTTCTTCTTCTTCTTCTTCTACTCACACTTCAATTATACTCAGCAACATATATACAAGAATCATATATCTTAGACATTCAGTATTTGAATTCAATTATATTTTGAGCTAATGAACTCATGAGAACTAGGCTTCTGTGATTATCTTTCAACAGGTGGGAATTGGCTGAAGACATTCATCATCATCATTATTAGTATTATTTTTTATGGTTTTGGGATCATTTTGAGTTGTTCATCTATCTATAAGGATTTATATGAAACATAATGCATTGGTTTGTATGGGAAAAAAGATTAAATGAGTTGCTTGCATGTTTTTCTTTTCTTCAATACCATGTCTTTGATGGTTAACTTTTTCAGTTTTCTTTTGTTAACAAATATATGTTGCTTTGGATCCAAAGGACAGAGTCACTTGGCTTTCCCATCGATAGAAGTCATAGAACTATCATCAATGCTTTGTTATTGGTAAGTGTAAACTCTCTCTTTGTGTGTGTGATGGCGTGTTATTGGAGTTTCCATCTGCTGGTTGCATGTTGCAAATTCTCTCCATCCCCTCAATTGTTTGACAAAAAAATAGTGGATAACTAATAGATTGATTTGAATGACCCATTTTCCTTTTCCTTTATGCTTCATACTCTCTCTCTCTATGTTGCATAATTTGTGAGATATTAACAAAACTGTGGTCTTTTTCAACATAGGTAGGCCTTTGGGGTTGTCTCCTTCTGCATGGCCTACACTGCAACATGCCAAGAACCAGTCACACCAGAATCAGAATCAGAATCATCAGCAATATGGTTCAGGAATGTGGGCTGTTTTTCTTGGTAACCCTTCTGTTTTTCTATGTTGCATAATTTGGGAAATATTAACAAAACTGAAGCTTAAAAGGTAGCTTCACATTAATCTAACAAGCAATGGACCCTTCCTTTTTTACTTCAGGACATGATAAATAGGCCTTTGAGTGGAGTTCCTTTTTCTGCTTTTGTAAGTATAGCAAATGAGAATGATCATAAGAGGATGTGATACACAACTATCTAAGATATTCAAATTTGACATCAACTTTGCTTCTAAAATTCTATTACAAGCCACTTCCATTGCCTAGCAAGGGCAAGAAATGGAGCAGTTGAAGGGGTCCATGCCTTATAGCATATGTTTGATAAAAATGTAATTTTGTTGCTGGAAATTTCAAAGTTGAGTTTTTGTGTGTTTTTTTTTTCCAGATTGAATAAAGATCAAATTTTGATCTATATATGTGGAATGCTCAAGTGAATACTGCTCAGCACTACAAAGTGTGTCGTGTCACTGTGTAGGGCCTATGTTACAGTATTTTTCTATCAATGATCTGTTTGGCATTTGTTGATGGGTGATATGCTTGATAGCTGTAAACTTATAGATGTATAAATCACGCACTGATATTGGAGAATATAGTCTTCATCTGAATGTAAAAAGAATTTAATTTTGTCTCGATTGCATAATACCTTATCCACTGAATTTTAATTTTGCCATGATTAATTAAATTTTATTTGTTGAGTTTAAAGGCGTGGACCAAAAAGCCTTAAGATGCATTTGGTTTAATATTTGTTTCTTCCCTTATCATTATCATTTCTTGAGGCCTCATGAATGTAATTCCATTTCAGACTTGGAATTCGATGAAGCCAGCAACTCCAATAATTAGCTTCTTAGTTATTTGACCATGTTGACTATAATATATTGGTATCTATCAACTAACTTTAGTTATTTGACCACTTGAATATACAAGACGCCTTCTATTTCTCCTCTCTCTGTTTGGATACCAAGATTTGTAACTTTATAATTCCATTGTATATGTTCTTTTTCATATGTATTTCTGCACAGCTTTTTCTTGCATTAGTGTTACTAGGGCCTGGAACATGTGTGACTAAAAAAGTATCATCACAAACGGAAGAGGTATTTACATCAACTAAAGTTAGTCGACCCCGTGCATCGCACGGGTGCTAAGACTAGTAAGCTCAAATTTCAGGAAACTTCGCTGAGGATAAAGTTGACACTTTTCATTTCCCAAAAACTAAATTAATCTCCACCACTTTTTGTTAAGAACCAATTTGACTATTCACTCTGAAAAAATTCCACCTCAATCTCAAACCAATGCAGGTATATTTGCTCATGTGATCATGGCATTGGAAACCATGTCAACCGTGAAAGTTCCCCCTTTTTATGTAAGCAACCACCACAAATTTCTGATGAAAAAAATTATGTCTCGATTTAGCATAAATTAGGAGATAGAAAACGTTCGTTAAAGTTTCACGAGTTCTCCTTCGTGAGGTTAAGCATTGCTGATCAAATGCTATGATTGTTTAGCAGTAGCTCTTATTGAAAGTGGCAACAATAACGATAATCAGGGATTGGAGCTAGGGGTGTGCAATAAACTGAAACCATACTAAAAACTGTACCAAACCACTGTAAAATTTCCGTACCATTCTTTAAAAAAACTGATCCATCCCATTCGGTAAAAAACCAGAATACTGGGAAACCATTCTTTTTGAACCGGTAAACTACCGCTTCCTCAGTAGGATTGTGAAGATGAAGGGTGTAGATTGCAACAGATGACACGATGGAGAAACCATAGCCATCCATGAAGTGGTAATGTCCCTTTTCCAAACGGTGCAAATGCATTGAACTTCACGATGGAGTAATAATTAATTGAATAACAATGAACGAAAACTATTAATTGAATCATTTTGAAAGTCTTAAAATATACTAATAATTATTTAATACTATCAATTAATTATAATTTCCGTTTAGTCATTTCACTCTTTTCCTTCTACTACTAGTGACTGGTCTTCTTCTCTCTCTATGCACATTTTCTCTCAGTAACAACCATGACAACTACCCTCCATGCGAGAACACCACCACCATCCCATTATATACCAAATTGGTTACAAACTGGTTTTTTACCTGTTTTGTACTAGTTTGTAAACACAAACCAGTTTTTGCAGAAACAGTTTACCTGTATCAGATTTTGAATGTGGTGTGGTGTGGTGTGGTTCATGTACCATGCACACCCCTAATTGGAGCCAATATTACCGAATTGTTGCTTGTTGTGGGGGTGATTTAACATGAAAAATACTACACACCTATACTAATTGAAGGTGGCAACAATAACTACAATCAAGGATTGGAGCCAAGACCGCAATCAGGGATTGCCACCTCCACCACTAACATGAAAAATACTACACACCTATACTAATTTTCACACATGGGAAGAACACTACTCAAAAGAAAATAACCGAAACAACAGTTTTTTGAGTGTACTTTAATATTACAGTGCTAAATACATGCAAAAGAAGCTGCAAAATACATGTAAAGTACTCCCTCCGTTTCAAAATAAAAGTCGTTTAAAGTTTTTGCACACAAATTAAGGAAGACAATAAATTGGTTAACAAATATACTAATTTTACTAAACTTACCTTACTATTTATATTTTCTTTTTTGATTTTGTTTTTTAATACTAACACAGATAGTTAATGCTGGAGTATTTAATATTTAAAAAAATGGAAAGTCACTCATGCATTGGGCACATGTTTATGGAATTGGATTGTATGTAGTCGGGTTTGTGTGCATTCTCGGTGTCGTCGGTAAATATGTTTCTATCTCTCTTCATGTTTTTTATATTATTTTTTTTTGTAACACTGAACGCAGCAGTTTTCCGAAGTTATTGTGGATGAGGGTAAAGTTGGAAAAAGAAAATTAATTAATCTGGACAACCAAAAACGACTAACATTGTGAAACTTTTCACTTTTGCTTAAACGACTATTTCATCAATCCCTTAGTAGAAAAAGCACAACAAACAACTTCAAAATTAGAAAATCCAGAGCTTTTGCATAAATTCTCGAATTCTTTCTTAGTTCTTTCACTTCCACCACCCATAAACATGAGGTTGTCATAGCTAGTTACCAACTTATCTCTTTCCATTGATTGAATTGCTTTAGGCATAATCAATTTCACAACAATCACCTTCCCATTTTGTGGCAAAGCTTTGTAGCAACTACGTAAAAATTTTAAACAATTTTCATCAGACCAATTGTGCAAAACGGCCTACAAATGCAATTGGATTAATTAGTTATTGTTACACGATTGTAATTAGAAAAGCATGATCACAATAAGAGAGTATTATGATGTCCTCAAGTTATGCTGGGTATCGATATTCTGTAGGTAAAATTAATTAAAAAATATAAATTTATTTTTAAATAATTAAATATAAATAAATAATATGTCATCAAATGATTGGTTGTTGGGTGTCATACCCGGTGGCGGACCCAGGACCCCGGGGTCAGGGGTGTCAAATTTTTTAAGGCCGGTGTCAAATGGGTGCAAAACTTGGTCTACTAGTACAATTTAAAATTTTCAGGGGGGTCAAAATTAAAATTTCAGGAGATTTAGGCTATTTATACATGGTGTTTAATGCAAAAAAAAAATTCCAGGGGGTTCAACTGAACCCCCTGATTGCATGCTAGGTCCGCCACTGGTCATACCCAACAAAACAGGTATATGAGTGTTCACCTCACAATTAAAAATATGATGTCACAATCAATGTTTTTAAAACCGGACCGGAGATCGAACCGGCGAGACCTCCGGTTCATGGTTCAACCGGTTCAACCATGGTTGAACCGGATAAGTAATTTATTAAATAAAAAATAAAAAATATTAAATTTTGGAGAAAAAAGTAAATTTAAAAATAAAAAATTGCATTTCGGGCGGTTCAAACCGGTTCAACCCGATTCAGTTCCCGGTTATTTCTCGGTTCTTGGCGGTTCAATCTGGTTCTTGGCGGTTCTTTGGCCTGCGGTTCAAATGGGGTTGAACCAACCGGCCAGGGGTCCGGTTCCCGGTTGAACCGGTTGAACCGGCCGGTCCGGTCCGGTTTTTAAAACCTTGGTCACAATTATGTGGATCTTGATAATGTTTAAACTAACCTTCAATATTATGGCATCGCCTTTTGGAACATTTTCAAGCATGTCACCTCCAACGTGTTGTATCCCTTCAAAGAATTTGTTAATTAACCGACAATGATCAATAATAGTTTTTCAACACCAACGATTACAAAAAAGAGAAAATCATTGCTCACCAACCAAGACAAAATTAGGAATAGTTAATACGGTCAAAAATTTAACATAAATTTAATTGTATTTTGGGTTTCCAAACTGTCTCAGTTTGACGATTATTGACCACAATTTTCTCAATATATCGATCTTAGTCTCCATACTTTTTAATTGCACTTTTTTGTCCTTCAAAATCTTGGATTTTTTGCTTTTTTGATCCAGCCCAACTGTCAATTTTGGCCCAGCTCAATTGGCACAACCAATGGTCCTGTGTTTTGGGTTAGGCTGGGCTCAAAAATAGAGGCCCGGGAAGAATCAGACCATTTTGACCCAGCCCAATTGGCCCATGAGCCGAACTTAGCCCGGTTTTTATACTTTTTTGAATATTTTTGTGCTAGCCACTTCCTAGTTCATTGTAAGTGATTAAGAATAGATTAGGAATAGGCTAAGATTAGCTAGCAACTAGGAATGGCTAGCCACTTCCTTTTTCATGCTAGCCACTTTCTAGGTCATTGTAAGTGATTGAGAAGTGTTCTGTACCTTACCTCGAGACTGGTATCCGACCCTATACCTGGTCCGATCCGAGATAGTTGGTAATCAAGCTCCTGGTCAATCCGAGTTTGGCTCCGATCCGGGGTGGTAGGTACCTGCAATGACACTCCGACGCTCAAGTCAGCAAAGGAACTGATTGCAAGTTAGGTGAATGGAGAGTGTGTACCTTTAATGCTAGCATTGAATGCTTATTTATAGGTTTTTGATTTGCATTTGGTGTTGGGCCTTAAGCACAAAGGCCCAATCCGTAACAGTTGCCCCCCAAGTCGGGTCGCCCTTGGGCGGGCTAGACTTGTTGTTCTTGGAAGAATATGATGATCCTTCAAACCCGGGGTAAGACGAGTGACGGTCTGTTGAAGTGGGTTGAGCGACTCGAGGCGTTCCATTTGAGACCGAGGTAAGCCGAGTGACTCGAGGCGTTTCATTTACAGTGGTACCTCGATTTCCACGCTTGTGATTGATGTCATTCATGGGACGCGCCGTTCGAGGGTGATTGGAGAATGATGGCGCTTGGAGTGACGCGCCTGTCTAGGGGCTAGCAGTGGGCCGCTTAGCGTAGGCCCAAGCCCACTTTGAGGTCCTCAGATTCCTATATATATGGGAGGGACCTCCCTCACTTGCACTGATTTCTGGAAGTTGCTCTGACCTCCGATCTTAATCTCGTCTCACAGTCTTTCATTTTAGAGTTCCGCGGTGAGTCTTGGTGAGATCGTTGAAGTACGCGATCAGGTTCACGTGTCGGCGACTTTTCAATTTTGCAAGGTTAGTCCCTCTACTTTTACTTGTCGCTTCTTGTTTTAGGCTTTGGTCGGGGTCTCTCGGAGGCCGTATTTATTGATACAGAGTGGGGGTCGTCAGGTCGGATTCCGACTTGGTTATTGACCCACTGTTTAGTATCAACCTGACCATCATGCCCCCATTTCTGCAAGTCCGCCCCGTTGTTGCCAAAGCGATGGCTTCTGATCCTAGGGATTCGGTCGAAAATCGTGCTGGTGCCCCTGGGTCGGTTGGGCCCGATGTTCAAGACGGTCTGGGTTCCGCTCCTAGAAGTTGTCATGCTGATAATCGCTCTCCCGGGGTTCCTAGCAATGAGCTGCCGGAGGCCGACCAACCTGAGCCGGACGCTGAGCCGGACGACGAAGAGCAAGGGAGCACCAGCTGGAGTTCCGACGTCAACGAAGCCGAGGTTGCCGAAGGTCACAACTATGAAGATGAGCTCGATCGCCAAGGGAATCCCGTTTGCGAAGGAGGTGACTCCGATCAATATCCCAGTACCGGGGTTGGGCCGGTTGATGTTCCTCTGGCGCTCCCTCTGAGGGGGATTCAGTCAGTCTACCGGACCAGAGATGATTTGAGCCATATCGTCCACCGAATTTCCAGGAAGGAAGATCAGATATGAAACGTGGAGGGGATGGCCGAGGGTCAACACGTAGCAATTTGGCCAAAAGCGTCGAAGCTCGTCATGTATGGAGTGACTATCTTTGACATGAAGATCAGCCCCCTTTCACCGCCTTTCAGCAAGAGGCCTTGGGGATTCTGAATCTCGCCCCTTCCCAGCTTCACCCCAACGCGTGGGCGCTCTTGCGGGCTTTCGAGCTTATGTGCATTCACTTGGAGAGCCCGATCTCCTCTGATCTGTTCTTCTACCTCTACGAGGTCAACCAGAGGCACGAGGATGGGACCCAGGATCCGTGGGAGCATGTGAGCTTCCGCGCCAGGAGGGGCCTTAAAATTTTCATGCCCTATTCCGATTCCTTGAAAATTGGAAAAACAAATACTTCTTTGTCGAGCCGGTGAATAAGGAAGTCGTGAGGTATGTTGGCAAATATGGTGCTAATGGGGAGTCCCTAGAGTCCACTAAGTTCCAAATAGGGTGGTCCCTGTCTCACTTCAACTGGCGACCTCATGCGTATACGGTCGGCTTGAGCAGGTTAACTCCCATAGATCAGGAGTCTTTGGCGATCCTGACCAATTTTGCTGACCTGATTACCTACCGGGATTCCAAAAAGTTCGGCATTGATGTAGCCCGTTTGGGCGGGGCGGACTCTAGGTCCCAAGTGATGGCCGTGCTTGGTAGGTTTTGATAGCTTACAATGTCATTAATTTTTAATTGTCGCTTTTTCTGTCATAACTTTCCTCCTACTCTTTACTTTGCAAATAGCATCGGGACTGACAAATTTTTTCGCTTGAAAACGGTTTCGGAGAGGAGAGCTGGCATCCAGCAGAATCCTCAACCCACGCCTCCTCAAACTGAGTCCCCTGCCTGCCGTTCCGACCAATACTGTCACCGTAGCCACCCTTGTCGAAGATCAGATGGCTGACCTTCAACATCGAAAAAGGCAGCGCCCTACGCCGCAGGAAGACCTCGCCTCCGCATCTCAGGCCCCTCGAGCTTCAAAGAAAGGTCGCAACGGGAAGCATAAAGCTTCGAGATCTTCCGGGATCTCGATAGACGGTGAATTTTTGAGAAGCACCTTGAGGATTCCAGGGTCGATCCGGTGGAAGCCGCCGCCAAGCTGTTTCGGCATCTGACCGACGTTTCCAAACGGCTGAGAGCCAGGCCAAACCAAAGGTAAATAAAAGGGTCATATTACTTCTTGATTTCGCTTTTGGTAGTCCCATTCTTAACTTTCTTATTTCCAAAATTTCAGGTGTCATGGCGGAGAGGGACCCCGAACGGGATCTCCGGGCTGAGCTGCAGAGAAAATATGAGTCCCTGTCTTCGACTCTAGTGAAGACCCAGGAAGATCTGTCTGCACTTCAGGCGGAGAGGGATAAGCTAGAAGGGGAGAGGGACTCTGCCTTGAATCTGAACAAGGAGCTCGAGCTCCGGATTTCCGAACTTGAGAGTCAAGAGAGGCATGCAGTGGAGGTGGTTGCCTCGCTGAGGGTTCGGATTTTCGAGCTTGAAGCTGACCTTCGGAAAGTCGGGCAGGTCACGGTTGGGTCCAGCGTGGATCCCTCGCTCCGGGTCGTTGAACTGGAAGAGGAGCTTAGGCAAGCTCGCGAGAAGATCCGAGACACCGAGCTTGAGATGATCGAGGTGACCGATCTTGCTGTTGAGGTGGCTGCGCAGAGCTTTGAAAAGGCGCTTGCCCCGGCCTGACCTGTGAGCAGAAGTGATTCTCCTGGGCGGATTGTTAAGGTTCATTTTGGAGTTCCGGGCGGAACCGGTGGCGAGGGAAGTCCCGGGTTCCGGTCGGAACTGGAGTTCTGTAATATTTTGTAACCTTTTTTAACTTGAGGGCCCGGTCGTATCCGGAGTGGCTTGTAATATTTGTTTAATTACCCGGATTTCCGGTTTTCTCTACCTTGGTTGTGCTTTATTCTGCTGATTAAATTTGTGCACTTGTGTTTTGATTCGCCCAAGTGGCAAGCGTCGCCTTCGGGGCAGTTTACCGAGACTCGACCCAGATCGAACTCCCCCTTAGGGTAGTGGCAACCTCGGCCAACTAGTATGTTCCTTTGAATGTTGGAACGTAACGTATGTCGCCTTCAGGGTCGTTTACCGGGACTCGGCCCAGATCAAACTCGCCCCTTAGGGTAGCGGCAACCTCGGCCAACTAGTACGTTCCTTTGAATGTTGGAACGTAACGTATGTCGCCTTCGGCGCAGTTTACCGGGACTCGGCCCAGATCGAACTCACCCCTTAGGGTAGCGGCAACCTCGGCCAGCCATAACGTCGGTGAAAACTGTCTTTTGTCGAAGCGTAGATTGATATTTTCGGTATACACCAGTTTTCATATAAAGAGATAATAACATCGGTATACACCGTTTTTCATATAAAGATATGATAACATCGGTATACACCGTTTTTCATATAAAGGAAATGGTAACATCAGTATACACCATTTTTCATATAAAGGAAATGGTAAAATCGGTATACACCGTTCTTCATATAAGGGAAATGGTAACATCGGTATACACTGTTCCCTTCCAACGCGTAACTCAACTGTAGTACTTCTTTAACTTGGTTGCGTTCCAAGTCCTTGGGATCGTTTTCCCGACCAGTGTCTTCAACTCGTAAGCGCCGTTACCAGTCTTGGATATAACTCAGTATGGCCCTTCCCAATTTGGGGAGAGCTTGCCTTGAGCGGCGTTTTTTAAACCGACATCGGCTCTTCGGAAAACCAGATCACCGACTTCAAAATTCCTCGGGATAACTTTTGAGTTATACCGGGTTGCTACCCTTTGCTTGACTAGTGCCTCTTTAAGGGAGGCTTGGCCTCGAACTTCGTCGATGAGGTCGAGGTTCTCTTTTAACGCTTGATTGTTGTCCCTTGGTGACTTTGGGTGGAGGGTTCTCCAACTTAACTCTCCGATCTCGACCGGGATTACAGCCTCGCTCCCATATGAAAGCCGGAAAGGAGTTTCCCCCGTGGAACTTTGGGGGGTGGTGCGGTAAGCCCATAGCGCATAAGGTAACTCCTCACACCATTTGCCTTTGGCTTCATCAAGTCGCTTCTTTAGTCCATTGAGGAGTACTTTGTTTGCAGCCTCGACCTGGCCATTAGTTTGAGGGTGCTCCACCGAGGTAAATCGGTGTTTGATTTGAAGGTCGTTCATGAGCTTTCTGAAATTCTTCTCAGTGAACTGAGTTCCGTTGTCGGTGACAATTACTTCGGGGATCCCGAATCTGGTCATTATATTCTTTTTGAAGAATTTGATACAGTTTTTTGCGCTGATAATAGCTAAGGGCTCGGCCTCAATCCATTTAGTGAAGTAATCTACCGCTACTATTAGGTACTTGACCTGACCGAGGGCGGTTGGGAATGGCCCCAAGAGGTCTATCCCCCACCACGCGAAAGGTCATGGCGAGGTGAGACCGGTGAGCTCGGCCGGAGGTGCTATGTGTACTTTGGCATGGATCTGGCACTTCTTGCATTTCTTGACATAGTTTCTTGCGTCGGTCTCCATGGTTGGCCAGAAATATCCTGCTCTTGAAGCCTTCTGGGCTAGAGACCGGGCCCCAAGGTGTTGCCAGCAGATCCCCTTGTGGATCTCGACCAAGACATAATCTGCTTCCTCTCCTTCAATGCATTTTAGTAGTGACGCAGAGAGGCTCCTTCTGTAGAGCGTTCCATCGATTACGGAGAAATACGAGGCCCTCCTTCTCAACATCTTGGCTTCACGGGAGTTAGGAGGCTCGTTCCCCGACTTGATATACTCCATCAGAGGCTAGATCCAACCTTTGCTTTCCTCAATTACATTGACAGGAAAAACGGGCTTGGGATTGGGGAGAACGCTTGGTTTGCTCAGCGTTTCCTGGATTATTGATCGGTGATTTACTGGAATTTTAGTGCTGGCGAGCTTGGAAAGGACGTCCGCTCTGGTGTTTTCCGTCCTGGGAACGTGCTTGACTTCCGCAAATATGAAACATGAAAGCAATTTCCGCACACGGGCAAAATACTTCTGCAAGGTCGGGTCTTTAGCTTCGTATTGCTTCCCAATTTGCGAGACTACCAACAGCGAGTCCGTGTTTAAGGAGAGCCGAGTAACTCGGAGGTATATGGCAAGTCGGAGTCCTGGTATGCATGCCTCGTACTCTGTCTGGTTGTTTGAAGTAGGGAAACCAAAAGTGAGGGAAGCCTCGATTACAACGCCCCTCGGGCTTTCCAGCATTAACCCTGCACCGCTCCCTTTTGGATTTGAGGATCCATCCACATGGAGGGTCCACAACTCGCCTTCAGGGTCGGTGGGGGCCATTTCGGTGACAAAGTCGGCAAGTATCTGAGCTTTCATGGTCGATCCAGTCTCGTATTTGATGCCGAACTCAGAGAGTTCTACTGCCCATTTAATCATTCGTCCTTCTAAGTCAGGTCGGTGTAAGATCTGCCGGATCGGATGGTTTGTCCGTACCACGACCTGGTGAGCGACAAAGTAAGTTTGGAGGCGTCGTGCCGAGATTAGTAGAGTAAAGGCGATTTTTTCTATTTTCTGATATCTAACCTTTGATCCCTGCAATGCTTTGCTTACAAAGTACATTGGACTCTAACCGGTCCCTTGTCTCCCGAACGAGCACGACGCCAATGGCCTCTTCCGAGATTGCTAAGTACAAGGTTTCCCCTAGGCTTGGCTGAGTTAGTATCGGTGGCTCGGTCAAAGTTTTTTTAAGCTGAGAGAGGGCCTCGTCCCGCTCCGGGGTCCATTCGAATTTTGCTTCTTTCTTAAGCAGTTTAAACAGTGGAAGTGATCTGAAAGCAGCATTGGAAATGAAACGAGATAGCGCAGCAATCATGCCGTTGAGCTTTTGAAGCTCTTTCTTGGTAGACGGGGTGCGCATTTCTCTCACGGCTCTGCACTTGTCCGGGTTGGCTTCAATGCCCCTTTGTGAGGTAAAATCCAAGGAATTTTCCAGCCCGGACCCAGAAAGTTCATTTCTCCGGGTTCAACCTCATATTGTTTTTTCGGATTTCCGCGAAGATCTCTTCAAGGTCGCTATGTGGCGGTCCTCACTTTCGCTTTTTGCGATCATGTCGTCGAGGTATACTTCCACATTACGCCCGATCTGCTTTTGGAAAACCTTGTTCATTATTCTTTGATAGGTAGCGCCCGCATTTTTTAAACCAAATGGCATGACCCAGTAACAGAAATTACCGCGGTCAGTCATGAAGGCCGTTTTTTCCTGGTCGGGGGGAATCTGGTTATACCCGGAATATGCATCCATAAAAGATAGTAAACGAAAACCTGAAGCATTATCGACGAGCCGATCAATGCTGGGAACAGGGAAGGCATCCTTGGGACAGGCCTTATTAAGATCGGTATAAACAACGCACATTCACCATTTTCCATTGCTTTTCTTAACAAGTACAGGGTTCGAAAGCCAAGTTGTGTACTTGACTTCCTTTACAAAATCAGCTTTAATTAAATCATCTACGACCTTGGCTGTAGCAGCTGCTTTCTCCTTACTTTGAGCTCTCTTGCGTTGGGCAACCCATTTAGCCCCAGGGTTAACTGCCAGCTGGTGACAGGCGACTTCTGCGGGGATCGCAGGCATATCTTCTGCTGACCAGGCGAAAAGATCAGCATGAGCCTTCAGACATAGGGCGAGCTTTGCTTTTACTTCATCAGAGAGGTCGGATCCGATCTGGACAGCTTGGGTTGGATCCTCCTCTAGTTGGATCTTCACGAATTCGCCATCGGGTTGAGGTCGCCTGATTTTCTTCTTCAGCTCACGGGTCAGCTCGTCATCGCTCTCTTCCTCAGAGCTGTCGGGGTCGTACCTCGCATCAAGATCTGTGACATTGACCTCGACAGCTCTGCTGTTTCTTCTCTTCTTGGGATCCTGCCGGGCTTCTGCTTCTTCGGGGGAACCCCTTCCTCCGAGGCTAGCCTATCTGCTTTTACGTGCTGATAGAAACATCTCTAGGCGGACTCTAGATCGGCATCAAGGGTAATTACTTTATTGCACAAAGAGTAGAATTTTATCTTCAGGTGAACTTTCGAGGTTACAGCCCCGAGCCTTCCTAGAGTTGGTCTTCCGATGATGCAGTTGTAGACCGAAGGGCATGACAAAACCATGAATTTAGTCTTGACTGTCCTTTCCAACGGTTCTTCGCCGTAGGTGACCATCAGCTCCAAATGGCCGAGCGGCTTGGTCCGGGACCCGTTGAAGCCCAAAAGGTCTGATCCTCGGTAAGGGGTGAAGTCCTCCTCCGAGATCTTCAGCTTCCTCACAAGATCGAGAAAGATTATATCTGCTGAGCTTCCCTGGTCGACCAAGATTCTCCTTATCTCATGATTGGCCATGACTGCCCTGATTAGAAGAGGTACGTGCTTGTTGGGCTTACCACCAAGGAGGTCTTGGTCGCCGAAGGCCAAGAGAGGCCGCTCTGGGGCTGAGGTTACTGCCGAGGTGGAAGCAGCGCACATGATTTCCTTCCACTTTCTTTTCATAGTTTTCCCTGAAGCTTCGACGGGGTAGCCCCCAGAGATAACCATCATTACTGGTCAACCTTTAGAATTTCGGAAGTCACGCTCGTCCCCCGAGCTTTCCTCTCTTTCTTGACGGGCTTTACCCTTTTTCTTGGGGTCGTCTTTCTCTTCCTTAACCTCGACCTCCTTCTGAGGTGCTTGAGCCACGAACTGGCTCAGTTTCCCTTTCTTGATTAGGTCTTCAATGTCATCTTTCAGAGCATTACAACGATTGGTATCATGGCCTTTGCTTCGGTGATACCGACAATACTTGTTCGATCACTGGCCCGGTCTGTGTAGGAGTGGATCGGGGAACTTAACTTCCTTGATGTCTGTGTTCATACAATCCGCAAGGATCGTAGCTCGGGTCTCATTAAGCTCGGAGTAAAGCTGGTGACGGTTTCGAGGTCTTGGCTTGCCGTCTCTCCGGGTTTCCTTCTCGTACCAAAACTCCTTTTCGCCCCGAGGTTTAGATGTTCTGGGGTCAATATCCTTCCTTCTCGCGATCACTCATTCTTCATGGTCAATGTACTTCTGGGATCGCTGGAGAAAATCAGCGAGTGACTCAGTCTGATTGACTCCGATATTGATCTGGAAAAGACTTCCCTCACGGAGGCCGGCCTCCATGAAATAGAGCTGGAAAGAGTCATCGAGATTCCTGACCTGGGAGGCCTCTCTATTGAACCTCTCAATGTAATATCAGAGCGATTCATTTTCTCCTTGCCGGATAGCCTGCAAGACCTTCCGGGATTTCAGCTTCATTTTGGAGTGGGCAAAATGGGCGAAGAATGATTGGGCTAGCTGGTCCAAGGAGGATATTGAATTTGGTCTCAGGGCTCTGAACCAGTCCAGGGCCAACTTCTCAAGGGTCAGAGGGAAAATCCGACATTTGATTTCGCTCGAGACATTCCGATACTGCATCACCGTGTCGAAGTAGTCGAGGTGGCGATCCTGGTCAGTGGTCCCATCGTACATCTTCAGACCACCTGGGGGCTTCTCAAGGTGCCTTGGTACCGGGAAGAAGTCTATCTCGTCGGTGAAGGGTCCCTTCCTGACCGTCGGTCTTGCCCTTTCGGGAGATCGTCGGGTAGGCCATTTGGCCGGGGATCTTCGTGAGTGTGGGCCACGAGCTCGATGCCCTGAGGATCTCTCCCGGCTTAAGGAGCGCCGCCTTGGAGATGAGGATGCCAAAGACGAGTTCTGATAAGGGGAACCTTCGAGATAGTAGGTGTCGTCGTATGTCTCGCTTGGAAGAGTTCCTGATTCTCGTCCCCTTCTGCGCCGAGGAGGAGATCGGTGATAATGCCTTTTCCAGGCCGGAGACTCGGTGGCTCCTTCGACGATACGTCTCCCTGCTGGGAGAATGGTATTGGGGAGATGAACGGTCCGGGATATTACGGGCACAGATCTCGGCAATTTCAGCCTCGAGCTGTGTGTAACATTGACTTCTTTCCTGCTCAGCCTCGACCTGCCTCATCAGCAGCTGGACGAGCTGTTGAACAGCATCGGCCGGTACCTGGACGGTCTGAGGAGGTGGTGGAATTCGAGTCGGGATTATTGCTCTGGACGAGTTATGCCCACGTGCCGAGCTAAGAGGGAGCGTGACTGCCACTCCTTCTGGGGTTTCTTGTTGTGGGTCATGTCTCACTATCGCACTTGAGATCCTTCTTTGACGTAAAACCGGAGCCATTACCGGCTTGGGGGAGCGGGGGAGGAAATGAAGTATAAGATTCTCCCACTGTGGTCGCCAATGTTCTGTACCTTACCTCGAGACTGGTATCCGACCCTAGATACCTGGTTCGATCCGAGATAGTTGGTAATCAAGCTCCTGGTCAATCCGAGTTTGGCTCCGATCCGAGGTGGTAAGTAACTGCAATGACACTCCGGCGCTCAAGTCAGCAAGTGGACTGGTTGCAAGTTAGGTGAATGGAGAGTGTGTACCTTTAATGCTAGCATTGAATGCTTATTTATAGGTTTTGGGGATCAATGGGAACCATTGGATCTAGGTCTTTAATCTCCTCCATTGGTTGATGGATTTGCATTTGGTGTTGGGCCTTAAGCACAATGGCCCAATCCATAACAAGAAGAGATTAGGAATAGGATATAATTGGCTAGCCACTTCCTAATTCATGCTAGCCAATTCCTAATTCATTGTAAGTGATTAGAATAGATTAGGAATAGGCTAGGATTAGCTAGCCATGGGTCAGGTAGGGCCGCTAGGCCTAGTGTTTTGGGCTAGACTGGGCTCTAAAAAATGCAGCTTGGTAGTTAATTGGGCTTGACCAACCCACTTTTGCACTTTGTCCTATTAGGCTGGGATAGGGCGGACGACCCAATTGTAAACTCTACCTAAGTCTTGGATCTTTGGAAAGTGAGAAACCAATAGTGCACAATCCATAATTTTTAGGAGACCAATAGTGCAAGTCAAAATACACGACCAGAATAGTAAATTGAGAGACAAAATGACATGAAAAAGTTGTCCTTAATACTACCCCCGTTACAGAAAATAAGCAAAAGTACGTCAATAAAAATTGATGTTTCTGGTCTCAAATTTGGACTAGATACATCAACTCTCGTTGACCCATTTCTCACAATTAATTTCCCTTGATTTTGTGAATGTTTCTGCCAATTTCTCACAATTAATTTCCCCCTATTTTGTTTTTCTTATAAACTTTATGTATTGTGATTGCTAATCAGGTGAACTCAAAGATGGACGTCTGGTTGCAGTGGAACGCCATTATGATAGCAACTTGAAACATTTGGAGCAATTCATGAATGAGGTTAAGGTTCTAGCACACTTAAGGCATAGAAATTTGGTGACACTCTTTGGATGCACCTCAAGACATAGCAGAGAGCTTCTTCTTGTTCATGAGTTCATATCTAATGGAACAGTGGCTGATCATCTTCATAGGAAAGAGAGATCGATGTTCTTCCTCTTCCTCTTCATACCATTTAGGGGTTTGCTTGGTGTTGAGAGAGTTGAGAAAGAAAGGTGGTGGAGGTTGGTTGAAGAAATAGTGACTTAACTTTTATAAAAAATAGAAATAGAAATAGAAAAATATGACATGGAAAAGCCAAAGAGGGCCAAAAATTGACACATCAGCGTTTTTTAACGGAATAGTTAACATAGTGACTAAAATAGTAGACGTTGATATTTGCAATGAGTTTTTTTTTTTAAAAAATATTTTACAGGGACTAAAATAGAAAATCGCTATATTTGCAGGGACTAAAAACATATTTAAGCCAACATTAAAATAACAGGCAGCAATAAGCGAGGATAGGAACGTAACAAAAGTTGAGAAGTAATGAAGTAAGATCGGTAGTTTTATTTATTTGATGGTGAAAAAGAAGTAATAATGTAACTTTAGAGAAGTGAAAAATGAATGGAAAATAAAAAGGAAGTAAATTTATGAGCTAAAATTAATTTTTTTTTTGTTTCAATTTGGTCCTTAAAAAATATAACTTAGCACCAATTTGGTCCCACGAATACAACTCACTTTTCTTAAAAAAAATGAGTATCAATTTAGTCCCCGAAATTTCAATTTAGTTCCCCACATTTATGGGGCGTGGCAGGATGAGGTGGATTTTTTTGGGCGTTTCAATTTGGTCCACGTGATTTGCCACGCGGACACTTAATTGCCACGTTAACTTCGATAACATTGTTAACTAATTGTGATTGACGAAGGAACTAAATTGATACACGTTTGTAAAAGTAAGAGACCAAATAAGAATATTTGAAAAATCAGAGACCAAATTGAACTTTTTTGAAATATCAGGGATAAATAGGGGGGTATTAACACACTTATTTTCATCATTGACATTCATTTATATAAAGATACTCCCTCCATCACTAATCATAACCCTTATTAATGTTTTAATCTTTATTGTCAAAAAAATATCGCTTATTAATGCTAATAAATTGTCTCTATATGAAAAGTTAACATTGATTTCTACATTCAAAAGGAAATTTAGTAGTCATATACAAATTGTATATTTTTTTTGTTTTGGTTTTACCCAGGGTATCCACCGCCAATCGCAGTGACTAATCCCCTCACTGAATTGTAGGTGCCTCGAGGGGCAGGACAGCTGGCTCAGAGTTTTAACTCCATACCCAATGTGGGGATCGAACCCCCGACCATTGGTTAATGAAAGATCAACCCCTACCGCTGAACCTCACACTCTGGATTCATACAAATTGTATATGTTAATACACTACCAACAATTTTCTAAATATAAGTAAAAAAAGTGTAATAAAATCTTATATTAAGAGACTGGGAGTATAAAATTAATGTTAGAATTGTATGTGTAAGTTGCAAAAGTACTCAAGTTTAATGCAAAGTAATTTAAAAGAAATTATGTGGGAGACGGAGCTAGATTGAAAGAAATGAGTGAATGAGACAAATGAGTTTGATAATTTCGAAGAATGAACACGTAATGGAGTTTAATAAAATTTAAGTCTATGTACTTATTCAATAATAAAGACACTTCCTAATAATTAGATTCAATATACGTATGAGTTCATATCTAACGGAGGAGTATGACTTATGGTACTAAGCTAGTAGTTTAGTAATAATTACTAAAGGGTTATATAGGTAAATTCATTTAATAATAAAAATTGACAAAAAAAAAACAGATTTGGGTAATTAAATGAAGGAGCAAAAATAGGAACAGTTATAGAAACCAAAATATCCCACAAATCACGGAAACGGTTTCAGAAACCAAATATCATGGGATCTTGGATATTTGCTATTATATGAGTTCTTCTCTGTTCTTCTCCAAATTTATGCATCTCTGTAACTTCGTCGTCGCCGTGAGTCTGTAATTTCGCCGTCGCCGTGAGTTTGTTCTTCTCCAAAACAGTCCATTTTCTGAGTGTTTTTTTTCACACGAAAAAAGTTCGTTCATTAACCACTGATTTGTAACACAATGGTTGGATGTCACTAACCACAAATGTGTATCGAAATGGTTAGTGGCCACTAACCACAGATATGCATAAATGTGGTTAGATGCCAATGGTTAGTGGCCACTAACCATTGCAATGCACATATGTGGTTAGTGACAACTAAGTACCATTGGCATCTAACCACATCTATTCACATTTGTGGTTAGTGATATCTAACCACAAATATGCATAGCAATGGTTAGTGGGCACTAACCACATATATGCATAAATGTGGTTAGATGCCAATGGTTAGATGTCACTAACCACAGATGTGCATAGCAATTGTTAGTGGCCACTAACCACAGTTATGCATAAATGTGGTTAGATGTCACCAACCACACATGTGCATATCAATGGTTAGTGGACACTATTGTAGCCAGAGAATAAGATAACTTCGGTTAGTACGATCTAACCAAATAAAAATATGACTTTGGTTAGTAGAAACCACAGAATATATCAAGATTGGGTAGTTGGTCCTAAACGATGAAAAACTGATTTTAGTCTCATGTTCATCAACATCATAACGAGACATGATCAATGGCGTGCTTCAATGGCGTGGATCAAACGGAGTCCGTTTTTTAAACACCCGTGGGCGTCTTATTTTTTGGCGTGAGTGCGTATTTTAGTCTTGAGTTGCGTGAAAAATAAAGAAATATATATGTAACATGAAGAAGAAGAAGAAGAAGAAGAAGAAGAAGAAGAAGAAGAAGAAGAAGAAGAAGAAGAAGAAGAAGAAGAAGAAGAAGAAGAAGAAGAAGAAGAAGAAGAAGAAGAATAAAACGAAAAATAAAAGATGAATATAACGTAAAACATAAAATTGTGACAATGTGAGAGAGAAGATAATTGGAAGAGAAAATCAAGGCTTAATAAATGTTTTTGTTTTAATATCCCTAAAAAAAGGGAACATTTATTATATTAATTTAATTTAATTAAAACCAGAAAAACTGGATAGGACACAATTACCCCTACTAAAAACTAGCCATTGGATTGAATTGGATTGAAATTTTGTCAATCCAATGGCTATTAACAATTTAGTAAGAATTACTAAGTAATTGGCTTAGTAATGTAAGCCGTAGCCCTAACGGAGCTAGATTTAATAAGGTATTCTGATTATAAAATTATGGCTGACAAACTAAACTCTTTTAAATTAACTAAGAGATAAACAGCTAAGTTCTATGATGATTAATTACAATAAAAATTTACACCTTAAGTATTACTACCAAGAAAAGTGAAAATTCCCTAAATCCAAGAAATTATCTTGTTCAAAATTATCAAACACATTTATCTTGTTCATTAGGTTTCTTTTCAAACTCATCAAACTCTGCCTTTCACATAGCTTTTACTGATATTGACTTGAAATTTTGATAATTTGAAGGCAGCATTAGCAGAAGTTATGTGGAAGCACTATAGCAAAAAGTAGTTTAGGCAACAACAAAAAATCGTGGCCAAAAGTGACAAAACTGTGGCCAGAAGTGAAAAAACCGTGGCCTGAACTTTAGGCCACGGGTTTGCCACGGTTTTTTAGGCGCTGTCTAGGTGGCCGTCGCCTATTCCTTTAGTCCACGGTTTTGGCACATTAGGCCACGAATTATTAAAACCGTGGGTAGAGTTATTAAAGCAGGCCACGGTTTATTAGTCTAGTTTCCAGCCACAGTTTTGAATTGACCACAATCAAATAACCGTGGCCTATAAGTTTAAGCCACAATTTAAAAACTGTTGTCCAATACTTTTAAGCTACGCTCCTTCGACCATGGGAACCCCTATTAAGCTATGCTTTTTCAATTGTGGCCTATAAGTTGCTTTTATTTAAATGCTATCATTCAAGACAATATTTTAATAATCATATCACATTTGTTTAACATACAAAAAATGGACATCAATTTTTTAAATATAAACATTATATTATAAAAAATTTGACACAAACAAGTGTCATTAATAGTCAAAATATAGTCAAAACATTATATTCCTGAAAGACCTCTTTTGAGGTGATTCTGAAGAGTTTCAAAATATGGTTTTCCGGAATTATCCTCTTTTGAGGTACTTCTGGAATGTTGTTTTTTATTTTATTTTTTTTTAAAATTATACGATTACGCTCGCTAAAATACGATAACGATAAATTACGATAACTATAAAATACGAGAACGAATACGACTACAAATACGAGATGGACGTCTGGCACCAACCGGAAGGGGCTCATCAGGGATTGTCTGGACGTATCCAAACTGCCAACGAACCCTGTCTGGCATGTAAGGCATAGTGACATCATCCCATAGCAGATGACCTCTGAAAAGAGCTATGGTGGAATATCGCAAGTACTGCCTATGGTTTTCCCAAGGCCTCCATATGATGTTTGCGGCTCATAAGTCATCCAAATGAACCCGAAAATGCTCAAGCTTGACAGTGTCATTCTTTTTATTCGCCCACTTGCAACAACGAGGACGAGGAAATACTCAAAAATCCAACACTGAAAGAATAATTTGAGTAAATAGATAAATAAGTAATTATATAAATAAAAGTAATTAATTATTGGTAAAAGAAAGTAATTAATTATTACCTGTAGCAATGAAGCGTATCCTCCAACCTGCCTCGTCTTCCAGAAAGAAGCATCATTTAGCTGCTCGTACAAAACGGCCAAAGCAGCTGGACCCCAAGCCCACTGGCCACAGTCATTAAAAGACTAAATCAGTCTGAGCCACTTGACGGGCACATATGTGTGACTCTTGTCGGGAAAGATGGTATAGCCCAACAAGAGCAACATATAGCACCTTGCAGCGTTATCAAAAAAGCCATGCTCCATGTTAGCTCGGTAGGCCACCTCCAAAAAGCTGAACTCGAAGTTCGGTCCCCTGGTGAACCGACACTCTCCCTAGCAAGACTCGTGGTCTACACCCGCCTCCAAAAAACGTAACGGAATTACGTAAATAAAACATAAATCCGTTATTTAAATTTAACACAACAGAATTACATAATACAAAGATACTTCCGTCTTCGTAAGGTTATAATAACGGAATTACCTATTTGTTACATAATTCCGCTTTGTTTTTTCTTAAAACAGAATTACCTTGTAAATAGATAAATTCGTTTTCATTATTTGAACTAATGGAATTATCTATTTATTAGATTAATCCGTTTTTGTTAAAATTTAACGGACACGATTCCAGTGACATTTATGATCAATGACCCACTTTTGTTTGTCTTGGTAACTGTGCCCCAACAGATAGATTTTTAACGGTGTAGATTGCACCGACAATATCAACGGTGGATAATCAGCTACCAATATTGCTATAAATACCCTCTTAAACCCTCATTTCTTTCACACCAACATTTCACTCTTAGTTACTTCTTTCACACTCACACACTCCAAAATGAACACTGAATCCACTCAGTACTCAAGAGACAGCACACTTACCGTTGTTCATCATGGTGGCCAATTCACCACAAGAGAAGATGGTGTCTTCTTCTCATGTCCAAAACTGGTCTTATGCAGGCTCCACAAGAACATCACCTTCGAAGGTTTGAAAGATAAAGTACAGTTTAAGGTTCAAGTGAGGGGTGATGACCCAGAGGTTTGAAAGATAAAGTACTGCTCCTCATCCTCCATATTCTGCTCTCGTCTCTGGGCGTGTCTATGTTGGTTAGACGCGTGTCCGACATTTATGAGAGTCCGTGTACTCACCGAAATTTCTTCCGGTTCACCACGTCCTGCAAAATGTGAGGATCCGTCTCGCATAACTGATCCCCTCCTAATGTCTATAATACGATCGTCTACACCTCTGCTACGAACCGCTGCAAGTAAAAAAATAATTAAAATTCTAAAAAAGAATTAACAACGGAATTACCATAAACCCGTATGCCGCTTTTTTCACATACAGAAGTATATAATTCTGTCCAGCTGCATACATATTTACATAATTCCGCGCAACTTCAAACAGAATTACATACTTCCGTCTTCGTACTTTTTTTGCCGGCGGATTTACATACTTCCGTCTGACGGAAGTAGGTACTTCCGTGAAGAGAAAAAAACTGACTTACTATTTCTCTCAAACGAATGTAAGTGAGGAATGGGATCCGTGGGGATGGAGGAGGAAAACTCCCCAAATCGGGGATTTGGGATGGGGGAGAACTTGGGAGGCGGGGACGGAGAGCGGGGGAGTACTCCCCACCCCGGCCCCACCCTATTGCCATCCCTAATTTGGGCCTTTTCTACTTTAACTAGGTGTCTTGAATTCGAATCTAGTCCTGAGAATGTAACACGGTTAAAACTCTTAAAAGAAAGCTTTGTTGCGTAGTATTTCAATCAATTCAACACATGGTATTGGAAGAATATATTAGAGTAATTTGGGTGGTTAAATTTTTTTATAATGACTTTAATGGATCTTTAACTTTAATTCATTATGGTGAAGATAAAACGGAATTCCACACCAAAAAACATTTGGATGAAATAGTTAGGGTCTCTTTCAATTAAACTAGTATCTTGAGTTCGAGGTACTGAGAACATATATAACAACATTAAAACACTTGAAAAAATTTTGTGGCTTATTGTGGTCTTATTTGGCTTGAAGAATGTATATATACAGTTGTGTGTCGAAAATATTCAATTTACACTCTTTAACTTAATAGTCCACCAAGTGTGGAAATTTACAATAATCAACAAGAGTTCGAATCTATGCAATTATTTGCAGCTCTTTTAGCATTTTGCAATTAGGAGAAATTGAGCATGTTGTAGTGACAAACTCGGTGTTAGTCTGTACAAAACAACACGAGTGA
The DNA here is from genome assembly GCA_039519185.1 of Astragalus membranaceus. Taxonomy (NCBI): domain Eukaryota; kingdom Viridiplantae; phylum Streptophyta; class Magnoliopsida; order Fabales; family Fabaceae; genus Astragalus; species Astragalus membranaceus. Next base: position 175,943,587 of record CM076848.1, on the reverse strand, counting down.
AAATTAATCTTCCGTTGAAAGCGTTTAGACACTTTGTAAGCAGTCAACAATAATCAGAATCAAAAAATAAACAGCTAAGTTTTCTAATTCTCAATTGGCTGAAGTTGTTGTTTCAAATGGGGTGAAAGAATTCAAATTAACATGCTCATAGAATTATCACTATAAAATCACAGCTTGATATGTTCAACCCATCCGGTTGAAATTTATGCACCAAGTTACCATCTTCGAAGTTAGTTAGTGCCTTTGACCAAAATAGATTTTTGGATGGATTTTTTTTTCCGTCGGTACGTTTCCGACGGATTTATAGTATTTCCGGGGGGATTTTTTAAATTTAAAAAAAAAATTTAAAATTCCACCGGAATAGCACATTACCGGCGGAAAAAATCCGCCGAAAATTACCGGCGGAAAATCCGCCGGTAATGTGCGTTTCTGGCGGTTTTTTAAAAAAAAATTAAAATCCGTTGGAAATGCAAAAAAATCCACCGAAAAGGTAGAGAGAAAAAAACCGCCGGTAAATTCGCCGGAACCATCCGAAAATGCCTATAAATAAAACTTTCTGTTACACTCTTTTCATTCTCTCATTTCACTCTTTATTTCTTTCTCATTCTTTTCTACATTTTCCCTATCTTATCTTTCTTCTTCTTCTTCTTCTCTTGCTCTCTAATCTCCACAAACTTCTCCATATATCTCTCATCTACATTTTCCCCTTTCTTCTTCCTTCTCATTCATCTTCGCTCTTTCATTCTTATTCCTTCTTACTTCTTCATTCTCATTCTCTCTTATATTATTACTTCTCATACTCCACTACAAAAAAACGCTTATTAGCGAGGGAACTTTTAGTCCCTCGCTAATTCTGTTATTAGCGACGGATTTTTAGGTCCCTCGCTAATTAGCGACAGATTTTTCAGTCCCTCGCTAATTTCTGACAGTTTTCAGATGATAGGACTTCGTACAGGTGTTTAGCGACGGATTTGTTAGTCCCTCGCTAATTCCTGACAGTTTTCAGACGATAGGACTTCGTGCAGGTGTTTAGCGACAGAATTGTCAGTCCCTCGCTAATTCCCTCGCTAATTTTTTGACTTTTCAGCTTATTTATCCTCTCACACACACTATTCTCTCCTACCCTCTTCACACTCTTCTCTCTTCTTCTCTCCTAACACTCTTCTTCTCTCTTCATTCTTCCACCACCACACCACCATCTCCTCTCACACTCTTCTTCTCTCTTCACTCTTCCACCACCACACCACCACCTCCTCTCACACTCTTCTTCTCTCTTCACTCTTCCACCACCACACCAACACCGCCACCTCCTCACACTCTTCTCTCACTCTATCTTCTCTCTCTACCCTAATACCCTTCACCACCACCACCACACCACCACCACCACCACTCGTTTCTCTCTCTCTTTCTCTCCTTCTCTCTCTACCATAATACCCTTCACCACCACCACCACCACAACCACCACCACGACCACCACACCACCACATAGCTCATTTCTCTCTCTCTTTCTCTCTCTCTCTCTCTCTCCTTCTCTCTCTACCCTAATACCCTTCCCCACCACCACCACCACCACACCATAATAATAATAATAATAATAATAATAATAATAATAATAATAATAATAATAATAATAATAATAATAATAATAACAATATAAAAAAATAGGCTGATATAAAAAAAAACGTGGCTGTCAGACTTAGCGACGGAATATTCCCTCGCTAATTAGCGAGGGACTTAGCGACGGGATAGTCCATCGCTAATTAGCGAGGGATTCAAATTCCCTTGCTAATTCCCACTAGCAAGGAGCGATTTAGCGAGGGACTGATTCCGTCGCTAATTCCCTCGCTAATGGGAATTAGTGACGGATTTGGGGCATTTAGCGAGGGAAAAATCTCTCGCTAATGGGAAATTTTTTTGTAGTGCTCTCCCTCATTCTTATTCCTTCTTACTTCTTTATTCTCATTCTTTCATATATTAGTTCTTCTCATACTCTCATTCATTCTTATTCCTTCCAGCTTCTTCATTCCCATTCCTCTATTCCTTCTCATTCTCTCCTCCATATTCTCCTCCATTTTCATTCTTTCTTACTTCTCCTTAAATACTAAATTGAAATTTTCGAAATTTATAAAAATGTTTTTTTAAAAAATCCACTGGAAACGCACACTACCGGCGGAAAAATCCGGTAATGTGCGTTTCTTGCGGATTTTTCAAAAAAAAAATTCTTTTTTTTTAAAATCAGCCGGAAACGCACATTACCGACGGAAAAAATCCGCAGGAAATTACCGGCAGAAAACATTACCTACGAGCGTTTTACCAGCGGATTTCTGCCGGAAACACGTTTTTCTTGTAGTGATACATCTCTCTCAAAGTAAGTTACTAGACAGCCGTTCATCTATGTATTCCTTAAACTAGACTTATTACAAGTCATAAGTCAGGCTTAACATTTTTGAGGTAGGCCAAACTTAAACTCTGCAAAGTCTATTCCAATCTATCTATTCTCACCCCAACACCTTCATCTCAAACCAACAAGGTATGGATAAAAAAGAAAAAACAAGGCGGTATATTTCCTCGGGTGATCATGGCCTTAGAAACTATTACTATGAAAGTTTTCCCCTTTTTATGTAAGCAAGCACCACAAATTTGTAATGAAAAAAAAATTATGACGTGATTTGGAATAAATTAGGAGATAGACAATGTTCGTTAAAATTTCACATGCCTCTTTCATGATATTTGCATTTATCTTCTGTAAAAATAGGCATAGACAATATCAACAAAAGAAAAATATTTATCCCAAGTATATAGTTCAGTTGGCGAGCTAAAAGATAACGAATGAGTGCGCCAAAAGAGTGCAAGTAGGAGGTCTCGGGTTCAAACCTGAGAAACTAACATTCCCCCCATCCCCACTAACCTTGCTTATAAAAAAAAAAAGATACTTCATACCATGTAGCACCGATATCACGAAGGCTCATGATTGCCTTTTATTGGATATTGAGTAAATAACTTGTTGGAAATAGTCAATTATAATTTCCAAGAAAATGAAAATGTGTGGAATTTAAGTGATACATTTCACAAGGTGGGTGAAATGTATCTAAAGTCTTGGAAATGTGGAACAATAAATGTCCACTAAGTCTTGTACATGCATGGAAGTCATGTTCTCTCATATAAATAGAGAGACTTGTGAAAAGACGAGACATCCTCATCCCCATTGGAGAGGTGAGGCATACCCTTAGGGTGATCATATGGAGAGGTGAGAGATCCCCATTTAGAGAGGTGAAGTATTCCTCTTTGGGTGATCATGTAGAGTTGAAGGGTCTCCAACCATGTCCTAGGTAGAGGAGAGTGCCGGTGATCATTTGTTGTGAGATATGAGTGTTATCATTCCTTGTAACTCTTAGAGTGAGAAAAGTATTGTAGGGTGATACACAAATTGGGTTTGGCAACTAATATTGTAATCATGTTTGAGATAATGAATGAATTATGTTGAGATGTCCCGTAGACATAGGCAAGATGTTCTGAACCACGTAAATTATTTGTGTTCTTCTCACCTTTATTCTTGCAGTGTATTTATCTATATTTCCTCAAAGATCATTGGGTGTGTGGGTAATCCGTTAACATGTGCGGTTTTGCCCAACAGTGGTATCATAGCAGTTTCCCCCAATAGTGGTATTAGAGCTGTTTTCCTCAACAAAACTCTACTAAAAAAATGGACATAAAATCAACTTCTCATTTCACTCCAAGCCTGATCACGTTGTTTCAATCAAATTCACTACAACTTTTATTTGGAACATATAGCAAAGCTGAAAACAAAATTGCACATACCATTATTTTGAGTAATAGTATTTGGTAAGTGCATTGTAACCACTAAAATGTTTATTTGAATTGTGAATACAAGTTAATTTACTAGATATATATTTCATTTATAAAATTTGATCACTCCCATAGCAGAAAAAGCACAATAAACAACTTCAAAATTAGAAAATCCAGAGCTTTTGCATAAATTCTCGAATTCTTTCGCTGTTCTTTCACTTCCACCACCCAAAAACATGAGGTTGTCATAGCTAGCTAGTTACCAACTTATCTCTTTCCATTGATTGAATTGCTTGAGGCATAATTAATTCCACAACAATCACTTTCCCGTTTTGTGGCAAAGCTTTGTAGCAATTACGTAAAAATTTTAAACATTTTTCATCAGACCAATTGTGCAAAACAGCCAACAAATGCAATTAATAGAAATTGTTAATGTACATATATATTATGAGGAGAAAAGCATAATCACAATTCAAGATAAGATAATATATGATGGTGTTTTAACTAACCTTCAATATTATGACATCACCTTTTGGAATATTTTCAAACATGTCACCTCCAATATGTTGTATCCCTTCAAAGAATTTACCATAAATCCCCAAAATACCCCTAGTTTTTAGTAAAAAAAAATATTTTTTTTAAAAATTTCTGGAAATACACATATTTCCGGAATGCAGAAATATGTGTTTTCCGGAAATACCTAAAAAGAGATATTTCCGGAAGCCATTTTTGGCTTCCGAAAATACATCTTTTTAGGAATTTCCAGAAAACACATATTTCTACCTTCCGGAAATATGTGTATTTCCGAAAACTTTTAAAAAATATTTTTTTTTAAATTAAAAAAATTTATGCAAAATAATTAAATGTAACGAAACTTGCTAAACTAATAAACAATAATAATCAGTATTAATACAGTAAAAATAAAAAATAATACAACTAAATTTCCAAAAGCTGTAAAGCAGCCAACAGACTATCATAGACATCCCCAGGAATGCCGTCGACTGCCAAAAGACTATCATAGGCATCCTGGACATGCCTAGCTACTCTCTCCCTGGACTCATAGGGAAGTGGACCAACATCCTCTCTAGGCGAAGGCGGAGCTGGAGTCCGGCGGGGAATGGACACCTGGAAGTACCATGGTAGGTACTCGTCATCACAAGCAACCTGGACGGGTGTCCGTCGACCGTTGTCCCTGAAAGCCCGCGCTGGGGACTGATAGAACATCAGCTGCTGTACTATGCCCTCCCGAGATGGACGTGGGCCCTAAATAGGTGGATCAGGAATCTGCTGGACATATCCAAACTACCAACGGACCCTGTCTGGCATATAAGTCACCGCCACATCCCCCCACAGCAGCCAACCTCTGAATAATGAAATGTTGTGAAACAGGAGGTACTGTCTGTGGTCGTCCCAGGGGCTCCATATGACCTGCTCCCTCTGCAAGTCATCCAGCAGCTGCCGAAACTCCGAAAGCTTGACACTATCACACTTCTTGTTCGCCCACCTGCTGCAACGTGGAAGTTCACTGGCACCGAAGTCTTTCCGCACCACGATGGTAGGGAAATACTCATATATCCAGCACTAAAATAATAAAAAAAAATAAATAAGTAATTATATAAATAAAAGTAATTAAAAAGAAATAAAAATAATTAATTAATTAATTAGTTACTTGCAGCAGAGAAGCGTATCTGCCAATCTGCGACATCTCCCAGTAACAAGCATCATTTAGCTGCTCGTAGAGAATAGCTAGAGCAGCTGGACCACAAGCCCGCTGGCCACACAGGGCAAAGTCCGAAATAAGAGTCACCCACTTGACAGGGACAGATGTGTGACTCTTGTCGGCAAAAATAGTGCTGCCTAACAAGTGTAGTAGATAGCACCGTGCCGCCTGATCAAGATGGCCGCGCTCCATGTTCTATGTGTATGCGGCCATCAAGAAAGAAAATCGGAATGCCGGTCCCCTGTTGAACTGACACTCTGCCCAGCAGGCTGTGTGGTCAATGCCCAGCAGGTCAACTGCCAGCCCGAATAGCATTGGCAGTGTCAAAATGTGGCCGATGCGCCAACGGTGTGCCGATGAGCGGAAAGTGGAGCAACGCGGACACATCGTCCAACGTCACTGTCATCTCCCCCCACGTAAGAAGCCTCACTTTGATTCATCTCGTAAGAAGCCTCACTTTGATTCATCTCGTGGTGGCCACCAGGGCCAAGGAGAAGGAGGTTCCGGAGATACTATCACTCACAACCATCAGGGCCAACAAGCGGGTTTTAAACAACAAAATAGTCAGGTTAGCCAGACTGCTAGCTCTAACCAGGGATGCGGTACTTCACAACATCATGTGTCTTCTAGTATGACCCCAGTTACTTGTATCACATGTGGGAAGACGCATGCTGGTCCTTGTAGGAAAAGATCCAAAGGATGTTATCAGTGTGGGAAAATTGGACACTTTGCAAGAAAATGCCCTACATTATCTACTCAACCTTCTTCTAGTGGGGTAGCGATACCAGTGGCTACAGGGAGACAAATTGCTTCTAGAATTCAAGGGTCTGGTAGTTCTCAGCGTGGTGGCAGGGGGTCAGGAGGCAGAGGCCAAGGACAGGTTGGTGGTGGATAGGCTCGTGTGTTTGCTTTGATTCGTCAGGATGCCCCGACATTCAATGCTGCTGTGACGGGTATGCTTCCTATATGTTCTCAAGATGCACATGTTTTATTTGATCTCGGGGCTACACACTCTTTTGTATCCCCATTATTTTCTTCTTGTCTTGGTAGAGAACCATCACTTTTAGATGAGGCTTTGTTAGTGGCCACGTCTATGGGTGATTGTCTTTTAGCTAAGTCTGTGCACAGATCTTGTGAAGTTTTGATTGAAGATCAATCTTTGTTGGTAGATCTAGTAGAGCTTGACATGGTAGACTTTGATGTGATCTTAGGCATGGACTGGTTGGCTTCTCATCACGCTACTTTCGATTGCCATGATAAGAGGGTAAAGTTTGATATGCTAGGAAAACCAGCTTTTGTTTTTCAGGGTGACCGAAATTGGTTATCGAGCAATTTAATTTCAGCTGTAATGGGAAAGTAATTGCTTATGCCTCTAGACAACTTAAGAAGCATGAACAGAATTACCCTACACATGACTTGGAGATGGCAGCAGTGGTTTTTGCTCTCAAAATTTGGAGGCCCTACTTATATGGTGAAACATGTGAGATTTATACTGATCATAAGTCTTAAGTATATTTTTTAGCAGAAGGATTTGAATTTGAGACAGAGAAGGTGGATGGAACTTCTGAAGGATTATGATTGTACAATATTTTATCATCCTGGAAAGGCAAATGCAGTTGCTGATGCTTTGAGTAGGAAGTCCATGGGTAGTTTTGCACACATAGCTGAAGTTAGGAGGCCAATAGTGAATGAGTTTCAAAATCTTGTAGCTAATGGAGTAAAGTTTAAGACCACACACAAAGATGCATTTGTAGCACATGTTCAAGCTCGTTCTACTCTGGTGGACCAAATTAAAGCAAATCAAAACAAAGATCCTTGCTTGAGTAAGGTTATATATGGAGGATGTGCAAGCAGGAAAAGTTTCAGAATTTAAAGTGGATTCTAACGGTGTTTTATATTTTGGTACTCGTTTATGTGTACCTAATGTCAAAGAATTGAGGAAGAAGATTTTGGAGGAAGCCCACCATTCTTGTTATACCATTCATCCAGGTTCTACCAAGATGTATCAAGATTTGAAAGATTCTATTGGTGGGAAGGGGTGAAGAGAGATGTAGCTGAATTTGTATCTAAATGCTTGGTAAGCCAACAAGTGAAAGTGGAACATCAAAAGCCTGTCGGTTTGCTTCAAAGGATTGAGATACCAGAGTGGAAGTGGGAAAGAATCACTATGGACTTTTGTTGCACCCGAAAAAGTCCCCGAGGGAGAACTTTCCTCGTTTACAACTTTTTTAAAACAATGAAGCCGCCACCAATATTTATTAAGGAAAATATTAGGAAAACCTTTTTTGGAAAGCGATTGATCTTGCGAAACTAGAGAATAGGGTTTCGGGGGTCGGTTACGCGCGGGGAAGGTGTTAGCACCCCACACGTCCTCTCTACTGAGAGGGAACCTTTAATTAAATGTGTGGTTTTAGTGTGTTGACTTGAAAACACTTAATTTTGCCTCTCTACTTCTTATTGAAAAATTCTTAATGAAAATCTTTATTTATTATGAAAAAAGGGGGGGGGGGGGGGAATGGGTTTTTAGAAAAAAACGCTTGACGGGACATGGCCCGCTCCTACGTATCTCCCGGTGCGATGGAGAACTCAAAGCTACGTAGTTCTTCTTTGTCTTTTTGAAGAGTTTTTGTTTTTTATCTTTTTTAGTGAGTTTTTGAAATAGGACGAGCATTAGCGATGATAGTCAAACGAACAAAGGTTCTGATGGACTATTGATAACAACTCGTTTTTATTATCTTTTTTGAAAGTGATTTTCGAAAGAGATTGATTTGCACGATGATCAAACTAACAAAGGTTATGATGGATCATCGTTTATTACTCTTATGAGAAAAGGACATTGCCACTAATAGCTAAACGAACAAAGGCTCTGATGAGCTACTAGCAACAATGGGTTTGAAAATGATTCTTTTTTTTTTTTATGAAAATAACCCTTTTTCTTTGGTTAAATGCTAAATTTTTATTGCTGTGCTTAACGAGAACGTGTCTCGCTCCTACGTATCCCAAGTGGGAATCAAAGCTACATAGTTCTAGGTAGCTTTAAAAAATGAAAATCTTTTTGATTAGGTTTTGGAAAATGAAGAGCATTCGTAATTATCGAACTAACAAAGGTTATGATGGATCATTACTAATAACTCTCTTTGAAAACGCCTTTTGAAAATGAAAGCTTTCATGATGATCAAACTAACAAAGGTTATGATGGATCACCACTAATAACTTGTTTTGATTCTTTGATGCTTAGGAAAATGCTTTTTGAAGTTGAGAGCGTTCATGATAATCAAACTAACAAAGATTATGATGGATTATCACTAGTAACTGGCTTTATGCTTATGAAAACACAATTTTGAAATTGTGGCTTTCATGACGATCAAACTGACAAAGGTTATGATGGATCGTCACTAGTAACTGTTTTTATGCCAAGTTGTTAGAAGTGAAAACAATGAATGCAAGAAAGTTTTTGTAGGTTCAAGCATAACACAATCATTGGAATCAAACTATTAAGCAACAACATTTGAATTCATTATCAAGGATTAAGCCTAAACTACACATATTAGATCACAACACATAGATAGGCAAAGAGGGAAGTTGGACTATGCATTTAGCAAAGAATGCAAGAATAGGTAAGATAGCACCTAAATGCACATCTAGTGGAAGATGTAAGGGAGGAAATGAACCTATCTAAGCATTGATAATATTCTATGTGAGTAGACAAAGGAGTTGTAAGCACAAGTGAACTCAAAAGAGTAGTCTCAACTATGATCATTGGCAAGGCATAGGCAAGCAAATTATTTCGCAATCAAAGTATCAAAGGATGTTGAATCACTTTGGTCAATCCTCACACTTGAGCTAAGGTGCACAAGTGCACAAGTGTTAATCCTCGTGCCAATAATCAATCTAATTCTTAAGGCAAGTAATTAGGATCAAATCCAAACCCTAGTTTTTATTGAAGTATGCGCATAAAGCTTATTAATGCAATAGGGTAAAAATTCATGAATGCAAGATGGTAAAATGTTTTGAATGAAGGTAAAAATGTTTTATGAGATGAGATGAAAATGTTTTAATGAATGAGGTAAAAAATGTTTTGATGCATGAAGGTAAAAATGTTTTTATGTTTTATGAAATGGTAAAAACTCTTGGTAAAAACTTAATGAAGAGGTAAAAGTAAAATGGTAAAATCTTTTTATGTTTTTTGGTAAATAGTCAACGAATAGGTAAAAACCAAAGTGGTAAAAAGTGAGAAACACAAGGTCTCAATTTGCATTCACTTATCCAAGATCAAATGACCAAAATCCAAGCAAACAAAGATGCACAAAAAGCCCTTTTGGCCGAATGCAACATTACCAACAATCATCTCTTTTATTTCTTACAAAATTAACAATTGACACATGAATTAACACAAAATGAAAACTCTAATCTAACATGCAAATTTCTAAGCTAAAACATCAACCAAATCACATTTTTATTCACATGGAAATCAAGGATTACAAAACACAACAATAACCCTAATTTTTCTAGGCAAACCCGAGGGCTATATGGCATGAAATCAACCCAAAATTTCACCTCAACTCATGAAACAAACAAGAAAATACACGATCCCTAAAAAACAAACCAAGGCCGAGGCAAAATAGCATGAATATGAGTATTTTATTGATGAAAAATGATGCAAATATGAGTGAACATGCAAGAATACACAAGAATAACTCCTCTAATGCCAAGGGGTCACTTCAAACACCCAATCCTACCAATGGGCTTGTCCAATAATGTTTGAAATGCCCCCTCAAAGCAACAAACGCAAAATAGAAGAGTTGGAATGAGTAGAAGAGAGATTATGCAAGAAAAACTAAATATGAGATGCAAGGTTTCAAGGCTTACCTCAAAATCACAAAGAAATGAAGAAGGAGATGATATAAGCTCAAAATAAACTTGGATCTACCCTTGAACACACGAAATCCTCTTTATCTTCATAATTTGATGATGCAACCTTGAAGAGAATGGAAGAAATGATGATGATCTAACAATAAATGGAAGATTTGATGGTGATTTTTGAAGAAAATATATGGAGGAGAGGTGGAGGAGCTCACGGCCAAGAAGGGAATTGGGAGGAGAAGATGGTGTGCTAGGTTTTGTGTAGGAGAAATGAGCAAAAAGTCGTGAGTGAAGAGCTAAGCAAGGTATATATAGGAGGCAACTAGGTATAAGGGTATTTTAGTCATTGTGCTTTGAATGTGCTCTAGGATTGGATTTTAATTTTTAATCAAGGGTTGAGATTGATCATCACATGGATTGAGGACTTTGAAGAAGCACAAAATGAGAGTGAGATGAATAGTAACCCGAGTACTATTCATTTGGCCTTGGTGACCAAGTTTTGCTTGGTTGTCATTTTGTACTATTGTACTATTATGAGACCACTCCCCTTTCTTTCATTTTTTGATTATTCCTTTGAAGATAATTCCATAAAATCTAACCATTTTGGGCCACATACTAGGAATATTAGGAGGATGTCAACATTATGAGATCACCATGACCAAAAATGTCACAAAAATCCCATCTTGTATTATTTGAAGAATATTCCCTTTTGATACCTTTTTTGAATTTGAATTTTTTATAACACACATGCATGCATGCGCAACATGTGATGATCAAGAAGGGATATGCCTCAAATAATTTCCTATAATATTGCACAATGATTTTTGATTAGAAATCTTCCTAATTTTATAAATGACCAAAATACCCTTTTACCCAAAAACCTTATTTTTTTGCCCCTAAAATGCAATTCCACTCTAAAAATGAATTTAAAACCCTAAAATGACTTTCAAAATCTAAAATGCAATGCATGATACTCTTCTCACTCTTCAAAATGATGTCTCACCTCTTAATTTATTAATTTTTTGTGGAAAATTAGGGTTTCGATCTTATGCGGACAAAATTAGGGTATGACAACTTTGTGACGGGGTTACCTAGGACCTCAAGAGGTTATTACTCAGCTTGGGTAATTGTGGATCGGTTAACAAAGTCTGCGCACTTTTTGCCCGTGAAAACTACCTTTTTGGCAACTGAATATGCTAAGCTTTATATAAAGAAGATAGTGTCCTTGCATGGCATACCATTATCTATAATATATGATCGAGGACCTCAATTCACATTTCTTTTTTGGAGATACTTTCAAACTGCTTTAGGAGCTCGGTTGGATTTGAGCACTGCTTTCCATCTTCAAACAGATGGCCAGTCCGAAAGAACAATAAAAATCTTAGAAGATATGCTTCGTGGGCGTGTGCTAAATCTTGGAGGGAGTTGGGATCAATATTTACCTTTGATGGAATTTTCTTATAATAATAGTTATCAATCTAGTATTCAAATGGCACCGTTTGAGGCATTGTATGGAAGACGTTGTAGATCACCGATTGGTTGGTTGAAGTTGGAGAGTCTAAACTTGAAGGTCCGGATTTGATTCAAGAAGCCATTGAGAAAGTCAAGGTAATTCGAGACCGTTTATTGACAGCTCAAAGCAGATAAAAGTCATATGCAGATCGAAGGCGACGACCTCTAGAGTTTAGTGTTGGAGAGCATGTGTTCTTACGTGTGTCTCCAATGAAGAGCATTTTGAGGTTTGGAAGGAAGGGTAAGCTAAGTCCGAGATTTATCGGACCTTTTGAGATTTTAGAGAAAGTGGGGCAAGTGGCCAACCGTCTAGCCCTTCCACCTGATCTTTCAAGTGTTCACCTAGTATTTAATGTATCGATGCTTCAGAAGTATGTTTATGATCCCTCTCATATTATTCAACACCAGTCAGTACAACTTGATGAAAATCTCAGCAATACGGAGCAGCCTGTAGCTATAGTGGACAGATGCATTAGGTGCCTGCGGTCTAAGGATATTGCTTCTGTAAAAGTTGTTTGGCGAGGATCGGGTGCTGAGGAGAAGACTTGGGAGCCAGAGTCTATTGTAAGCGAGAAGTACCCTCACTTGTTTGAAACCCAAGGTTAGTATGACTTTAAGAATTCGATGACAAATTCTCTTTTAGGGAGGGGGGGGGGGGAGAATGAAACAACCCGTTTCATTAAGTTAGTTTTAAAAAAATAAGAATAAATCAAACAAAAAAAAGAAAGAAAAGAAAAGTGAAAACAAGAATATAATAATATAAGTGTGGGGTGGGGTCGTGTCCAACAACAACAGCACCCCCTTTCATTTCTTTTACTCTCTTTCACCCACTCTTCTTTCCTCTTCTCTCCCGTAACCACTCTCTCTTTCCCTCTTCTTCTTCTTCAACATCTATTGTCTCTCCTTACATGTAGAATTTCATTCTCCTCTCTTCACCATAACTTTACATCAACTAGGATTGCAAGCTTGAAAATGATACCTTGAATTGGAAGTGGAAATACCCAATTTTTTGGGAATCTTTCTCTTTGGTGTTAGTAAGGTAAAACTCTACAATCTCTTAAATTAAGAGTTGATAATTAGCATAAATGAGTAGTGAGTGACGGTATTGGGTAGTAGAATGTGTAAATTGCAATTTTTTGAGCTTCTTTATGAAACCCTAGGTTCAATAATTTGGGGTTTTTTGAAAAATTAGTGTTACTTGATGTGTTGCATGACTTTTAATAACTTTCTAAAGGTTTGAAATTATTATATTGATGCTCAGATTCAGTGCAAGTTACTCCGGTGGTTCCTCCCGAAGGCAATGGAAGCGATCTAGCTCACTCTTCGTAGTTGTGAGTAACTAATTTACAATGTGGCAATTTTTATATATCTAATTTCTTTATGGGAGAAGCAAAAAAATTTTCTTAAGTAGATTTTATTCCCAAATATGAGTTGAAAAGTATTTCTATTTTATGTGTTTTGTTTTGTTGTTGTTGCTGTTGTTGGATCCCATTAGCTACAACGAAGAGATAATGCAGCCTATATATGAGCTAAATGCTCATAGCCCTTTTAGATTACCATTTTGCCGTGACGAAGAGATAATACGGCCTATGACTACCGTTTGCCACGACGAAGAGATAATGTGGTCTATGTGCACATAGTAGATAGCTTATCTTGTTTGTCATGTTTTTTGATATGAGACATGTTGAAGAAGTATGATACTATGATTGTTGTACATATATATATGTACATGATAATATTGTTTTCCATGTTTATTTCGTTTCTTGTATAAAAATCGTGTTTGATTGGAAACAACTCGTGCCATATTTGCTTCTCCTTCCTGTCCACTTGTTTATTGTGCTTTCACTGAGTCTTTGTGACTCACCCTATCATTTCTTTATTGTTTTTTTTTTTCAGATTTGCAGACATTAGGATAAATTGTCCTTTGGGATCTACGGTTCAACCCAGGACTTGTTGCATTTTGGGTAGGCCTCATCTTTAGCGATAACTATTATCTTGATGACTTCGGTACGATGCAGCTATAGGAATAGGAACTTTTGTGTGCAGAATGGTCTATGGTCAAATAGGAATTTTGTAAAGTTATATAACTGCTTCTTATTTTGAACCATATTGACAAAATTGTAATTATAAGATGAATGCTTTGGCTGTTATGTTCTGGATATATAATTCATAATTATGCAGGTTTATTTGTCTATGGAATGTCCGAGAAATAGATGAGACTCTGCTGAAATTTTTTTTGTAGATATTTTGTAACCTTAAAAGTGTGTTAGACTTGTCAAGCTTATGACGTGTTGGTCTTAGCTTGTGTGCCGGTCATGGCCTAACGGTGGGTTGTGACACATAAGATCTTGCAGCCCTAGCTAAAGTATGAGCAGCAAGATTAGCTTGTCTCCGGATAAAGCTAACCTGAAAGCTTAGACAACTAGATAATAAGTTCTTACAATTGGTTACTATGACACCAAACTCGTTATTAGGAATCGAGGAAGCCTTTCAACCACTCACAACCGGTAAACAATTCAGCTCTATGGTCACCAATGCAATCCCATCTCCCTAAGCCAAAGTAAAGCATTCCAAAGCCCAATTGCCTCCGCTTCTTGCGGTGTTGGATTACCATTAAAATACATGTTTTACCTTTCACAAAGCTACCTGTTGAGGACCTTAAACACATGCCAATACCATATTGATTCTCCCTAGCAAACAACGCCGCATCAACGTTACATTTAAGCATCCCGTGCACTGCCCAGCTCCATTCATGTAGATAATCAAGCGCACCACATGCAGCTTGTTGAACCTGTTGTACGTTTCCATTCCACACCTTATCATTTCTTCTCCTCCATATAACCCATATCATGGACGCAAATTGTCTCAACTTTGGTTCACAAAGCATCTGCATAATGCTGAAAAAACACGAACAAAAATCAGCAGCAGCTTGCATCGCATTACTCACTTCAGTCCACAAACCGCAAGCCTCCATACCTTCTGTGCTTCTGCACAAGAAAAGAATACATGCCATTCAGTTTCAGATTCGTTATCACATAGAGAGCAGCGACTTTCACACTCGACATGCCTACGGATTAAATTATTTCGAGTTGGAAGACAACCTCGTGCAAGTCTCCAAAGAAGAAGCTATATTGGAAGCAAAAGAGAGTTCATATGGCATGCTAATACATCGTTGCCAAAAAAAACGACAAATGCGAATGGGCCCATCATTGACATCCCACAATATTCATATTATGGTGCATTTAAGGAATTATTTGCTAAGTGATATAGCTAGCCTCCTTTGCAATGCGATTTCACTATAACTTTAAGAGTATCAAAACACAAATACCGAAAGAGAAATGCAAATTAGTTTGTATCAAGTCAATAAAAAAACTCATAAGCAAGAGGAAAAATAACCAAAAGCAATTAATGCATTTTATCAATCAATACCAATGAAACAATTCCAACCGAATATATATGTGAAGCAACCAAACACGTAGAAGGAATGGTGTGTGCATTTTACAGATAATTAACACCTCCGTATTTATACTGTCGATCCGGTGCTCCCGAGTTCGATTCACGTAATAGACAAATTTTGTGTTGGCCAATACGAAATTTGCTTCTAAGCACATGAGTAGAGATTAATGGTTATTCTTACTAAGTTTCGCCTCTAGTGACTCTTGGAATCGTGTGCATGGCTCCACCAAACATAACCGGTGACATGATAATAAAGAAAATAATTCAGTGACGAAATGTAGATTTAGATTGAGTACAGTTTCGTTTAGATCGCATTAGATTGAAAGTTCTCGCTTTATAAGCTTTAACTCAAGGTTCCAAACCCTAATTTCTTAATTTGCGGGGTGAAGATGAATGGGAGGAAGAGAAAAGAGGAGAGAGAGGGTGGAGGGAGAGAGATGGAGAGTGAAGAGAGAGAGAGAGGTCGCAATAGTGGTGATGGTGGCGTGGTGGAGAGAGAGTGAGAGGGTGGTGGTGGGATTTGGAAATAAAGATGAATTTTTTTTTGACAAAAGTGCACTTTGGTCTTTTATGTTTCACCAAAATTCCAGTTTGGTTCTTTAAGTAAATTTTTCCCCAGTCGCTAGTGCCAACAACTAAACAAGCCACAATAGCTATTAACAGCCAGCGTGTCATCCGTTAACATTAGTGGACGGAAAGTTAAAAATTGGACTACTTTGACACAGATTTGAAACATAAAGGACCTTAATGAGAAAAAAAATATAAAAGACCAAATTGACGTATTAGTGAACATAAAAGACCAAAAATACATTTTGACATACGACAGAGTACATCATTAAGTTATTGATTTCATAATTTTACTTTAAACTTGTTAATAGATGCTTATGCTTTTTCCTCTCCTTGTAGGTGAAATGGCTCCTTGTTAATATGTTTAACTATTCCTTATGGTAGCCAATTCTCTACCTCTGGAATTTCTTTGAGCAAGTTGATAAAAGTAACACTCCAAATTTCTTATTAATATTTATATGAATATGTTTATTTTGATAAGTGTTATGACTAGTTTTTCTAATACGTGTGTTTGCTCAGGTGTGATAATTTTATTTGTACTTGTTTTAGTACATAATAATGTAGATTATAATATTATATCTAATTAGGTTGTTTTATCTTTTTGAAAAAAAAATATTACTATTAGAATATGAGTGTTTTAATTAGGAATGATACTTTTTGGGTGTAGGATTGTTACTTTAGTTTAAAAAAAGAGGAAAAAACAAAAAAATAAATAAAAGCAAGAAGCCCATAACACAAGGAATTTAATTAAAATAATAAAACTAAAAAAACAAAAGAAAAATGAAACGTTATAATAAGCTCAAATATTATTTCAAGTAGTGTATGTAACACATGTTAATAACATTTATAACGAAGCTATCCATTATAAGATATCTACCAAACGCTAGTTGTTTGTTCTTGCCAAACAAAACTTTATTCTTACCAAACATACAACTATACAAGTCTGAGGTTAAGATCCATAGTTCCTTACATATTGAGTAGCCTTACACTTGTTTATTTATAAAATTCCATCACCCCTAGAGCAGAGAAAGCACGACAAACAATGTGAAAACTAGTAAAGCCAGAGCGTTTGCATAAACTTTCAAATTCTTTCTCTGTTCTTTCGACCCCACCATCTAGAAACATAAGGTTGTCAAAACTAGTAATCATCTTATTTGCTTCTGTAGACTGAATTGCTTCAGGCATTATGAAATCCACAACAATCACTTTCCCCTGTTGTGGCAAAGCTTCATAGCAATTACTTAGAACTTTCAAACAATTTTCCTCAGACCAATTATGCAGTATGCCCTACAATGATTTATTAACCACATGGAATATGATTAGATGAACATAATCATAATTAATATCATGTAAGGAATATGATTAGATGTCACATAGTCTAGACTAACCTTCAATAGTATGACATCGCCTTTAGGAACACTTTTAAACATGTCTCCTTCAATATGCTCAATACCTTAATGGAAATGATAATTCATATATTAGCAAAATTTATAAGTATGATTAGATAATGCTAGTTGTGCCAATGAAGGTCGTTGGTAAGGAGCTGACTCATATTAAGCAAAGGTGTGGGTTCAACTCCCGCTATCGATGTGATGACCTCTTTGGTGGGCGATCAGTAAATACGAGAGTGATTTATGGTACTAAACATATGTTTAGTATTTGTTATTAAAAGGGTAAAAGGGTCATTTACCTATATATATATATGTATTGCGGCATTTTTTTTCACAAAAAAAATTTTTCGTTCATTAACCACAGATTTGTACCACAATGGTTAGATGTCACTGACCACAAATGTGCATAGCAATGTTTAGATGCCACTAACCACAAGTATGCATAACTGTGGTTAGATGCCAATGGTTAGGTGCAACTAATCACATATATGCATAATTGTGGTTAGATGCCACTAATCACAAATTTGCATAATAATGGTTAGAGTGCACCAAAACCAGCCAGGAAATGAGAACGAAGAAGAAGAAGGCAAGGTCAGAAGGAACGCGACAATGCTGTAACAACTCGAGGAAGGGACAATGCTATAACAACTCGGAGGAAGCGACATGCCATAGTGCTCGAAGGGAGCAACAACAAAAAAAAACACACAATCCTCAAAGGAAAAAAAAACATCTCTATGAAGCATTTCAGCAAAAAGCTTGAATGCAATTGGAAAAAAAGGACACCAAAGTCAACAATTTCAGTCAAGAGAGGATGCTGGTCATTTCTCAAGGGTGGATTTATTCTCAATTCACCTTACGATTTCGAATTCATTTCTTCTCCTTCGATTTTCAGTTTCGGTTCTTCATTTGTAATTGTTTCGGTTTCGCGTTCATCTGTTTTGGTTTCGTCTCCTTCTTTGATTTCGTTTCAGTTCTTGATTTCGTTTCAGTTCTAATATTGGATGGTGGCTTGGTAATGATAAAACGAGTGGGGGACGAGAGGGGGATCGGTGGCGACGACGATGCACCGGCGACGGGGACGGGAGGGGGATCGGTGGCGGAGATGCCTCCCTGGCCTTGCGATGCCGAACCTCTCTTTCGTTTCTGGAATGCGTAAGTGTGAATCGGTTCTCTGAATAATGCGTAACTGAAATGTAATGGATGTAAAATGACAACAGCGCCCTTATTCATAATAAACCGTTAGATCAAATTGGATTAATAAAAAAGGGATCCAATGGCTGGAATTAATTTAGTAACAATAACTAAGCAAATTGCTTAATATTGTAAGCCGGAGCCAGTAAATACTTTTGTTAGCACTCAAAGAGCCATGAGGCCTATCCTAACCCTAGTGAGTCCGCAGAACTGAACTCACCTAAACTCTATGTAACCAAAAAAGATAATGACTAGTTGCTTTTGGGTTTCCCTCCCTTCCCACTCTTCCACCTCCCCGTCCCACCTAAAATATCAAAAATACCCCTGTTTAAAATCTCTATTCATCTCCCTTTACACACTCGGTATTTAGGTACCTTGGTACCAAGCAAAATTAGTATCACGATAATAAAACGTCTTGTATCAAGGTACCGAGTAACAAGGATGATAATTAAGATATAAAATTTTAGGATTAAGATGAAAGAGAAACATTTTAATATTTTTCATTGTTATTTTACCATAATTAAGTATCCTCCGCGCACAACTATAAGTAATCTTTCGAACCGACTAAGTCGATAAAGGAAGCAAAGCTCTCTCTAAAAAGTTTTAGCGCTGCTTCACTTTCAATCATACCCATTCAAGAGAGACCTATATCACTTTTGATATATTAGCCATATTTTCCTCAAAAAGAAAATATATATGAAAAAAGGTTATGCGATTTTAATCCTCATATACATATCGGAGGCTTTGCAGCGAACTAGAACTATTAGCTTGAGCCATGTTCCGAGAGACCATAACAGATGCGCAGATTTCTTAGCAAATGAAGGTTCCCGATCGATGGCCGACATGCTCTGGGATCACCCACCGTCGGGACTGGAATCTCTCATTCTGAGAGATAAGCTTGGATCTTAGTTTTTTTCTCTGTTTTTTCTTTTGTCTTTGTCTTTGTTACATTGTAACACCAACAACAAAAAATCCTCATATACATATATATGTTAAGAGATATACCTGGATAAGTTGGAGCTTGTTGTATTACTTGAGGCAAATCAAAATTAATGCCCTTTATTGAAGGATATTTGGAGATTATCATATTCAAACTTTGTCCAACTCCACCTCCCATATCAACTAGCAACGATATTCCTTCAAATCCTCTGTATTTTTCTAATATCTTCTTCATCTCAATTGTGCAAATATTAGCCAGTGCTTTGTTAAAAGTTTTATTCCATGCTAGATCAGACTGTATACCTTGATAAACAGGTATTCCATGAACTTTCTTGTACAAGCCATTATCACAGTCCAGTAGTACCTCCTTAAAATTAAGACTAACAAACATGAAACATAACAACTGAATTAGTCAGATTAATTCCTCAAATTGAAATTCTTAACAAGATGAAAATCATGGCCAACCATTAGGACTTACATTCCTACAAATCATTAAGAGTTAAGTATGTCTTTAGTGCTTATGAAATATGGAGTTTCCATTTTTAGTCTTAAATAAAAAAAAATTCAACTTTTGGTCCTCACTATTATCCGCATTAACACTTTTGGTCATCTTTTCTCTATTCTTTTGGACTTTTAGCTAGCAAATTGTCATGTTAGCACCAGACACGTCACATTTTAATAATTAAGATGTCATATTACCTGACGTGTCAAGTGATTTAACATCCTAGTCATTAAAAATTATGATATGGGCAGTCCAATAGCCATTAAAACTCTAACTTAACGTCAAAGATAGGTGATTTGGCATCTCGACAATTGGAAAGTGTAACGTGACAAGTGCCCGCATGACAGTTCGTTAGCCAGCTGAAATCAACTTAATGTCTAAGACCAAAATTGAAAACGACGATATTAGTGGGGATCAAAATTTAAAGAGAATTTCATTGGGGACTAAGAAAGAAAATCCTGTATTTTGTAGGACTAAAAATATATTTAACCCTATAAGTTGGAATTCTTTCTGGGAACATTACTTACAATGCATCTACAACGGTTCGGTGACACAAAAATGTTGAGAACAAAGCCACAGAGCCATTCTTCTCATCATTAACAAAGTATTTACCAGCCAATGATAGCTCATAAACTCTTACATTCACACCTTCATTTGTGTGAATAGAACAATTAAGAAGATCATGACTTGCAAGCAAACACAGCATACGATCAAGCCTTCTAGGCAATTCTATGTGCTGCTGAGTTGAAATTTGTGAGGCAATCTGAGAAGCTGAGAAACCAGGTGAGGTTCCCTTAGCTATGATCTCAAACAAGTTGAGTTCAATTGCAGCATTCAATACTGCACTAAAAATCATTGGACCTACAACAAAGCTGCAGAGCAGAAAGACATGCATCATTGTTATCTTCTTGAAGAGGTGAACATTTTGGAAGAACATGAATCTCTTCATTGATAGAACCCATGGTTAGTATCTTTTAGCTTTTGTCTTTCCTTTGCATGTTAATAACATGCTTCTTTATAGTCTACCATATATCATATATGCATTGCACTTACTTGGCTACGTGTCTGTTGCTGAGGTTTGTTTCTTTAACGTTTCCTACTTCAACAGGAAATGACAAAGATATATATGTATATATAGAAGATTATATTTTTTGGTGAAGTGCTATATAAGATTATTTATGAATGATTCATACGTCTTTTGCTTTTGGCAATATATATAGTACGTTTCTTTCCAAGTATATATGAGTTGGCATCGGAATTTTTTATATAAAATGATCATAATTGCTTCGGCCGGCTAAGAGAAATGTTTTTTTTTTTACGCCCAAATCTTATACCACAACAATAAATATAGCTATTACAGATGAACCACGATACCGTCAGTAAAAGTTTAGTTACCGCTCGATGTGGCTGTCAATACTGAGTGAAAGATATCCAAATTCATACTGAGGGGGTTACCGACGGATTTGGCCGTTGGTAGTGAGCACACTACAAGAATAAGTCAATATTGCTACGAAAGTTTCCCACGGACAACTACCCGTCGCTAATTTGCGACGGGTTTGCGACGGAAAGTGAATTTGTGCGTTGGCGGTAACAATCCCGCTCATAATTTGCGACGGGAAGACATTTGCGTCACTAATTTGCGACGGAAACAGATGTTGGTCGCAAATTTGCGACGGAGGGTTCGTCGCAAGCCCGTCGCAAATGTTAATAATAATTTTAATTCGCGCACCACTCTCGCTAAGCCCTATTCTTTCTCAAATCAGTTTCATTTTCTCTTATCTTTCTCACACTCCCTCTCCTCACGCAGTCCCCCTTGTAGCGACCGAAGAATCCGAGGGAGGGATTCTTCGTTGTTTTTGAACAATGGAGTCGCCATCAATATTTATTTTTAGGAAAACATTGAAAAAAACCTTTGTTTTTGGGTTCGGGGGTCGATTAAGTGCGAGGAAGGTACTAGCACCCCGCAACATCCTAAAAAGGTTACCTTTTAACTTAATGTGTAGAAAAATTTGTTTAAAGAAAACATTTTGATTTACCCTTTTTATTATTTGCAAAAAAAACGGAAAGGAAGACTTAATAAAAGTTTTAGTTTTTTGCGCTTGACAGGAGTGGGCCCCTGCTCCTACGTATCTCCGGGTGCGATGGAGAAATCAAAGCTACGTAGTTCTCGGGTAGAAAATATTTGTGTGTTGGTATTTTTTATTTTTGAAAAGTTTGCGAAAACTAGAGGCCGTTCATGGTGACCAAACAGATAAATCCAGAGTGGTCGTCATTAATGGCTTATTCGGAAAAGAAGGTATTTACAGCGTTCAAACGGGCGGGGCCCAGAGTGACTGTTATAAATACCCGGTTTGTGATCGAGCGTTTCGTTCGAAAAAATGCTTACTGGGAAGCGTGATTTTTTTTTTAGAAAAAGGGAGTTGAGATTACGTTTGTTTTCTATTAACTGAAAATTTCTTGAAGTTTAAGCGGGTGTTTGCGATGATCAAACGAATAAATTCAGAGTGATCTACTAATCCGCTGTGAAAAAAAGAAGGTTAGTCCTAACGGTCAAACAAGCTAGGCTCAGAGTGACCATTAGTAACAACCTATTTTTTGTGTGAGTATGGTTGTTTGAAATAAAGAAAAGCGGTTTGGAAACATTGCGGTGTAAATAGAAGCGAAAAGTGCGACGAGAGGGGGTGCAAGTAGCATTTTGACGCTAAAAAAAAATGGTTGCCGGGGGTGCAAATAGCGTTTTGACGCTAAAAACGGTTGATTGGTTTATTTTTACTTTTTGCTATTTGACTAAATTACTCCTCATTTTTTTTTTGGGAGAATGATTATTATTAAGTGACCATTAGTAACCACCTATTTCTTTTTATGTTAGCAAAATTGTTTGAAAGAAAGAAAAGCGGTTTGGAAACATCGCGGTGTAAATAGAAGCGAAAAGTGCGACAAGAGGGGGTGCAAGTAGCATTTTGACGCTAAAAAAAAATGGTTGCCGGGGGGCGCAAATAGCGTTTTGACGCTAAAAACGGTTGATTGGTTTATTTTTACTTTTTGCTATTTGACTAAATTACTCTTCATTTTTTTTGGGAGAATGATTATTATTATTACCCTTTTTTTTAAAAAAGGATAGTGATATTAGTAACCAATTATTTTATATAAAAAAAATTTTAATATTTTGAAAGGGACTTTATTTTAATCCGAAAATTAGTAACTAATTGTTTTATATATAAAAAGGGAACACATTTTTTTTAATATTTTAAAAAAGGGGTTTATTTTAATCCGAAAAATACAGCAATATATATAGAAAAGGAATTTAAATGATAGACAACAACAATAAAAAAAACAGCAACAATTAAAAATAAAACAAAACAGCAACAATAGTAACAATTTTAATAAGAAAACAGCAACAATTTAGTAACAAATAAATAAATACATAAAAACAGCAATCAGTATATATACAAAAAAAAACATTACATATTTTTTAATATTTTTAAAGGGGCTTCATTTTAATTCGAAAATACAGCCACATTTTTTAGAAAAAAAAAACAGCAACAATATTTATAAAACAACAACAATAAAATAAGAAAAAAAGCAACAATTTAGTAAAAAAACAGCAACAAAATAAAAAAAACAACAACAAATATATATACAAAAAAAACAGCAACTACATTAAATAAACAAAAACAGCAATAACATAAGTAATGAGAAAAGCAACAATATTTACATGAAAGAAAAAAAACAGCAACAATGAAATAAAAAGCAAAAAAAAACAATAATAATGTATTAAATTCGAAAATTACATTATGGTACCTTAAGGAAAAAACTTGGCAATGTTGGGAAGAACCTCTTCCCGGATCTCCTTAATACAACAAGATTTTTAAACTAAAAAAAGAAATTGGAAGGAGAAGGAATTTAAACTAAAAACAGTGAACAAATCTCACCATTTTTTTTCTAAAGATCTATACTTTCTCTCTTTTTTTTTGCTCTGAAAAAAATTTTCTCCTCCCTAAAAACCGTGGTCATGGCCCCTATTTATACAAGAAGGACTTTTTTTTTTCTTTTTCTTCATTTTTCTTCTGACTGTCTCACCATACCTTGTACAGTGTTTCTCTTTTTTTGACTTGAAAAAAAGCTTGATATGATGGAGAGATGTAGAGATTTCGTGATGGTTGATGAAGGTTTATGAGAGGAGGGGTCATGATGGTTTGTGTGTGAGAAAGAAAAAAAATCCGTGAGTGTGTGAGAGAAGAGGAATGGGGGCGTGAAAGGAGGAGAGCCATGTGAGGGAAATGAGTGTGTGAGTGTGGAAGAGAGAGAGAGACGTGGGTGTGTAGGAGAGGGATTGGAGAAGAAGGATGAGTGAATGTGAGGAAAAAAAATGAGTGTATGAGTGGTAGGAGAGTGAGAGAGTGCCGTGAGTGTGTGAGAGAGGAAAGAGGAAGGGAAAGAGTGAGTGTGTGAGAGAGGAGTGGGAAGCGTGAGATAGGAGAGTGATGTGAGGGAAGTGATGTGAGTTAGGGTTTGGTGAAGGGGAGTGTGGGTTTCAAGGAATGGGGAAGTGGGAATGCAAGTTTCAAGGAATGGGGAAGTGGGAATGCAAGTTTCAAGGAGGGAAAAGAGGGAAAGGTGGCCGAATTTTAGGGAGGAGAGAGGGAAGTAGCCGAATTTTTTAGGGTTTGGAAGGGGTGGAATTCGAATTAGGGTTTAGTTGGAGTGGGTTGGATGGAGTTGGGTTAGGGTTAGATGGATGGGTTAGGAGGGAGTTGGGTTGGGTTTGCGAATTGGGTTAGGGTTTGGGTGGAGGAATGGGATTTAAATGGCCCAATCCTGATTGCACCTCTATATATTTTTTTACAGACCCCCCCCCATTTTCTCCTTTGCCTATTTTGTTTTGACACTTCTAATTATTATTTTTTTCAAAAATTAAAACTTGTAGCAAACTAAAAATAAAATAATACATGACATGAACATAAAAATGAATATTATTTTTATTAAAAATAAATAAAATTTCTTATTTTTGGATAGGACAAAATTAGGGTATTACAGCTGCCCCTCTTTATTTATATTTTGCTAGGAAATCGGAGGGGTTCCAAATTTCTTGAGGAAAATAGAAATAAAGATAGAAAGACACTAATTTTGTCCGGACTGAGGTTTTTTTTTTGTTTTTTTTTTTTGAAACTTATGAAAACTGGGTTGCTTTAGACAGAAAGTAAATAGGGATCGCTGGGGATCTGAAGGATCGCTGGGGATCTGAAGGAGCACTGGGGCTCTGAAGGTCTAGTTCAAAATCAATGCTTGGCGCATCGACTTGCGTTCGACTGAGGGACCGTCGGGGTCTGAAGGGCATGCCTAAGCCTGAGGGACCGATGGGTCTGAAGGAGCGTAACTAGCTTATGGTACTAGTAATACGGTCTGGGGGTGGCCTTTTTCGAGCGGCCATTAGGGTTAATCAGGTCCGGAACTGATATAACCACGAAGGACGTGCACTGTGTTTTTTAGGCGGACACAGCTAGTCTGAAGGGCCTGGGGCCGGATGATCCGTCGATTGCTCGATAACGCGACGTGCGATCTGGATTGAAGGACCATGGTTGGTCTGAAGGAGCGCCTGGGCTCTGAAGGACCGCTGGGGGTCTGAAGAATTGGTGCTAACGACACAAAATAAAATTATCTCAACAGACACTTGCAATGAATGATGCATGCGTGCATGTAGTTAAATAATTGATGACATGATGAATGAAATGTGGAATGATTTTGTTTTTGGCTTTTGTTCTTGGCTTTTTTTTTCTTTTTTCATTTTCTTTTCTTGCTCTTTTGCTCTTTTTGCTCTTTAGCTCTTTATTGACTTTGCTGGCATCGTCAAACTCGCATGACTCTTGACGTGGGATACGAGGGTTGCCTCAAGCAGTGGTGCCAAAGTGCGGGTTATTAAGATTTGCTGAAGTGATTATGCATTTGTCCTTTTTGCAACTTTATGAGAGATCATCTCTTTTTTTGTGATTTTTTAGAAATTTCGCAATGACTATAATGCTTGTGATCATGCACATGTTCCGTAATTCAGTATCGTCTACCATGAACGTTATTTTTACGATAATAGGGAAATGAGAGAATAAAGGAAGTGTTTAATATTCAAATGGAAAACAAACGCGCAGAAGGTCGCGCTGGCTGAAAATTACATTGGGAGTTTAAACTACAAAAAGAAAGAGAAGAAAAAAAGAAAACAAGGAAAGCTGATCCTTTGATTGTTTGTATCTTTGAAGTAATAACGCCGATCGCCCATTAACACAACTATGAGCATTCATCATCCAACTTTCGGAGGTATTGACTGCCTTTGTAGCTCAAAGTCCAACTTCTGACCCTAATTTTTGCCTGGACTGCTCTTTAGAGTTTTCAGTCCACCGGGTCGCTCTAAATTTTGCCTAGGCCGCCCTTTCGGGTTTTCGACCTAGCGAGCTTATTTTTGCTTGGCTCATCTTTCTCTTTTTTCCATATATTTCTTTAGGCATAGTACTTCTTAACTGCGTCCGAGTTCACTGGGAGTGGGAGGTCTTCACCGTCCATGTTTGTGAGAATCAATGCTCCTCCAGAGAATGCCTTCTTTACCACATAAGGTCCTTCATAGTTAGGGGTCCATTTTCCACGGGAATCCTTTTGGATAGGTAACATCTTCTTGAGCACGAGGTCTCCTTCTTGAAACTGGCGGGGGCGCACTTTTTTATCATAAGCCCTTTTCATTCTTTGTTGGTACAACTGCCCATGACACAAAGCAACTACCCTCTTTTCTTCTATGAGGTTCAACTGATCCAGACGAGCTTGAACCCATTCTGCTTCCTCCAATTTTGTTTCCATTAGCACTCGCAGGGAGGGTATTTCCACCTCGATGGGAAGAACTGCTTCCATCCCATATACTAGTGAGAATGGTGTTGCCCCTGTTGACGTGCGGATAGAGGTCCGATACCCGTGCAAAGCGAAGGGCAACATTTCATGCCAGTCCTTGAAGGTCACTACCATCTTTTGCACGATCTTCTTTATGTTCTTATTTGCTGCCTCAACTGCCCCATTCATCTTTGGACGGTATGGGGAGGAATTATGATGCTGGATTTTGAAGTCGTCACACAACTCTTTCATCATCTTATTGTTCAGGTTGGTCCCATTGTCCGTGATGATCTTATTTGGAAGACCGTAGCGGCAAATCAAATCTCTCTTTATGAACCTGACAACCACCGATTTTGTTACACTGGCGTAAGAAGCGGCCTCGACCCATTTGGTGAAATAATCAATAGCGACGAGAATGAAACGATGTCCGTTTGATGCCTTGGGTTCGATGGGACCGATGACATCCATTCCCCACATTGAGAATGGCCATGGTGCTGTTAGGACATTCAGAGAGGCAGGTGGTACATGGATATTGCCGGCATAGATTTGACATTTGTGGCATTTTCTGACGTAGTTGAAGCAGTCAGTCTCCATTGACAGCCAGTAGTAGCCAGCCCTTAGGATTTTTCTTGCCATGGTGTGCCCATTAGAATGGGTGCCGAACGAGCCTTCATGGACATCCTTCATAATTCTTTCTGCTTCTTCTTCTGCTACACATCTGAGGAGGACCATATCGTGATTTCTCTTGTAAAGCACTTCCCCATTTAAGAAGAAACCCATTGACAGCCTCCTAAGTGTCCTCTTATCATTCTCGGTGGCACCAGGAGGATATTCTCTGTTTGTGATATAGTGCTTGATATCGTAATACCAAGGTTTACTGTCAGGCTCTTCTTCGATTGCCACACAATGATGTGCCGGTAGGTCTCGGTGTTGGATTCGGATGAATGTCAGACTCTTGTCGTTATTGATATTGAACATTGATGACAGAGTCGCCAAAGCATCGGCCAACTGATTTTCTTCGCGAGGGAGATGATGGAAAGTGATCTCTTCAAATTGTTCAACCATCTTTTGGATGTGATCATGATAAGGAATTAATTTGGAATCCCTGGTTTCCCAGTCACCTTTTGTCTGATGGATGACTAAAGCTGAGTCCCCATATACATCGAGTCTTTTGACTTTCCATTCAAGGGCTGCTTTGATGCCTAGGACGCACGCTTCATATTCTGCAATGTTGTTGGTGCAATAGAAACTCAGTCTAGCGGTAAACGGTACGAAGCGGTTATCAGGAGAGATCAGTACAGCTCCGACCCCGTGCCCGTATAAATTAGAAGCGCCGTCGAATAACATTCTCCACCTTTCGTTGTCCGGAGGATTCCCTTCTACGAATAGAGCCATTATATCTTCGTCTGGGAAATCGCACTGCATTGATTGGTAATCTTCGATGGGCTGGTGTGCCAAGTATTCAGCCAATGCACTACCCTTGATTGCTTTTTGGGTGACATATAAAAGGTCGTATTCAGATAGTAGCATTTGCCAGCGAGCGATCCTCCCTGTGAGTGCGGGTTTTTCAAAAATATACTTGACTGGGTCCATTTTAGATACCAACCAAGTCGTGTGGCTCAGCATATACTGCCTCAAACGACGTGCAGCCCAGGCCAGAGCACAACACGTTCTTTCCAACAATGAGTATCTTGTCTCGCACTCGGTGAATTTCTTGCTTAGATAGTAGCTGGCATGTTCCTTCTTTCCGGATTCATCATGTTGCCCCAGTACACAACCCATTGATTTGTCTAGCACTGTTAGATACAGGATGAGAGGTCTACCCTGCACAGGCGGCATCAGAATCGGTGGATTTTGGAGGTACCTCTTGATCTTTTCAAAGGCTTCTTGGCAATTATCATTCCACTTTGTTTCTTGGTTTTTGCACAAAAGCTTGAAGATAGGCTCGCATGTAGATGTTAGCTGCGATATGAACCTAGAGATGTAGTTCAATCTTCCCAGGAAACCACGAACTTCTTTTTCAGTACTCGGTGCCGGCATTTCTAGTATTGCTCGTACTTTGGCTGGATCTACTTCTATTCCCCTCTGACTAACTATGAAACCCAACAGCTTTCCCGATCTTACACCGAAAGTGCATTTGGCAGGGTTTAATCTGAGTTTGAACTTCCTGAGACGTTCGAAGAGTTTTTGCAGATTGACGATATGCTCTTCTTCAGTCTTGGATTTTGCAATCATGTCATCCACGTAAACCTCTATTTCCTTATGCATCATATCATGGAACAATGCGACCATTGCCCTTTGGTATGTTGCACCAGCATTCTTCAGTCCGAATGGCATTACTTTGTAACAGAAAGTTCCCCAGAGAGTGATGAAGGTGGTTTTCTCCATGTCTTCAGGGGCCATCTTAATTTGGTTGTATCCGGAATATCCATCCATGAAGGAGAACAAAGAGTGTTGTGCTGTGCTATCTACCAGGACATCAATGTGAGGCAAAGGGAAGTCATCTTTGGGACTAGCTCTGTTCAAATCTCGATAATCAACACACATCCGAACCTTCCCATCTTTCTTTGGGACTGGTACAATATTGGCTACCCATTGAGGGTATTTGGCCACCGCTAAAAACCCAGCATCGAACTGCTTCTTAACCTCATCTCGGATTTTCAATGACATCTCTGGTTTCATCCTTCTTAACTTTTGTTTTACCGGCGGGCATTCTGGTTTTACTGGTAACTTGTGCTCGACTATGTTGGGGTCCAGTCCGGGCATGTCTTGGTATGTCCATGCGAAGACGTCAACATAGTCAAACAACAACTTAACCAATTTCTCTCGCTCGCTGTCTTTCAATGTGGTGCCAATGTTAACTTCTTTTTTGTCTTCTTCCGTGCCTAAGTTGATCGTTTCAGTTGATTCCTCGTGGGGTTCGATTATTTTTTCCTCTTGTTCCATCATTCTCATTAACTCTGGAGGGGTTTCCCAATTATCCTCAACATCTTCCTCAGTTTGATTGATGGGGTGATCAAAGTTACAATATGGATTATTGGCGTTGTTATTTTCAAAGACATTTTTTTCGGATCTGCATTGGTGTAAATTAACGGAATAAAAAACGAATGAAAGAAAATAAGAAGCGAATGTAAAAAGCAAAAGGAGAACGAGGGTTTATTGGGAACTGAAATAATGTTGCATTAATATTAATACTGAAAGGAAAACATGCGTGCCCGAATGAAATATCCTAAGGCCTTGGGCAGAGCCAGAGGATTACATTATAGAAACATTACTTTGAACTAAAAACCACAGGAAAATCAATGATCTCCCAATTCTTGAGTCTTTTGTTTGCAGGACAAGGGCGTACAAGACTGACGATGCCTTCTTCAGCGCTTAGATCGTCCTCAACTGCGGCGATCTGATTGGGGTTCAGCATTCCCACACTCCGAAAGCTTTCCTTGATGTCGCAGATGATGATCCTTTTCGTATTTGGCACCCTGTCCTCAAGCCTGGCTAACCTCCGCTCCTTCTTTTCCTCCACAATCCTTCTCTTGTCAGTGCGATTGGGCCGATATCCTATCCCATGCCTATCTTTGTTCTCCTCTGGCTGTATTGGCGTCAGGATCCCCTGTCCGGTTTTTCCCAAGCCTCCTCCAGCTTGGTAGCCTTTTCCTAACATGAACTTAGCAACCATCACGGCAGTCTTGGATAGTTTGGGTTCTAACATAGCAGATGTATTGGTGATTTCCAATGCTTGGAAGGCAGTCTCGAAAGACTCTTCAGCAGCCTCAATGTAACGAGTGGGAGCGGACTTATTTATCAGCATTTCTTCCTCACCGAAAATAACCACCAGCTTATTGTTGACTATGAACTTGAGCTTCTGGTGTAAAGAAGAGGGAACTGCCCCTGCAGAGTGGATCCATGGCCTCCCCAAGAGACAACTGTAGGATGGGGCAATATCCATTATCTGGAAGGTCACCACGAAGTGCTCCGGACCTACTTGCACAGGTAATTCCATTTCTCCGATGACTTCCCTTTTCGATCCGTCAAAGGCCCTGACTAATATGGAGCTTGGTCTCATGTATGAACAGTCCACATCTAATTTCTCCATGGTTGATCTGGGTAATACATTCAAAGATGAACCATTGTCAATAAGTACCCGAGCAAGAGAGTAATCTCCACACTTCACAGATATGTGTAGGGCCTTGTTTTGCCCCCTTCCTTCAGTTGGAATCTCATCATCAGTAAAGGTGAGATAATTATTTGCAACAAGGTTTCCGACGATCCCATCAAATTGGCCGACGGAGATGTCATGAGCGACATGGGCCTCATTCAATACTTTTGTCAATGCTGCACGATGGGCATCGGAACTGAGCAATAATGACAACAGAGATATCTTTGCGGGGGTTTGGTTCAGTTGATCAACCACCTTATACTCACTTTGTCTCATAAGCTTCAGAAATTCACTGGCTTCTTGCTCGGATAACGTCTTCTTTCCCGCATTTTTATTGACAGGTTCCTGCTCTATGCTTTTGCCCTTACGGGCTCTTTCCTCTCCTTCTTTTGTTCTGTCCTCACTAGGCCCTCCAGGGGTATAGAAACGTCCACTTCGAGTCATCCCTCCGGTCCCTGAGATGTTAATGACATCTGGATTGGTCTGAACCTTCACATCGTAATTCCACGGGACTGCATTGGTGCTTTTAAAGGGAAAAGGGACTGGCACTTGAATAGTGATTGGTTTAGGCACAACGGTGGTTAGCTTTGTGTCCTTTTTGTAATGGATTTCCAGTGGTTTCCGGATACTCTTGCTCTGGTCAATGCTTGACTGGAGAGTCTACACGCCTTCCTCTTTCTTTTGAAGACCTATTTGTATTATGTGTCGGTCTAATAAGTCTTGCAGGACTGGTTTGAATGCTTCACAGGCCCCGACACAAAGGGGATCAGCGCACGAGCCCTTTTTGGTACATCCCTTCATAATGATTCCGAAGTGACACAAATTAGCATGGATGAGGTCCAGGGGTGTGACAATGTCCTCCACCTTTCTGACCAATAATTGCCCCTCAACATCCTCAATGGCATTGACGGAGGGTTTCCCGTGCCCTGGCAGAGGGTTAGTGGCAACATTCGGACCATCTTCTGCGAAGCTTAACCATTTAGATTCAATTAAGTCTTGTACTACATATTTCAATGCCTTGCAATTTTCTGTTGAATGGCCAACTGCCCCAGCGTGGAATCCACAGCTAGCCTCTGGGTCATAGCTCCTAGGGAAAGGAGGTTGAAGGGGTCTCATTGGACGGGGAGTGATCAAGTTGTGAGTGATGAGGTGATTGAATAGGTCTGTGTATGACATGGGTATTGGGTCGAAATTGGCGGGCTTTCTTTCTTGGTAGTTTTGTGGTCTATAGCCTGGGTTGACTTGGTGAGGTGGGGCTTGTGGTGTTTGAGTAGGTATTTGTAAAGTCTGTCGGGGGTTGTTGTAGGGAGGCTTTCCTGATCCAGAGATGGCATTGGTTTCCCCGTCTTTCTTTTTAGGGAAACCTGGGAAGGGTCTTTTCTGATTGCTGGTTCCAGCGGAGCTATATGCAATTTTCCCGTTTCTCCATCCATTCTCTAATCTTTCTCCGATGACGATCATATCTGAAAAGTTCGAAGACACGCTCCCAATCAACCTGTCGTAGAAAGGTGATTGAAGGGTATCCATGAACATGGATACCATCTCCTTTTCTAACAAAGGTGGTACTACCTGTGCAGCCAACCCTCTCCAGCGTTGGGCATATTCTTTGAAGGATTCATTGTCTCTCTTTGTCATGCTCTGCAATTGTGTTCTATCGGGAGCCATGTCAATGTTATATTTGTATTGCCTCAAAAATGCATCGGCTAAGTCTTTCCAGCATCTGATATGGGCACGTTCTAATTGCATGTACCAGCTCGAAGCTGCCCCAGACAGACTATCTTGGAAGTAGTGGATGAGCAATTTGTCGTCGTGAGCAAACGCCGCCATTCTCCTGCAGTACATGGTTAAGTGGCTTACAGGGCAAGTCGACCCTCTGTACTTGTCGAAGTCTGGCACCTTAAATTTTGGAGGGATGACCACGTTAGGGACGAGGCACAAGTCATAAGCATCTCTCGCACCAACATTGGATCCCTCGACTGCTCTCAACCTTTCCTCAAGCATTTGTAGTTTGTCTTGGGCTTGAGGGTTCTCCATAGAGTGATTGTGAGGGAGCCCACTCATACCATAGTAAGGATGGATCATCGGAACTATGGCTGGGTTCACATTTGGGGTATGTGAATGAGTGGGATTCCTGAGGTTGGAACCTTGAGCTTGAGCGTCAACTATCGGCGGTGGAGGGCAGCCAAGTGGGAGTCCTTGTGGTATGACGACGGGGGTCGGGTTTTGAACTTGTGGTGCCCCTGGATTACCATCGTGACCCGTTGGTGTAAGCTGTTGTTGGCCCGCGACTCCTGAGGGACCGTCTTCTGGACTAGCATCGACTGTCGGAGGTGTGTAACCTTGTGGAAGTCCGTAAGGAGGCCATATGTAACCCTGGTTATTAGTCCCAGTGGGGGGCACTGTATGTGGGATCCCGAGTCCATTGGGAGGAGGAGGGTTGGTAACTTGATTTTCCGTGTTCCCAGCGGAGACATCTTCACTTGTGTCTTTGTCCCTCAAAGCTTGTAAGACCTTTAAGATTTCAGCCATCTGTTCTTTCATCCCATCTATTTCTGCCCTAAGCTCTTGATTGCCTAGGTCTTGAGGTGGATTACCTTGATCCGGGATATCTTGAGGCGGATTGTCCTGGTTTTCTTCCATGTTTCTGGCCTGAGAACGAGTCCAATAGCGATGTTGACGCACCAGCTTGTCTTTTACTCTCTGTTGGTGGGACACATGGTATGAGTATATGAATGGATAAAAATGCGAATGATGCATGTGTGCATGAGTCTTATTGTTTTAGGTCGGGAATTGCAAGCGCATCCTGATTTGTCATAAGTACACAGATTAAAGTTCCACAATATTTTCAAAATAAAGGATCAGCATGTGAGACAAACAAACTTCATTGATGGAGGAAAGTACAACATTTTGGAAATAAAACTTCGAAAAGAAAAGTACAAGGTTCTTTAAATTTCACTCAAATACATATGGCTTTCATATTTCCACTCCTCCCTCTTTTTCTACTAGTAGCGCCGCCAGCCTTCTCCCGGAGTTCGGCAATCAGAACCTCGCAAAACTCCATGAATTTGGAAACTTGGACCGGGGTGTTAAACGGGTGCATTGCCGCGTTAGCCTCCTTTAGACGTTTGGGGATTCCGGTGATAGCTCGATTGGCCAGCCATGCCAACTTTGAGAATCTGTCTTTCCAGTATAAGCTTTCATTCTTCAACTCTATGAAGGCTTCATGGTTTTCTATCCTGCTGACCAACCCCACGAAGCGGTTCTCCCAATAGATGCTTTCTGTCTTCAGCTGGTGGTAGACCTCCTCTTGATATCTGATATGGTCGTTCAGCTCATCAGATTTTTCACGCTCCCTTCTTAAGGCCTGCTGGTATTCTCGGAGTATCTCTTCAATGGTATCTTTATCCTGCTTGATACTTTTCACTTGCTCTTCAAACTCGGCTGCCATCATCCGGGACTCTCTCTTTGATACCATTAGCAGGCTCTGTGCGGTCTTTTCAGCCATCATTGATTCTTCCCATAACTTTTTCCACTTGTATGTATCATCGATGGCTTGGTTCATTTTTAGGTTGCAACGTTTTATTTCCTCTTTCGCCCCTCTTAGGTACTTTTGAACCTCTAGTTTGTTCTTTTGTTCAATCTTGAGCTGCTTGCGGCTGTCTTCAATGGCCACTGACTTACTTGTGTTCTCTTCCTCCAACTCCTGGTTCTTTAGGAGCACTTTCTCTAACTCTGCCTGCAAGCCCTTTTTTTTCTTCCTCGGCCTTTGACAATGCCATTTTAAGCTTATCTAAATCTTCGACAGTGGGAAGGGTAGGTTCAGGTATTTCTTCCTCCACCCGTAGTGCACTTTGGTAAGGCAATCGGGTGTCTTGGATCCTCTTTTGGAGCCATTGACGAAAGGTGGTTTCCTTATCGCCACTCTTCTTAGTAAGCTCTTGTCCCTTGCGGACGACCATATTCCATGCTTGAGAAATCTTCCGGAGCATGTCAACCTCTTTTGGGCTTCCTTCATGGAGGTAAAAAGGGATTAACATGTGTTCGGTGGGCGGATTTCGCATGGGGTACCCCAGCTGTCTTAGAGTTAGAGAAGGATTGTAATTTATGCATCCTCTTGTCCCCATGAGCGGGACGTTTTGAAAGTTTCCACATCGAAAAACTACTGCGGGCCTATCTTTCCACCATGACGGGTGCCAACGAACCTTGTATTCATGAAGGCCCCCTAGCACTTGCAACCATTCACTAGTGTTCATTGTCTTCACATCACACCCTCTGGCGTCTTCAATCGGGCCTTCTACTCTGACTTTGTTAACGAAAGCATGGGTGAGAAGCCAAACATACAAGGCGTGCAGGCAACAAGATATCCTCTTTCCCCTTAGCTCACTATAATGAGTGAAAGTACAGTAAGTGTCTGCAAGCATGGCTGGAATCGGATTGAGTGGGTTTTCTCCATCCTTGAAGGATAAGAAGACACCAATAGCTGTTGTGTCCACATATCTTTCAAGGCGTGGAAATAGGACAATGCTAAAGATGGTCAAAGCTAACACCTGCTTAAAAGGACCCCAATTTCTAGCGTCAGCGAAGGATTTCATTTGGCTTTCCAGATACTCTTGTGGGAATCCTGCAATGCCATTTCGATTTTTCTTCCGGAGCTTCAAGTTCTCTTTGCTGGTTTGTAACATTGAGGCGAGTTTCTCATCTGTGTAGTATCGTCCCTGATACTGGTAGGGTCCATTGTCTTGTTGAGGAAAGCCGAAGATCTGTGTATATTCTTCCAGGGTGGGTGCCATCTGGAAATTTTTGAAGGTGAAGCACCTTAATGAAGAGTCGTAGAACTGACTCAAAGCGGCAATGGCCTCCGTTTGCACGTCCAATTGTAGTAACATAATAATCTTCCCATACACTCTATCAAAAGACCTGCGCTCGATGGGCGGCAATCGACCAGCACATTCCCTTAGACTTGTCAGATTAGGCTGTTTTACTATAGGGTAGTTCAGAGCTTGGATTGTTTCACAGTTTGATCACATATCGCCTTGCTTATGACAAAACTTTCGAGCCTCTTACAATTCCCGGCAAACCTAAATGAGATGAAAAGCATGCATGTGAGGATTTTTTTTGTATATTATTTTTTTTTGAAATGACGATGATGTATGATGAATTAAAGAATGACGTTACAGAGAAAATTTTCGTGATTCAAATTTTGAGAAATATCAACCATGTCGCATAAAATATACATAAAAAAGGAGTAAATGGTTTTCATTATTTAATTTTTTTTTGAAAAAAAAAAAAGTTTTTGTGATGATGCAACGGGTAGGTGAATTGCCCTTGTGTCCTAAATAGGTTAGGTCGTATATATAGGTCACGGTCTAGGGCTACTTGTGTGATCAATCTCTCATGTGGCTCTAATCACGTCCTCACAAGGGTCTCCAAAGCTGAAATCTCTTTCGTGATATGACCCACAACGATAGCGAGCTACCTGGTGTGGGATACCACGAAAGAGCGTACTCTGGCTGAGGCTTTCATGAGAGTCAGACAGATAAAATCCAGAATGACTGGCACTAATCGCCTCCACTCATCCTAGGTTTTTTTAGACCCGGGTATAGGGCCCCGCTCAAGAGTGTGTGCAACAAACAAGTGTAATTGATGTGTGTGATACAAGCAACCTAAACTACCCGTGCTGCAAAAGAAATACAGATAATAGTGCAAAGGTTTTCTACCCTAAGGTTCAATAGAGCAAATAAATAGATAAATAAAATAGACATGCGAGTAGAAGGGCTAAGGGTTAAATAAAGTACTAAACTAACAAATATCTACACATTTAACTAAATTAGGCTTGACCCTCTTAAATGGTCCCCAGTGGAGTCGCCAGCTGTAGCGACCGAAAAATCCGAGGGAGGGATTCTTCGTTGTTTTTGAACAATGGAGTCGCCATCAATATTTATTTTTAGGAAAACATTGAAAAAAACCTTTGTTTTTGGGTTCGGGGGTCGATTAAGTGCGAGGAAGGTACTAGCACCCCGCAACATCCTAAAAAGGTTACCTTTTAACTTAATGTGTAGAAAAATTAGTTTAAAGAAAACATTTTGATTTACCCTTTTTATTATTTGCAAAAAAAACGGAAAGGAAGACTTAATAAAAGTTTTAGTTTTTTGCGCTTGACAGGAGTGGGCCCCTGCTCCTACGTATCTCCGGGTGCGATGGAGAAATCAAAGCTACGTAGTTCTCGGGTAGAAAATATTTGTGTGTTGGTATTTTTTATTTTTGAAAAGTTTGCGAAAACTAGAGGCCGTTCATGGTGACCAAACAGATAAATCCAGAGTGGTCGTCATTAATGGCTTATTCGGAAAAGAAGGTATTTACAGCGTTCAAACGGGCGGGGCCCAGAGTGACTGTTATAAATACCCGGTTTGTGATCGAGCGTTTCGTTCGAAAAAATGCTTACTGGGAAGCGTGATTTTTTTTTTAGAAAAAGGGAGTTGAGATTACGTTTGTTTTCTATTAACTGAAAATTTCTTGAAGTTTAAGCGGGTGTTTGCGATGATCAAACGAATAAATTCAGAGTGATTACCGCTACTAATCCGCTGTGAAAAAAAGAAGGTTAGTCCTAACGGTCAAACAAGCTAGGCTCAGAGTGACCATTAGTAACAACCTATTTTTTGTGTGAGTATGGTTGTTTGAAATAAAGAAAAGCGGTTTGGAAACATTGCGGTGTAAATAGAAGCGAAAAGTGCGACGAGAGGGGGTGCAAGTAGCATTTTGACGCTAAAAAAAAATGGTTGCCGGGGGTGAAAATAGCGTTTTGACGCTAAAAACGGTTGATTGGTTTATTTTTACTTTTTGCTATTTGACTAAATTACTCTTCATTTTTTTTTTGGGGAGAATGATTATTATTAAGTGACCATTAGTAACCACCTATTTCTTTTTATGTTAGCAAAATTGTTTGAAAGAAAGAAAAGCGGTTTGGAAACATCGCGGTGTAAATAGAAGCGAAAAGTGCGACAAGAGGGGGTGCAAGTAGCATTTTGACGCTAAAAAAAAAATGGTTGCCGGGGGCGCAAATAGCGTTTTGACGCTAAAAACGGTTGATTGGTTTATTTTTACTTTTTGCTATTTGACTAAATTACTCTTCATTTTTTTTTGGGAGAATGATTATTATTATTACCCTTTTTTTTTAAAAAAAAGGATAGTGATATTAGTAACCAATTATTTTATATAAAAAAAAATTTTAATATTTTGAAAGAGACTTTATTTTAATCCGAAAATTAGTAACTAATTGTTTTATATATTAAAAGGGAACACATTTTTTTTAATATTTTAAAAAAGGGGTTTATTTTAATCCGAAAAATACAGCAATATATATAGAAAAGGAATTTAAATGATAGACAACAACAATAAAAAAAAACAGCAACAATTAAAAATAAAACAAAACAGCAACAATAGTAACAATTTTAATAAGAAAACAGCAACAATTTAGTAACAAATAAATAAATACATAAAAACAGCAATCAATATATATACAAAAAAAACATTACATATTTTTTAATATTTTTAAAGGGGCTTCATTTTAATTCGAAAATACAGCCACATTTTTTAGAAAAAAAAAACAGCAACAATATTTATAAAACAACAACAATAAAATAAGAAAAAAAGCAACAATTTAGTAAAAAAACAGCAACAAAATAAGAAAAACAGCAACAAATATATATACAAAAAAAACAGCAACTACATTAAATAAACAAAAACAGCAATAACATAAGTAATGAGAAAAGCAACAATATTTACATGAAAGAAAAAAACAGCAACAATGAAATAAAAAGCAAAAAAAACAATAATAATGTATTAAATTCGAAAATTACATTATGGTACCTTAAGGAAAAAACTTGGCAATGTTGGGAAGAACCTCTTCCCGGATCTCCTTAATACAACAAGATTTTTAAACTAAAAAAAGAATATTGGAAGGAGAAGGAATTTAAACTAAAAACAGTGAACAAATCTCACCATTTTTTTTCTAAAGATCTATACTTTCTCTCTTTTTTTTTGCTCTGAAAAAAATTTTCTCCTCCCTAAAAACCGTGGTCATGGCCCCTATTTATACAAGAAGGACTTTTTTTTTTTCTTTTTCTTCGTTTTTCTTCTGACTGTCTCACCATACCTTGTACAGTGTTTCTCTTTTTTTGACTTGAAAAAAAAGCTTGATATGATGGAGAGATGTAGAGATTTCGTGATGGTTGATGAAGGTTTATGAGAGGAGGGGTCATGATGGTTTGTGTGTGAGAAAGAAAAAAAATCC
Source organism: Astragalus membranaceus (assembly GCA_039519185.1). Taxonomy (NCBI): domain Eukaryota; kingdom Viridiplantae; phylum Streptophyta; class Magnoliopsida; order Fabales; family Fabaceae; genus Astragalus; species Astragalus membranaceus. The sequence goes on along the minus strand of CM076848.1, from coordinate 175,904,329 downwards.
GTGAGTGTGTGAGAGAAGAGGAATGGGGGCGTGAAAGGAGGAGAGCCATGTGAGGGAAATGAGTGTGTGAGTGTGGAAGAGAGAGAGAGACGTGGGTGTGTAGGAGAGGGATTGGAGAAGAAGGATGAGTGAATGTGAGGAAAAAAATGAGTGTATGAGTGGTAGGAGAGTGAGAGAGTGCCGTGAGTGTGTGAGAGAGGAAAGAGGAAGGGAAAGAGTGAGTGTGTGAGAGAGGAGTGGGAAGCGTGAGATAGGAGAGTGATGTGAGGGAAGTGATGTGAGTTAGGATTTGGTGAAGGGGAGTGTGGGTTTCAAGGAATGGGGAAGTGGGAATGCAAGTTTCAAGGAATGGGGAAGTGGGAATGCAAGTTTCAAGGAGGGAAAAGAGGGAAAGGTGGCCGAATTTTAGGGAGGAGAGAGGGAAGTAGCCGAATTTTTTAGGGTTTGGAAGGGGTGGAATTCGAATTAGGGTTTAGTTGGAGTGGGTTGGATGGAGTTGGGTTAGGGTTAGATGGATGGGTTAGGAGGGAGTTGGGTTGGGTTTGCGAATTGGGTTAGGGTTTGGGTGGAGGAATGGGCTTTAAATGGCCCAATCCTGATTGCACCTCTATATATTTTTTTACAGACCCCCCCATTTTCTCCTTTGCCTATTTTGTTTTGACACTTCTAATTATTATTTTTTTCAAAAATTAAAACTTGTAGCAAACTAAAAATAAAATAATACATGACATGAACATAAAAATGAATATTATTTTTATTAAAAATAAATAAAATTTCTTATTTTTGGATAGGACAAAATTAGGGTATTACACCCCTCCCTCTCTCTCACGTCGTCCCCCTCTCACGCCGTCCCCCTCCCTCTCCCTCACACCGTCCCCCTCCCTCTCCCTCATGTCGTCCCCCTCCCTCACCACCGCCCTTCTCTCAACCACCACCATCCTCACCTCGGCCGGTCACTCCACTCCACGCTTTCGTGCTCACCTCCGCCCCACTCTCAGATTTCGTACTCGCGACCTCCAATCTCACCAGTTTTGTTCGTATTGTTGTTGGTGAGTTTCTCTCAGCCCTAATTTACATTTCCCCCTAATTTGTGTGTTTGTTTGTTTCAGATTTTCCTTAATCTTTAATCTAAAATAAAACCCTATTTTCTTTTTCCAATTTCGTTTATGTCCCTCCCTTTTTCAATTTCAGTTCTGTACTTGCGAAATGACAATTATGTTTATATTTGATTATAGATTGATTTGGTTTAAAACCCTTTACGTGAGTATTTCCCCTTTTTGAAGTTTGTGTATATGTTGCCTCTGATTTTATTGACGTTCATATGTTGATGCCTTTAAAAATACTACTAATTTTTCCATTTATGCCTGATTTTTTGTTATGTCGATGTTATTTGATGCCTTTGATGTACTGTGGCAGAAGCTATGTTGAAGAGACTGAGAGTGGTTTCATACGAGGTGCTGCTGTTGGTGCTATATCAGGAGCTGTTTTTTCCATTGCAGAAGCTATTTGTTCTTTGGTTTGCTTTCACGTTAAGGTGGGTAATAGAATCTTTATGACAGTTTTTTTTTTCAATTTCAAGTTATTGATTCTTCTATTATTATTGTATGACTGAATTACCTATAAATGTCACAATGTTTTGCTTCATTTGCTTCTATGAAAATTGGTCTGATATGAAATTAGTAATTTTAGATCACACATGTTCCCATTCAGTGTCCCCTGACTGGTGAGAGTGGAAGAAACCAACCAGCTTGGGAGAAATGGTCTAATGATGGCACAGAAAGACAGGTGGCTAAGCTCATGGAAGAATTTTTTTTAGATAAAAATAGGGTAAGAAGATATATTATGTGCTTTAGACAACAATAATTGAAAGTGCCTTTTGTTTTTCACATGACTTACTATGGTACTGTTGTATTTCTGGGTGAATCTGTTATGGATAATTAATATTGTTTCTGCCATACAGGGACACTGCACAGTCTACCCTACAAGGCAAGAACAAGTATGCCCTTTTATTCCAACAACATGTATGCCCTTTTAAACGTGTCTTGCCATTCTGGATGCAAAATGTGTCTCCTAGCCAACAAGGTTCCTGTCAGCAAAGATATAGGAACCTTGATGTTTATGTTTTAGAATTGCAGTTGGAGACTTGGACAGCTTTGGTTGCATTTTTGTGTTTTGTGGGATATATTCTGTCCAAGTCTCCAGCTGGAGACTTAACTTCTGTTTTTGTCTTTCAATTCTTTGATTTTTCACTCTCTTGGTTTTTTCCATGCTAGATTTCCTTCACTTTGACTGAGGAGTAATTTCTTCCTCATTTCCCCTTCACTTTGTATTTTTGGATTTCATTATTAATCTCCATCAACTTCTCTTCTGTATGCTATGATATTTAGCTGTATGTTGTATGATAATGGCAAAATCACTAATTGTACAAAATTATTATGTGAAGTTTTTTTTGCAGTTTGCTGCTTACATGAATTTAGCATTTAGTGAAATCCTTTCGGCCCTGTTAACCTATGTTATTTTTTTCCAGGGTGGTTAGAGTACGAAGAATGCGTGAAGCAAATAAGGAAGCAGTTCTTCTTGCAGTGTGCTCCAAAACTTTTACATCTAAAGTCATCATTTTCAGGTTTCATTTCATAATTATTTACTATGCTTAATGCAGCTTGTGATAGTTGGTTTCATGAGTTGACAGTAGCTCTGAGGTTGATTTTACTATGATAATGCAAATTATGAGTCTTATGCCACTTGTTGGTCATCATATTGATAGTTGTAGAGCTTTCTAGTTAATTTCATGGAACCTTTCTATGATTATAACAAACTGAAAATGTGTATTTCTTTATTTTGAATTTTCATTATCTCTACTCAAAATGCAGCTATATTATCATTATCTCTACTCAAAATGATGCTCATAACCAGGCTTTTGTTCATTTTGTTTTGATCTGTTTGAGCTTGATGCATGCAGACCTATTTATCATCTACGGAGTTCAAAGAGAAATTTGGGATGTCCAAGAATGCTTTTTACAAGTTGCCCAAATGGAAACAAAACAAACTTAAAATGGCCATTCAGTTATTCTGATTCTTAAGGTCTTACTTAACCTTCTATCAGCTGCTTGCAGTTTAGGTTGCAGGTAGAAGAATTTTTTTGTTAAAAGTTTATATTATTTTTCCTGGACATTGTTGTGTTTACTTTTTCTAGTTGTTCGTCTTAAAATTTGGGAGCTTCTCTGTTTTGCAGTAAGGAGCCGAACATGTGAAAGTAAAGGGGACAGCATCAGTGTTTTTTTTAGTATAGCTGCGTCTGCTCCCAGGAAACATTTCATGAAGAGAAACCAGAGATTTTCCACCTCTCTTCTTCTCTTTGCAGTGGTTTGGATTGTTTAGGCTTTTTTCTTTTGTTGAGTTAGCAGCGTGGCATTAATTTTATAGGGCAAAGGTTGTTTGTGAGCTTGCTTTTTATTTATTTATTAAAATTTTGGGTTTTCGTTACAGTCTTCATTTATTTTTTATTTAAAATTGTTTTGGTCAATCAATTGGGTTGCAAATGCGGTCTACTTAGGTTGTATTTATATTTGAGGCTGAAGTGTGTACAGTGGTGTAAAAACCAGTCAACTTGATATTTGTTTTGGAAATAAAGTGTGATTCTTTGTTTTTGTTTTGTTGAGGAAGGTGTGATTCTTAGTTGTTATCTGCATGTTGTGTATCAATTGTGTTGTCTAGGAACCTTGGTAATGATCAAGTAAAAAATTTGTTGTTGTAGGGTCCTGAGCAAAATGCTTTGGGAAATTTGCTTGTTCTTTGTCTTTTAGGAGGCATATTTGCTGGAGTTGTTATTAAAGGTATTATGTCACTTAACTAAATTCTCACTAAATCCCTTTTTCATTCATCTTCTTTTTTATGTTAGCACTTCATCAATATTGTTATCTGAAGCATTTGTACTGTTTGGCTTGTTCTGTATTGAGCTCTTTGGCAAACGTGTTCATGTAATAATGTTATACTTATGTTGCTTATAATTCTTTGTTTTAGTCACTGAAGATGGGTGTGGACGTATATCACCATCTGAAGGTCAGTTTGTGTATCACTTTCGGCATGTGCTTCTATGTACTGTGTTTTAGTTATTTATTAATTAATTAATGTTGAGTTTTGTACCAATGTCATTCCAGGCTGTGATCAAGAGGAAATATGGTCAAGATGCTATAAATGTTGGTGACGAAGGTGGATTTGCCCCTAACATTCAGGTTATCGATGATTTTATTCAAGTTGTTTCTTTTTATGCATGGAATTTGGGTACTGATGTGCTCTTTGGTGTTCAGGAAAACAAGGAGGGTTTGGAATTGCTGAAAACTGCCATTGCTCGAGCTGGTTACACGGGCAAATTTAGTTATCTCCCTTATATCGAAATTATGTTTATGGTGCTATGGCTTTTCATAAGTTCATTTAATAGACTTATTTGACAACAAGGAAGTTGCATGCATGATCTAAATCAGCATTTTTTCTGCACAGGTTGCTGTATCTACCAACAAGGAAGTTGATGCTCATATCCCCAACTATCCAAGCTTACCTCCCCAACTTGTTTGTCAACTTCATAATTTGACTATGCATGTAAGGCTTGTTTATTCATTTGCCAAGTCTGATACATTTTCTTGCCAATAGAAATATCTTTTAATTTTTTTAAGGACTTATTTGCTTCATTATCTCTAATATTTGTGATTTTTGTATATTTCTTTTCTCTCATCATATCAGCATGGGCAAAAGAGTTACCCACTTCGACCCGAGTTAATAGAGAGCACCTATTGGCTATACAAAGCTACCAGAGATCCTAGGTCTGCTTATATCTGCTTTGAATTTTCATCCATGAAGGTTTTTCCATGTGATCATTCACTTAAAAGTACCCCTTCCGAACATGTATGTTTGCTACAACTTCCTCGTTTCCTATTTAATTCTGTTATCTAACAATTTGAAACTCATAATTGTTGTACCGTATATGACAGAAGAAGACAGCGATGGAATTTTCTGCGCTACTAAATGTTGCTGAGAAAACCTCTGGTCTGTTCTTCTCATATGAAACTAATTTAACTCTGAGGTGAACTTCTTTAGATATTTTAGCAAATTTCCATTTGAATCTGTGACTGGAATATGATATGGTTCTACTTGTTCCTTTAGAAGCAGCTGAAACTATGTGTGTGTGTGTGTGTGTGTGTGTGTTTTTTTTCCATTTAATTGTTATATGCCCTCTGTTCTATTTGAGTACTAGATGTATAAAGTTTTCAATTATTTTGGCTTCTTGGTGTGAATTGCAGTTAGAGAAACTGTTCTGAAGATTATTAAGGATATTCTGAATCTGATTATATGAAATTGTGTCTCTATTTGCTCAGGGGTGATGTTGTTCAGGTAGAAACTTGGGTTTCTGCATCAGGGAAGAATGGTATGCGTAGTGATTAGCTTTTACGTGACTGGAAGGACTGGAAGGGCTGCTGATTACAGTTAATATTAAAGTTGTTTGTAGTAGTAAATTAGGATTTTTCTAGACTCTAGTGTTTTAGAAGGACATAATTTTTTACATTGTATTTAGTTATGTTACAGTAATGTTAAAGTTCTTTGTCTTAATACATAATTTTTTACTTTGTATTTAGTTATGTACTTTTTTTAATTATAGTCTTTACTGTGAAGCTAATATGTATAGATATAACTATTAAAAAGTATTTTGGATGTATGATTTAATTTTTTTTTAATTTTAAAAATTTCCGACGGATTTGCGACGGACTTGCCACGACAATTTACGACGGGTTTGCGACGGACAATTTGCGATGGCTTTGCGAAGGGTTTGCGACGGTCAATTTGCGACGGAGAAGTCCGTCGCAAATCATTTGCGACGAGCTGTTTTGCGACGACTTTTTGTCCGTCGCAAATGCCGTCGCAAAAGTGAATTTGCCACGGAAAAAGGCCCATTTGCGACGGAAATTGCCGTCGCAAATGCGCGATTTTCTTGTAGTGGCAAGGGAAATACAAATTCTTATCGAGGGAGTTGCCGACGAATTTGGCCGTCGGTTTTTGAAAATTGTAACCGTTGCAGTTACCGGCGTGAAAATCCATTGGTAATAAAATGTTTTTCTAACACACTTAATTATCGGCAGATTTACCAACGAATTTGCCTGTCAAAATAACTTTTAATTAACCTCGAAATTCACGAACTGACCCCCATATTCGCATGTCATTTTCATACAGTTTAGTGTTTTATTAGATTTTTCTCTCTCTTTCGAATTCCACATACACTAAAGCTGAATATATTTTATAAGGTGTAGGTGTAGTTATAGGTGTAAGTTGTAAAGTTTGGTTATCAAAAAAATACTACTCTAAATAAATGGTGCAATATAATTAACATAAATTCTAAGATATTAATAATAGTTCATATTTAGAAGGTGGGATATTTGTTCTACATAAATTATGATAAATGAGTATAGGAAGGTAGGATTCTTATAGCTGAAATGTATTATGCTACTACTGTGGAGAGCAATAGACCTTTGTCTATCTCCAGCGTAGTTAGCATTACAGAACTCTACTAACTACAAAATACCTATAAGAATTACCAATGGATATAGAGCCCGAGTTGGCAACATTAGTGCATACTTATAAGCAAGTGTTCAAAGGGGAATGGATTTTCTCCATTGAAGATTTCACTTGAGAGTTTCAAATGTTAAATCTCAACCACTCATCCCTTAATTAATGTGTTAAATTTTTTCTCTCTTACTTTGTAATCAATGGTTGAGATTTCACTTGACCATAATGTCAATGGAGAGAATCCATTCCTAGTGTTCTAGACACCTGAAAGGTTGCGCCCTACAAGAGACCGAAACCATGTCATTCCCTTGTGTTTCGGACTGGGCCGAGGGCCCAATCCCTACTTTGGGCCGAAATATGGCTCGTTATCACAAGGGCTACTCCATTGCTGAAGAGCGCGCCTCTACACCCTGACCAATGGCGATCCGTGCCTGATCCTTATCGACTGCGAGCATCGTCTCGTTAGACCCAACGGTCCCGGCGTGGCAAGGTGGTTACGCGCAACTAATCTCCGACGCACGCCTGAAGCCTATAAATAGAAGTCAACCCCTGAAGCTAGGTACACATTCATTCATTCTCTCATACCTCACTTTGACTTCCCCCAACTTACTTGGGAGTTGGAGTGTCTTTGCAGATACCACCCCGAGTTGAGTTCCGAGTTCAGCTCTGAGTCACGACTTCAGTAGGAGCACTCTACCAACTATCCAGACCGGTCATACCAAGTTGGGTAAGGTACAGTACACCTTGCAAGAAGGTTTCAAAACTATAAAATTTAGGTCTTATAAATATCCTCATAGTTAGAATGAGGAAAAGAAGAAGATGGTTCAATATATGCTTGAGCAACGCATCTTTAGATAACAGCTTGCCATTTCTTTTCTCCTATTATACTTGTGAAAAATTGATCCCTTTAATATTTCCACTTTTTACATGTTGGTCCTATTTTTTTTTTACTCCCTATAATATACCAGTTTTATTTATTTATTTTAGAGGCCTATTATATTTGGTCATATTCGGTCATATTTAATTAGTCCCTCCACGAGTGACACTAAAACAAAAAAAAAGTATATTATAAAGACTAAAATGGAAAAAAAAAGTATATTACCGGGACCGAATTGAAAATAAAAATGTATATTAAAGGGAAGAACAAAAATGAAAATTTATTAAGTGGTGAAATTGGGAAAAAAATTAAAAGGACCAAAAAAATATTTAAAACATTTTTGTGTGTTGTGTATTTTACATAAAAGTTATATTAAAAGGCAAATGTTACAACACATAATATGTTGAAACAAAGAGCAATATACTTAATTTTAAGAAATTGGATGAAAATTGCTTAAACATAAGCTAAATGTAAAGTTTATTTGGTGCATATAGTTTAAAATGCATTTAAAAATATGATGCAAAACACCTAGCTATCAGTTCTACCAAACAAATCACCGGCAAAGAAAAGAACAATTTTTGATAAAGTCTTCAAGTGTTTCTGACTTCTGAGAGCTTGTATTATTATGCTGAATATATACAGAGTTATTAAATTTCAAAAAATATACCTTATGTTCCTAATTGCAAGCATGTTAAAATTTTTTGTAAGGTACGTATAAGACTTTTACATAATGATGATAAGTTAGTCGGGTATAGAACTTCTCAAGAAATTATAACTTTTGTCATATATGAATGGTGAGCTGTAACAAAATCAAGTAATTGATAAAACGTTACTTGGCATAAATAAATAGGAAAATAAGAGGTATTGTCTCTTATGACAAATATGCTAAAGTTATCAAAATTTTATAGGTTTTAAAATGAAACTTAAAAATCTATTTACTTAATAATGTCTTCAACTTGATGGTAAATTGAATCTTTTGTGAGCCTATAAATTAGTGCTATAGCCTATTTCCACCAACATAACAGAAAACTTTACCAGCATGGCTTCACTTCTTAGTTTCCTTTGTGCCTTGTATCTCATTGTTATCTTGTCATCAGCATCCTTAACCACTGAAGTGTTCTCAAAGGAGCATCCTGCAAAATTTCCATTCACAAAACACATTGAAAAAATAACCAAATTCCACTTCTATTGGCATGATACCTTAACTGGTAAAAACCCAACAGCAATGCATATTGTTGCACCACCAAAAGGATCAATTAATGGTTTTGGAGCCACTAACATGTTTGATGACCCATTAACTGAAGGACCAAGTCCAAGTTCAAAGCTCATTGGAAGATCTCAAGGGTTATATGCTGTGGCATCTACACATAACTTTGAATTGCTTATGGCCATGAACTTTGTATTCACAGAAGGTGTGTATAATGGTAGCAGCATCAGCATTATTGGGAGGAATCCTATATTTGAGAAACTTAGAGAAATGCCTATTGTTGGAGGTAGTGGTGTCTTTAGATATGCAAGGGGTTATGCTCTGGTTAAGACTTATATGTTTAATGTTACTTCTGGTATTGCAATTGCTGAATACAATGTGTCTGTCCTCCATCTTTAAGTAGTATATATATATATATATATATATATATATATATATATATATATATATATATATAAATGCCGACGCTGTTACAGTCTTGCTTTATTTATAAAAGGTACTGATATAATAGTACTTCATATGTTGATGTTGTTAAGCTTGACTGAGAGTAATAAAAAAAAAAGTTTCCTTGCTATATGTGTAATGTCATTAGATTTCTCAAGTTGGGCAGTCCGGTCGGCCTGGCTCACTGAAAAATATAATCTTCACCAAAAAATATATACATAAAAGCGGCCGACTCGTTTGTCAACTAGGCTGTGTTTTTTGTAGCTTAGCGCACTCGAACTTTTAACAAAAGAAATCACAAAAAGTATTCAAAAAAGCTAGCCTATGGGTCAATTGACCTGGGCCAAAATGACTCGATTCTTTTCTCGGCTTTTATTTAGGCCATCACTTTTTCCACACCCCTCCCTACTCACCCCACACCCCTTAACTTCAAATATTCCAAAAATTCCCTTAAGTAGATGACGTGTTTACGTGTGATTCGGTTGAGGCCAACCGAATATATTCGGTTAAGGCCAACGAATATATTCGGCTAAGGCCAACCGAACGTTATAAAAAAACAAGGGTGTGTTGTTCAGCATAGTTCGTTCGGTTGAGGCCTCCCGAAAAATTTCGGTTGAGGTCAACCGAATAGTGCATTCTTGTTCTGAATTTCATCAAAGCCCATTTTCGTTTTTGATTCTTTCTCTCGGTACCCAACTTTTTTCATAATTCATCAATTCAACTTAATTTCTTTATACCTTCACGTTGGGCTCAATCACAGTCCCCAAAAGTGAATTGAAGTTTATTGCCAGCTCAATCTTTTCTCCCTTTCTTGATTTCTCTATGCATTGCTCTTCTTGACACTAGTGGAAAAATGACATTATTAAGCATCATTTAGCATCGGTTGTTTGAAAACCCGATGCTAAATGTGTGACCGGTGGCAATTTTGCAATTAAATGCAAGTTTTCAGTATTCGCGCCTACATTTAGCATCGGTTGTTTAAACAACCAATGTTAAAAGTAATTGCATCAGACATTTAGCATCGGTTGGTTAAAACACCCGATACTAAAAGTGTATCTCAACACATTTAGCATCGGTTGTTAAAACACCCGATGCTAAAAGTCCAGTTTTATTTTTATTCCTTCACCACATCTCGCGTTCTCTCCTCTACTCTTTGAACTCTCTCATTTCTCACTTTCACTTCTCCTCTAACCCTAAACCCCCTCCACTCTCTGCCCGCCACCACCCACTCCCACCACTTACGCCACCGCGTCTCCGCCCTCATTCCCAACATCTCGCTCTCTGAACTCTCTCACCCAACATCTCGCTCTCTCACTCTCGCGTTTTCGAAACCCAAAGGAGGCCGTCGCCATCTCAGGAGGACCTTGCTCGCCGCCGCCGTCTCAGGAAGTCGTGCATTGCTCGCCATCGTCGTCGCCGTCTCAGCTTTCCGTTCTCATCTCTCTATTTATTGGAGGCAACGTTTGGTTCTTAACTCTCTCCGTTCTCAGCTCTCTCCGTCGCCGTTGCCTAGCTCGTCGTCACCTTGCTCGCCGTCGCCTAAGTTCTTGATGTAAGTTCCCTTCGAAACCCTAAGTTCTTGATGTAAGTTCCCTTCGAAACCCTAAGTTTTCTGCATTATTGTTGAGATCTAACATTATGAAGCTCTTTTGCTATCATGAAATGTACTGTATTAGGTTCTATTACCTCCATCTTAAGTTGTAGTTGAAGTTATCAGAGTTAGCAGAAAAGGTTGGAATATGGAGCCTTTGTGGCTTTCTTGCTCATTGTTTTGAGTCTTTCACTGTCTTTAAACCTTATTTGGCTCCTATACATGATTGTGAGTGCTTAACTTTTTTCTCTGTATAAACATGCATGGTGTTATTTATTTTATAGTGCTCTGACATGGAATGCAGATGCAGAATCAATCATTTCACAGTGTAACATGTTTATGCATATATTTATTTTCTTGATTTCTTTATAGTGAACCTGAGGCTCTCCATTGGTGTTGGCACCAAATTGCGGATGGTCAATGACACCAGTAGATCTCTAGAAATAGTCAAAGGTAAGAATTATTAAATCTAAGATACATATATTCTGAATGATTGTACTATGTGTAGAGCCAAATGATTCTGGCTACATGTGTTTTTGGGATGATTATTTGGTCTGCAGTTAAAGACATTGTAGCCGAAATTCTTGCTGAATACATTATTAGCAGTTCTCCACATAAGAATGAAGGTAAGATGTATTTGATGAATCTAAATAAGTTTTAAAAGGTTTTGATCAGCTATATAACTTTAACATTGTGAATATTCATCTGTCAGCTGAAGGCTTTGTACCAAAGAGTCCTGTCAATGACACCAAAAGCTCTCCACAAGTAGCTAAAGATAATTAACATGTTAATGAGAGTAAGAGCTACGTCAGTTCAATTCTAGTTATGGATTTAAATTCATTATATGAACTGTGTGTAGGCTAATGATTTTGACAGAACAAAACCTTCTTCATTTTGCAGTTGAAGCTAATGTAAGCAAGACTCACATCAATGATACCATTATCCCTCCATCAAAAGCTGGAGGTAAGATTTTCTTATCTCAGTACGGTTGCAAGGTCTTGAATGATCAGATTGTAATGAACTTTTTTGTAATTTTGAGACTAATGATTCTCAAAAATCCTTTATATATATGCAAGCCTTATTCACTCTTTCTTTTTCAATTAAAGAAATAGAAACAAGGAAAGTGGAGCAACAATGCATGTCAGAAGAAAGAACAGAATACTGCTACTGCCAAACCCAAGGAGATATCAGAGTGCATGGAAAATCCTTCACTGTATTCACTGCATGGAGGGTAAAGTATATATATGCTGAAATTCTTGTTTGTTTGGGGCTGAAATTCTTCTGTCCTGCCTAAGTTCATATGTGCCAAAGCTAATAATGAATTTCTATTCTTGCCAGCCACTCTTTCATGGTGAAAGTGGAGTAGACCAGCTTGTGGAAATTATCAAGGTAAGATATCTTTTAATGCATATAGCTAGTAGTTTAAATTGTAAGGTCAAGACATTTTGGTCCTTACATCTATTCAGCCCTTTATACTAATGTTTCTACAAGTTATCTCCAAACATTCACAAGTGTTCACGACTTAACCTTAAAGAACCTAAGGCCAGACTTTACCTATTTTAACTACCCCGATGCTAAATGTCACTTTCAGGACATTTAGCATCGGTTGTTACATATCAATTACATATCTGATTCTGATCCCAAGCCTAGTCTACATGTCTATTACACATAGATTTCATTCTTATTGCCCTTTGATTTAGTCCCTTATCATCTGAACTACAATCTCTCATTCTGACATGTTTTACTTTTCAGTAATAAAGTGTAAATTTCCATTTACTTATAGATTATTGGTCATGACATTAGTGTATGAGATTAGTGTATGAAGATTTTATATTTGTAAATATGAGATTTCATATTTGGATTCTTTCCCTTTGACAGGAGTTTGACCAGAGGTTACCACCAGATGCATTGTCTGGACCAAGATATCAACTTCGCAGAATAAATTCCGCCTCTTTCTGACACGTAACCTGCAATGAAGTTCTCTTGTTCATTTTCTTGGTTTAATGAAGACACATTGAGGATTGCATTACTGCATTGCGCATAGCTGCAGCTACTGGTGTTCATTTCCTCCAGTATGAGAGTTTGCTCTATCTCTATAATTAACTAACTAAAGGGTACATACATATTGCAGCAAAAATTTGATGTTTATATGCTTTAGCCTTGCTGGGAAATAGTACCAGGAAATATTTGAGTCTGGTGGATGGGTTGTCTTGTGTATAATGATTATGGGTGTGTACTAGAGTAGTTATTAGGTAGTTATCAGTTATTATGGGTGTGTACTGAAAGTTGGTATGGTTGGTCTTATATTAGCATTTTTTTTATGTTGTAAGTGATGTTTGTGAGGCATGTTTGAAATTAAATGAATTGTATGTTGACGTTGTAAGTGTACTGCTACAAAGACAAAACTGTCAGCTTCCAATTAAAAAAATAGACATTTAGCATCAGTTGTTTTGAACAACCGATGCTAAATGTCTATTTTTTTTATCAAAAATGACTTTTAGCATCGGTTATTTGGAACAACCGATGCTAAAGGTCACTTTCAGGACATTTAGCATCGGTTGTTTCAAACACCCGATGCTAAATGTCAATTTTTTTAAAAAAAAAATTAGACATTTAGCATCGGTTGTTTCAAACAACCGATGCTAAATGTCATTTTTTTTTATCAAAAATGACTTTTAACATCGGTTTTTTGGAACAACCGATGCTAAATGTCACTTTCAGGACATTTAGCATCGGTTGTTTCAAACACCCGATGCTAAATGTCATTTTCAGACAGCAAAACAGTGATGAAATGGACATTTAGCATCGGTTATCTGAACACCCGATGCTAAATGTCACATTTAGCGTCGGTTAAATAACCGATGCTAAATGTCTGACATTTAGCATCGGGCGATTTAGCGTCGGGCGATAACCGACGCTAAATGTCTTTTTTGCACTAGTGTGAGGTCAACCGAATAGTGTAAAAGAGGTAAAAGAGGAGCGTGTCTCAAAAAAATACTCGTTCGGGTGTGCCTAACCGAAAGTATTCGACTGACCCTAACTGAATCGTTAAAAATTTCAAAAAAAAAACACGGAGCGCGCCTCATTAATGCCATATTGGTCATTTCGCAGGTTTTGGGGGGTGTGGGGTGAGTAGGGAGGGGTGTGAGAAAAGTGATGGCCTTTATTTAACGGGTCCACCCCAGAAAACTTGCCCATTGGGCCGGCCCATTGAGGAAAAAAATATATTTGAAACTTAAAGAATTAATATATTTATTGTGTAAGATATATGGATACCAACTTTTTCAAACATCACTTAAGGAAAAAAAACACAGCATTAGTCTCAGCTATCACTCAAACCTTTTTATGGACCCTACACAAATGAGTTAGTGTTTTAGCAAGTTACAACATTCCCAACTACAATCTAGTACTACTACATGTATGATGTCCAAAATATTTAACAAAAAATTAAAAGTAATATTACACTTTGTTCATGTTTGTAAAAGATTTCACAAGAATATTTTGGAGTGACATAGCTTGAGAGCTGTCAAAACCATGTAGGGTGAATTCCTACATTAAAAGATAACAAAAGTTAACATAACAAATAGATATAAGAGTTTGGAACAAAGTTTGAATAGTTGTAGCAACTATATTCACTACGCCGGATCTTTAAAAAAATGGCGCCTTATGGGGCAGCGCTTTTGATTAAAGCGCTGGAAAAGCTTAAAACGCGCAGGGGAATGAGCGGCGATTCTCTTAAAAGCGCTGGCCATAGGAGATCGAAAATGGGCAATGGGCAGTGCTTCCTTCCAAACGCTGCCTATAGGAGGACGAAAATTGGCAATGGGCAACGCTTTTTATCAAGCGCTGATTATTAGATCACGAACATGGGCGATGGGCAGCGCTTTTTACAAGCGCTGCCTATGGGTTAGACGAAATTTGGGCTATGGGCAGTGCTTTTTATGGCAAGCGCTGCCTATTGATATTAATTTTTTTTCTTTCCCTCGCATCCAACGTTCATTTTCCTCACATTCCCTCTCACTCTCACGACTCTCACTCACACACTGACCAAGCTCTATCACTCACACTCACCAAGCTCCCTCACTCTCTCAAACCATTTTCGTTTCTCCCATTTTCCTCACCATTTTCGTTTCTCCCTCTCTCAACCATTTCGTCTCTCTCTCTGATTTCGTTTTTCTCTCTCTCTCAACCATTTCGTTTTGGTTTGGGTTTCCACATTAACCCATTTCATTTTGGCTTGCCAAGCATCTTTGAGGTAACTCATAAACCCATTTTCTTATTTTTGCATTTAAAGTGTTTGTGTTTTTGACTCAAAGAAGCTCATTTTCTTTATGTTGCTTTGTTTATGATATTATGATATTGTGATATTGTGTATATGTGGTTGTTTGGTTGTGTGTTTTTTTTGGTTTGCATTTAAAAGGTTTGTGTTTTTAAAGAAGACCAATTTTAATTATTTTAGTTAGTTTGTGATATTATGTTTATGTGGTTGTTTTGTTGTGTGTTGTAGAAATTTGGATGCATGCATATCAATATTGTAAATAATTGACTTAGTTATTTGATATGGAAATTAGTTATTTGTTATGGAAATTAGTTATTCAAAATACTACTTAGTGTTCATAATTTCAATAGAATGTGAATGTTGTAAATAATTGACTTAGTTATTTGATATGGAAATTAGTTATTTGATTTGGAAATTAGTTATTCAAAATACCACTTGGATGTTGTAAATGGATGATTGAAATTAGTTATTTGATATGGATGCATGTTGAGTTTCAAGTTTATGTTGTGTTTGAACATGTTAAATTGTACATGTGTGGTGAATGAAACTAGCAAAGTAAAATCGAATATGCCTAAATCGAATATGCGAATTGTTTGTTAGGTTTTGCGAGTTTGTTTTGCCGGAGCTTCGCGTTCATTGTTCGAGTTCGTCCTGGTTCGAGTGTTCGTTCTACTTCGTTCGAGTTCATTGTTGCTTCCACTTGTTCAGGTACTTTGGTTGTTTTCTTGTATTTATTATATGACGAATGGCAATATGGAAGACATCAAAGTGTTTGATTTCTTTAGTTGAAAATAGTTGAATGTCTTAGGTTCAAAAAAATTGTACGTTGTGTGTTTTTCATCTGTTATAGGTTTAAGTTCTCTTATCAGGATTTTATTATAAATATTGGGAAATTATGGATAGAAAGTGGATGTTGTGGCTACCTTGTATTGCAGGTAACCTAATATTACAGGTCAAGTTTTGATGATGAAAAAAGACAGAGCCAAAGTGTGGCCCAAGTGAATGAAAGTGGAAAAGCCAAAGTTGATAAAAAGTGACATATAATCAAAGTCACAATCCAAGACAATCAAGCTCAAGAATTGAAGATTCAAGCTTAAGGGTAGTCCTTAAGTATAAGGGTAGTCCATTGGGTTTGGGTGTGTCTAAGGAAAAAGTGTAAGCTCTTCCAAAGGTCAGCTCGTGTCTCAAAGTCTCACACACTCACACAAGTTTTCAAAATGCATGCATACACATAGGTAAGGCACATAACACAAAAACTATTTTATGAAAATGAGAAATCAATTTATGCTCTCTTCCATAAGGCCAAGAATCGATTTCCAACTCCTCTCAAAAGATAGAAATCGATTTCCAACTATTTTCCTAAAGATAAGAATCGATTCCTATAATGATTCAAAAGTAAAGAATCGATTCCTAGTATTTCTCTAAAGCACAAAATCGATTTCCTAATCAATTGTTAAGCACATAATCGATTCCCTAATCTATTATTGAGCACATAATTGATTTGCATCTAATTTATTTCAAGCACATAATCGATTTGCACATTACTTGTTTTAAAGCACATAATCGATTCCTTGCTTCCTTATTTAAATGAAAATCGATTTCAAACCTTTTCCTTTAAACTACATAATCGATTCCTTGCTTTCTTATTCAAATGAAGATCGATTTCAAACTCTTTCAAAGAAGCTCACAATCGATTATCCTTCCCTCATTTAATTCTCAGATTTTCCTAAGCCTATAAATAGAGGCTTAACACTTCACAATTTACACAACCCATTTCACGAATTCAAAGTTCATTTTAGAAAAACTCTTTACATTTTATTCATTGCTCTTCTCGTACCGCTGGTCCGTCAGAGCTGATCTTTCGCAAAGAGTTAGTTGGGGTTGCATTCTTCAAGTTGTATTATCTGCCTACATTAGAGGTATTTCGGTCTTTAAATTTGTTATTGTTTATTGGTTGTATTTTGTACTAGGGAGTGGGGTATCTCTCTAGGGTAGCTGTTTGTACTAGAAAGTGGGGTATCTTTCTGGGGCAGCTGGTTGTAACAGGGGTGGGGTATCTCTTGTTATTGTTGTAATAGATTTGAGGGCTCTTTATAGGTGGGGTATCCTAGTAGAAGAGTGCCTGAGTCTGTAAAGGTTTTCCAAGGCACCTGTAAGCCTTGTTGTTTGGTTAGTGGAAAATCTCACAAGGGCGTGAGGACTGGACGTAGGTCACTAGGAGGTGACCGAACCAGGATAAATCTGTGTTCTTTATTGCTTTATTTTCTAATTCCTTCGCTTCCATTTAACCTGTGCGAAAATTGATCTAAGTCATTGAAAAGGGGAAAAACATTTTCTAAAGTTATCAAAAGTTTTTAAATCTCAATTCACCCCCCCTCTTGAGACTGAAGCCACTTGGCAACAAGTGGTATCAGAGCTAGACTCTTGTATAAAGGGCCTAGCAGCTTCAAGAGTAATGGCTTCAGGTTGGTCTACGCAAGAGGGTGCATCTCTTTTCCGTCCTCCGGGATTCAACGGAGAAGACTATGCATATTGGAAAGAAAGAATAAGAATATTTATAGAAGGGATAGATATAGATATATGAGATACTGCGGAAAATGGTCCTTTTGTTCCCACGCACATGGTAAATGGCACACTCACAGTAAAAGAAAAAGACGAATGGACAGACAATGAGAAAAGGAAAGTTCAACTTAATTTCCGAGCCAAGAACATCATCACTTCCGCACTTAGTCCCGATGAATTCTTCAGAGTCTCAAATTGTAAAACTGCTAAAGAAATGTGGGACAACCTTCAAGTCACTCATGAAGGTACCAGTGAGATAAAAAGAGCAAGAACAAATACTCTCATCCGGGAATATGAATTGTTCAGAATGGATCAAGGAGAATCCATACAAGAAATGCAAAAGAGGTTCACTCACATAGTGAACAAATTGGGTTCATTAGGAAAATCATTTCCTCCTGAAGACTTGATCAACAAAGTGCTGAGATGCTTAAACAGAGAATGGCAACCAAAGGTAACTGCTATAACTGAATCGAGAAATTTAGCTACCATGTCACTTGCCACTCTATTTGGGAAACTACTAGAGCACGAGTTAGAGCTCACTCGTCTAGCAGAGCATGAAGGAAAAGGCAAGAAAAGGAAAATCCTAACTTTCAAGGCTTCAAGTTCAAGTTCATCCGATGACAGTGACGATTCGCAAAATGAGAATGATGAAGAGGATGAGAATGTGGATCTAATGGTAAGACAATTCAAAAAGTTCATAAAAACATCTCTCAAAAAGAATTCTCCAACCAAAAGAGTCTCATGCAAAGAAAACTTCTCAAGTCCACAAACTTGCTACGAATGTGGCAAATCCGGACACATGAAGATGGAATGCCCAAAATTACAAAGAAAACAATCAAAGGGATCCAAGAGAAACAGAAGTAGAAAAGCCTACACAACATGGGAAGACAATGACATGAACTCATCAGATAAATCAGAAAGTGAAAAAGATCAAATTGCTCTCATGGCCGACCACGACAACAAAAGTGAAACTGAGGTATCTTCTAACTCTGAAACTTTGCAAGATGATTATGATGAACTGTATGAAGCATTTATTGAATTGCATGATAAATCCTTAAAACTAGCTAAAGCATTAGATAAATCTAAGAAAGTTATCACTCATCTTGAAAATGATGTTACTGCTTTAACAAAAGAAAAGTCAGAGCTTAGAAAAGAAAATGATAGCCTTGCATGCTTTAAAGAAAATTATACTTGTGATAAATGTGTTGAATCTGAAAAGAAAATTCATGAACTGGAATGGACTGTTGGGAAATTGTCTAGTTTACAAAATGTGCATCATAGATTCCCTAGAAACAAACTCATAGAAAGGCATGTTCATTATAAACCAAAATTTTCCACTAGACCGTATATTACATGTTATTACTGTGGTAAACCTCGACATACTGCTTCTGTTTGCAGAGAAAGAGGTAATCAAACTATGAGAAAGGTATGGGTTTCCAAAAGAACCATACCAAGCACTAACCCACAAGGACCCAAAGAGATTTGGGTACCTAGAACCATGTTTTAGATCATTGCAGATATGCTTCAAGGTATGGGGGCAGATTGACACCTTGACAGCAAAGACTCAAAGCGCATGACAGGAGACGCAACAAGTTCCTAACACTCACCCCCGGAAAAAGCCGTCATGTGACTTGTGATAAATAGAGGAAGAATCACTGTTAAAGGTTAGATTGGTTAAGTTTTATTCACCTCTATTTGAAAATGTGCTTAAAAATAGTTTATTAAGTCAAATATGTGACTAGTGAAACAGAGACTGATTTCTTGCATCATTAAGAACAATATTTATAAGGCATGATTAGAATATAAGGAAACAAGAAAATATTCTGGTCAACCCTCTAGGACTGATCATATAGAAATTATACATCACCTTCTTAGAGGTTATGGTTAGAAAGGCGATAGTGTGATTCAGTCATTTGAATCGTCAAAATCAGCTAGTTGATATTTTCACAAATCCATTGCAAAAGAAAACATGGTTCTTCATTTATTCAAATGAGTTTTCAATTAAATATTTTTTTAAGTGATTTTGTAAAGAAATTGTAACTTGTAAATTTCTGCAGTTAAAGTGCTACTTTTTCTTGAAATCTATTTTACAATCAACTGCTAGCACTGGTATTTTTCGAAAAATACATGCTCACAATCGCTGTCTATCTAGAATAATTTTTCCAAAACTCTACCTCCCATATTCCGGCTGCCTTCACCAACTTTCAAACTAAGCAGCATGAAATATATGAAGCTTAAACAAACTGCTTCACAGATCTTGAGACTCATGATTAGATTTTACCTGTCTTGATGAAATATTCTCTTCATGGTTTCAAAATTTGTTTTTCTTTTGGTTTTGATGATCACTTATAAATCTGCAATGGTTCTTCAAATAGCTGTGTCATTCGATTCGCAAACTCTATCTTACGTCGACCCTTTTGATCATGACAAAAAGGGGGAGAGAAATATAGGGTTGCATAAAGCATATAGAATGAGCATATAGACCTGTCATAGCATTGTCAATTTGCATACTGTGCGTCTAGTCAATAAGTCAGGGGGAGCATCATGATAGAGGGAGTATCATATATATGCATTATCTGTTTGAACTAACCTCCCACCTTGATATGAGTTAATGTTTTGTCATCATCAAAAAGGGGGAGAATGTGGATACCTTGTATTGCAGGTAACCTAATATTACAGGTCAAGTTTTGATGATGAAAAAAGACAGAGCCAAAGTGTGGCCCAAGTGAATGAAAGTGACAAAGCCAGAGTTGATAAAAAGTGACATATAATCAAAGTCACAATCCAAGACAATCAAGCTCAAGAATTGAAGATTCCAGCTTAAGGGTAGTCCTTAAGTATAAGGGTAGTCCTTAGGGTTTGGGTGTGTCTTAGGAAAAAGTGTAAGCTCTTCCAAAGGTCAGCTCGTCTCTCAAAGTCTCACACACTCACACAAGTTTTCAAAATGCATGCATACACATAGGTAAGGCACATAACACAAAAACTATTTTATGAAAATGAGAAATAAATTTTTGCTCTCTTCCATAAGACCAAGAATCGATTTCCAACTCCTATCAAAAGATAGAAATCGATTTCCAACTATTTTCCTAAAGATAAGAATCGATTTCTATAATGTTTCAAAAGTAAAGAATCGATTCCTAGTATTTCTCTAAAGCACAAAATCGATTTCCTAATCAATTGTTAAGCACATAATCGATTCCCTAATCTATTATTGAGCACATAATCGATTTGCATCTCATTTATTTCAAGCACATAATCGATTTGCACATTACTTGTTTTAAAGCACATAATCGATTCCTTGCTTCCTTATTTAAATGAAAATCGATTTCAAACCTTTTCCTTTAAACTACATAATCGATTCCTTGCTTTCTTATTCAAATGAAGATCGATTTCAAACTCTTTCAAAGAAGCTCACAATCGATTATCCTTCCCTCATTTAATTCTCATATTTTCCTAAGCCTATAAATAGAGGCTTCACACTTCACAATTTACACAACCCATTTCACGAATTCAAAGTTCATTTTAGAAAAACTCTTTACATTTTATTCTTTGCTCTTCTCGCACCGCTGGTCCGTCAGAGCTTATCTTTCACAAAGAGTTAGTTGGGGTTGCATTCTTTAAGTTGTATTATCTGCCTACATTAGAGGTATTTCGGTCTTTAAATTTGTTATTGTTTATTCGGTTGTATTTTGTACTAGGGAGTGGGGTATCTCTCTAAGGTAGCTGTTTGTACTAGGAAGTGGGGTATCTTTCTGGGGCAGCTGGTTGTAACAGGGGTGGGGTATCTCTTGTTATTGTTGTAATACATTTGAGGGCTCTTTATAGGTGGGGTATCCTAGTAGAAGAGTTCCTGAGTCTGTAAAGGTTTTCCAAGGCACCTGTAAGCCTTGTTGTTTGGTTAGTGGAAAATTTCACAAGGGCGTGAGGACTGGACGTAGGTCACTAGGAGGTGACCGAACCAGGATAAATATCTGTTTTCTTTATTGCTTTATTTTCTAATTCCTTCGCTTCCATTTAACCTGCGCGAAAATTGATCTAAGTCATTGAAAATGGGAAAAACATTTTCTAAAGTTATCAAAAGTTTTTAAATCTCAATTCACCCCCCCCTCTTGAGACTGAAGCCACTTGGCAACAGATGTCTGCCAATCGTCTGTCCAATGAATATGTCGTTGGAGTGGATTATTTTGTGAACTGTGTTGTTGAACGTTTAGGGACTTCTAGTAATATCAAATGCTGTTGCTTAAGTTGTTGTTATGTAAAATCAGTTAATGCAGAGGAGTTGGCAGGACATTTAAAGGGTTACTGAATTGATCAGAGTTACACTTGTTGGACAATGCATGGTGAGGAAAGAGGTGAATCTTCAAATATGGGTAATAGTACCAAGAGATGTGCACCGGTTGACACCGAAAGACCTACATTTTATGGGGATGAATTTGAAGAGATGGCAAAGGCTGTTGAAGACAATCTTAATGACTGTCCTCAAATGTTTGAGAAGTTGATAACGGATGCAGAGACTCCGTTGTATTCGGGTTGTACTGAATTTACAAAATTATTGGCTGTGATAAAGTTGTATAACTTGAAAACTTGCCACGGATGGACGGATAAGAGCTTTACGGAATTACTCGCACTATTGAAAGAAATGTTGCCGAAGGATAATGTGCTCCCTTCTCGGACGTATGATGCAAAACAAATGTTAGGGTCCATTGGCTTGAACTATGAGAAGATACACGCTTGTCCCAATCATTGCATTTTATTTCGGAATGAACATGCATTGTTAAAGTCGTGTCCTAAATGTAATGCATCGCGGTATAAAAAGAAAGAATCTGCTCCAGAAAAGGTGTTGTGGTATTTTCCCATAATTCCTCGATTTAGGCGCATGTACCGTAGTTTAGAAGATGCAAAACACTTGACATGGCATGAGGATGAAAGGATTAAAGACGGCATGCTACGACACCTGGCGGATTCTCCGCAATGGAATAAAATTGATATTGATTATCCTGATTTCGGGTTGGATCCAAGAAACCTACGACTTGCATTGTCTGCTGATGGATTTAACCCGCATGGTATTCAGAGTAGCTCCCACAGTACATGGCCCGTGATTTTGGCGATCTATAACTTACCTCCTTGGCTTTGCATGAAACGCAAATATATGATGTTGTCATTGTTAATTTCTGGGCCCAAGCAACCAGGAAATGATATTGATGTATACTTGGCTCCTTTAATTGAAGACTTGAAGCTAATGTGGGAGACTGGACTAGAGGTGTATGATGGGTTCAGAGAAGAAAGTTTCACCCTGAGGGCTATGATTTTTGGCACAATTAATGACTTTCCAGCATACGGCAATCTATCTGGGTACAGCAACAAAGGTCAGTGTGCATGCCCTATATGTGAAGATAACACTGATTGGATGTGGTTGGAACATGGTAAGAAGAATATCTACCCTGGTCATCGTAGATTTTTGCCATCTTCTCATCAGTATCGACTGTTGAAAAAGGCATTCAATGGGAATACCGAAAACTGTAAAGCTCCCATGGCTTTGACGGGTGAACAACTATTTGAAAAGGTGAAAGATTTGAACATTAAATTTGGGAAGCCTTTTGCAGGAGAGCTTGCCAAACGGGGGTGGAAGAAAAAGTCAATTTTCTTTGAGTTGCCATACTGGAAGTCGTTATATGTAAGGCACTTCATTGATGTGATGCATGTTGAAAAAAATGTCTTTGAAAGTGTCATTGGTACCTTACTCAATATGCCAGGAAAGACTAAAGATACCATCAACTCGAGGTTGGACTTACTTAGTATGGGGTTGAGACCAGAAGGGTACACGTACATATCTACCTCCGGCAGCTCATACTCTATCTAAAAAGGAGAAGACCGTGTTTTGTAAGTTTCTTCATGGAGTTAAAGTTCCAGAGGGGTACTCTTCAAATGTTACGAACCTTGTATCGATGAAAGACCTCAAGTTAAAGTCTTTAAAGTCCCATGATTGTCATGTTCTAATGGATAATTTGCTACCCATTAGTATGCGATCCATTTTGCCTAAGAAAGTGCGCCAGACCCTAACCAAACTTTGTTTCTCTTTTAAGGCGATTTGTAGTAGAGTGATTGACCCTGGAAAGTTGCCATCATTGCAAAGAGAAATTACTGTCACTTTGTGTGAGCTTGAGATGTATTTCCCACCTTCGTTTTTTTACATAATGATTCATCTATAGTTCATCTGATTAGAGAGACACAATTGTGTGGCCCATGTTACATGAGATGGATGTATCTGTTTGAGCGTTACATGAAGATATTAAAAGAATATGTGAAAAACCGATCACGACCCGAGGGTTGTATTGTTGAGCGCTACATAGTTGAAGAAGCTATTGAGTTCTGCACCAGCTATCTATCTAGTCTTGAATATTCTGTGGGACTGCCAAGGTCTCGTCACTTAGAAAGCATTAGTAAAGGGATGTCAGGAACTAAAATAGTTATGGTATCAAGGAAAGAACTAGATCAAGCACACTTATATGTTTTGCACAATTATAGTGAGGTTGATTCATATGTTGCCAAGCACATGGACATACTTAAGAGTGATCACCCATATAAGGGTCAAGTTTGGTTAACAAAAGAACACAATCGGAGTTTCATAGTGTGGCTAAAAGAGCACATTGATTTCGAGTTTGCTATGAATCCTACCTCGATTTCAGAAAGATTGAGATGGTTAGCAAAATGTCCAAATATACAAGTTTTCTCTTACACCAGCTATCTAATGAACGGGTACATGTTCTAAACAAAAAACCATGATGATCAGAGTAAAATGCAAAATAGTGGGGTGACTCTTGTAGCTCAAGCTATGCATACATCAAGTGCCAAAGACAGAAATCCCATATGCGCGAATATGTCATACTTCGGGGTCATTAAACACATATGGGACTTGGATTACAACATGTTTTACGAGCCTGTGTTCCAATGTAAGTGGGTTGACAATAATAATGGTTTACAAATTGATGAGTCAGGGTTCATGCGGGTGAATTTCAACAAGTTAGGATATAAAGATGACCCTTTTATTTTGGCATCCCAAGTTCAACAAGTGTTTTATGTCACTGATCCAGTTGATATCAATTGGTCCATTGTTTTATTGACAAATAAAAAATTGGTGAATGACATTGATGATCAAGCAACCGATGATGATGGTATTGAGGACGACCGTTTCTTCGGGACATCAATACCAATATTAGGGGAAATAGAGGATGTTGTGTATGTTAGAAAGGATCATAGTGATGGAATTACGATTCGTCAAAAACAAAGTACCAAGAAGCGAATTGCAAATAAAATTATATCCAAGAAAAGGAAAAGGTAATATAGACTTACATCAAATGCATTTTTACATAGTTTTCATCTTATTGACTGATTATTTATTTTTTTGTTGGTCTTTTGGATAAATATAACAATAACAATGATTATTCATCTTCTTGACCGGTTATTTACATAGTTTTCATCTTCTTGACTGGTTATTTATTTTATTGCAGGTCAGATGGCAGATCATAGTGGGCATGATAGTGGGCATGACAGCGGTCATGAAAGTGATGTTGGAGACTATATCAAGATGCAGGCTCCCCGTGGAATGACTGTCAAAAAGAATATCATCGGTCGGATAAATAAAGGAAAAGGACCCTTATCAGTAAGTTACTAATTACTAATTAACTTAATTCAATACTTAGTTTTAATTGTTTGTTAACTAATTTACTAATGACATAATGCAGGTCGAGTGGAATGTTAAGGGTCAGCCAATTGGAAGAAATGGCACACAGTTGATTACCTTCGTTGGTAGTAAGGTAAAACAAATGATTCCAATTACAATCACTAATTGGAATGACAGAAAAAATGTCGTTTTGAGGAAACAAAAAGAGGAGTTCTGGTTAACAATACAGGTATATAATTTTATATCTCTTTAGTTATCTTATTTAATAATTTTGTAACCATATATATTTATATCATTTTCATTGAATATGTGTAAGCAGAATTTTTTTGATGTGGACGAGTCTCAAAAAGCCTGGTTAATGAAGGAAGCTGGAAAGTTACATCGGAATTTCAGGACTAGTCTAACAAATAAATGGCTGAGAGATCATAGTGGAAACATAAGATGGGAGCCTCCACCACTATATAGTGGATTTATTACAAAGGAGGATTGGGGTATATTTGTTAGGAAACACACCGAAGATCTAGAATTCTTGGTTAGTACTATAATCTGTTAAGTTATAACTTATCTCTCTAAATAGAAAGCAAGCTAAGACAATCGAGAGAGAGCTTCTGGTTGTGAGTACCCTTATAGAGGCGGTGCTAGTGATATCAAATTATTGAAGAAAGATTGGTAAGACACAATAAGCTTGATTTCTTTTCGTTTAATTAATCTTTTGATTTATAATTTCTTAACATTTGGTAAATTTAAATATAGTTGGAGGAGAGTGGGAAAGATCGTACTAAAGAAAGTATTGAGCGGCATGTTTTGTGGGTGGAAGCCCGACAAAACAAGGATGGGGAGATTGTGGATTCCAAAACTAAGGAGGTGACTCATAGAATTGTAAGTATTTCCAAAACTTTTAAAACTTTTATGATCTTTGTAATGTATAATAATTTTATTATACTTTTGTTTGTGAATTAGGAAACCATATCACAGTCGGTGTCACAGGAAGAGATCAGTGATTGCTCTGAAAAGGAAATCCTTTCTCGTGCCTTGGAAGGGGAAGAATACTCGGGTCGTACAAGGGGTTGTGGATTTGGCGTTAATCCAACCCACTACCTTGGACCAAAGAAGCAAACTCATGATGAGCATCATGATTGTCAACAAAGTAGAGAGTTGCGCCTAGTGTATGAAGGTCTAAGGGCTAAACTTAGTGATTTCAAACTGCAATATGGGTTGGTTTCGGCGCCTGCGGTACCATCCCCTGCCACAAATAGCGCACGAGATAGCTGCACCATTCCGTCAACTAAGGTATTAATTGTTTTTTTTTACGATAAATAAGGAATTAATTATTAAACTCTCTTTCTTATTACATCAAATAATGTCTTTATTATTTTTTGTTTATAATTGATTTAGGACAACAATGAGTGTGAGTGTGAATTGTATATGTCAAACCCACATCAAATGGTTGCAATAGGCTTCATATGTAACCAATTGGGTCCCTTGATGCACAATTTACCCCTACCTCCAGATCATCTTAGAGTCAAAGTTGACTGTGCAATTGTGGGGGATGCACCATTGCCTGTTCCAAATGTCAGTATAGATTTACTGATTGTGCAAGATGCAATTGGTACCTTTGTGGCATGGCCAACACACCTTGTCATTGTAAGTGACAATATATTTGTAACTAATTATTATTTTTTGTCATATATTATGTGTTAACTAAGTAATTATTTTTTTAATACATAGGTACGCCAAAATGCAAAATCTAGGGGCAAAAGTGTTGGCAATGCAAAATCTACTAGCAAGAAAGTGTCTCCGTCCGGCCATTCTACACAAAATTCTCAGCCCGCCCCTCCTCCAAAAGTGACTCAACCCTCCCCTCCTCCAAAAGTGACTCAGCCCTCCCCTTCTCCAATTGTGTCTCAGTCTCGGCCCTCCGCCTCTTCCATTAATGATTATAAGATGATTGGTTATACCGAAATGCACGCGGAATTCAGGACGACTGAGGCAATCCCCCTTCAATTAGAGATGGATGACCAAATTTTTGGGAATTTAGGTCAAACACTGACGATCACACGTGAGGATATCGATGATGTATGTAAATTGAAGTGGGCAACCAGTACTTCTATTAGAGCATATGTCAGGTACGTATGTAATTTATTATTTGACATCATTGAATTTTTATTTATTATATCGTTAATTTAATTTGTATATATCTCTAATTATAGGTACTTGTACGAGGACATTTGGGTCCCTTCGGAACAGACACAGAGATTTGTGTTCTTGTGTCCGGATAATACACACCTGCGTGAAGTGTCCCCAAAGCTGCGTAATTATGAGACGCTTGTGGAACAAAACAAGACAGGGGTTAAAAATTATATCACTCAATGCTTCTGGGAAGCTCAAAGTACAAGTCAATTTCTTATATAACATGCATTTTTTAAATACTAGTCAATTACTTATTCAAAATTTTATTTTGTAGGGAACATTGGATTCTGTTAGCAATAAATCCTAAGAAAGATACAGTGTACTTCATTGATTCATTGCATGGTCATTTCAACAACTACCCCGAGTTGATTGAGACATTTAATAGGTGTGTGTATTTCGATCCCTCTGCATATTTCTTAGTTTTAGTTATATACGTATGTATTTCAAATAATATAGTTATATGACAATGTGTTCAGTTGTTTGAAAACATATTGGGGATTGGAACAATCAATGACCAAATGGATACCAATAGATGTAAGTTTGTAAGCAATGTTCTTATATATTTAATTACATTATTTTGTGAAAAAAATGTATTAAATTAAATTTAACAGTTAACTAATCTTTTGTTTTGTAGTGTCCAAAACAACCCAATAGCAATGATTGTGGGTATTATGTAATGAAATTTTTGAAAGATATTAGTACCCACAACCAAATGACTATTCCCCGACAGGTATCTACTTAGAATTCTTTTTGATTTTCATATAATAGTTAATTCCATTTAACCATATCAATTCTAATTTTATTTATTTATATAATTTCAGTGTTTTCCTGATTGTCGGGTGAGGACATACTCTGATGAGCAGCTACTTGAGCTTAGGGGAGAGTGGTGCCGTTATGTCTCCTGTTTTTTTTTTTATTTTGGATAGAATGTAATACTGTAAGTTGTTAGAGTTTGATTTGGATACATATAGCTAAGCTAGTTTTGGTTCATATTGTAAGTTTGCGGGGGAAAGCGCTGCTCATTGACCTAGCACTTCTAACAATGGGCAGCGCTTGCAGGGAAAAGCGCTACCCATTGTTAGAAGCGCTAGGACAATGAGCAGCACTTTCCCCTGCAAGCGCTGCCCATTGTGTAGCGAAATATGGCAATGAGCATCGCTTTTCAGTGCAAGCGCTTCCCATTGTTTAGCGAAATTTTGGAATGAGCAGCGCTTATGACTTGGAAGCGCTGCCCATGGCTATCAATGAGCAGCGCTTCTTAAACGCTGCTCATTGTTGGAGCGGAATCAGCAGCGCCAAGTTAAGCAGCGCTCAGAAGCGCTGCCCATGACTAAAAAAAAGCGCTGCCCATCCTTAAATCTATTGTAGTGATTACTGCACTGGAAGATGATGCTACAAACATTTTGGAATAGGGAAAGCAAATACAGAAGATCGTTGTTATGCTAGCATCAGGTTAACAAATAATCTCTCACCTTTCACATTTGTACATTTTTCCATATAGCATGCAATAACTAAATTAAGCACCATCCAAATATAGATTAAATATATATAGACACACAAAATAGAAATACATAAGGGTGGTCAAATACAATAGTGAAATCAGCTTGCAGACTGATAGCAATCACCAATCAATATAGCTAGTTGCTAGATTTATAGTGAAATTTGCATAAGCCCAGTTTTCACATGAAATTTGCATAACATAAGGATGATGACAACTTGATTTTCAGCCAACAAATGCATCGAGTCTTTTTCTTCCAAAAATCTCTATTTGGGAGCACCAATAATCAAGCTTTCATGGTTAATTTAATCACCTATAGAAGGCCAAAAAAGGTAAGTCAGCAATGTAATATAATAATTATGCTTAAGTCAATTTTGAGAACTATAGCAATCCACAATTTGGGTGTTAATGCAAGGGTGCTTATCACTATATAGCAGACCAATTAAGAAAGGGACAATAAACTCAATTTGATATTATATTAATCTAGTCAATGCAACATATCTAAAATTACTTTTTTCTTCACAGACCAATCTTATATAATTGAAAATAAAAGTCTTACTTATATTTGATAAGTAGAATAGTAGATAACCTCTTTTGCTAGCTCCAATATCTCCATCTAGCACGGTTAAATTTCAGAATCCTCAAATGTGTTTAGATATCCATAAGAACAAAACAGAACTATAATAGAACGATAACATTGTTTACCTTTTGCTTCCCTTGTGTTTCCCTTACGCTTGAGGTGCTAGTTCAGTAGTAAGAGCTTAGCATTGTATACTCAAGGTACTGAGTTCGAATCCCCTTAGGGACATATGTAAAATGGCCACTAGTGCTACTTTGATTAATGAAATTTCTCCCTTCCCCAATTTTTTTAAAAAAAGCATAAGGGGGGAACTGCAAGATCATTTGACATACCACAAATGTAAGAACATCAAATCCCCCAAACCTGTTTTAATGAAAAGCTTATGCCAACCTTTACAATGGCATAAGTACAAATAGTGTGACAGCATGAAAATCTTGTTAGGTGTTCTCTCAAATTAAAGACTAACGCCCTCAACACAATCCTGCACAACAGGAACTTGAATACACAAATTTGCAAAAGGTGGAAAATTCTAAGCAAACCAACACACATGTTTTGTAAGGAGGGGTGTTGTCATGAGAAGGATTAAAGAAAGACTCATGTCACCATATAATTCATCCTTGTCATGATAACAAACGGTTTGGTTGACACCACATACATTGCATGGATTAGAAGAAAAAATAATTTTTTTAGGATCGATAAAGAAGTGTCCAACCAAACCAAATATAAGTGGCAAAGTTATGACATGGCATGCATGGATAATTGTATGATTAAGAAAAAAATAAAACCTAAACAAATGACAACATACACTTTGTTAAAAAAGTGTGAGCGGCAACTGGGAGAGGCAACAGAAGCGGCACTATCAATTATGATACACCTTTATTTATGGCGGATGTTCCACCTTTGGGTATGCTTAAGCACCTACAAGTAGATGCTCTAGGTGTTTCTCTTGTTAGGCTTTAGCCTATTTTGTTTCTCTATTGTAACCAAAAAAGAATATTGTTATTTTATCAAAGTGTGTATAAATATATTTTTTGTTAAATAAATCAAAATATTAATAAAATATAGGTTTAAATAGTTATTACCCCCTGCAAATATACCCATTATCCAGTTACTCCCCTACAAAAAAAAATATTTAAAACAAACCTTGCAAAATGTAAAGTTATCCAGTTACCCCCCTGCAGTTAAATTTTCTGTTAAAATATGTAAAATGTCACATATCCAGTTACCCCTGCCACGTGTCACCTTATTATTGGGCCTCTGTGACACGTGGCACTGACATGCCACGTCAGCTCCTATGTCACCACTGCCACGTGTCACTGACATGGCTATGGCTGCATAGTGTGTTACTAAAAAAAATACAAATTTTGGCTTACAGGGGTGTTGAACTTGTGACCCCCAAGTGACACAGACCCCTCCTAACCACTGAGCCACATAACTATTTGATATTATTTACTCACCTACAAATATATAATACATAATTTGTACTTAAATTAAAAAAAAAATATGGAATTACTAGTGCAGATCTGGAAATCAACGTAATTCCTCTTCTTCTTCAATTCCTCTTCTTTTTCAATTCCTTTTTCTTCCTCTTCTTCTTCAATTCCTTTTTCTTCTTCTGGAAAACGAATTCCTCTTCTTCTTCAATTCCTCCCCAATTCTTATTATCCCCAATTCTTCTTCTTCTTCAATTCCTTTTTATTCTTCTGGAAAACGAATTCCTCTTCTTTAACAACAACAACAAATAAAAACGCAGATTTTCTTTAACAACAATAATTAAAACGCAGATCTGGAAATCAACGTAAAACGCAAATCCATGAAAAACGCAGATCTGGAAATTTCGTTTCTGTAACAACAACATATTCAGAAACGCAACCTGAGTTTTACGTTTTTCAAAAACGCAACCTGGAAACGCAGATTCAGAAAAGCAGATTCATCGATTTGGAAACCAGATTGAAACGATTTTTGTTTGGAAACCCAGAAATTAAAACGATTTTTGGTTTTTTAATTCGAGATCTGTTCCATATTTTCGTTTTGGAAGATGAAACGAGATCTGTTCCAAAAGAATCTGTTCCATATTTCGATTTTCGTTTTTTTTAATTTAAGTACAAATCATGTATTATATATTTGTAGGTGACTAAATAATATCAAATAGTTATGTGGCTCAGTGGTTAGGAGGGGTCTCTGTCACTTGGGGGTCACGAGTTCAACACCCCTGTAAGCCAAAATTTGTATTTTTTAAGTAACACACTATGCAGCCATAGCCATGTCAGTGCCACGTGGCAGCGATGGCTGCTGACGTGGCACATGTCAGTGATACGTGGCAGTGGTGACATAGGAGCTGACGTGGTATGTCAGTGCCACGTGTCACAGAGGCCCATTAATAAGGTGACACGTGGCAGGGGGGTAACTGGATATGTGACATTTTACATATTTTAACAGAAAATTTAACGGCAGGGGGGTAACTGGATAACTTTACATTTTGCAAGGTTTGTTTTAAATATTTTTTTTTTGTAGGGGGGTAACTGGATAATGGGTATATTTGCAGGGGGTAATAACTATTTAAACCTAAAATATATAAAAGGAAGTAACTCAAACGACGTACTTCATTTAAAGAGACGAATTCAGTTGATATCCGAGATAAAATAACTTAGTTTGACTTCACTAACCTCCCGACCAAACTCTAGATTAGTTAGAATCCATTTTCCATGGACACAGTTGGGAATTCAATTAGAATTTTCAAAACATAATTAATATTGATAGTGGTGAAAAATCAAGAGGCACATTTGAATAGATGAGGAGGTGTATCTAGAATTTTACGGAAAGTTCATGAAGTGAAGCTCAGTTGAAAATGTTAAATAATTAATAGATACACTTCTTCATCTATTCAAACGTGCCTTCATTTATTCATGAATGAAGACTACCCTCCTATGCTATAAATAGGGGGTCTTGTAAAATGTTGTAGCATGTAAATCCAAGAACAAGAAAAGAGAGCAAGTGTAAGTGTGAGAGAATCTCTTGACGTGAGTGGGTTATCATTTTTTATAACTTTTAGAGTGAGAGTGTTGGAGGCCGGAGAGTGATGCACAATTTGGGTTGAATTGTATTCCTAATAATAGTGAATATATATCTGCCGTGGCGTTTCTATGGACATTGCCGAACCAGGTAAATCTGTCGATGCTCTTTTATTTTTTCTTTTATGATGTGTGTTCCCATATTAGATCCTATATATGTGCGTAAATTTCACCAACACACTGAAGTCGAAGAACTCTAAACTATAAAGTAAATAAATCATATGTGCAACTAGTAAAACTATTAAGTTGCGATTTTTTTTGAAGGATGAACTATTGTGGAACAGTTGTACCATTCAGCATGCGTGTGCTCTGAAGTTGTTTTTTTGTCAAATTTCTATTGATTGATTTAAATAATGATTATATCTACTAGCATAGCTTAATAATTGCTTATTGGACTATATGAGTTTTTGGGCAATTACATTTTTTTGTCATTCTACTGGTAAAAGGGTAAGGGTGTGCTCCGAAGTGTTGTACAGAAAATGAGAAAAACATGAACATGGTTCTTGAGTGAACCTGCAAAGTGCAAAAGATGCCCATGCTATCAACAAAGTTTGTCTTTGTACGTTGTAAGCATGCTGAATGCTCTCCATGCCTGTATCTACTTGGTGATCACACTAGTGCAGAAAAGGTTTTTAGAATCGGTTGTTTGACAAATTTGGAATCGGCGCCGATTCCAATACACCCGATTCTAAATGTGTGAACATTTTGAATCGGTTAAATAACCGATTCAAAATGTGACACATTTGATGAATATAATATTTAACAAAACAAAAATTCGACTATATTAATGATAGAGATAATGAAATATTAGTTAGGGAGGACATACCTTGAAAATAATACCTTGTTTCGCTATATATATTTCTTAAGTAGAAAGGACATACCTTCAGTTTTAGGAGTTTTCATATGTATCCGGATGGATAGAATACTAGTTTTGAGGACCCGTGTGATACGAAATTTGTTAAATAGTTATTTCATTTGATACGTAACAATTATTGTTAATACACGGTATGACAATAATGTAGTGAATCAATTCATTAGGTAGGTATTAAAATCTTTAACCAAACATTTTTTTATATATAATTATTTGTGTGCAGTATCCACCGACTTTGCCAGGGCATAATCTAAGCTAGAGAACCTGACTAGCCACGTGTACCCAATTTTGCTGGTCTATGTGGTACTCCCCTCCCAACAGAGTATTTACCACACCCAAGATTCGAACCCGAGATCAATTACTGTTCAGGACTAACCCTTGTTGGTTAACCAACATTTGACGTTACTTTTGTATATACAACACAATTAAATTCAAAAGATTTATATAGTTACGACATTGTACCATGATCAAACATAATTTATAGGTTGTCAAAAAAAAACATAATTTATAGGTTAAGAGTGGGGACAATTGTAATAATACTTGAGTCTCTTTGTAAAGTTTGCTGGAAAAAAAAATAGGTATGTTATTTGTGTTACACTAAAAGAGGTATTAAGGCTAATGTAGTATATAAGATGCTTAAAAACTTGACGGATGTTAAAAAATGTACCAAAAAAATCCTTTTAATACAGTGTTAAAGATATACTAGAAGTACACTAGTCCATACGCACGGGTCGTATCGTGTTGTTTGCTACGAATGATTCAGAAATTGAATTTGCATACTAAAAGTAAAGATTTACGTAAAATGTTTCTCTTTACGTGAAAGCAAAATGTTTATTTACATAACATGTTTATTTATAAAAGATATTTACACAGGAGAAATACAAAGTTATATAGAAATAACATGTAATTTTTTCTCGTTTAGCCTTAAAAGCAAAGTAGTTATTTACAAAATACAGATACACTGATGAAAGCAAAATGAAAAATTATTTATACTATTAATAGGTAATATACAATATAAATAATTATACTGACAACATAAAATATTTTCCAGTCAGGACTCTTAAAAACAATGAAATTATATTCAAAACGTGCAATATTTGAAATTAATTCACAACGCGTATTGTTTCTTCACTAAGACCCGAAATATACTGAAACATTTCACCTATCAAAACATTCACTTATCAATTATCACGAAATTCGAGAAATTATTATGTGTGCAAAGACCATGAAACTATATAAAACCATGTAATTTTTCCTCATATGGACTCAAAAGTAAAATAATTATTTATAATTATTAAAGTGCTTTAAAAAATTTATTAAAAAGAAATAATACACATACATACGCACATGTAACTTAAATGAAAAATATAAAATAATTATTATGACAATGTAACGTTCCATCATAAAAAAAACTTAATAGTGATGAATTTATAGCAACAACTTGTCGTGTTTAGCCGTTGAAACTAAAAAATTAAATATAAAAAAATAATAATTTTTTTGGACCTGCTCAAAAGAAAATAGTCCATTTATAAGAAATAAAGACATTCATGAAAATAAATATAAAAATGATTATATCGGTATACTTGTAACGTTTCTAGTAAGAAATCAAAAATAATGAAATTATACCAACAACTTGTAATGTTTACCCGATAAAACTCAAAAGGAAGATAAAAAAAATTATTAAAAGCCGAAACATCCATTTTAGAAATAGGTAGTTTGGTATTTTTGGTAATGATTGAGTTGATTAAATAGATAGTTGATGAGTAGGGTTTTGATGAAAAAAATAGTAGATAGAATAAAATATGAAATGTGGAGAGAGAGAGAGAGAGAGAGAGAGAGAGAGAGAGAGAGAGAGATAGAGATAGAGAGAGAGGGAGAGAGAATAGAAGGGGAAGAGATAGAGAGAAAATTGGGAAGGATAAGAGTGAGAGAGATAGGAGAAAAAGTGAGTTTTAAATGTGAGACAAAAAAAATTAAAAGATCACGTGAGAAAGTGGAACTCAAAAAGATAAAAAGTGAAATAAAAGAATTAAAATACATATTTGTTCTAAAAAAGTGAGTATTTTTTTTGACAAAAAAAAGTGAGTATTAGAAATTAGTAGTTTGGTATTTTTTTTTGACAAAGTAGTTTGGTATTTTGGGTAGTGTTTGAATTGATTAAATAGATAAATTATTTGGAATAAGAGAAGTTAGTAGGTAGTAGAAGATAAATAGTAGGAGAGATAGAGAGAGAGAGAGGGAGAGAGAGAGAGAGAGAATGAAATGAGAAAAATGAGATTGGTTTTGAAATATTAATTACCAAATTTGCCCTCAAAAAGCAAAACTTTAAGAGGAAAATTTGGTAATTTTGTCAGCCCTTTCTTTTCTTAGTTTGATAGCTGATAGTTTGATAGTTGATATATATATATATATATATATATATATATATATATATATATATATATATATATATATATATATATACAGAGAGAGAGAGAGAGGGGAAAGGAAATGAGAGAGAGAGAGAGGAAAGGAAATGAGAGAAAGGAGATTGGTTTTGAAATATTAATTACCAAATTTGCCCTCAAAAAGCAAATCTTTAAGAGGACAATTTGGTAATTTTGTCAGCCCTTTCTTTTCCTAGTTTGATAGTTGATAAATAGTAGGAGAGATAGAGATAGATAGATAGATAGATAGATAGAGAGAGAAGATCAATAGTAGAATATATATATATATATATATAGAGAGAGAGAGAGAGAGAGAGAGAGAGAGAGAGAGAGAGAGAGAGAGAGAAGAAAGGAAATGAAAGAAAGGAGATTGGTTTTGAAATATTAATTACCAAATTTGCCCTAAAAAAGCAAAACTTTAAGAGGACAATTTGGTAATTTTGTCAGCCCTTTCTTTTCTTAGTTTGATAGTTGATGATAGTTGATTTGTCGATTAAAATAACAACTATTAAATAATGAACAACCAATCTAGTTGAGTTGTGTTGTAGTAGGGTTTATAATTCAATTTGGGATTGTTATGATGAACAGTTGATCTACACTACAGAAATGTCAAAATTAGAGAGGAGGTAAATTCGTCACAAAACTTTTCAAAATCCATTGCAAACCATTTTTGTGATGAATTTTGTGACGTGGTGAAATTCGTAACCGATTTCGACGTCTCTAAGTATTTAACGAGGGATGAAAAGTAGGAAAAAGAGAGATGCAATGATATTTGAGTTAGCAGAAAAAAGAAGGAAAAATGCGAGGATTTGCAAACCTCTTTTTGAGTAATAATTTATTTAAAAATAATAATAAAACTAATAAAGATAATCAAAAATACATTTTACAACCAAAATTGATTATGTGCCCAAAATTAGCTCTAAAATGACATTGATTTTGATATTAACACGTACTCAACTAGTATCTGATTGCAATCCTCGACGAAAAAATAAATTTGAGTCAAACTTCACTTACATCCCAGTTGAACTCGAGATTAGCTAGAAGCCCTGTCTCCTAATATCATAGTGGGGTCAAAAAACTAAAAAAAACACAAATTACATAAACATGTCTACACATAAGCCTGATTTTACATTTAACGCTCATTGGCCCACTAAGGTTATTTTGCATCTTTCTATGTATAGTTAGTTTTTGTGACCACTTGAGGATCATTTTAGGAATGGTGTAAAACCTTTGGCGCCTAGTTCCACCAAACAAATCACATCCTTTAATCAATTCCAAGTGTTTTGATAGCATCCATTCAGATAGAATTTTACTTGTTGAAACTTTTGTAAGCTATACTAATTTTACATGATGTAGAAAGGTTGGTTGGGAATAGAATTTGTCAAGAAATTATGGTTTTGTCTTGTATTGAATGGTGGCGACATCTCCATTTTTTTGACACTCTTTTATGAAGAAAAAAAGTTTGGTCCAAATATCTTTTATACATCCAAAATACTCTAAAAATTTGGTAATGAAGAGACAAAATTGAGAGGATCTTGACTCATAACAAAGTAACCAATTGATAAAGCGTTACAAGAAATCAAAATTGATATCATATTCATTGGGTTTGAGTTCTCTTCATTAATTGAAAATTTCTGGTAGTAGAGATAAACTCATTAATTTTCTTTTTGGTATAAATATGATATCTTCTGCGCACAACTGCAATCTCTTGAGTCGCGTAGAACCACAATGGGCGGAAAACCTCTCTACCAAGAAATTTAACACTGCTGCATTCTCAAACTGGATTCGAATTCATGTCATTGGTTAAGCTGAAAAGACTTAAACCATCTCATCCAAATACTCATTAAAATAATATTATTTTATCAAATATGTTTATTTCTCTCCTTGATTCTAGAGTTAGCTAAGAAGCTTCACACCTATATTCTTTACGCACATAAAAGGGAACATATAAGTACTTGACCTTAGGGCCGGACAAAGAGTAACGCTACTAACACTAGTGGAAAAAAGACATTTAGCGTCGGTTAAATTGGACATTTAGTGTCGGTTATCGCCCGACGCTAAATCTCCCGATGCTAAATGTCATACATTTAGCATCGTTTATTTAACCGACGCTAAATGTCACATTTAGCGTCGGGTGTTCAGATAACCGATGCTAAATGTCCATTTCATCACTGTTTTTGCTGTCTGAAAATGACATTTAGCATCGGTTATTTGAAACAACCGATGCTAAATGTCCTGAAAAATGACATTTAGCATCGGGTGTTTGAAACAA
This sequence comes from Astragalus membranaceus, assembly GCA_039519185.1. Classification (NCBI taxonomy): domain Eukaryota; kingdom Viridiplantae; phylum Streptophyta; class Magnoliopsida; order Fabales; family Fabaceae; genus Astragalus; species Astragalus membranaceus. Next base: position 175,866,228 of record CM076848.1, on the reverse strand, counting down.
CCGATGCTAAATGTCCTGAAAGTGACATTTAGCATCGGTTATTCCAAACAACCGATGCTAAATGTCCTGAAAGTGACATTTAACATCGGTTATTCCAAACAACCGATGCTAAATGTCCTGAAAGTGACATTTAGCATCGGTTGTTTCAAATAACCGATGCTAAAAGTCATTTTTGATAAAAAAAAATGACATTTAGCATCGGTTGTTTCAAACAACCGATGCTAAATGTCATTTATTGATACATTTATCATCGGTTGTTTGAAACAACCGATGCTAAATGTCATTTTCTTGATAAAAAAAAGACATTTAGCATCGCTTGTTTGAAACAAACGATACTAAATGTCTAGTTTCTTTTTATATTTTCTTTATCATTTTGATATGAGTGTGTTTGCTAATTAAGACTTTAAAGTTAACATTTCTCATATTAAATGTTATCATTTTGAAACTAGTAACATTTCCTACTAGTTCATAGCAGTAACATTTCTCATATTAATAGTATTTCCTTCAAAAGAAACTAGTAAAAAGATTCTGCCTATAAAGTAAGTGTCTAGTAACATTTACTTTAAAGTTAACATTTCTCATATCAACCTCAAGCATTTCCTACTGGTTCAACAGGAAAAAAATAACCTATTAATTAACCACTTAAAATTAAATAGATACACTTTTATAGGCAGAAAGTACATAATGTGAACTACACTTTTATAGGCAGAAATCAAATAGATACACTGCTTTCTTGCATGAGGCAGAATCAGCTTCACCAGCATCTCAGCAGGCACACTCATATCAAAATATCCATGCCCAACAACACGCTCAGCCATGTAGCTTATTTTCTAAAATCATGAAAACAACTCAGTAATTAACAGCCCAAAGTAGAAGTAAACAAATATTTCTTATACAACATTTTGAATTTGTTCACACAATTGTGAATTATGGTGACTTTCAATTTTCAGAAAACTGTAAAGTCACTGTATTCAAACAAAAGTGTCTTTCGTTAAATGAACTATTAAAATTGATTCTTATATGATGCATGATAGAATATGCAGGTTACCTATCATCTTTCCAAAAAGAATGATGATCTAACTCAGGTACAACTAACGTAGCATTAAGAATTCGTGCAACGACAACATCATCTGTTATCTGGATGAAGGAACATAAATGTCATTTCCACCAAAAGAACTTATTCATTTTTGTTTTAAAAAACTTAAATTATCTGCAAGACTAGGCAAGAGAACCTTGGCAAGCCCCATATTCACATAAACAACTGAATCAGAGTTGATTATATACGAGACTATAGCATAAAATAAAACTCTTATCTTTTCCTTTTAATATGTATGGGAGGGAGCAACTAAGATGGCAGATCATGTCCTACTTACCCCAGTTCTTTGTTGATTCAATCCTCCACTAGTTGCAATAAGCAAATATCCATTTGACATCTGCTCACGCACAGCAGCTACATATTATCCGGTAACGAAAATAAGAAACAAAGTGAGAAATGGCAAAGTTAGTATACTTGTCATCCCAATCATAAGGATATAATTTGCGCACAAAGAAATCAAAATATCCTATAATTGAGATATATTATGAGATGAAAACTATACAGCGAAATGGTCACCACCTGCTGCTACTGAATGTCTAGTATTAATGCCTCAGTGATGATAAATAACTGAGATTTTATCCAGCTCCAGCAGCTGTAACTGAGAAAGTTATCTGCATCAATTCATAAAACCTTCAAATGTGTCTCTTCCAGAAAAAGTGCCAAGAAAAATAGTTGTATGGCATGAAATATGAGATGGTACCTTGATGTAGCAAAGATCTTTATATGGTTGTCTATAATTCAAGGAAGATACTATCTATCGTCTTAAGTTTTTCCATCTCCTCCTCACTAGCAATTCCAGGATCAATATAACATAACTGAAATAGAAACAAGACCATCAAGTCTTGTCATTCAAGATGCTACAACATTTTCACTATTTCACTTATGTAACAACATAAGCAGTAACAGAAAAAAAGGATCTTCACATATACTTGCATGGAAATTAATTACAGAAAACACTAAATGTGAAAAAATGAATGAAAAAATAAGAAATATGTTAGAAACTAGAAAGTATGCTATCACAGCTTCCTTGGACAACAGGAGCTTGTTGTTCTGTCATGCAAGATATACTACTAGACATTATCCCTTCAGACTGTGAATGTATTTTGTAGTATCTAAATCCAAATAGCTGACAGTCAAAAGACACCCCTGTGAATTTGCAATTAATAACAAAGGTACAACAGAAAAGTTAATAATGCATTGGGCTATAAAGTTAATCAATAAATAAAGTTCTAAAATATTTGCATTAACGTCAACACACACCTTGGCCCAGTTGGGACTTGAGATGGTGAATATTTCCCAGTAAGCATTCCAAGTCCTAGAGGACTATAAGCAATCATGCGAATACCAAGAGAATCACATATGCTCTTGATCTCTAGTTGATCTTTCCCCATGCTTAGCAAAGAAAATTGCACCTGAAATGTTGAAATTATAAAGAAGATCAATGTCACCAACTTTGACAGGTTCATAAGTTTTTTCAAGGTATTTCACAATCATCTCATAATCATTTGAATCCTTCTTCAAGGGAGAAATTGAGCAACACTAACAGATCAATGCTTATAAAAAAATCAATAACACCAGCAATAACAGATTGATTTCGATAATAACCTAACCAAAGTCCATCAAAGAAATTCCATGAAAAAATTCCAAAACATTATCCTAATTTTTGGAACTAAAAACAATGAAAAAAACGAATGGATTTATAGAAGGAAGGAAACATAGGTATGGAGAAGACAAAATCTGATTTCCAGATTTAATTCCCTGATAGAGCAAAAACAGTTTTCCAAGCTTGAGGTGAAAACTGGATAGCATCAACGGTTTCCTGAATCATTGCACAAACACAAATGTAGGTATGGAACGCAGCCAAGTATGGAATAAAAGAGGGTAGAGGGAACTAAGATCCATACAAATGTAGATTTAAGGACTAACCTTTGGCAAGTATGGAACGCAGCCAAGTCCCATTGACTGAACCATGAAGAAATCAAAGACGTGTTAAAAGAAAAAGTTGGATGAAGTGGAACAGTGAGTTTAAGAAGACATTAAAATATCAAAACACTACGGTAAGAAAGTGCGAGATAATATACAGAAAGTGTTGGACACATTTCTATGTTACAGATAGTAAAAATCGAAGCAGCTAACTATTCTAGAAACAAAATATTAAACAACCAAGCAGCTAACTTTATGCCCAAATTTAAGTTTTATAGATTGATTTTCTATCTCCTAATAAGAAATGTAATCCAACTTACTGGTATATCTTAGTATCAAATATGTCAAAATAAAGAAGTCAGGATCCTAAAAACATCACCTTAACTAAGATGAACACACCATTCCACAAAGCAATATACTTGGAAAAGAGTTTGTTGATTCTCACTTGCCCAACTTTCCTAATCTTACATAGATCTAGCAAGAAGTTACCTAAATGCAAGAGAATCACAAAAGTAAGCAAAACCCAAGCGAGTTTCAGGGTAGACAGAACAAGTATGATGACATTGACTGAGTTCCATGAAAGCTTTAAATAATTGGATGCATTTACTGAAAATGACACAATTGCATATTATACATGTGCTTTATCCAACAAAGCATATTAAATTAGAAAATTATATTTAGTACCCAGAAAGATTGTAAACTCGTTTGCATGTCCTTTATCCAACAATTGTTCAATTCCTCTTACTAACAGCTTGGGAGCAAGTTAGTCTGCGTAGTTGGAAAGCTCCAACGAAAAGGGGTTTCATTTGGCCATATGACTCACCCAATAAAGCTACAACTCTGCGCACCCAGGGCTACTGGGCCTGGTGCATGAAGCTGAAAATTCATGATAAACAACCAAAGCATGACAGGGATAGCACTGGGAAGCAATAAGACCATGATATCTAGTGGAATAGGTATATCTAACGAAGAATTGATTTCTTTTGTAGTCATGTCAGGATAAAATATGAAGTATTAGTAGACAAATAATCCAAAACAGTTCATCACAAGGAAAATAGAAACTCACTGAAAGAGAATTTCAGATCAAAGAATGTAGTAACTCAGTGAAAGAGAATTTCAGATTATCTTCAAGCATCGCTAATCTTCTAGATGCAGAAACCTTTCAAAATTAACGAAGTTAGAGGAGAATAGAAGTCATAAAACATAATGGAAAAAAAGATCTGCACCTCAATAGTTGTGCAGCTTGTTCCTCAAGATTTTTATTGTATTTCCATAATTGTCTCTCGTACATCAATTAGCTCAACTTCATTCCCAAGGCTACTTATCTGGTGGTGAGCAGAATTATATTTCTGAAACAAAAGAAAATGATTAAAATTATATAAATTCATTAACTGAAAAAGAAAATCAATATTTTAAAACTAGTCTTAAAATTGGGGCTAAGTTTGCAAAGATATCTTTGAATCCCAGTTCTTTAAGGACTTTCTCGAAATCGTCAAGTATTTTAGCATACCTTTTATGCAAAAAATGTATCATTAGAAGATGCAAAAATGAAGGAAAAAAACCTCTAAGTGGACCAAAAAGATAAAAAGAGGCAACAAGAGAGCACCTTAGAGTAAATGTTTGTGCTTTGTTTGCAGCATCAGGAACAAAAGTATCACTCTTAGCATGCTCCCTGTACCAAGTCAAAGCCAAAAATTGATGTAAACAAGAAACACTGAAATTGCAGAATCATTGCAGTACTATATTTCATTAAAACAAGTACCGAATTACGAGTTGCATCTAATTGTGGATTTGTGGAATTACTAAATACTAATTCAAAGCAGAAACTAATGTACTTCTACAATGAAACATAATAGAAACACTATATTAAACATTGTACTCGAAGCACAAAACAAATTCCACCAAAAATTAAGAGTTAGGGTTCAGAGAAGAAAAATGAATTGGTCATACAAGTTGGGTTCCAAGATTTAAAAGGAATTTCTAGAAGCTTTGCAAGATTTGAGATCTCCAAACTTTGTAGGAAGAGAAAAACAAATTCTATTTCAGATCTCAAGATTACCTTCTAATGAAGAAGATGAAAGTCCAAATAAGAGAAGATATAGGAAAGCGAGGTCACGGCGATATGATGGAGAGCAACAACGGCTAGCGGCAATCGGAACTGCGACGGTGAGGGGTGAGCTTGAGCGAGAGAAGACGGAGGAAGCAGCGACTTTGAGAGAGAAGACGGAGGAAGCAGCGACCTTGAGAGAGAAGACGGAGGAGCGGCGAGGGAAGATCCTCAACTGCGAGTAAGCGACGGTGACAGCGACGAAGAGCGAGCAATGGCAGCGGTGACGGCGACGAAGATGGAGGTTCAGAGAGTTAGAGAGCGAGAGAGTACGATTTAGAGAGTGAGAGTTCAGACTACCAGAGAGGAGAACGCGAGAATATATTGGATGGAAAAAATAAAACCGGACTTTTAGCATCAGTTGTTTAAACAACTGATGCTAAATGTGTCTGAAAGACACATTTAGCATCGGTTGTTTAAACAACTGATGCTAAATGTCTGACGCAAGTACTTTTAGCATCGGTTGTTTAAACAACCGATGCTAAATGTAGGCGCGAAAACTAAAAACTTCCATTTAATTGCAAAATTGCCACCGCGCCTACCTTTAGCATCGGTTGTTCAAACAACCGATGCTAAATGATGCTTTTTAATGTCAAATTTCCACTAGTGTAAAACCCTAGAATTAGGCCTCATATTTTGTCATTATTTCTTATAAAGTTAAAAAGCCTCAAATAAGACCTAACCTTCACAAAAAAGCCTCAATTAAAAACTTGTTTTAGGTTCACACACTAAAAATAAAATTTGGCCACATATTGTCTCTTTAGACAAATCCCGGTGGCAATATGCTTTTTGTCAAAAAAAAAAATAGTTTTTGCTTTGTCACGTTCTAAAATGAAATTTAAATAATGTCTTCAATAGGTTGGTGAATTAAATCATTTTTTTTAACAAAAGTGAATTAAATCTTATGAGCCTATAAATAAGTGCTTGCCGTAACCACCATTGGCCAACAAACTAGAAAGCTTTACCAAAATGGCTTCAGCAATGATTCTCAGTTTCCTCTTTACCTTCCATCTCATTGTTATCTTGTCATCAACTTCCTTAACCTCAAGCTCAACCACTAAAGTGTTCTCAAAACCCATAGAAAAAATAACCCAACTCCACTTTTATTTCCATGACACCATAACTGGTAAAAACCCAACATCAATGCAAATTGTTGCACCACCTAAGGGATCTGTTGGTAGTTTTGGTGCCACTTTTATTATGGATGACCCATTAACTGAAGGACCAAGTCCAAATTCAAAGCTCATTGGAAGATCACAAGGGATATATGCTGTGGCTTCTTTAGATAAGTTTAATTTGCTCATGGCCACAAATTTTGTGTTCACAGAAGGTGTGTATAATGGTAGCACAATTAGCATTCTTGGAAGGAATCCTACATGGAAGAAAGTTAGAGAAATGCCTGTTGTTGGTGGTAGTGGTGTGTTTAGATATGCAAGAGGTTTTGCTGTGGCTAATACTTATATCTTTAATGTTACTTCTGGTATTGCAATTGTTGAATACCATGTGTCTGTCTTGCATCTTTGAGTATGATATCACTATTAGAAAAAGCTGAAATACCGACGGAAAGTAGAGACGGGAAAAATTTAATTAGTCTTCAAATTTGGCGTCGCTCACAGATAGAGACGGAATTAGAGATGAATATGACTTTTTTTCCATCTTTCCGTTGCTATTTCAGTTTTTTCTAGTAGTGATATATGTTGATGAATTTGTTGTTTAATTAGGAAGTTATATTGTCTGTTTTGAGCCTGACTTAGCTGACATGCAGGTTCATATGTGTGTGTGTGTGAGATTTTAATTTTCAGTTGTACTTATGCTACTTCAGTTGAGGATGTAGGGGAGCTTGACTGAGAAAAATAAAAGTAATGTTTCCTTGCTATGTTTGTAATGTGCTTGGTGTGAATTTGAATGAAAAGTATAGCTTCAGTTTAAAAAAAATCAATTAATAGTGTTTGGTAGTAGGGGTACTCTATTGATGTAACTATATGGTTTGCAATTTTTTATGCTTGGCTAATTTGGAATGCTAGAAATGGGTGAATTTTCTTCAAAAGGTGTTTGATTTTTGAAATGTGTTAGACCATGTTAAGGCCCTTTTATAAAAATGGTTTATAGATAAGTTTGATAATTATTGATCATCGTCTCCTTTATGAAGAGTCGGGGACACGTGACCAACTAATTAGTTCGCCGACGTAAATTAGTCACTGAAAAAACCAGTGAGTACAACGCACCAATAATACAATAAAAAAAAGATCTCTTTTAATTAATGTTATGTATGATGTCGGAAAAGATTCGAGCTCAATAGAGGCTGAATAGCCCGTTATAGTCTTGAATCTATCCATAATGAATCCATAAATAGGTTGAAAAATCTATTACATAAAACTATATTAAGGTCAGATTTCTCTAATTTATCCTCTGGCACTTGATGATATATATGGCTCTGCCAAATTTGTAGCTCTTTCTCCCACGACTGGTTGCATCGATAATTTTAAATGACATGGGACGCCGGCTCTTAAGTTCGAATCCAAGTATATACATATGATAGTGTGCGTAGTGTTTATTTATCGTTTCGTAGAAGAAAAAAATTAATTTTTTGGTTTGAACCACTCCATGAGTGTCTTCGGTCTCTTACAGACTCAATGCTTTCATGGAGTGTTTCAATGCTTTCAATGCTTTCGACCAAAAATTAGTCTCTTACAGACTCAATGCTTCGGTCTCTTACGGACTCAATAAATATAAATGATATAGTTGGAAAAGTTTGATAAATTGTAGATTAGACTTTTAAAAGACTTATTGTTATAGGAGAAAAATAAAAGGTCAAAAATATTAAAAATTAGGAACGGAGGAGTAATACTTTTTAGGGCTCTAAAAATTGGCATTGCCTGAAGTACTGCAATAAGTATTACCCCAGAGTAGTAGATTAAGCATTGGGCTAACTATGCTGGTTGGAAAAACATTTATGCCAACTCTTTAATTATTACTTCCAATAAGTGTTTTTTTAAATCATTTTTCCGGCCACGTTGCTTCAATATATTCTCTATTGTTTACAAATCCCTCGCGAACATCGTGGGTGAATAAAATATTCAAGATATACCAAAGCCAAATAAATTATGATATCCCTTCATAAAAGTATAAATTGTCACATACTTTGTTGTAATAATTATCCTACAATGTCTTCCTCTCTTGGGATTTTCCTACTCTTTTTTCTCATATCTACTCACTTTACAACAATCCATGGAGTATTCTCTGAACAATCCCACATCATATTACCAACAAATCAACACCAAACTGAAAAAACAACCCATTTACACTTTTTTTATCATGACATATTAGAAGGCAAAAATCCCACAGTTGTACAAATTATAGACCCATCAACAAGTTCACAAAGTGGATTTGGAACAACTTTCATGATGGACAACCTTTTAACTGAAGAACAAGATCTAAGTTCAAAGGTTGTTGGAAGAGCTCAAGGGTTGTTTGGTTTAGCATCTTTGCAAGACCGTGGAATGGTGATGTTAATTAATTTTGCTTTTACTGAAGGTGATTATGCTGGTAGTACACTTAGTATGCTTGGAAGGAATCCTGTTCAAGATACTGTTAGAGAAATGCCTATTGTTGGTGGCACTGGTGTTTTTAGGTTTGCTAGGGGATATGCTATTGCTAAGAGTCTTTGGGAACTTTCAACTTCTGAACATTTTGTTGTGGAGTATGATATTACTATTTCTCATCCATAAGTCTCTTCCATTTCATGTTCTTTGTTGTTAGGAGCTAGTGATGAGTGGTCACTAGACTTTCAATGATCCATGTATGGCTGCCAAATAATTACATAAATAATTGAGTATCCCTTTGCTTTTTCGCTAAGTAGTTCTCAAATCATAAAATAGACTAAAGGCATGACGTATTTTCTGTCTTAAAGGACCTAATTCCTCCCAATCTTTTCATATTTGAATGTTACGTACCATCATTTTATTAGCTCAATTTATATTATTATTTTGGAGATTCACAAAAAGTTTGGAGCTCGTTGAAAATGTGGGGGTCCAACCATTCACATGGCCAACATGTGATGACAAGTTTGAAGTTACATGTGATGACAAGTGTCTTGATCCATGTAAGGCAACTTGGTTTGCCTTTCCTTTCTCAAAATGATAAAGTTTTTCATGCTAAAACTTTTCTTGGGGTCATTACCGTTATTTTACGCTTCCGCTAGTGTCAATTTTGAGTTCACGAAAGAGGGAAATTATGGAGGGCACTTCCCAATGGTGTGGTATCAGAGCTCGTTCAGAGCTTTCAGATGCTAAGGTGTCAAGCTCATAAGAAAGAATTTAGTATGCTCTATGGTTGCAACATTGTTTGATCTTCCACATCATAAAAGAAATATTATTGTTGGAATTAAAATGTGGTATTGCGAAAGTGTTTCTTGGAAAGTTCTGGTTAACGAAATACTTAATATTTAATTGTGTCAATATTGACTCAACTCTCTTTTTTGGGAACTTCTGTGTTGCACTATTCACAACAGTGACTATTTCAATGTACGACACTATTCACAAGATCTCCTAGTTGGAGAAATTGCTTTATCGTGCACTCAAAATGGATGGTTCTATCACTCATGATGGAGATATGTTCAAGCTAAATGCTGACAGTTATACCTATTGGCAACTGATGATGGAAAACCACTTATACTGCACAGATTTGCATGAGCGCTAATCTCCCGAAAGGAGAAGCTAGATGGGAAGGAAGAAAAAGTGTGGGAGCTCCAAAATAGGAAGGCATTTGCTATGATAAAAAAATACATAGACATGAGTCAGTTCAAGCATGTATCAACTTATACCAATGTGAATGATTTGTGAACAAAACTTGAACCTTGATTCAAAAGAAGACACCAAGAAACAAATCCCACCTTGTCAAATGACTAGCGAAGTTGGAGTACTCCAACGGTCAAAACATGATCAAACATCCGAATACCTTCAGAAGTATTGCTGCTAACAAATTATCAACAAAAGATCGAAAATTCCTTTGCTTAAACTGGTGATTGTAGTTGTGCAGGAATTGAAGCTCTGATGAGTATGCAAAAAGTGGAATCAAGGTGATTTATGTTTAGCAATTACTGCAACTCAAAATACTTTGTTAGATGGATTGTCACGGCGCTCATTTCACTCTTCATCTTCCAGAGACTTCATAAACAAGTGGGCTGCCATTTCAGTCTGTTCACCCTTTTTCTGTTATTATTACTAACGTTCTTATCTAATTGTAATGATTTTATAAGAATTTGAGTTGTATATTTTAATTTAGTAGTCACTTATATATTACTAGAATGTACTTAGCGTTCATAATAGGTTCGTTTTTTAGTAGCAAAAGTAACAATAATTTAGTATTACTTTAGTCGTAAACATTGCCTAAAGGCATTTATATGTTGGTATTTTGATCAATGTAATGCAAGTGAGAAGTCTTGAATGTTAAACTTATTTCATCTTATAATTTTGTTGCCAAAGTTATGTGAGGAATGACCAACTGATAACGGTGGGTGAAGCAGTAACTGCATAAAGTGATTTAATTTTTTTACCGTGAATTAATATTACCGACGGATTTGTGATAGAATCTTATGAGGGAACTGCGACGAAAATTTGCGACGGATTTGTGACAGCTTTGCGACGGATTTATTTGCGACGGAATTTTTCGTCGGAAAAAGTTTTCAACGAGGCTTTTTGCGATGGAATTTGACCCGTCGGAAATGACGATTGCGACTGATTTTCCTTCATTAGCGACGATTTTTCTGTTGGTAATGAGCGAATTTCTTGTAGTGTTTCTTTTTAGTCCCTGTTAGGAAATCTTTTTCAAGAATAACCCAACAATTACAAAATCAATCTATTTTAGTCCCTACAATTGTTTTTATGGTGATGTGTCTTGTTTTTAATTATTAGCCAATATGTGACACTTGTTGACGTGAGATCTTTAATTACATGGCTACCTACGTGAATTTTTAAATATCATTTTGGTCCCTACAAACATACTAGTTTTTGTTTTACTCCCTGTGTTTTTGTAAAAAAAGAACACCGGCAACTTAAGAAACCACCCAATTTTAGTCCCTATAGTTTTTTTTAGGCTAAAGTGCTCCCGGGATCCCTTATCTTTATTTAAAGTAACGATTTGGTCATTTATCTTTTTTTTGTCACAAATCAGTCCTTTATGTTTTAAATTTTTGACACATAAATCTTTTTCTGTCCCAAATCAGTCCTTTATGTTTCAAATTTTTAACACATAAATCCTTTTTTTTGACACATAAATCAGCACTGTTAACGGAAAAGGATTTATGTGTCAAAAATTTGAAAGATAAAGAACTTATTTGGGACAAAAAAAACATAAAAGGACTAATTCGTTACTTTAAATAAAGATAAGGGACTCCGGGAGCACTTTAGCCTTGTTTTTATGTTGATGTGGTTTTTTTGGCACGTATGGCACTTGCTAACATGTTTAATTACACGACTGCCTACATAAATAACCTTCCCAAATCTTAATTACAGCATCCACAACGAGGATAACCTTCTCATTTTTTTAATGTTAGTACGTAGGCTAGAAACAAGACACATCGGCATAAAAACGACTATAAGAAAATTAATTTTTTTTTAACAATGAATAAATAAATTAAGGATTGATGTTATGATATCTCACTACTAGAATTTTCGTCATTTCCTGTGGATTTTCATTAAAAATTCGCAGGAAACCCGTTTTCTACGAAATTTTTAGCGGATTAAGGTTCCCAGTTATTTCGTTCGTGAATAATTGTTTCCTGCGAAACTTTAAATCGGCAGGAAATTTCCGCAGGAAATTCCGCCGGTAGTCCGCAGAAAATTCCGCGGGAGATCTCCGCAGGTAGTTCTGCAGGAAATTCCGCAGGAAATACCAGAATTTGTTTTCCTTCAAACCAGCAGCAAATTTTAGGGACTACTATTATTAACGAGATTTCTATACATGTCAATAATCATAAATCACCAATTAAAAATGGGCGTAACTAATTGCTATAAGTATAAAGACCATATATTTCATTAAATTCACAACTAATAATAATAATTATTATTTAAACTATATCCCCAGTTTTCAATGAAATATATAATTGACTAATGCCACCAAGGCCACTTGAAGCTGTAATAACACGTAACAACCCCCAACAAAGAGCATTAGCTTGCACATTTCTTGTTGATCACCAAGACTATACTGCAGCATTTCCAGTTTTCTCGGGTAATGTCCCACCTGTGCAAGGGTTTGAGGTTAGGCAGCACATTCCCTGCAGCTTTCTAACAAGTGTTCGCCATATCCGGTTCCTCTGCACTCTACCTTTTCCTATATGCTGCATTTTACTTCTTCACAAAGCTTGACATTACCAAACCAGTATCTGGAGTCTTGTACTTTGGCTACATGTTGGAAGTAGCATGTAAAAATAAACAAGTATTCAACCTGAACCACATGTACCGCCTACACAAACAAAAAGTTCCTTATGTATTATGATTTATCAATCACTTGAACCACATAAATGTTGAAGAAAAAAGAGAAAGTGTTGCATTATATATAGTCTACCAAAATTAAAGGAAGAACTGGATTACCTGATAGTCTACCATCACTTCCATCATAGAAAGTGTATATTGGATGGGAGTTTGGAGGAGGATAAAGTAAGGGTACCATAAGCAATCCATGGAACAAGGCATCTGGAACACTGAGCCATATCAAATGATCTGGATGGGAATGTTAGCCTATTTGATCGTTTGAACTATGAACATAACTGGTTTAGCCATATATATTAATTAGATATATATAGGAGGAGGCTGACCGAGGACGTAGCATGCATGAAGAGCGACCGCCACCCTCGGAGGACTTGATCTCCCGCAGGATGAGATTGTCCCATGATGAAGAAGTCCAAGAGTCGTGGTCGTGTCTTGGAATGGCCGGTGGCAGTACACCAGCCACTAGCGCTCATACTACCTGTGTTGTGCTTTGACTTGACAAGTGTGTACCTGCTTAAGGAAAAAAGTGGATGTGTGGCGCGATGGCGCCACACTGTTTGTCCTTAGGTTCGTACATAGATGGATTTTACAGAGCTTTTACAGAGCTCTCTAACGACTTGGCAGAGGGTCCATGATCTCTTAGGAGGAGGTTCCCGGTAGGGACAACTCACGATATATATATAGTCATAGAATAGCCTTAGGGACTTTTAACACCAAAATAGAAGGACTGCCCCCATTGGTCATTTGGGATTTAAGTGGTGATGGATCCCTAAACTCAGACTCGAGAAAGATTTTCTCCTAACGATCCCACCATTTGAAGAGATTAAATCTCTAAGTACCCAGCTATGCTTGTGGCACAACGCGCCATCCAGAAATTTGGCTTTTTTTACCCCCTACTAATATTTTACCCGTGCATAGTCGGCGTATTGCCATGAATTCATAATAGTACTTTGGAAAATAATCATAACTTGTAAACAATGTCAAAAATGTATGATTTGAAATTCAAAAGTGTAAAGAGATAGGTATTATGTCATATAATGTTAATTTAATTTTTTGAAAAAATTAAATTTTAAACTTTTGTTAAAATAATTAATTTTACCGTTGTCAAAAAATGATTAATTATAGTAGTTTGACTCAAATATAAAAATAGTGACTAATTATTTTTAAAAAAAAACAGGAAAAAAAATTTAATTTTTATGACCAAAAAAAAGTGGAAGTTTTTTTGGAGTTTTTTAAAAAAAAATTTTAAAGAAAAGTTTTTTAAATGATTTTTAACAATTGTTAGTAGTTAAATTGATTGATTTTAGTAGTTTTAGTAGATTATAGTAAATACTAAATAGTAAATTTTGGATAATTTATATCCTCTATGTAATATTAATTTAACCATTTTATATTTACTACTGAACATTTTAGAAAAAATAATTTTGAAATTTTTTTAGTGGTATAGATTTTTTTGACAATTGGTAGATTAAATTTATTGGTTTGATTAGATTGAGTAGATTATAAAAATAGTAAAAAATAATAATAAACAAAAATTGGAAAAAAAATAATAAAATTTTTTTGCGTCAGCTTTTTGTTCTGTTTACTTTTTTGTTCTGTTTTGTCAGTCTATTTTTTTCTGTTTACTTTTTTTCAGTCTTTTTTTTCAGCATTTTTTTCTGTTCTCTTTTTTTTGTCAGCGGTTTACTTTTCTTGTCAGTCTTTTCAGCTTTTTTGTCGGGCTTTTTTGTTTCTGCAAAAAGCTGCGATTTTTTACTTTTTGCGGATCATTTACCAAATTGCCCTCAATTTTTGACAAATGACAGATTTTTAAGATGTCTAAATTGGACATTTTCCTAGCCTTTGATTTTACTATAGTAGAGTAGATTAGACCTTGTACCCCCATAATATATTTTATCCCCAAAATACCCCTCATTTATTAAAAAAATTTACCAGAGCTCCAAAATTTTAGGTTTCCCGGAATTATCTCTTAAAAAGGTAATTTCGGAAAAAAATTTCGTCATTTGTCCGGAAATACGTCAAGCGGATAATTCCGGAACCTTAAAAATGTGTTCGGGAATTATCTACTTTTTGATGATTCCGAAAAGTTTTTTTTCCCTGTTTCCGGAATTATGTAATTTTACGTACTTCCGAAAAGTTTAAATTTTTTGCATTCCAGAATTATCCCGTTAGACGTATTTTCGGAAAATTTATAATTTTTGCCTACCGGAATTATCCCTTCGACGTAATTCCGGATTTTTTAAAATTTTACCTTCCTGAATTATGTCTTGGGGAGGTAATTTCGGAATGCTTTTATTTTATTTATTTTTTTACATTTTTAAAATTAACATTTGATTTATTTATTTTATAGATATGGCTATACTTGATGGCAACCTTCCCTTTACTATGGATTTATTAGACGAATTTACCACTACATAGGTACATATATCTTCCTAAAGCGCTTCTTGTTTATGATTATTTACAAGTTATTAATTATGTTTACGATTATTTTGTAGATTTTTGCTACTCGTGATAATCTCGTACGTTGGGCTAGAGACATCGGGAAAGCCAACAGAGTGATTGTTATCATTCTTCGATCTGAGTCCACCATGAATGTTAAAGGGAAGAAGAATAAAATAGTTTTGGGTTGCGAGAGACATGGCAGATATGTTAGAGTAGACATTGGGTGCTCTAGAGCGAGGCCTTCAAAGAAGTGTGGTTGTCCTTTTAGGCTGAAAGCTACACCATTGAAGCCTCCTGATTGGGATTGGAAAGTTAGAGTTATGTGTGGAATACACAATCATGCGCCTCATAAAAGTTGTCTTGGAGCAGCAATTTTTGGGCGATTTAGCAAGGAGGAGTGGTCTATTGTTGAAGAGCATTTGTTGTTGAATGTCAAAGCGCAGAATAGTCTGGATGCAATTAAGAAGAGATTTTCAAACAACTTGAGTACTATCTCGCAGATGTATAGGACCCGCAGCACGTTCCGGTCGGGCAAGAGAGGTTATAGAACTGAGATACAGGAGCTTATGAGACTGGTGGAGTCTGAGCATTATTTGTGTTGGAGCAGACGACTTGATGGCACTGATATTGTTAAAGAGATCATGCGGGCACACCCTGAGTCTATCAAGTTATTGAGGATGTTTCCTAGCATTTTGATTATGGACTGCACCTTCAAAACCAACAAATATAGATTGCCTCTCTTGGAGATTGTTGGTGTCACTTCCACTGAGTTGACATTTTCAGTGGCATTTGCTTACTTGTCTGCTGAGGGGTATGATGATTATAGATGGGTATTGCAGACATTGAGAGATTTGATGGTGGTAGATATTCCACTTCCTCAGTTGATCCTCACCGACAGAGAGACTGGATTGATGAATGCTATAGAGGTTGTGTTTCCTGAGAGTCTGAATTTGCTTTGTCGGTATCACATTAACAATAATGTCAATACTAAGGTTAAGCAGGCGGTGAAGGGGGATAGAGTCAAGTCAGTGATGGAGCTTTGGAGGGAGATAGTTGACTCTACACGTGATGAGGAGTTTTACGAGAGGTTGCATGATTTTGAAGTATCATGTGCGGATGTACCCCATCTTGTGAAGACTAGGGGTGCACCAAAGAAGAAGAAACAGTATGATGTGAAGAGAGATCCTTCATTTTATGAGCACGTGGATGCGTGTTTAAAGAATCACAACCACAGCTCAGTTAGGCAACCCTCCGAAAAGTCATCAAAGAAACCACCCCAGCGGTCATCACAGCAACTCTCCCAGCTACCGTCACAGAGGACAACAAAGGAGCGGGCACAACATGACATGCACTTGGTAAGTCACCTTCTAAAACATATCCATAACTACATTGATGACATTATTGATGTAGTCGGGGATGGAAATTGTGGCTATAGATGTATTGCTGCCTCACTTGTCTACTTAGAGCACAACTGGCCATTAATTCGTCGTGACTTGATTGAAGAGATAGACACATATTATGATCTATACTCACAGGTGATTGGTGACAACCTTCAGACAGCTAGGGAATCATTATTTGCTTATGATGTGCCCATTCAACCAATTGAGAAGTGGATGACGATGCCTGATATCTGGCACATTATAGCAACGAAATATCAGATAGCCCTGGTTGCGTTATCAGTGGGTCATGGACATTCTTGCCTTTGAGAGGCAATTATGTTGCTAGTCAGAGCCAGTTGGTTGGTATTGTGTTTTTCCATAGGCTTCATTGGGTCCAGGTTATGTTGAACTCTACTAGTCCATTACCCCATGTTCATCGATCTTGGTCTACTTATGCTTCACCAGATGGTAGATCGTGGTTATATCCATATGTTGGACGTCTTCAGTTATGGACTTCTTTAGCTCCAGGCCATATTGCACCGACCGACCCAATTGGTTATGTAGACATTACCTGATTGTATGATAATATATTTTATTCCACGAGTTTATAATATATTTTAGGCTAAATAGCACTTTTGGTCCTTTATCTTTGCTCCAAATTTCACTTTGGTCCTTTATCTTTTTTTTTGGTCCGTTTTGGTCCTTTATCTTTCATTTTCGTTTCACTTTGGTCCTTTATCTTTTTTTTGATCCGTTTTGGTCCTTTATCTTTCATTTCGTTTCATTTTGGTCCCTCACGTTATTATTTAATTCAATTAAAACATTAAAACAATTAAAACAATTAATTCAATTAAAACAATTAAAAAAATAAAACATAACCCCCCCCCACCGTCCACCACCACCCACCACCGTCAACCACCACCCACCACCACCACCTCCCAAACCCAGATCTGCGCATCTTCACTGTTCTCCTCCCCCCACCGTCGCCCCTCCCCCACCACCGTGAACCCCTCCCCCCCTCACTCTCTCTCTCTCTCTGCACATCTTCATTTGCGTTGGGATTGCAACCTTAAGAACAGAATCGAAACCCATAACATGAAGAACAGAATCGAAACCCATACCATGAAGAAACGAAATGGTATCTTAGAAACGAAACGAAATCAGAACTGTTTGCGTTGCGTTGCGTTGCGAAACGAAATCAGATCTGTTTGCGTTGCGTTACGAAACGAAATCGAAACCCATCTGCGCATATTCATTTGCGTTGCATTTTCCAGACATTTTCCATCTGCGCATCTTCATTTGCGAAACGAAATCGAAACCCATCTGCGCATCGAAACCCATTTTCGTTATTACAATTTCGTTTGCATTTTCCAGATCTGTTTGCTTTTCCAGATCGATTTCCCTTTCCATTGCTGTGGTGGGAAAACGAGGGGGGGAGGAGAACAGTGAAGATGCGCAGATCTGGGTTTGGGAGGTGGTGGTGGTGGGTGGTGGTTGACGGTGGTGGGTGGTGGTGGATGGTGGTGGACGGTGGGGGGGGGGGTTATGTTTTATTTTTTTAATTGTTTTAATTGAATTAATTGTTTTAATTGTTTTAATGTTTTAATTGAATTAAATAATAACGTGAGGGACCAAAATGAAACGAAATGAAATATAAAGGACCAAAACGGATTAAAAAAAAGATAAAGGACCAAAGTGAAACGAAAATGAAAGATAAAGGACCAAAACGGACCAAAAAAAAGATAAAGGACCAAAGTGAAATTTGGAGCAAAGATAAAGGACCAAAAGTGCTATTTAGCCTATATTTTATTACACGGCTTTATTATTTGACAGTCTCAATTTTTCCGACACGTTTTAACGGCCTTGATGTTGCCGACACTTTCAATAGTTTAGATTTTGCCGACACTTTTCATCAACGGTGGAAATCCGCTTTAGGTTTCAGATCTTTCGCTATAAATATACCCATTTAGGTTTCACTTCTTTCACACACAACACAAGAAAATGGACACCCTAAATACACAATACTCTCGTGATTCCGCACTCACTGTCCTCCACCATCAGGGCACAATCACCAACAGAGAAGATGGTGTCTATTTCGAGTGTCCGAAACCTATTTTATGCAGGCTTAAAGACAACATCACCTTCTCTTCTCTCAAAGAAAAACTAGAGAGTAAGGTGCAAGTGGAGGGTGACGAGCGAGAGGTCAAATGTATCATTTATCGCAAACCCGATATGGGCGATAATGGACGTGTTCGCTGGTCCACAATGGATGTGAAGAACGATGATGACGTGCGAGCCATGATGAACATCCATGACATGTTTCAATTTCGCAGTCCTTTGCAGTTGTACGTGGAAACCACACGGAGTGTCGCTGAGATCCTTCGTAGTTTAACTCCAGGACGACCATCACAGTAGTTTTTGTCATGTTTTAGACTTTGTGTTTGTTTCTGTTGTTGTAATCCGCTTTTCAATCAATGTAACCGGCATTTTTAATTAAATAAAATAAATGTTCAATTTTAAAAAAATACTTCCAGAATTATGTCCTATGCGATAATTCCAGAACGCGGTTTTTAAAGATTTCCCGAATTAGCCTAAACGACATAAATCCAGAAGTCAAAATGTGTTCCGGATATATCTCTTAAGAGATAATTCCGGAAATCTTTAAAAAATTGCGTTTCGGAATTATGTGTTTCGACGTAATTCCGGAAAAATCTAAAAAATATGTTCCGAAATTATCTGTAAACACGTAATTCCGGAATTTTTTTGAGGAATTAGGGAATAAAATGGTCTGTTTGGTGAATATCAGGGTACAGGGTCTAATAGGGGGGTAAAAAAAAGCCCAGAAATTTAAGCGCAAAGACCAGTTCAGCTCTTAAAGGTATGTGATACCTATACCACGGTTGTACGTCGAGCCTAGTATTAAAACATTTGAAGTAACTTTAGGTATGTGACAGTGATACATATACCCACGGTTTTTTATCATGTCAGTAGGTAATGTGGGACCCATATCTAGACCGTCACTATTGATTCAAAGTTCAAATATCTTTGTGACACTCTGTTGGAACCTTGGTGTTGGTGAATTGAAAAAGTCCCACATTGCTAAGACTAGACACTTTCAGAGTGCTTATAGGTGTGGACTTCACACAATGGTTTGCGGCCCAAGGGGTACCCAGTTTTGTAAAAGGGAGAGCACGCACACTAATTGACCACCACACATGCGCGCCTGGTTGGGCCGAGCGGGGCCTAGTAATGGGCTTGGGCTGTGATGTGTAATTTATTCTTTACGAAAAATAATTATTTTTATTTTGGTGCGTCGCTCGCTAACTGTCCAGATTCGTTGAACTGACCAGATACGCTGAACTAGCCGTGTTTAGCTGTTGAGGATTTTTCTCCAACAACTTGACTTGTGCAGCAAGTAGGCCATTATTATCTGTTGAGGATTTTTTTCTCCAACAACTTACTTGCGCAGCGAGTCGAGTTTTTTTCCTATAAATAGGACATTTCCTCACTTCATTCTTTGCACCGAAAACTCGAAGTAGTACCGAGTTTTCTTCTCTTCTCCCTCCCCAATTTCCTTTCTTCTTAAATTAGAGTGGTATTCGTACCATATTAGAGTGGTCTTAGTACCATATTTGAGTGGTCTTCGGACCATAATATGAAGGTGTATTTCTTGAGCGAAATTTCACCGTGCAGTGATATTTCGTAACAGTTTTGACTAGGCTGTTTTATCCTGGGGACGTCGTGGTTGATAGCCTGCCTACATAATTTTGAGCAGTGCCACGAAACGTCTTAAAGAGATCGACTTAGTCTGAGACTCAACCCAGTAATTTCTTCGGTGATTGATTTTCTGAAATACTTTTCTGAAACTCAAAAACAACAATTTTAAGACGTTTCGAATTTAGCCATGACTACCGAAGACATTACTGGCTCTGATTCTGCTGTTTCTAACTTCAACAAATCGTTTCATTTTCAAGAATGTCAATTAAAACAATGGCAACAAAATAAATTTTTATTAAATATGAAAAATGTTGCCAACATTTAAAAGATGACATTCAAGTGCTCACTGAAAGAGATGATCAGAAAGGAAGAGATAAAATAGCTAAAGAAATATTCCTATAGAAAGCGAATAATTTTCTCTATACTATTTATCGATAGAAAGAGAATAATTTTCTCTATACAGTTTATCATTGGAAAGAGAATAATTTTCTCTATACTATCTTATAGAAAGAGAATGATTATCTCTATATTATTGTTAATTCTACAGAATGAGAATAATCATCTCTATAAGAATGAATTTTTTTTAATTCATATTGTTTGGGAAAAGTTCTGGCTAGGAAAGACTTGGTACTTACGCATGTCCATTGTGACCCACCTCTTTTTCCTGGGAACCTACTCGAACCAACAATTTTGAAGTTGCATATTTTTATTATTCATATCTTTTGTTACCGTTAGTGGTTAACGCTAACGGTTAATGATTTTAAATCATAGAATTGCTTTTTAGCAATAACATTATTTTCGAAAAGTACTTATACTTTTTACGATATATTGCAATATATAATACTGATTGCAATATAATTTTCTAGAAAACCTTTCAAAGGAAAAGCAACTCGAATGGGACCCCCCAAATTTCTCATATTCTAAACTTCAACTACCACCTAGAAATGACGCAGCTTCTCCATTTAATTGTTTCAATTGCGAGAGACCAGGTCATAGGACACACAAGTGTATGAACAGGCCAAGCTCTGCCCCGCAGGCTAACCTGACTGAATAGCAAGTTGTTCCTATAATTTCTTAAATCAACATTGTTGGTAAATGCGAAGGTTGGTGGATGGTTATTGACTATGTTTTGAACATACACCGTTGTTGAAAATAAGAAAAGGATGCTGAGTCTAGTGAAAATTTTCTTTATACAATGATTTTTTTAAACGGAGTGTTTACTTCGTCTATCAGAAGTTTTCTTTAAACAATGATTTTTTACGCAGTGTTTGACTTTGACTCTGTACACTATACTATTCTTTTCAATAAGAGCTAGATAGCATTTTTCAAAAGTTATTTTCTTAAATGACTTAAGAAAAAAATTGTGATTTTTGTAGTCAAGCAAAAATTTTCAAGACTTCGCATAAATCAGTAAGGAAATCTGAGTATTAGTTTTGACTTACTCAGATATATGCGAATAAGATAGAACATTAACCAGAAATGGAAAACGATAGTTTGTCACTTCTATTTATAATTGCTTTGACTACATTGTAGTATACTTTTTGAAAAATAAAAGTGAAGTGCTTGACATATTCAAAGTCTTCCATTACAGATTTTTGAAAATCAATTAAGTAGAAAGGTTAAGAGTTTTTGTAGCGATTGAGGAACAGAGTATGATTCCCATTAATTTTAAGGAATTATACATGAAACGAATGCACCATATTTTTTCTGAAATGAATGGTAAAGCAGAAAGAAAAATAAAATCTTTATTGAATTGGTTTTTGCTATTTTGCTGAATTCTAGCACTTGATCTCTCTTGTGAATTTTTTTAAACCGTTGGTTATATTATGAATAGATTCGCTGAATCTAAAGAAATAAAAAAAATTTCCTTCGGAGATCTTGAAGAGAAGACAATTTATCTTGTCTTATTTTTGAATTTGGGATTACTTGGCTTATGTCATAATCCCAAAAAGAGTTAAACTCGCCAGTAGAGTCTATGAATGTGTATTCATTGGGTATGCAGTAAATAGCAAAACATACAGGTTTTATGACCTTAATGCAAAAGTGATCATAGAGTCAAATGATGTTGACTTCTATGAAAATAAATTCCCTTTTAAATCAATAAATAGTGGGGGCACTGAACTAGTCAAGTTTCTATGCCTAGGAACGTTGAAAACAACGAATAAAGGGAAATAGAACCTCGAAAAGGTAAGAAAGCACAAGTTGCTAAAGAATATGGAACCTATTATACGGTCCATAAACTAGAGGAGGATACATATAACATTCAAGAAGCTTGTCTTCATTGGATGCAGATTTGTGGCAAGAAGTCATAAAACAACGAGATGGATTCTCTAGAGTCTAACAAGACCTTACACTTAGTTGACTTGCCTCCAGGTTACAAACTGATAGGTTGTAAATGTTTTTTTTTGAAAAAGAAACTAAAATCCGAAGGCACTGTTGATAACGACAAGGCCCGCTTGTAGCAAAAAATTTTAGTCAAATAGAGAATATAGATTTCTTCGACACATGTTCACACGTTACTAGAAATACATCCATAAGGGTACTAATTTCTTTGGCCATGTTTTTAATTTAGTAGTACACCAAATGGATGTATAACAGATTTTTTAAAAATGGCGAATTGGAAGAAGAAATCTATATGAAGCAACCTGAAGTTTTTGAAATTCTTGGGCAAGAAAACAAGGTCTGTAAGTTGGATAAGTCTCTGTATGGTCTTAAACAAGCTCCTAAATAGTGACATGAGAAGTTTGATTATCTAATTATATTGAATGGGTTCAAAGTGAATAAAAGTGACAAATGTATTTATTACAAAGCTGAAAATGACATTTGCACTATCACATGTCTCTATGTAGACGACTTACTCATAATTGGATCAAACATTCATGCTATAAATAAAGTGAAATCATTGTTGTGCAACAACTATGATATGAAAGACCTCAGAGAAGCAATTGTAATCATTGGTATTAAGAATACTAGGTCCGAGAAATGAATTTATTTGGATCGAACTTATTATATTGAGAAGATCTTAAAGAAATATAACTACTTTGGTTGTAAACCTTCTTGCTCATCATATGATCTAACTGTCAAACTTTTTAAGAACACTGGTAATGTAACGCCCAAATATTTAATTAAATTATTTAATTAAATATTTAGGTATTCAATTATTTATTTATTTATTTTAGTTGGTGTAATTATATTAACGTTGGATTAAGAGGTGTGTAATTGAATATTAGGGGATGGTGTTAGTGATCGGGCTTAAGCTGGAGGAAAGCCCGTGATCCAAGTCCACTAGCTAGGCGCATAGGTGAAGCGCCTAGGCTAGGGTTTGGCTCACTTATGCGAATTGTTTGAGAAAAGAGAGGAAACTTGCGAATAGAGAAGAAAAAGAGAGAGAGGTCGCGAAATAGAGAGAGGAGAAGAGAAGAGGTTTGGCGCACACCCAAGGGAGGAGCAGAAGAGGAGTTCGCATAATCCAAGGGAGCAGAGAGGAGCTGTGTTGCTGAGGTTCTGTTGGTGACTCGATCAAGAGAATTGGTGCTCTCCTACTATAAGGTAAGGGTGGGGTTCTTCCTTATAATGGGTTTTATGATGGGGTTATGTGGGAATAGATCCTATGATGCCTAGGGTTTGATTTTGATGTGTAGTTTGATGGTAGTTGAATCATAACTAGGTTGATTGAAAATACTTGCTTGTTGGTGATTGTTGTGACCCCAAAAATTGGTGATTCGTTGTTGTTATAACAAATTGCATGCTAGGTGTTCGATAAATTGTTGTTTGGTGTGATGAGTGACAAATTATGATGAATGACATTGGTGATTAAGAATTGATGAGCTAAATTGGTGATATGATTTGCATATGTGGTGTTTTGGTGAATTTGGTGTGATGCTGTTTTTGGGGCCCTGGTGCTGGGCGCCATTTCTGGGTGGGTGTGTTGCTGTTTCTGGCGCCCTGGGTGTGGGCGCCGTGTGCCAATGTTGCTTGTTGTCATGTTGCTGTTTCTAGCGCCCAGTGCATGGGCGCCGTGTCTGGTTCACGTCCCTGGTTGTGTTGCGTTTCGTGTTGCTGTTTTTGGCGCCCTGGGTGTGGGCGCCGTGTTCCAGTGTGTGTTGTGTTACGCGCTGTTGGCGCAGGGGCGCCATGGGCGCCTGTGTCTGGGTGTGTTGCGCGTTGTGTCTTGGCGCAGGGGCGCCAAGGGCGCCATATCCTGCCATGTTGCGTTTTTCTGTGTTGCCTGGGCGCCAAGGGCGCCAGTTTCTGTTGCTGGCCAGTTTCCAGCATGTTGCCTGCTAGGCGCCCAGTGCCTGGGCGCCATTTTCAGGATGTTCCCCAATTTTTCCCCAGTTTTGTTTTTGACATATCTTTTGACTCGGGAGTCCGATTTAGACGTTTCAAAATGTTTTGGAAAGCTTATTCAGAGGCCTAACTGAATATTCTAATTTGAGGCAAAGTGGTCCATTTTTCTGGAAAAATTGTTAACCGTTGGTGTAGTCGTTAAATGGTGATGTTTTAAAAAGAAAGTTGTCATGTCTCAAATATTTTGGAAAATTGTCGTTGTCCCAATATTTTGGAAAATTGTCGTTGTCACAATGTTTTGGAAAATTGTTGTCATCTCGGTGTCTTGGTGCTGTTTGGAAAATTGTTGCCATCTTGGTGTCTTGGTGTTGTTTTGGAAAAATTGTTGTCATCTTGGTGTCTTGGTGTTGTTTGAGCTAGGTGTGAAGGCTCAAACCTTGGTGTTGTAGGAGCTAGGTGTGAAAGCTCCAAATTTTGGTGTTCTGTTGTTTCAGGAAGTTTTGGTGTTTCGGTGTCGTTGGGCCATGTGTGAAAGCTCAACTTTGGTGATATTGGTGAATAATTTGTGGTGTGTCACATTGTGACTATTTTGGATGATTGTCTGTGTGCATTCATGGTGTCGCATACAGCATGTGCATTTATTTTGGTGAAGGCCTTTGGTATTGGAGCTAGGTGTGAAAGCTCAAATTTTCTAAAACTAGTGAGCCTGGTGTGAAAGCTCAATTTTTGGTGAATTGGTGAGCCTGGTGTGAAAGCTCTCAATTTTGGTGACGCCTCTATTTACAGGCAAAATTTTGGTGATTTGGTGCCACATGCATATGCCCGTTGGTGTGGGTTGCATTCATGCATTGTCATAACATTTGGTGACTGGTCGTAATGTTTATAATTTGACGTGTGTTTATAATTTGATGTGTGTAGTGGAGTGGTAGATATAGTATCATATTCTAGCATATTTCCTATCATTTTACGCTATTATATTGAAGATATCTCACCCCTTCTGTTTGAATGTTACCCCTATGCGGTAACGTGCAGGTGATTGCGAGTGAAGGCTTAGGTACCTTCGCTATTCTGAGTCGGTGTCGTCGGTGTCCTTGCTTTGATGTGTAACACTCAAGGGGGGGATAAACGCTAAACTTTGGTTGTTATATTTTATTGTTTGGAGTCCATTCAGGACGTCATGATTTTATTGTTTTGAATCTTATTTCTATTTCCGCTGCGTGGTGATGTATTTTTGGACAAAGTTATTTATATCGTATGAGACGTTTTATTTAACGATGAATGTGTGACATCTCTTTTCAAAATATGAAATAAATTTTTGTAACTCTGATTTTAGTAAATAATTACCGGGTAGAAAAGGGGTGTTACAGGTAACATTGTTAGACAAACGGAATATGCGAGCATCATTGGCAGCCTAAGGTATGCCACCGATTGTACTAGACCCGACATTGGCTATGTCGTGGTATTGCTGTGCAGGTTTACCAGTCGACCTAGTATAGAGCATTGGCACGCTATTGAGGGAGTCATGTGATACCTTAAAAGGACCATGAATCTCAAATCACATTATCAGAGATTTCCAGTTGTACTTGAAGGATACAGTAATGCTGATTGGAATACTCTATTAGATGATTCCAAAGCAACTAGTGACTATATATTTAGTATATATGGTGGTATTGTCTTCTGGAAATCCAAGAAACAAATCATTTTGGTTCAGTCCACTATGGAGTCTGAAATGATAGTGTTGGCAACTGCTAGTGAAGAAGCTAGTTGGTTGAGATGCTTACTAGCAGAGATTCCTTATGGGAAAACCGACGCCAGTTGTGTTGATCCACTGCGATAGTACCGCACCTATTGCAAAATAAAGAATCGTTATTACAACGATAAAAGGCGACAAATATGTCGTAGGAACAATATTGTTAGAGAAATTCTCTCAAAAGGAGCTGTGAGAGTGGATCATGTACGCACTGATTAGAACTTAGGTGATCCTTTGACGAAAGGATTAGCCAAAAAGAAAGTCCAAAATACATCTCAAAAGATGAGACTACTGCCATTAGAACCATGATTCACTCACGATGGTAACCCGACCTAAAAGACTGGAGATCCCAAGAATTAGGTTCAATGGGTAATAACAAGTTGTGAAGTGATAGGAGATGAACATGCTACTATAAGTAAAGAAACATGATTCCTAAAGCGATGTAAGGTTGATGTAGTATAAACTCTTAATGAGATCTATACTCTATGTGGAGTGGAGTACCTAGCTACAGGAGTACTCTTGATAGACTCACATTTGTGAATGTGGAAGTGGGGCCGCTTCCTATGGAATTCTTGGCAGAAATTCCTAGAGTGTTCACTGAACTGGGATAGACGTGCAGGGCCATAAAAGCACGGGCTTTTGACAATACACCTATGGAAAAGTTTGTGTGTGGTTTTGACGATTAGAGATAGAGTTCAAGACTACGAGTCACTCTTGTTGAATCTAAATCTTAACTGCTATGCAAATGTTCAAGTCGAATGACACCTCTGCTTATGCACAATCTTATGGAGGTGTTTGACGCTACTTCTGAAACTTCTTTTTAAATTCAAGTGGGGGATTGTTGGAACCTTGGTGTTGGTGAATTGAAAAAGTCCCACATTACTAAGACTAGGCACTTTAAGAGTGTTTATAGGTGTGGACTTCACACCTTGGTTTGAGGCCCAAGTGGTACCCAATTTTGTAAAAGGGAGAGCACGCACACTAACTGACCACCAAACACGCACACGCCGTCTAACCACACTATTGAATCAAAGTTCAAATATCTTTGTAACACTCTTATTGTAATTGGTTAGCTGCGCACTGATAAGGAGAGTTCATTCACTCACCCAATTTCTGTCATGTGTTACACTTGATAGAAGAAGAACAATTTTCATATTCCTTTCCTCCTTCCTAACCATAATTCCTGTTCATTTTTTCCATGGTTCATTACGTGTCCTCTGAAGTCTTCACAAATAAACAATTTTGTCTTCCCAGTAAAAAACTTCCTCGCGAGACACGTGGGAATTAAAAAATATTCAAGACACAATATATTTAATTAATTCCAAAAAGACTCTTTAAAATAGTGCTTGCTTTCTCTCAAATTCACAATGGCTCTTCCAACCCCAACTAGTTTCATCTTTCTCTTCTTCTCCCTCACTCTAATTTCAACTCACATAACAATCACAAATGGTATCTTCATACAACAAAATTGCCCCATAGTATTACCACCTTCATCAGAATCTCAAAAAACAGCAGAAAAACTAACCAACATCCATTTCTACTACCACGACATAAGAAACATCAAGAAGAACTCCACAGTTGTACAAATCATTGACATACCAAAAAACCTGCCTAATGGATTTGGTTCAACATTTGTAATGGATCTTGAAATGACAGAAGGACCAGAATTAAGTTCAAAGAAAATTGGAAGAGCTCAAGGGTTACTTGGTCTTTCTTCTTTCCAAGATCTTGGAATGTTTATGTTGACTAATTTTGTTTTTACAGATGGTGATTATGCTGGTAGTACTCTAAGTATGTTAGGAAGGAATCCTGTTTCTGAACAAAATAGAGAAATGCCTATTGTTGGTGGTACTGGGATTTTTAGATTTGCTAGAGGTTTTGCTATTGCAAGTAGTGTTGATTCCATTTCTACCACTGAACATTATGTTGTTGAGTATAATATTACTGTCTCTCATCCCTAAAATGCCCTTTGAGATCTATAAGAGAGTTAGAGATACTACTTACTACTAGTAGTAGTTAGTGTCAATAAGGTTTTAGCAACATTGACTGTTTTGTTTGCAGCTTGTGTTTTATTTTATCAACTTTAATATGTTTTGTTTTGACATTAATTTCTATGATAGTTTTAATTTGCAGTTATGTTGCTGTTTTGATTTTCTTTTCCACCTTGTTGTTGAACAAACAGTTCTTCTAAGGCTGATAATGTTTTTAGCAAACTTAGCTATAGGTAAACTTTGCAAAAATAATTCAATGCCCCATTAGACTTGTGTTTGTGACCATGAGCAATATTGTTGTGTCTATTTATCTACTACATCGATAGTATTTAACGGCAGATTTTACTTCTATAGCACTACTCACCGCGTCCCAAGTAAATAGTTCAGTTGGCTAACTAAAAGCAAAAGAATATAAAAAAGAGGCCTAAAATTCAAACCTTGAAAACTAACATTGCTCACCCCTTAACAATTGTCCACAGAAAAATTTACTCTCTGCTCCCTTGGTCACGACTACTTGGTAAAGTAGGAATGCGCGCTTAGAGTGTCGAAAATTTTTACCTATGGGGGCAAAAAAATAGTCTATAATTTTGTCTAAAAAATAGTGTAAATTTTAACGAAATACATAATTTCATTAAAAAAATCCTAAATTTATACAAATTACATAGTTAAAAAGGTAAAATTAGTACCAATTTATTCTCTTTTTTATTTATCTATTGTAAATTTCTACATTTAATTTAAATAAAATTATCATATGGGGTCAACCTTTATTTTTTTATGGAGACAAAATAAATTTGTTATATATATATTTCTAGCCAACATAATTTTTTAAGTGGGGCAAATGCCCCCAATTTAATGTGAATAGATCCCTCCCTGCGAGTAGGTAACTCATTTCGCGAACTAAAATCAAAGGAATATAAGAAACAGATTTATAGTTCAAATCTTGGAAACTAAAATCTATTCTCTCTAATAATTGACCACTTACATTTTATCTATAAAAAAATTACTATATGCTCCCTTTGTCATGATGACTACTTGGTGAGTAGGAATGCCTATACTCAATTATCCTTGAATCTTTTACATTTATGAATATTGATCTAAACAACATTGTTAAGGTGGATAAATTTTAGTAAACAATCTCGTTGTGGTTACAACTTCGTTGTTAGATTTTATCAAGACACGTGTTGCCTCATGAAATATCTCAAATAAATAAGGATAATTAACTATTTTGGTCCCCGAATGTATAAAGCACTATAGTCTCAAAATGTATAGAAATTGCAAGCAAAATCCTCAAGTGTCTTGTATAGAAATTGCAAGCAAATTCTCAAGTTTCTTTTTAATGCGTCATTTTGGTCATCAAATATGTTTTTTAGTCATTTTGGTCCTCAAAAGTGTTTTGTGTTGGTTAATTTAGTTCCTAAAATTCCTAAAAATAGATGTATTTACAATTTTGATACATTCATGGACTATAATAATAGCGGTGTCTCACATTCATGCAATGTTTTAAAACTCGAACCGGTGACCGACTCGGTGAAGGTACCGGGTCACTGGGTCAAGGGTCGGACCGAAGGGTCGACAGTTGAACCGCATGACCAAAACCGGAACCGGATGACTCGGACCCGGTCTCTATTTCGAGAATTTTCAATACCTATATAGTATATAATATAAATTTCGTCCCTGTAAAATTAATAACTATGTTTATTTTATATCTACTAAAATATAAAAAATTCCCAAATTTTTAGGACCTATATATTTCATACTTGTAAAACTTAATTTACTTAAATTACACACCATGCCTATTTTATTTTTATTTGCTTGGTATATATTAAATAAATTTTAAAAGTTCATATCATGCTTCAATAAATATTTAGAACAAATTTCATAAGTTAACAACTTAATATTAAATAAATCTTTAAAAAAATACTTAATATTAAATAAGTTTGTTGAAACATAATATTAATATTACAAGCTAATGCCATGAGGATGAGCATACTTGACTTTTAGGAAAAGAGGTACCAATTATATATATTTGAAATAAATAATATTCTCAATAAGAATGGTAGCCTCATGGTAGCGCTCAACATTTGCTTTCAATAGGTCAGGGGTTCAAACCCCACTAATGACATTTTTGTTGAGGGTTTTGAGTCTTTTTTGTTTTAAGTAGGCCCCTCCCAATTACAGTTCAAAGATTTGATAAAAAATAAATAAAAAAAAATGGACAACCCGGTCCGGTTTGAGCCGGGTCGCCGGTTTTCCCCAAAACCGGCCGGTTTCCACCGGTTCCCACCGGTTTGGTGCATAACCGATCCAAAGGCTTGACCGGCTCGGTTACCCCCCCAGTTCCCGGTTCGACTGGCCGGGCCGAGCCGGTTTTTAAAACACTGCATTCATGACTTTAGAAGTTCTTGTGAGACAAGTGGGCAGCACAATATTTAATTTAATTAATACCAAACCAACCACCACATTCCCCAAACAACCCCCCCCCCTTAAAATACGGACCTAAGTTGTTTGCAGTCAAAATACCACTGCATTCATGCAGTCACACTAATTAAGGGTCAGGATTTTATAAGGTCATTTTATTTGTTTGTCCAAAACATTTTAAGGTCAGGATCTCATGCAGTCATATTTTTGACTGCAGAGAATCCATGTCCCTTAAAATACGTAGACTGAAGGAAAAAGAAGTGCTTAGAATTTACAAATGGCTTTTCCAACTCCAAGTAGTTTCATCTTTCTCTTCTTCACCCTCACTCTAATTTCAACTCACATAACAATCACATATGGAATCTTCATACAACAAAACTGCCCCATGGTATTACCTTCATCACAATCCCAAAAAAACAACAGAAAAACTAACCAACATCCATTTGTACTACCAAAAAATGGATGTTCAACATTGACAGACCAAAAAATGTGCTTAATGCATGGATTTGGTTCAACATTTGTAATGGATCTTGAATTGACAGAAGGACCAGAATTAAGTTCCAAGAAAATTGGAAGAGCTCAAGGGCTTTTTGGTCTTTCTTCTTTCCAAGATCTTGGATTATTTATGTTGACTAATTTTGTTTTTACAGATGGTGATTATGCTGGGAGTAATTTAAGTATGTTAGGAAGAAATCCTGTTTCTGAACAAAATAGAGAAATGCCTATTGTTGGTGGTACTGGGATTTTCAGATTTGCTAGAGGTTTTGCTATTGCAAGTAGTGTTGATTCCACTACCCCTGAACATTATGTTGTTGACTATAATATTACTGTCTCTCATCCCTAAAATGCCCTTTGAGATCTATAAGAGAGTTAGAGATACTACTTACTACTAGTAGTAGTTAGTGTCAATAAGGTTTTAGCAACATTGACTGTTTTGTTTGCAGCTTGTGTTTTATTTTATCAACTTTAATATGTTTTGTTTTGACATTAATTTCTATGATAGTTTTAATTTGCAGTTATGTTGCTGTTTTGATTTTCTTTTCCACCTTGTTGTTGAACAAACAGTTCTTCTAAGGCTGATAATGTTTTTAGCAAACTTAGCTATAGGTAAACCTTGCAAAAATAATTCAATGCCCCATTAGACTTGTGTTTGTGACCATCTATTTATCTACTACATCAATAGTATTTAACGGCAGATTTTACTTCTATAGCACTACTCACTACGTCCCATAGTTCAGTTGGCTAGCTAAAAGTAAAAGAATATAAAAAAGAGGCCTGAAATTCAAACCTTGAAAACTAACATTGCTCACCCCTTAACAATTAACCATTAACAATTGTCCACAAAAAACTTTACTCTCTGCTCCCTTGGTCACGACTACTTGGTAAAGTAGGAATGCTTAGAGTGTCGAAAATTTTGGCCACACACTACGAGCAATTGCACTTAACTTCTTCTTTGGACTAGTCAGAGATTCTGTTTACTCATGATTTGTCTACAGATAGAGCTGTCAAATCGAGCTGCACAACTCGGTCTAATGGCCCAAAGTGCAAAAGCAGGTTGGGCTGGGCTAGCCCAATTATCTATTGGGTTGTGTTTTTGTAGCTCATCCCAAAACACAAGGCTAGCGGCCTGGGCCAGCCCCACCCAATTTTAACAGTCGACTTAATCCCCTATTATTATTATTTTATAAGGTTTGTATTAAATGAAATAAAAAAAAGTTAATGAAAACTTTTTATTTTTTGCGCTTGATGGGAGTGTGCCCCCACTCCTATGTATCTCTTGGTAGAGAATCATAGACTACGTAGTTCTTGATAGAAAATATTTGTGTGTTGATTGATTTTAGAGAAATAATTTTGATAGGTAAAATGTTGTTTATGCAAGAAAATGTATGATATTGATATTGATTTCAAAAAAATGATGTGATTATTTTTATTTGGTTTAAGAATAAGAAGCTGTCATAGCTCTAAGAATAGAGTCAACAAGATGTACATCTAGTCAACCATTTTAATATTTTTAAAAAAAGAAATTTGGACATATTTTAGTAAAACATTTTGTAGAAATAAAATAAAATAGCTCTACATAACTTTATTAGTTTAAGTTTAGATTAAATGGAATGAATTAAGTAAAAGATGATTTTAAAGAAATGAAATAAGTGGGCTGATGAAAAAGTAACAAAAAAAAAAAGAAAGGCCAGGGATTTTTCTACTCCCCATCTAGGCCCACATACCCTCTAATTACCCAAGGTCCAAACTTACCCCTAATACTTTAAAAAACCAAAAATAAGCATCAAAAGTCACATACTTCCAAAAGAGTGACAGCGAATTTTTTTCTTTTTGGAAGTTTGTGTTTAGTAGTAATTCCGGAATTATTTTTACCTGGAAATATCTTAAAGTTGATATTTCCAGAAGTATAATTGGTTCCGGATCCATCAATATGCTATATTTCCGGAAGACAAATATATATACTTCCGGAAATATCAACTTTAAGATATTTCTAGGAATACACATTCAAAACGCTTTCGGATTTATGCTTAAATGATGAATCCGGAATATTTCCGAATTTATTATTTAAGCGTAAATCCGGAAGTGTTTGGTATTTTTTTTTGTTTTTTTAATTGTTCTTTATATTAAAATTTTGTTATTTTTATTGCAGTGGCACACACTAGAGTCGGAAGCAGAACCCCACGCAGATCACGAGGCTTGATATTGCGAGGAAAGTCATCACAGCCGGCGGTGGTGAATCGAAAGACACTCCGGTGAGTGTACGCACTTGGGTGACAATAGTCGGTCATGCTTCTAACCGGCATAGGCGTGCATGGGGACGAGAGGGCACTGACTGTACTGATCAGGATGCGGACCAGGATCACGGAGTGGATTATGAGGCTCCTCATTCTGACCAGTTTATGGAGGAGGCTGAGGCTGTGCAGAGCATCAGACTGAGGAGCTAGATCTTGGTCCGAGGAACATCAGACCTCCCGTGGTACTTGCAGGTGTCGATTCCCCACCTCACTGTGCCTTTGAGGGGTGCTGCACATCAGGTTCCAAATCCAGACATTCTAGATCAGGTCGTTCCAGCACCCATGAGAGGTCTACAGACTCTTGAGGAGAGAGTTTCATATGGTGTTGTACGTATACTGGACGCCATTGCGTTCTATGACATTTTGCCTAACTGTCAGGCCTATAGGTTTCTTTGTAGTGCTTTATCCGTGTTGGAGGAGGGGACCCTTGATGTAGTTTATCTATTGTTTTTTAACTCCTTTTATATTCCGGATATTGTGTCTATATTTTCGGATATTGTACTTTTTTTGAACGTCTATTTGTGTGAACTAGTTTTGGATATTGTCGTTATATTCTCGTTGACGCTCAGTAAACAGGGTCCTTATCTCCATGAGCAGGAAAAATTAAATATAACCATACAAAAATTAAATATCAACTTAAAAAAATTAAATATAAAATACAAAATTTAAATATAACCAAAAAATTAAATATTAAATATAAACCTAAAAGAGTTAAACATATTCCAGATTTATGTTTCAAATATAAATCCGGAGTTAAAAAAATGAACTCCCCAGATTCATCTTTGACACATAAATCCGGAGCGCAAAAAATTTCAGAATCCGGAATTATGTTTTGCGACATAAATCGGGAAGTCAAATCTATAGTTCCGGATTTACATCAAATGCATAATTCCGAGAATTCAAATAAAATACAGTTTCAGATTTACGCTGTTGCACATAGTTCCGGGAAATGTGTAAAATTTGAGAGGTAATTTGAGATTAAAAAAAAATTGAGGGATATGTGGGCCTAAATTGAGGTGGTGAGAGAGAGGTGCGGCAAAAAGAGAGAGGTTGCGACTGTGATGGTGGTGGTTTGTGGTAAGAAGAGAGAAACGAAACGTGATGGTGGTTGGTGAAGTTGTCACTAGTGCAGAAAAGACATTTAGCATCGGGTGTTTTGGACATTTAGCATCGGTTATCCGACGATGCTAAATCCCCCGATGCTAAATGTTGTACATTTAGCATCGTTTATTTACACGATGCTAAATGTCACTTACTAGGATATTTAGCATCGGTTATACTATACAACCGATGCTAAATGTCACTTACTAGTGACTTTTAGCATCGGTTGTATACTATAACTGATGCTAAATGTCACTTACTAGTACATTTAGCATCGGTTGTATAGTATAACCGATGCTAAATGTCACTGACTAGTACATTTAGCATCGGCTGTATAGTATAACCGATGCTAAATGTACTAGTTAGTGACATTTAGCATCGGTTATACTATATAGCCGATGCTAAATGTCACTAACTAGTACATTTAGCATCAGCTGTATAGTATAACCGATGCTAAATGTACTAGTTAGTGACATTTAGCATCGGTTATACTATACAACCGATGCTTAATGTACTAGTAAGTGACATTTAGCATCGGCTGTATAGTATAACCGATGCTAAATGTACTAGTAAGTGACATTTAGCATCGGCTGTATAGTATAACCGATGCTAAATGTCACTAACTAGTACATTTAGCATCAGTTATACTATACAGACGATGCTAAATGTACTAGTAAGTGACATTTAGCCTCGGTTGTATAGTATAACCGATGTTAAATGTACTAGTTAGTGACATTTAGCATCGGTTATAGTATACAACTGATGCTTAATGTACTAGTAAGTGACATTTAGCATCGGCTGTATAGTATAACCGATGCTAAATGTCACTAACTAGTACATTTAGCATCGGTTATACTATACAGTCGATGCTAAATGTACTAGTAAGTGACATTTAACATCGGTTGTATAGTATAACCGATGCTAAATGTCACTAACTAGTACATTTAGCATCGGTTATACTATACAACCGATGCTAAATGTCTAATTTTTTTTAGTCTTTTTTTGTTTTTTATCCATACCAATCAACTAATATACCTGTTATATATACAGAGACAATTCCAATCAATTTAAATTCATTCAGTCAACTAATATACCTGTTATATACAGAGATAATTCCAGTCATCCAATCAATTAATAATTCCAGTCATCAGAGATAATTCGAGTCATCAGTTTATACAGAGAACACAAGTGTAATTACTTAGAAAACTATATAGAATTTACCCATTCCCATTTTCTGCCCACTCCAGGTTATCTACTAGTTTAGAGAACACAAGTATAACTACTTAGAAAACAAGTGAAAAGTGTATCCTTCAAATTCAACACATAATACATTTAGAGAACACAAGTTAATGAAATAGTGTATCCTTTTGCTCAGTACGAATCTTCAAAAAGAATTTCGCCCAAAGCTGACGAATCTCCTCAAGTTCCGCATCGGTGTATGACTTTGGGTTATCAAATACCTACAAATTTAAGTGACTCAAACAAATTAGATTTCAAAATTTTATACCTTCTCCCAATTATCAAATACCTATTAAGAAAAACTATTTGCTTTAACAAAATTTAATACCTTCTCCCAATTATCAACAATACCGGCACTCACAATAGTCAACATAAACCTCATCACATAATAGCCACAATGAAAACCATTAGGTTGTATTGGCATCTATACAAATGAATTAACAAAGTTACCCAAAAAAGAATATAATAAATATCATATATGAATTCACTCAAAATTAAATCAACCCAATATTTTAAACTACTTACTATAGGGTACAACCACTTGGTGACCGATGTAGAATCCTCTTTCACAGCTCTAATAACAACATAATATAAATTAGATATAAAATTTCAAACCGAAGTTCAAATATTACAATCTAACCATGATAAACAATTAAAAACTTACTTGCTAAATATTTCTTTGATTGCTTTACTTGGTTGGCGACATAAGGAACACATCCATACAACGGTATTTTGCTTCGGGAGTAGGACAACTAATTGCCAATGGTTGCTACAACATTGATAAACATAAAATTAAGAAACAAACCAAGGAAAATGTATTACCAATTCGTTCAAATATGTAATCACGTACCTATTGCAAAATGGAGCCACATATACTTCCTTATTAGTAGTAGTCAATATCTGTTGAATATTTTCAGAAACCTCCTGTATGGTCATACCTTTCAAGTTCATCTTATGTGGACAACCAAATCCATACAAGTCATCGGTACCCCTTTCAACACATTGACGATACAGATATCTATTGGCACGTAAGAAAAACTATCAAATTGACAAATATATGTAGAAACGAGAGAAATTTACATAATCAAATAAATCTTACTACTTACGTGCACCATATGCTCAAGTGGCACATCTCAAGCCACTGTTCACCAGAAACCATGTCGGTGATCTCTTTAAAGGAGACAAATCACGCATGTTTTTGATGCTCCAACATTATCTTGGCATGTCTCTTATCATCATACGCAATTATATGTATCTTTCTCAGCCAATCAATTTTCCCCTCCTCCTCCTCCTCCTTCTCCTTCTCCTCCTCCTCCTCCTCCTCCTCCTCCTCCCCATTAGATGGTGCGCAGCTCCCCTTAGATCCAATAGTGGTCATGGGAGTGGGAACCTGAACAGCCGTATTTTGACATCCTCCACATGATTGAGGGTGCTGAATAATTAAAAAATACATATCTCAATCAATCTGTTTATAGTGAAAAATATACTATTATTTCATAAACATATACCTCTGCCAACAACTTGTTAACTCGGTCTTGCACCATCACTTCCACGCCCTCCATGACTTGTTTCATGATTAATGCCTCTTTGTTGAGTTCTGAGTTGCTCGAAGAAAAACGTTACACACCTCCAAAGTATTTCTTTAGCCCGACACCTTTACCAACTCCCCGACAACGACCGGGATGCTCAGGTGTTCCAATGGCAGCAGTCAAAATATCATTCTTTCCTCGCGGAACGAAAGATCCTTGGCTGCTCATAACCGTAAGTTCGTCCTACAACAAAAACTTTCACGTGTTAGAATTGAATTAATTAAACCAAGATCCAGACATGTTAACCTCACAATATTTTACTTACAATCTTAGATCCGACTGATGCTGACTCCTCAGATATATAAGATCCAGACTTGTTTTTGCGGCCAGCCTTCCACAGCTCATGTCGCTCTGGAGATGTAGGCTCCACCTCCAAATCAGGATCACCAGACTCCTCCTTGACTTTTTTTATTTGTTCTTCCTTCAAATTCTTCTTCAACTTTTTATAACCGCCTGGCCCCATTGTGTGTTTGTATTGATTATTTTTTTTGAATATTCTTGGCATATTCTCTCTTAGCCTGTTACAAAGAACAAACACCACCACATATATAACAAATCCATAATATTGTTTAAGAAACTAAAATATTTTTGGTTAAAACTTAAAACAATACCACAAACTCCGGAGTAGTGCGGCTTTTTACAAATGCGGCCCATGTCTCGTTAGATATGGCGCTATACTTGTGACATGGAGTTGTTTCACCGTTCTTATCCCCATTGCCAAAGACATATTTTCTGGTGAGTTTTGTCTTGAACTGTCTCCAGCAAAGATTCATATGAGACATCCAAGTCTTCTTGAATTCATCATTGTCGGGAACATCAAATGTTTGCTTAACATCATCCCAAGCAATCTTTTTTGTCTCGGCATCAACTTCATCCCAAGACATGTGCAATATGCTTACTTTTGTTCGTGCAACCACCCCTAAATAGATCTTGAATTGGCTAGCATACAGACCAATAAGGTCGCCTTTACTATCAACAGCCACACTATATTTTTGACCTGTTGGGAGCCTATTAGTGAACTTACTTAATGATGTCGGACGTCTAGTTTTCTTTTTTGGAGAGTCGGCAATGGAATCATCCATGATATCTGTTTGAACAAAGGAAACAAAATATATCAGTTAGAACAATAATATCATCAACAAATACTAACCAGACAGCAATGTTAGAACAAATAATGAATAATCTGACTTTGAAAAAAAGATGCAGAAATACAAAAAATCTGACTTAGAAACAGCATATTTGCCCTTAAGTTCAAATGTTGTATATCAATGCAATTTATATTCATCCTTGACATGCACTACAGATTCTCATAAACAGCATTTTTCATTCTGTGGCAAATCTAGAAACAGCATATTTGTCCTATGTGAAAGCTTGAATATGCAAAGGAGAAATATTCAACATAGATTGATAATTCCAGAAATACAAAAATAATATCATCAATAATATCATCAACAAATACTAACTGGACAGTAATGTTAGAACAAATAATGAATAATCTGACTTTGAAAAAAAGATGCAGAAATTCAAAAAATCTGACTTAGACCAAAAGTTGCAGAAATACAAAATGATATTGAGCAAAAGTTCCAATGTATTCAGATTGATAATTCCAACAGTAACATCATATAAAGTAGGAACTTCCAATGTATTCAACAATACAATTTCATAGATTCCAAAAAAAAAAGAACAAATCTAAACTCATTCATATAAAATCCCTTCATTATGATCATTGCGAGTGGCATGTTCATCGTCAACTTCATTGTCATCAACTAAAGTAGGCACTTGCGTTAACAAACAAGGTGTTTCAGAAATTGCAAGACTTGAATCTTCATCACTTCCTATTTTTCCTTGTAAGACCACTGACAACTTTCTGTTAGAAGGATCTTTCACATAGAATACTTGTTTTGCTTGGTCAGCCATGATGAAAGGTTCCTCATTATAACTTACCTTGTCATGCTCCACTAGTGTAAATCTCATTTCGTCGGTATGCACACCACTTTTGCTGTTAACCC
The DNA here is from genome assembly GCA_039519185.1 of Astragalus membranaceus. NCBI lineage: Eukaryota > Viridiplantae > Streptophyta > Magnoliopsida > Fabales > Fabaceae > Astragalus > Astragalus membranaceus. The sequence continues at coordinate 175,826,895 of CM076848.1, read as the reverse complement.
ACTTGCATTTAAAAAGAGGCACTTTAAATTTACGGTAATCAAGTTCCCAAATCTCTTCAATGACACCAAAGTAAGCAATGGATGCGAGTATGGGATTAGCATCCTTTGAACTAGAGAAGTGCATTGAGGAAGCCATGACCATAACTCCACTGTTTTGCATGGTACTCATGTCATCTTTCAACTTTGTGTAAAAGGAAAAGTTATTTATGTCGTACCCGCTCCAACACACGACATTAAAGCAAGGGTCATGTGCTAACCATCTCAAAGTCTCAGAAGCACTCGCATCTTTCTTAATCTGTGATTTAAACCAATCTATGAATGTGTTGTTATGCTCGTTCAATAACGATATTTTTTCATTCGAGGGTTTTTGGCCTTTACTATCTCTTTATGATGAGACAAGTAAGGTAATACCTCATCTGTGTTATTCAAAACATACAAATGTGCTTGAAGCACTTCAACTTGACCCATGCTCTTAGTGGCCGGCCCATGTGTACCTTTACCTTGGCATCTCCTTACATAACGAGACTTTGGTAGTCCTACAGATTTCGCTTCTGGCAAGTAGTCTGAACAAAACTCAATAGCTTCTTCTGTGACGTACCTTTCGACAATGGATGCTTCAGGACGATATTGGTTCTTCACATACCCTTTCAAGATCTTCATGTATCGCTCGACTGGGTACATCCACCTTAAATAAACAGGGCCGCATAATCTAATCTCCCTAACTAGATGAACAATTAAATGAACCATGATATCAAAGAACGAGGGAGGAAAAAACATCTCCAATTGACACAAGATAATAGCAGCCTCATTTTCCAACTCGTCCAATTTTTGAGGGTCAATGACTTTAGCACATATACTATTGAAGAATAAACACAACCTAGTTATGGTATATCGGACATCTTTCGGTAAGATGCCACGAATTGCCACAGGTAGTAGTTGTTGCATCAAGACATGGCAGTCGTGAGACTTCAAGCCAACTAATTTGAGATCTTTCATTGAAACCAGTCGCTTTACATTTGACGAGTAACCATGTGGGACTTTGATTCCCCGTAGACACTCGCAAAAGCTCGTTTTCTCTTTTCTTGATAAGGTATAACATGCTGCAGGTAAATATGTGCCTTTACCTCGTTCCACTGGATGTAATTGTTCTCTTATGCCCATCTCACGCAAATCTAGATGAGAATTTATACCATCCTTTGTCCCTTGAATGTTGAGAAGCGTCCCGATGACACTATCACAAACGTTTTTCTCGACGTGCATAACATCAAGACAATGCCTTACATCAAGATTGGACCAATACGGAAGATCAAAGAACACCGACCTCTTCTTCCATTTGCTTTTTTCCTTAGGCTGCTTCTGCTTTTTGCCGAATACAACTTTGATGTCCTTAACCAATTGATAGACTTCTTCTCCGGTCAAGGCATTCAGAGCAATGTCATTTTTTGAGCACCCATTAAAAGCTTTTTTCAACTTACGATATCTTTGATTAGGTTTGAGAAATTTCCGATGCCCAAGGTAGACAGTCTTCCTTCCATGTTTGAGTTGATGGTGACACGTGTCTTCTGCACAAATAGGACAACCTTTATGCCCTTTGACACTACACCCAGACAAGTTTCCGTATGCAGGAAAGTCATTGATCGTGCAAAATAACATGGCTCGCAGCTTGAAAGTTTCATTAGAATACCCGCCAAACACATCTACGCCTTCATCCCACATTTTTCTCAAGTCTTCAATCAATGGACTAAGGTAAACATCTATGTCATTACCAGGTTGTCTCGGGCCAGAAATCATCATCGATAACATCACATATTTGCGCTTCATGCACAACCATGGAGATAAGTTGTAAATTACAAGGAGAACAGGCCACGAGCTATGATTCGTACTTAAATTAGCATATGGATTCATACCATCTGAAGCAAGTGCGAGCCTAAGATTTCTTGACTCTGCGCCAAAATCCGGATACAAATTATCAACTTTCTGCCATTGCAAAGAATCGACCGGATGGCGAAGCTGTCCGTCACATTTCCTCTCATCTGCATGCCATCTAATGCTCTTCGCGTCATTTGCATTAGCAAACAAGCGTTTGAACCTAGGTATTATTGGAAGATACCATAAAACCTTCGCAAGGGAACCCTTTGTGCTGTTGTCGTCAAAACTAGATTCACCCGACTTCACTTTATAGCGCGACCAATTACACGTAGGACACTTATGAAAATTCTCAAAATCTTTCCAATACAATATGCAGTAATTGGGACATGCATGTATTTTCTTATACTCCACACCCATCAGACACAATATCTTCTTCGCATCATACGTACGTTTTGGCAGTGTGTTACCTATGGGAAGCATGTCTTCCAACAGCTCAAGCAATTCAGTGAAGCCCTTATCAGTCCACCCATGTATCGCCTTCAGATTGATCAATTTTAATGAAGCAGACAACCGTGTGTATTTTGTGCAACCCAAATACAGAGGTTGATCTTTGTCTTTGCACAAAGAATCATATTCATGCACTCGCTTAAAAGATTCAGGACCAATGTCACGTATCATGTCCTCCATTCGATCATCCATATCTTCATCGACTTTCTCACTTTTGGACACACTTGGGTTTCCGGTTGATTCACCATGCCATATCCATGTGGTATAACTGAGTAAGATACCATAAACAAAGAGATGGTCCCGTATTACACTTGGTGGTTGTGGATTCCGATTCACACAATTACAACAAGGGCAAGAATAAGTTACATCAGTTTCGGGAACATTAGTTTTCGGAAGATTTGCTTGAGCAAAAGTTAAAAACTCTTCGACTCCTTTCGCATACTCATCACTCAAACGATTACTTTGCATCCAACTACGATCCATTGCTACGCTCCAAAATAATCGACAAAGTATTGTTAAAACCAAATCAAACCATCACATCAAACCAACATAGTAAACATAAAGCTTCATTAATAATGTTCTTTTTTATAGCATGATTCTTCACAGAAACATGAACAACAACTCCACAAATAACTAAAGCTTGAATATGTCTAACTAAAACTGATACAAATTATTAGCACCCAACTTATTCCTATTTTTTCTCCCCAACTTGTTACTCTCCATTCTTCCCAGAATGTCTCTACACAGTGAAATTAGCAACACAATAAGCATCCAATCAGCACCAAATTCAGCCATCAAAGCAAATTTTCACCAAGGAACAACAACACATGTATTTATACAGAATCTTTTTTTTTTATCAAATGCTCCTCTTGTGTATTAACAAAGGATACTATGGTGTTCACAGCAACAAAAAAACGTCTCAGGAAGCATTACCACGAGGAATATCAGTAACTAGAGGACAAACTGAAATTTTAATCAGGGCAAGGTATAGATTGTAGCTGACTTTTCACTATTCATCTAGTTTTACAAACAGAATCCATAAGACTGTGACAGGCTAAACAACTTGATTAAAGCAGCTAAAAAATTTATATTGCAAAACTTGATCTTCATCTGTATATGGATATCATCTTTGCCTTCTTTAATGAGGAGACACTATGAGCTGCAGGGATTGCAACAATCACAATTACCATGTAATATCACATTCATCACCTTTCCCTAACAATCTGTGACTGTGGACCCATTTCATTAGGATAAACCTGATTATTTCTATCCTCACTAAAGCTAATAGTTCTGACCTTCAACTCTCCTCTATTAGTAGTTAACTCGTCTAGCATCTCAGCATTACCTATTAGTAGTTCTCTAAGATGGTGTGGATTGAACAGCCAGGGAAGTATATGCTGCCTCAATGTGATCAACAAAAAGAAGGGCAAGGGGAACAACATTCCAGCAATGGGAATCCATGTCACTCCAAAACAAATCAAGAAATATACACACTGGAAAAGTGTGAACAATACTATGTATTTATACAGAATCAAACACAATAAAACCTAGAAAAACGAATCACGAAAAGAAACTAGTAAAAATCAGAATCATGAAAACATAGGGTTTCGAGAGAAAACGAAAACGAATCATGATGTGATTTTTGCTATTAAACAAGAAAAACGAAAACAAAACACTGATTTTCAGAGATGCTTACCTAAGATTTCTTTGGGTTTCGACGACGAGCAAGAAGATGGCGACGACGAGCAAGACAATGGTGACGAAGAGTGCTATGAGCAACGACGACGACGACGAGCAACTGTAACACCCCAATTTTCGTGTGTTGTGGCTCCCTTAAAATATTTTATTGTATTAAGTATTTTAGATTGATAAGACTAAATTATTTTAAGTTATTGTGTATTTGAGTTATTAAAATTGGTTGAAAACATAATTAAATGTATTATTTTTTTTATAAATATGCCATTGGTGATATATGGTTGTTATTATATATTTATATTATTTTTATAAATATTAGTATTTCAGATGTATTTAGTTAAAAAGAAAATTATTTTAGGCTATGGAGGTGTTAAAATAATAGTTGTAGTTGAAATGAGCTTTTAAAAAAAAAATGATTTAGAGTTGATTTTGGGCCTTGCTACTCGCACACACCCCCCTGGCTTTCATTCGCACCCCCCACTTGCTAGCCCAATTCGCCCCAAACCCTTTTGAAGCCCAGTTCCGCGCGGCCCATGGACTGGACCCGACCCGGTTCGCTGTTCTTCTTCTTCCTCTCGCGCAGCCGCGGCCAAAACCCTCTAGCTTCTTCTTCCACTTCGTTCTCACTCCCTACACCGTGGCCGAACCCCAAACTTCGCACACCCACTCGAAATTTCCTTCTAAATTCGATTATGACTTCCTTTTAACCGATTGCAGCCCCAATCTCGCGTTCCAGCGCGCCTCCATTCTCGTGAATCCGCCATTGACAGGCGCGATTTTGGCCATGAATCGGTACACCACCGCCGCGACGGAAACCATAGAACCACTGTGACCAACGCGATTTCGCCCTTCTCAGCCTTGTCCTCTCCTCCTCAGTAGCGGACCTGAATTCTGGCCACTATGGACCGCCACTGTTGGGCCGTGAAGCACCTCCAACGGCCACTAGTTGGCCCTCTCAAATTGAGCACGTCTTTAAATTATGTATTGAGATTCCGATCTAGGATTTCTGAATTCTCCGAGTCATGATTTCAAACCGTTGTTACGGCCTTGTTCCTTCCGATAGGTATGCTCTTTGGAAACACAGATAATTTACTAAGCGATTTGATTTATTATAATTAATATTTTTAGTGTATGATGTTTCGACCCTCTTTGTTGCTATGTAACTGTGCACGTTCGAGTCAAACATTGTTCCGTTGGAATTGGATCACGCTCAAGAACTCGTGATTGGTCATTGTCAGTTCACCTTTCAAAGACACTTCGATATCAGGTAAGGGTGGGTCTCATCTTCTCTATAATAGGGCTTTATGATGGGGACTAAGTAGGGGTAGGCTCTATGTATGCCGTTTTATGTATTTCTAGTGATTATTGATGAACCCTAGGCATATGATAACTCGTTGTTGAGAAATTGTGGTTTGCGTGCTAAGTGCTTGGATACTCATTGATGGTATTGTGATTGATAATGATTCGGTGGATGATTTTTGATGACTCTTTATGAATTCATGATTGATTTGTGAGGTGATGTTATTTTTACAGTTGATATGCGATTTGAAGTTATTGGTATGAGTTGTATGTGATTTGATAAATTTGTGTTGCTCGAATTCGTTGTTGTTGGTGTCATAGGCGCATAGGGCGCCATTTTTGTGTTTATGATGTTGCTGGATTTTGTCGTCTAGGTGCAGAATTAGGCGCCCTTGAGTGGGGCGCCCTGTGCCAAGCATTGTTGTTGCTGGAATTTTGGCCACGGAATTAGGCGTCCTCGTGATTGGGTGCCCCGTGCCAAGTTGTTGCGTTTTTGGTTGAGTTTTGCATTTCAGGAATTGGCGCCCTTGTGCAGAGCGCATGAACCAAAGTTTGTGTTGCTGAATTGTGCTTGCTGTTGTGCTGAATTGTGCTTGCTGTGTGTGCATGTCAGTGTGCGTGCGTTGTGTTGCTTCTGGATGTCTAAGTTGTGTCTTAGGCGCCCAGTGCCTGGGCGCCATTTTCAGGACGTTCCCGATTTTTAATAAAAACTGTTTTCGCTATAACTTTTGACTCGGGTGTCCGTTTTAAACGTTTCAAAAAGTATTGTGAAGCCCATTTCGTTGTCTATCTGTGTGTCCCATTTTTAAAAGCGAAAACCTATTATTTTCTAATGGTTCTGGGCGCCCAAGTGGCTGCCCCGGTGGTAGTTGTTGTTGCGTTGCAAAACTGTTTTCGGTGTCTAAACCTTTTTGGTGTCAATGACAATGTTCTAAAGAACGTTTCTGCCTTAGTGGCTAATATTATGTATAATGACGTGTAAATGACTGCTTTGCCCTTAGTGGCTAATATTATTTATAATGACGTGTAAATGACTGTTTTGCCCTTAGTGGCTATTATTATTTATAATGATGTGTAAATGACGATGATGCCCTTGGTGACTAGTAAATGACGTTTTTGCCCTCAGTGGCTATTGTTTGAGTTGATGATGTTTATGAATGAGTGACGATGAAAACCCAGTGACGTTTTGAGGCCCAAAAAGGCTAAGTGATGTTAAGGCCTAAAAGGCTAAGCGACGATGATAATAAGCGACGATGAATTATAGCGACGATGTTGTGTGTAGTTATGAATTGACAGGTGCTGTGCCCTTTTTGGCAAATTGGTAAGTGACGGGTCACATTGTTGACTGTGTTTGTGTGTGTTTGTGTGTGATGCATGTCGTAGTGTCCCATGCATCCCATGTGCATAATGTGAAGAATAGGCTTCGGCCTCTTGTGACGAATAGGCTTCGGCCTCTTGTGACGAATAGGCTTCGGCCTCCTGTGAAGAATAGGCTCGGCCTCTTAATTGTGACGAATATGGTACCATCATGCATATGCCCGCGAGTGGGTTGCACTTCATATACTTACATAACATTGTGATGAGCTTTGGTAGTGATTGAATTGATATTTGTGATGTGGTCTATATAGCTGGCGTTGCGATGTGTTGTTGTGGTGATTAATATTGATGATTGATTTGATATTTCGTGATGCGGTTGATATAGTGTCATAACCCTAGCATAGTGCTTATCATAAGCTTTATTATATTGCTAGATGAACTCACCCCTTCTGTTTGAATGTTACCCCTATGCGGTAACGTGCAGGTGATCTCGAGTGAAGGCTTAGGTATCTTCACTAGCTGAGTCGGGTCGTCTGCTCTGATTATGTAACACTAGGGGGAAATGATGTTGTTTAAGTTACTTAAGACTTGTTGTTGTTGTTGGATTTTTGCCTTGCCTGGTTGCAATGCCTATTACGATTAAATTTGTTGGATTTTCCGCTGTGAGGTTATATTTTAATTTACAATGACGTTTTGTAAGTATTATAAGACTGTTTTCGAAAAGCGAGTAATTTGGCGCGTGATGTTTAACGAAGTAAGTGTGACATCCCTTGTGGTGTATTTGAATTTTGAAAACTCTGATTTTTATGCAAATAAATTAATGGGTAAAAAAAGGGGTGTTACATTAGTGGTATCAGAGCAATGGTTGGTCCGTCCGGCCAAGTCGAGTCGTTGTGTCGGTTAACGACCAACTGTTGTCTTTTAGCTCTAACCTTTGTTTGTGTTGTAGTAATGCTTCCGCAGGTAAAGGTAAACCGAAAGTTGCTGATGGTAGGAGGGGAGACATTATTTTACTCATGAGTGTAACAATGGTTGTGGGTAGAGGGATTGGCCTTAGACCCCAATTTTACATAACTTCTAGTACTTGATATATTTTGAATGGATTATGTTGTGGTTGTGTTCTGTCAAAGTAGTGCTGAATTTGGGTGTGAGGTTTGTGTGCTCTATGAATTATCTTTTTATGTGTTAATATGTACCATTTAAATTTTATTTTGTTGACTGCTCTGGATTGATTGGATAAATAATAATTTGCCATTACAACATTTTTTGGTGTTTTAAGATAACAATATGGTGTGAAATAGTGCCCTGTATATTTTCTAAATTTAGATTATAGCAATATCACAGGAACCGTAGGATAGCACATAGCCTTAACATTAGGAAGGTTGCTACAAGGCAATGTTTATTAGTTATAATGTACTAAATTAAACTAAGGTTGTAGGGGGTGTTGGCCTTTATAGAGATATGCTAGATATCAACCAAAAGGATCTGTGTAGTAACGTTAGTAATAATTAAGTGGCAGAAAGAAAAAGGGGAGGGCTTAGGAATGGTTGCAACATAGGAGAAAGTTATGTTTTTGTGAAGTAGACTAGTTGATTGGGTTGGCATGCAAAATAACCGTAGTGTTTGGTTATTTTAAAAAAAAAAAAAAAAAAAAATTTATTGTGATTAACTATTGTGAATGAGTTGAGTTAAAGTATTAATGAGTGAGGAGTTGTAACATTTGGTTTTAATGGTATGAGTTTCAATTAAGTACAAAGTATAGCAGGGTGAAACAATAAATGAGAGGATGTAAATATCTAATGACTTTATAAGTAGTAGACAGTGATCTTTCTTTAATTAAGGGAAACATACTGTGTGACTGTTGTGCTGTCTGAATTTTTTGGACACGGGTACTGACTTAACTTTAATTGTTAGATATTCATGTGGCCATTTAATTTAATTTGACTAGGTGTAATGTGGTTTTAAATGTTAACTACATTCTTGTGTTAATTGTTTAACTTTATTTTGTCCTATGCGCCTAATTCCCCTCGACATACGATATTGTGAACTTTCTATTTTTGTGAGTTGTTTCATGACTTCCATGTATATAATCTGTACCTGTAAACTCTGATTATGTGGCTTGTTTTGCAATCGTTATGCACTCTGTAAACTTGTTGTGATGTTTTCATAGAAACCAAACCATTAGCAGACTATTAGTGTGCATTGATATGTTTTGTTGTCCGGGGGGGGGGGGTAGATGAGTGAGTTGGAATATAAGTTAGTTTATCAGAGTAGCGCAGCGGGATCCTTACGGAACCACTTGAGAGTGAGTCTGATTGTTATTACTTGAGTTACCTGGCTGAACAAGTAGGAGGGACGGCCGCCCAATCACTTACCGCCGGTAATCAAAGCAATAGTGATCAGCATGATAGATAGCACTGGTTGTCTAGATGACGTTAGTTGGGTAGTAGAAGAGTGTTTGCATCGGTAGTTGAATTTCGAGGACGAAATTTTTTTTAGTGGGGGAGAGTTGTAACACCCCAATTTTCGTGCGTTGTGGCTCCCTTAAAATATTTTATTGTATTAAGTATTTTAGATTGATAAGACTAAATTATTTTAAGTTATTGTGTATTTGAGTTATTAAAATTGGTTGAAAACATATTTAAATGTATTATTTTTTTTATAAATATGCCATTGGTGATATATGGTTGTTATTATATATTTATATTATTTTTATAAATATTAGTATTTCAGATGTATTTAGTTAAAAAGAAAATTATTTTAGGCTATGGAGGTGTTAAAATAATAGTTGTAGTTGAAATGAGCTTTTAAAAAAAAAATGATTTAGAGTTGATTTTGGGCCTTGCTACTCGCACACACCCCCCTGGCTTTCATTCGCACCCCCCACTTGCTAGCCCAATTCGCCCCAAACCCTTTTGAAGCCCAGTTCCGCGCGGCCCATGGACTGGACCCGACCCGGTTCGCTGTTCTTCTTCTTCCTCTCGCGCAGCCGCGGCCAAAACCCTCTAGCTTCTTCTTCCACTTCGTTCTCACTCCCTACACCGTGGCCGAACCCCAAACTTCGCACACCCACTCGAAATTTCCTTCTGAATTCGATTATGACTTCCTTTTAACCGATTGCAGCCCCAATCTCGCGTTCCAGCGCGCCTCCATTCTCGTGAATCCGCCATTGACAGGCGCGATTTTGGCCATGAATCGGTACACCACCGCCGCGACGGAAACCATAGAACCACTGTGACCAACGCGATTTCGCCCTTCTCAGCCTTGTCCTCTCCTCCTCAGTAGCGGACCTGAATTCTGGCCACTATGGACCGCCACTGTTGGGCCGTGAAGCACCTCCAACGGCCACTAGTTGGCCCTCTCAAATTGAGCACGTCTTTAAATTATGTATTGAGATTCCGATCTAGGATTTCTGAATTCTCCGAGTCATGATTTCAAACCGTTGTTACGGCCTATTTCCTTCCGATAGGTATGCTCTTTGGAAACACAGATAATTTACTAAGCGATTTGATTTATTATAATTAATATTTTTAGTGTATGATGTTTCGACCCTCTTTGTTGCTATGTAACTGTGAACGTTCGAGTCAAACATTGTTCCGTTGGAATTGGATCACGCTCAAGAACTCGTGATTGGTCATTGTCAGTTCACCTTTCAAAGACACTTCGATATCAGGTAAGGGTGGGTCTCATCTTCTCTATAATAGGGCTTTATGATGGGGACTAAGTAGGGGTAGGCTCTATGTATGCCGTTTTATGTATTTCTAGTGATTATTGATGAACCCTAGGCATATGATAACTCGTTGTTGAGAAATTGTGGTTTGCGTGCTAAGTGCTTGGATACTCATTGATGGTATTGTGATTGATAATGATTCGGTGGATGATTTTTGATGACTCTTTATGAATTCATGATTGATTTGTGATGTGATGGTATTTTTACAGTTGATATGCGATTTGAAGTTATTGGTATGAGTTGTATGTGATTTGATAAATTTGTGTTGCTCGAATTCGTTGTTGTTGGTGTCATAGGCGCATAGGGCGCCATTTTTGTGTTTATGATGTTGCTGGATTTTGTCGTCTAGGTGCAGAATTAGGCGCCCTTGAGTGGGGCGCCCTGTGCCAAGCATTGTTGTTGCTGGAATTTTGGCCACGAAATTAGGCGTCCTCGTGATTGGGTGCCCCGTGCCAAGTTGTTGCGTTTTTGGTTGAGTTTTGCATTTCAGGAATTGGCGCCCTTGTGCAGAGCGCATGAACCAAAGTTTGTGTTGCTGAATTGTGCTTGCTGTTGTGCTGAATTGTGCTTGCTGTGTGTGCATGTCAGTGTGCGTGCGTTGTGTTGCTTCTGGATGTCTAAGTTGTGTCTTAGGCGCCCAGTTCCTGGGCGCCATTTTCAGGACGTTCCCGATTTTTAATAAAAACTGTTTTCGCTATAACTTTTGACTCGGGTGTCCGTTTTAAACGTTTCAAAAAGTATTGTGAAGCCCATTTCGTTGTCTATCTGTGTGTCCCATTTTTAAAAGCGAAAACCTATTATTTTCTAATGGTTCTGGGCGCCCAAGTGGCTGCCCCGGTGGTAGTTGTTGTTGCGTTGCAAAACTGTTTTCGGTGTCTAAACCTTTTTGGTGTCAATGACAATGTTCTAAAGAACGTTTCTGCCTTAGTGGCTAATATTATGTATAATGACGTGTAAATGACTGCTTTGCCCTTAGTGGCTAATATTATTTATAATGACGTGTAAATGACTGTTTTGCCCTTAGTGGCTATTATTATTTATAATGATGTGTAAATGACGATGATGCCCTTGGTGACTAGTAAATGACGTTTTTGCCCTCAGTGGCTATTGTTTGAGTTGATGATGTTTATGAATGAGTGACGATGAAAACCCAGTGACGTTTTGAGGCCCAAAAAGGCTAAGTGATGTTAAGGCCTAAAAGGCTAAGCGACGATGATAATAAGCGACGATGAATTATAGCGACGATGTTGTGTGTAGTTATGAATTGACAGGTGCTGTGCCCTTTTTGGCAAATTGGTAAGTGACGGGTCACATTGTTGACTGTGTTTGTGTGTGTTTGTGTGTGATGCATGTCGTAGTGTCCCATGCATCCCATGTGCATAATGTGAAGAATAGGCTTCGGCCTCTTGTGACGAATAGGCTTCGGCCTCTTGTGACGAATAGGCTTCGGCCTCCTGTGAAGAATAGGCTCGGCCTCTTAATTGTGACGAATATGGTACCATCATGCATATGCCCGCGAGTGGGTTGCACTTCATATACTTACATAACATTGTGATGAGCTTTGGTAGTGATTGAATTGATATTTGTGATGTGGTCTATATAGCTGGCGTTGCGATGTGTTGTTGTGGTGATTAATATTGATGATTGATTTGATATTTCGTGATGCGGTTGATATAGTGTCATAACCCTAGCATAGTGCTTATCATAAGCTTTATTATATTGCTAGATGAACTCACCCCTTCTGTTTGAATGTTACCCCTATGCGGTAACGTGCAGGTGATCTCGAGTGAAGGCTTAGGTATCTTCACTAGCTGAGTCGGGTCGTCTGCTCTGATTATGTAACACTAGGGGGAAATGATGTTGTTTAAGTTACTTAAGACTTGTTGTTGTTGTTGGATTTTTAGTACTGTCAGCCTTGCCTGGTTGCAATGCCTATTACGATTAAATTTGTTGGATTTTCCGCTGTGAGGTTATATTTTAATTTACAATGACGTTTTGTAAGTATTATAAGACTGTTTTCGAAAAGCGAGTAATTTGGCGCGTGATGTTTAACGAAGTAAGTGTGACATCCCTTGTGGTGTATTTGAATTTTGAAAACTCTGATTTTTATGCAAATAAATTAATGGGTAAAAAAAGGGGTGTTACAGCAACGAACGGCGACGACGAGCGAGCAACGACGGTGACGGCGACTGTGTAGAAAAATCAGCGTTCTTCGTCGGTGACGGTGACGGCGAGCGAGCAAAATACGAAGAAGATTCAGAGGGTGAGAGGGTTGGCGAGGAAGAACGCAACAATAGGAAGAAGATTCAGAGGGTGAGAGGGTTGGCGAGGAAGAAGATTTAGAGGGTGAGACGCGAGAGATTGAGAATGAGAGAGTTATGCGATTTAGAGTTCAGAGACGCGAGAGATGATAGAAGCGAAATAATAAAAGTCGCCTTTGTAGCATCAGGTGTTTTAACAACCGATGCTACAAGTGTTTGTCTGAGACTTTTAGCATCGGGTGTTTAAACAACCGATGCTAATTGTGAACCTTTAGCATCGGTTGTTTAAACACCTGATGCTAAAAGTCTCAGACAAACACTTGTAGCATCGGTTGTTAAAACACCCGATGCTAAATGTCTAACGCACATACATTTAGCATCGGTTGTTTAAACAACCGATGCTAAAAGTAGGCGCGAAAATTGAAATCTTCCATTTAATTGCAAAATTGCCACCGCGTCTACATTTAGCATCGGGTGTTTAAACAACCGATGCTAAATGATGCTTTTTAAAGTCAATTTTCCACTAGTGTGATGAGAGATGAGTGTTTTTGGCAGTGGTAAGAAGAGTGGTGGGTGGTGTGGTTACTTCCTTTTCTTTCTACTTTTCATTAATTTTTAGTTTGTTTCCTCTATGTTCCTTTCTATTTTTTTTTTGAAATTTCTGATTCTATTTCCTTTTTTTATTCCGGGGAGTGAATATCTAAGAAGACAAGGATCGTATTAGCAGATGAAAAGAGCCTTAAAGCAGAAGAAGGCATGGGAAATGTGGTCATTCACACCAAAGATGGTAAGACAGCTGTAATAGAGAATGTCTTTTATGTGCCTAACATGAATTGTAATCTCTTGAGTGTAGGACAATCGCTTGAGAAGTGTTTTTTAGTTACAATGAAAGATGAACTGCTGCAACTATATGATTCAAAAGACAGACTCGTGTTGAAGTCAAAATTGTATAAGAACAGGACATTCAAGTGCAAGATAAAGGTTCTACTACTCTAAATCAAGCACGCTTAACTATGAGGTTCTTATGGGAATGGCTCTCGAAGCTCCCGAAAACATAATGTATTATCTTTTCGGGAGCCATTCCAATAAGAACCTCATAGTTAAGCGTGCTTGACTTGGAGTAGTAGTGGGATAAGTGACCTTCTGGGAAGTTTCCTGAAAAGCATGCAAGTGAGGACAACACATGCTGCAAAGACACGTGTTGGTTTGTGGGGATAGTCAACAGCTCTGAAAGCAGTATGAGATGTTACAGGCGACTCCTCTCATGGAAATGGGGTACTCATTGCTACCCCAAAAATGAAATAACAAGTTAAAATTAGGTCTAATAAAAAGTCACTGCTACCTCATAATTAAATAATGCCTTATTATTTTCTACTATCTAGTTAAACTTCCATCTCCTTTATATAACAACAGTTCATTAAAAGAGTTTTTGATCTCATAAATTTGACTTTTTAATAATTTGGTTGTGTTCTTGGTTATCTTTTAAGCTTATTCTTATTTAATTTTCTACTTCTATTTGGCATGTCATAATGTATAAAACTAGAGTTCGATAAAAAATTTCTTAATTAAACTATTACTCATACTGTATATGATTTTCCAGTTTTCAAAGAAATAGAAGATTGGTTGTCAAAAAAAGAAATAGTACTTGTTTCTTTGATAAGTTAGTGGTCTTGTTTCCTTTACCATCTAATGTGATTAATTAAAATAATAATAATAATAATAATAATAATAATAATAATAATAATAATAATAATAATAATAATAATAATAATGAAATATATATAATAAATAGATTCTTTTTTTGTACCTAATCTAAATAATATATGTATAATATAATAGCTTTTAAAAAAAGAACCTATGTACTATAATATGAAAACAAATACATATATTGTATATTATATATTTAATATACTACTAAAATAGAATCAAATAGATTTACATCTAAATGCACGGCCAATGAAGGTTGGCTCAGTTGGTAAGGAGTTGGCTTATTCCCCACAAGAGCGTGGGTTCAACTCCCGCTGCTCTGAACCTATAGCATTTGCTTGCCTCCTAACAAAGTTCTATAGCTTGTGAACCGTACCTCAGAATCTTGGAGATGGACCACTACAAGAAAAACGACGTTTTCTGACGGCGATTTCCGTCGCAAATGCAGCAATTTTCGTCGCAAATTGACGTTTCCGACGGACAGAAATCCGTCACAAAATCGCTCGTCGCAAATCTTTTCCGACGGATTTCTTCATCGCAAAAGTATCCGTCGCAAAGTCGTCGGAAATCCATCGCAAATATCGGTGGCAAAGTCGTCGCAAACTCTGACACCTTTTCGTCGCAAATCCGTCGGAAACTCGTCGCAAATTATATGAATTTTCTTAAATAACTGTAGAAAATTCCGCCGCAAATTGTTTAAAATTTCGTCGCAAATTCAATAATTATCCATGGAAATTCCGTGGCAAATTCCGTTGATACGCAAAAAAAATTACATTCTTGAAAAATTAGCCATTTACATTGCCATTTCTATTTGCAATACTTCCCAAACCACTAAAGTGTCAAACATACATAAAATACTCTAATGTTAAAAGTGTCAAAGATACCAAATAACAAAACATACCAAATATCAAAACATACCACTAATGTTAAAAGTGTCGATCCAATCCACCAACTTAGTTAAACATAAACTACACTAATGTTAAAAGTGTCAATCCAATCCACCAACTTAGTTAAAAGTGTCAATCATACCAAATATCAAAACATATCAATACATACCACTAAAAGTGATACATAAAATTCAGACGTAGCATCTTCAAGTCCAGCTCTGAACAATATTCCTAACAATTCAAAAAAGATAATGATTACTATATAGTATAATTCATAAAACTAAGATATTTCACACATTAATTAAAACATAAATTACCTATGTGCCGTCAATAACCCTTCTCATAAGTGTAGTCTATGTGATCTCCACCGTCTCCATCATCTGCAGCGTCGTCCTGGTCATGTTGGGCGTCCTGGTCCTGCTCGGACTGCCGCCAATCAGGTGGAGGTACTGGAATCCCAGAATGGCTAAATAGTCAAGAAGTTGTTGCTATCGTAGGTCAATCACTTCAAGTCACAGCTATTGATTGAAAATCTTTGAAAATGAAGCACATATATTTTAATAAAAACTCACGGCTACCTAGGTCAATCACTTCAAGTCAAGCACATTAAAACTATAGCGCTAATTTCAAATTCAAGTGACTTTACAAATTAAAGAAAGCAAATATAGAATGAATCAAGTTACTTAACAAATTCAATCAATACTTTTACTCGTGCCCAAATATTGCATCCATCCATATTCAATCATAACTTTTACACATAACTATCTAGACAATGACATATTAAATCAACCCCTCTTCCAACATCAATATGTTATCAAGAGTGGGCAAAAAGATTAAAAAAAGATGTAAACCATTTTATTATTGTATAGTGTATAAGAAATCAGGCAATGTATAGATAAGAAGCCAAGCAAAGTACCAACTTCCTATTTGACTCAAAAGTGAAACTATGAATTGCATCAATTAAAGTTTTAAAAAAAGTCAGAGAGGAAAATTTTAAAAAATTGCACAAGTCAACTAGTCAACTAGTTTGGGTACTTGTTATAAAATCAAAAGAATTGCACAAGTCAACTAGTTTATTTAAACTATGCAAACCAATACTCAATTCAAACTATGCTCAATACAAACCATTAAATAATTCAAACTATGCTCAACTCAAATCAATACTCAATGAGAGGGTTAACTTCATTTTGAAATAAAAACGAAAATCAACCACTTCTAGAAACTAAAAAGCTACTTAGAGAAGAAGCATACAAGCCAAACAAGTTTCATCCAACAATGCAATGATACGGGTAAGAAGATACAAGCAGAAAACATTGGAATAGTTATGAAACAAAAGGAAAGGGAGAAACTTGGAAAGGTACCCGAGAGCAAGAAGAGGCCAATTTGTTGTATTTAAACCTAACCTGCAAAATGAAGTTATCAGAAACACAACCTCAACAATTAAGTGCAGAATCTATAGAAATGAAGCCTTCACACCCTATCCAAACTAGCAACACAACCTCAGCAATACAACAACCAAACCTATCATATATGTAATTCATTCTAGGTGAACCTTTTAATCCCTAGTAAAGAATTCAACTATCACCAAATTATGTAATTGTTAATCTCTATCTTTAAATGAGGAAACCCACAAACAGCTACTGTTGAATACTAATTAATTCCAGGATTAAATTAATTAACAAGAGAACTATACCCCATTATAGTAGCAAAAACAGATATGTTGAAAGCGGAAATTTCGCAGCATAAGTGGGAGCCAAAATTTTAAGTATAAATATCTGTTTTTGCAACTATAATGGGGTAGCAAAAGTGGCAAACTAAACATGTTCTCTTATTCAATAATCATTTTACTAAACAGACATTTTCCTAAACCCTAAACACTTACTAAACATGGTTTAAAAAACGTTCCAGGTTTTCTTTGCAAAAGAACAAAATAAGAAAATGAACTAATTAGAATACATTAGTTAATTTATAGCAAATATTACTCTTACTGAAGACTTCCTTCAACTGATTAATGTAATGAAGACTTCCTTCAACTGAATTTTGAAACCAATCAGCATAACTAGTGGGTATTGTACTAATTGTTATTTGGAGATGGAGCTGCAACAGAACAGTTTCAGTATTTAGCAATTTAAATTCAAAATTGGAAGCAGCATTGTCAAGAAAAATCACACGCAACATGAAGATGACAAATTCACAAATTCAACAAATTTAATTTCATAGGAATTAGCAGAAATCATCTTCTCTTATATTGATTTTGCATGCATTAACAGAAACGGTAGAAGCCAATTTCAGAGATTCAACATTGGGGATTTAGGGTTTTGGGGGAAAATCAATTTCTCACCTAAAAGCAACAAAAAATGGCAAACTCGAAGGAGGGAGGCATGGAGAAGAAAGTAACGCTCACCAGAAGGTAGAGGCTTGGAGCAGAGACAGAGGTTGGCGTGGTAGCTTTGCGACTTCGTGTTGTGCTGAGATGAGAGAGAAGAGGATGTGGCGGCACAAGGCAACGCGTGAGTAGAGAGAAGAGGTTGGGTCGTGGCTGATGGTGAGATGAAGTGAGAGTGTTCTGTGTTCACAGAGAATAGCGTGAGTAGAGAGAAGAGAAAGAATGGAGTTTATTGAGTGTCGAGTGAGAGAAATGCAAATTAAAATTATAGTTGATGTTTCCGACGGAATACTGACGAAATTTGCCATCGAAACGTACCGACTGAACCAAATTCCGTCGGAAACAAAGCGGGAATAGCCTTAAAATGTGTGCACATACTTACCGAGGAACAATTCGTCGGAAATCCGTCGGAAATTTGCGACGAGAATGGGTCCGTCGGAAATTCTGGTGGGAAAACAAAGGTTTTCTTGTAGTGGACCAGTTGAGGTGTCTGGTCGTACTGTTGTTGTGTAGGTCGGGAGCAGAACTCAGCCCGGGTGGTTGTACCTGCAAAGACACTCTGACGCCGAAGTCAGTGGTGGTAAGAGTCAAGGCAGGAGTAATGAATGGGTCCAAAAGTGTACCTGTCAGTGAGGTGTGGGCCTCTATTTATAGTGTCAGGTGGCTCTTCCTGGCCGTTGGATGGGTCGGTTTGTTCTCAACCGTTGATCACGTGAATGCGTGCACTGATCATACCATTCGCGGTTTGGGCCATTCGTGACATGTCTCAGAGTGGATTGGGCCCTCGGCCCAGTCCAGAACAACTTGAAAATTGGGAAATAAAATTAACACAACAAGAAATGATAACGCCAAAATCTGTGTTGTTGGAATTTGCTTTGGTTACTGCATTGACCACGGATTTGCAATCCATCTCAACAATCATTGACTCCAAGCCTAGATCCTCCAACCAATTTAGCGCTTGCCATAGTTTCATTGCTTCAGCTTCATGAGGCTCTGGTGTACCTACAAACCACATAGTCTTCCCTTCCATGAAGCTAGCATTCTCATCTCTTATACACATGCCTACACCATACTTGTTTTCTTGCTCAAAAAGTGCAGCATCCACATTGCCGCTGGTTTCTGCCAAGTCAATTGTGAGGTCTGTATGTTATTGTCCTGCACTGCTTTAATATTGGATCCCTGTCCGGCCAAGTTCCATTGCTGGAAAAAATCCAACACTAATTCATCGATATCCTTGCTGGATTGACTATTCCCTCGGCAGTGTTAATTTATCCCAATTCATCCAATATATGCCTTTAATTGACCGTTGGTACATTACTTCCCCACCAAAAGGAATTCATCATTCTTTCAAGCTCCTCCCCAAGAGTGGTTGGGAGCATGAATGTACTCATGCAGTAGGTGTGCATAGATTGAGCAACTGACTTCAAAAGGACCTCTCTACCGGCTTTGGATAAGTGTTTCCCGGACCATTGTTGAACCCTCTTCCACATCCTATCCCTCAAATAGACAAACATCTGCTTCTTGTTCCTACCAATCATAGAAGGTATACCAAGATACTTGCTTGTACCAATGCATTCAGACACACCAAGAAGACCTGTAATCGTGACTCTCATAGCTTGAGTTGTATTCCTACTGAAGAAAATTTTTGACTTCTCCAAATTAATAGCTTGCCCGAAAGCAGCTTCATATGTGTTAAGAAGCTCTTGTAAGTGTCTCCTTTCCTTATCATCTACCCTACAAAATAAGAAATAATCGTCAGCAAAAAGGACATGTGTAAGGGATGGAGCACCCCTACACACCTTCACACCATGTAAATCTCCTCTCATTTCAGGTTTTTTTAGTAAAGTAGTGAGACCCTCCACACAAATAATGAAAAGGTGCGGTGACAGTGGGTCACCCTATCTCAACCCTCTCCCCGGAGTAATCAGTCCGACTTTTTCACCGTTCACCATAATGAGTAGCTGACTGTTTCTAAACACATGGAAATCCACTTTACCGATCTCTCATCAAAATCCATTTTCCAATTCACCCTATCATAAGCCTTACTAATATCTATTTTGAGAGCCATTTCCCCTACCTTCCCATTTGTCTTACACATTAGGTGATGGAGCATTTCAATTGCCACAAGCACATTATCAAGAATAGAGCGATCCTCCACAAAAGCGAATTGCTCACTAGATATACACTTATGGAGCAACGGTTTCATACGATTTGCAAGAAATTTAGAGATAATTTTGTAAATCATATTGCACAAGGAAATATGTCTAAGATCTTTCATAGACAATGGGTTTTCAACTTTTGGGATCAACACTATATCGGCACCATTCAAATGAGGAGGGAACTCTCCTATCTCTAGCCAAGACTTCCCTGTATGAAATAATTCAACACCACATAAGTTCCAAAAGCTTTCAAAGAAAGTTGGTTTAAACCATCCAGACTAGGAGCCTTGTCCGAATGCATATCAAAAAGGGATGATTTGAATTCCCCAATCTCAAGAGGCCTAAGAAGGTCTGCATTATCTTCATTAGTAATCCAACCTGAGACATGTCGAATCACCTCATCATAAGCACCCGCATTCCCTCTAAAAAGCTCTCGAAAATAATTGGCAGCCACCCCCTAACTTCGTTTGCTCCGTCACCACCTCAACGTTAGGGGTAGTTAATTTTTTTATCATATTTCTTCCCTTATGCGCACTAGCCAGAGCATGAAGAAATTTAGAATTTGTATCCGCATCCCTCAACCAATACACTTTCGCCCTCTGTCTCCAAAACGCCTCCTCTTGTGAAATAAGCACCCCCAATATCTCGTTCGTAGCTTTGAGTCTATGCTCAGACTCACCATCCTCCTTTCCTCTTAACTCCTCTATGTCTTTTCTACACCCATTAATAGCCTCTCTATATCGACCCCTCAACTTTTTACCCCACTCATCTACCGTCTCTGTACAATTTTTAAGCTTACATAAGAAATCACTACTACTTTCACCCCTCCAACTCTCCTCCACAACTAAAGGTAATTCTGGTTCATCTAACCTGAAATCCCTTCAGCTTACCCTTAGATTTCTATCATAGAGTTTTAACCAGATTGGTTATCTCATTTTTAAACACTATTTTTGTTCTAGTTTATTTTCTTTTCTACTTGTGTCTTGTTCCAAAACTTCTATCTTTATATAAAATATAAAATCAAAAACATCAATCCATTACCAGATCAGTTAGATTTATAAAAAAAGACTAAATTATAGTTTTGGTCCCCCTATTTTCAAAAATTCAGACATTTAGTCCCCCTATTTTAAAACTCAGACATTTAGTCCTCCTATTTTAAAAAAAAAAACTCATACATTTAGTCCAATATGGAATTTGACTTCTAATTAAACTGATGTGGCCATCATTAATTGACGTGACACTGATGTAGGCAGCACTTGTGGTTACCATGTCAATTAATGATGCCACATAATGGAATGTTTTCTATTTCTCTGTCTCTCATGCACGTGTAACCCTCCCCTCACTGCAAAACCCAAAAATGGAAACACAAACAAAGAACATTGAGAAAAAATACACACACAAACAAAAGAAGGAGGAGAAAGAGAAATAGAAAACATCCATTAACAAACAAAAATTATAACCATAGTCAATAAGAGAATTGGAATGTCAATTACTTCAAAATGCATTGAAACGTAAATTGTATTTATTGGAGACTTAATGTATGGTGACTGTCATTTGTTGAGGTGTGTGAGAAGATTCATCCATAGTGAAATGGTGAAAATGGACCAAGAGGAGTGTGCATGAGAAGTATTTGAAAGTGTGTATTAATTGATAAGTTGCTTAGTGAATGACATTTGGCAAAAAAAAAATAATGAACATATTTGCAAATGTTAGTAGTATAGATAGATATTGGCTATATATATATATTATCAACGTGAACAGCCAGGGAAATGGTAGAGAGCATTTTCAGTTGGGAAATGAATATCTTTTCATTGAAAGTGAAAAAATACATTTACAATCCCGTTACTGTACAATATATACCTCTGATTACCAACCAAACTAACCATAGTTAGCACTAACTAAGACTAACTGAACTCTAACTAAATCAACTAAAATCAGTTACACAATGTGATAAATACAATAATAATCTAACTGAAACTGTGAATAGATACTTGGAGAGAAGTTGGCGCATACAAGTCAAGAATGCCCAACTTGAATATAAGAGCGGTGAATTGAGTCCTGGGTAGAGCTTTGGTGAAGGGTTCTACAAGTTGATGCTTGGAGGCCACATGAAACAAGTCGATAAATTTGGAATTGGTGTGCTCCCTTATGAAGTGGCAGTCAATATCTATATCTTTAGATCTTTCATTGAGAGTTGGATGAGAGGCCAGTTGAATGGCAGATTTACTGTCACAGAATACCTTACAATAGGTGATGTCTACTTGGAAGGTCCTCAAGAGCCGTTTCAACCATAATAGCTCAGTGGTGAGAAGGGCCAGAGCCCTATACTCTGCTTCAGCAGAAGATCTGGAAACTATGGGTTGTTTTTTTGATTTCCAGGTGACCAAAGAATTGCCAATGAATACACAAAAGCCCGTAGTTGACCTTCTGGTGGCTGTGCAGGAACCCCAATCAACATCAGCATATGCTGAGACAGTCAAGGAAGGGCTTGAAGTGAACAACAGACCTTGACTAGGAGCAGTTTTGATATATTGAAGGATATGATGTGCAGCATGAAGGTGATTAGCTCTTGGATCATTCATGAATTGACTTAATTTATTTACTGTATATGCAATATCTGGTCGGGAAATTGTAAGGTACATGAGCCTCCCTATAAGGCGCCTGTACTGAGAGACATCTGCAACAGGATCACTCTTGTCATCAAATAGATCAAGGTTGGCATCCATGGGTGTAGCCAAGCCTTTGCAGTCAATGAAGCCTGTGTCTGTGAGTAATTGCAGTGCATATTTTCTCTTGCATAGGTAGATACCCGTAGAAGAAGTGGCAATTTCAAGACCATGGAAGTACCTCAATGGCCCAAGGAGTTTGAGCTTGAATAAACTCTAAAGCAGTGCTTGTGTTTGTGTGATGACATTGGGGTCAGGACTCCCAAGGATAATGTCATCAACATACAAGAGTAGCACTATGAAGGAGGAACCACTGCCTTTGGTGAATAAGGATGGATCAGCTGTGGACTGTTTGAACCCATGTTGTAGTATTGTGGATGAAAATTTCTGGAACCATTGCCTAGAAGCCTGCTTGAGGCCATATAATGACTTGTTGAGTTTGCATAGATGGTTCTCCCCTTGCTTGGATACCCCAAGGGAAGCTTCATTAATACCTCTTCAAGAAGATCACCATTAAGGAAGGCATTGTTCACGTCTAACTGAACAAGATGCCACTGTTTTTGGGCTGCAAGAGCAAGTAGAACCCTAACAGTGGTGATGGTGGCCACTCGTGAAAATGTGTCCACAAAATCAAGTCCCAGTTGTTGTGTGAACCCCTGTGCAACCAGTCGTGCCTTGTACCTGTCTAGAGTACCATCAGCCTTCTATTTGAGTTTAAAAAGCCATTTGCACCCAATTGTCTTCTTGCCCTCAAGAAGTGGTTGTACAGTCCATGTGTTGTTAGCCTCAAGGGAATTTATCTCCTCTTGCATAGCTTGGCACCATTCCACAGATTTAGCTGCTTGATGATAATAGAGTGGTTCAGGTATAGAGGAAACCTGTGAGATGAAACTCTGATATGATGGTGACAAGTTTGTAGATATATGGTGAGCATAGTCTTGCAGGTAAGTGGGAGAGACATGAGGTCTAGTGCTTCTGCACAGAGGAGGGGCATGGATAGGCTGAGGAGGAGAGTTGTGAGTTGGGTTGAGGAGTTAGGGGTGGTGTTTCTGGTGCAAGTTCAGTAATAGGTAACTGAGGTGCAGGATAAGGGATAGTGCTAGATTTAGATATTGCTGGTACAGCAGCTGGTAAAATAAGGTCAGTGAAGGGATCGGGAGAGGTATCTGTAGTGGGGAAATCTTTGAAAGGGAAAGATGTTTCATGGAATTGAACATATCTGGATATGAAAAACTTTCTGGTTGTGAGGTTGTATAGTTTGTAACCTTTGTAACCTAAGGGGTAGCCTAAGAAGACACATGGGGAGGCTCTATGGCTGAATTTGGTGCGCATTTGAGGAATGGTTGCAGCATATGCTAAGCAACCAAATACCCTCAAATGGGAGTAAGATGGTGGTTGGCCATGGAGCAGGTCATAAGGTGACTTGTGATCAAGGGTAGGTGAGGGTGTCCTATTGATAATGTGGGCTGCAGCACTAACTTTGTCCCCCCAAAACTTTAGAGGTAAGCCAGACTGAAACATGAGTTCCCTGGCAATGTTTAAGAGATGCTGGTGTTTTCTTTCCATAGCAGAGTTTTGTTGAGGTTTGTGTGGACAAGAAAACTGATGAAGAGTGCCATGTTCCTGCAAGAAATCAACTAATGCAAGCTCTTTTGCATTATCTGAACGTATGCATTTGATAACCTTACTAAATTGAGTTTTGACAAGGGAAAAAAATTGTTTGATTCTGTCAGTAGCCTCAGATTTAGTTTTAAGGAGGTATAACCATGTGAACCTACTGTGGTCATCTACTATAGTGAGAAATTAAGATTGGCCAGCATAAGTTGTTTGTCCATAAGGACCCCATACATCACAGTGGATTAAGTCAAAAGATTTAGTGCACATGTGGTTGTTGGAATGAAAAGGTAATCTTTTGAACTTAGCTATAGGACTTATCACTAACAGACTTCAACACACTATCAGATAGGTGACCTAGCCTAGAATGCCAAAGTGAGGCATTGGCATTGAAATTCAAAACTGAAACAAAATTACAAGAATGAGTAAAATTTGTGACAGAATTACAAATTTTATTACCAGAGTTGGTGTAAGAATGCAGAGTGTATAAACCATTGTCCAAGTGTCCTATACCAATCTCTTTCAGCAGGTTTATTCCCTGGAGCAGAAAGTGTTTGGCAAAGAATGTTAGAGACATATCTGCTTTATCAAGTAATTGGCTTACTGAAACTAGGTTAACATAAAAAATGGAATGTAGGGGACATTGTGAAGGGTTAGTGTGGGAGATAGGGTAACAGACCCTATACCAATGACATAAACCCTAGTTTTGTTAGGCAATGTAACAAATTTGTTGTAAACTAGTCTGAAATTGTGAAAATATTCTAGTGTGCAACAAATGTGTGAGGTGGCTCCGGAATCAAAGAGCCAAGTACTGTAGGGGAGGGGTTCATCACAGTATAGCAGAGATAGAATCAAATATGATGTGGCACCAATAAAATCAGTTACGTGTAATTCATTATCTCCGTCAATTAAAATATATGTATATATTTACGTCACGTGATATTAAATTAGTGAAATACATGTGTTAAATTTTTTTGAGGGAATACAAATGAGATCGAATAAATTACTCATAGTTTTCAAAAACAACCTAGGTCTCACCCGAGCCACCTGATTGACTTGTGAACATAATATCAATTAAAAAAATATTTGTATGTTTACATTATGTTGATATTAATTTAATTGAATACATACATGTATTAAAAAGAACAAGGCCACGATTCCCACGAAGCCAAATGCACGGTGATAAAAAAAACTACTAAATCAAACATCAAACATCGTTTAGTTAAGAACAAGAATCTAGTTGCTAGATTTTACTCGAGACACGTGTCTCACGTGTCCCCTCCTGAAATCTTCTCAAATAAACAATTTTGTCTTCCCTTTAGAACTTCCTCCTCCTCGCGAGAGACGTGGGTAATAAAATATTCAAGACACTATTAATATATTTATTTAATTCCAAAACAATACCTTTAAATTAGTGCTTTGCTTTCTCTCAGTTGTAGAAAGAAAGAAAGAAACAAACAAAAAAGTGCTCACAAATTCACAATGGCTCTTCCAACTCCAACTAGTTTCATCTTTCTCTTCTTCTCCCTCACTCTAATTTCATCTCAAATAACAACCACAAATGGAACCTTCTCACAACAACAATCCCACATAGTATTACCTTCACAACAATCTCAACAACAAACAACAGAAAAACTAACCAACATCCATTTCTACTACCACGACATAAGAAACAACAAAAACCCCACAATCGTACAAATCATTGACACACCAAAAAACGCTCCTAATGGATTTGGTTCAACATTTGTAATGGATGATGAAATGACAGAAGGACCAGAGTTAAGTTCAAAGAAAATTGGAAGAGCTCAAGGGTTATTTGGTCTTTCTTCTTTACAAGATCTTGGAATGTTTATGTTGACTAATTTTGTTTTTACAGATGGTGATTTTGCTGGGAGTACTTTAAGTATGTTAGGAAGGAACCCTATTTCTGAACAAAATAGAGAAATGCCTATTGTTGGTGGTACTGGGTTTTTTAGGTTTGCTAGAGGATTTGCTATTGCTAATAGTGTTAATTCCATTTCTACCCCTGAACATTTTGTTGTTGAGTATAATATTACTGTCTCTCATCCCTAAATTGCCCTTTGAGACCTCTAAGAGAGTTAGAGATAGTGGTAGTAGTGGTAATGTCAATAAGGTTTCAGCAACTTCATCTGTTTTATTTACAGTTTGTGTTTTATCTTATATATCAAGTTTAATATATTTTGTTTTGACATTAATTTGCAGTTATGTTGTTGTTTTGATTTTCTTTTCCACCTTGCAGATTTTTTTCAATGTCCCATTAAGAAAATGCATAGGATAATATTTTTTCTTCTCTTCATAACATGATTATTTTTTGTCTGGCTAAACCGGGTGTCTTTGCTCAAAACATGATGAATTTTTGTTCAACTCAACTACAATTGATCCTGCAATCTCCAATCCAAACAAAGTGATAACCTTCATTGTATCTTAGACTTGTGTTTGTGACCATAAGCAATGTTGTGTCTATTTATCTACTACATCAACAGTATTTAACAGCAGATTTTACTTCTAACATTACTCTATATGTCTCGAGTAGGTA
Source organism: Astragalus membranaceus (assembly GCA_039519185.1). Classification (NCBI taxonomy): domain Eukaryota; kingdom Viridiplantae; phylum Streptophyta; class Magnoliopsida; order Fabales; family Fabaceae; genus Astragalus; species Astragalus membranaceus. The sequence goes on along the minus strand of CM076848.1, from coordinate 175,800,241 downwards.
ACTCATTTCGCGAGCTAAAATCAAAGGAATATAAGAAACAGATTTATAGTTCAAATCTTGGAAACTAACAACTATTCTCTCTAATAATTGACCACTTACATTTTATCTATAAAAAAAACTACTATATGCTCCCTTTGTCATGATGACTACTTGGTGAGTAGGAATGCCTATACTCAATTATCCTTGAATCTTTTACATTTATGAATATTGATCTAAACAACATTGTTAAGGTTGATAAATTTTAGTAAACAATCTCGTTGTGATTACAACTTCGTTGTTAGATTTTATCAAGACACGTGTTGCCTCATGAAATATCTCAAATAAATAAGGATAATTAACTATTTTGGTCCCTGAATGTGTAAAGCACGGTCACTATAGTCTCAAAATGTATAGAAATTGCAAGCAAAATCCTCGAGTGTCTTTTTAACGATTGTATAGAAATTGCAAGCAAATTCTCAAGTTTCTTTTTAATGCGTCATTTTGGTCATCAAATATGTTTTTTAGTCATTTTGGTCCCCAAAAATGTTTTGTGTTCGTTAATTTAGTTCCTAAAATTCCTAAAAATAAATGTATTTACAATTTTGATACATTCATGGACTATAATAATAGCGGTGTCTCACATTCATGACTTTAGAAGTTTTTGTGAGACAAGTGAGCAACACAATATTTAATTTAATTAATACCAAATCAACCACCACATTCCCCAAACAACCCACCCCCCTTAAAATACGGACCTGGGTTGTCTGCAGTCAAAATACCACTGCATTCATGCAGTCACACTAATTAAGGGTCAGGATTTTATAAGGTCATTTTATTTGTTTGTACAAAACATTTTAAGGTCAGGATCTCATGCGGTCATATTTTTGACTGCAGAAAATCCATGTCCCTTAAAATACGTAGACTGAAGGAAAAAGAAGTGCTTAGAATTCACAAATGGCTTTTCCAACTCCAAGTAGTTTCATCTTTCTCTTCTTCACCCTCACTCTAATTTCAACTCACATAACAATCACAAATGGAATCTTCACACAACAAAACTGCCCCATAGTATTACCTTCATCACAATCCCAAAAAACAACAGAAAAACTAACCAACATCCATTTGTACTACCAAAAAATGGATGTTCAACATTGACAGACCAAAAAATGTGCCTAATGCATGGATTTGGTTCAACATTTGTAATGGATCTTGAAATGACAGAAGGACCAGAATTAAGTTCCAAGAAAATTGGAAGAGCTCAAGGGCTTTTTGGTCTTTCTTCTTTCCAAGATCTTGGATTATTTATGTTGACTAATTTTGTTTTTACAAATGGTGATTATGCTGGGAGTAATTTAAGTATGTTAGGAAGAAATCCTGTTTCTGAACAAAATAGAGAAATGCCTATTGTTGGTGGTACTGGGATTTTCAGATTTGCTAGAGGTTTTGCTTTTGCAAGTAGTGTTGATTCCATTTCTACCCCTGAACATTATGTTGTTGAGTATAATATTACTGTCTCTCATCCCTAAATTGCCCTTTTGGACTTTAGGAGAGAGTTAGAGATAATATTGGTAGTGTTAGTGTCAATAAGGTTTCAGCAACTGCAGCTGTTTTATTTTTATCAACTTAATATATTTTGTTTTGATATTAATTTCTATGATAGTTTTTATTTGGAGTTATGTTGCTGTTTTGATTTTCTTTTGCACGGAAATCAATTATATGAATTACATTTTCCTCTCTTCCATGGCTTCAGCAATGGCATGACTTATTAATAACACATGCAATCTTTAAATATATAGATACAACTGAAAGAATAGATTCTTAACAAATAGTTCTTCTAAGGTTGATATATATAATGTTTTTAGCAAACTTAGAGCTATAGCTAAACTGGTTGTCTTTGTTCATAACATGATAATTTTTTTGTTCAACTCAACCACTATTGATCCTGCAATGTTCAATCTAAAGAAAGTGATAACCTTCGCTGTGTCTTGAACTTGTGTATGTGATCATGAGCAATGTTGTGTCTATTCATATATTTAACTCTCTAACACAGTGAACTATACCAAACTGGATATCAACAGTATTCAACAGCAGATATTACTTCTAACATTACTAACTATTACAACATTTTGACCCAAAGGCAACGCCTTAAAACCGGTGTGTAAAGACAACGGTTCGGTTTTGAAACCGTTGTGTCCGCGGGCGTTTCCTAAACTATAGGCAACGGTTTTTTGTGACCAAAGACAACGCAAGCCTAAATCCGTTGCCATCGATAACTTAAATGCAACGGTTTTGACTTTAACACAATGGCAACAGTCTGAAACCGTTGCCATCTATGGCAACACTCAAGAACCGTTGCCAACTAAGGTACGTAATAATTTGAAAGAGAAACCATTGCTGTTATTGGCAACATTAAAAAACCGTTCCCTATTAATTTACAATAAACATGTCAGCGACAACGGGATAAAACCATTGCTATTAATGAAAACACCAAAAAACCGTTGTTGTTAACTTATTATGATGTGAAATCATTCATATCAATAGCATCACCAGAAAACAGCATTTTAATTCTAATCATTTTTACATAAAGTTGTACATAAAATAAAACAACAATTTAAAAGAAATGCTAATTATATATAAGTAATTAATTCTTTACCAAAAAAATGTCATTATAAACTAAAATTCAAGATAAGGATCAAGTATTTAAAGTATATTTTAAAAGACATAACTGTGTACAAAAAAAATTTATCCTCATATTGCAAAACGCATTGTTCGATTGCCAAGATAAAACTTCACAAGTATTCAAGATATGCCTTCACACTCTTCTTCATCCAAGTCATCAACACCCTCTATACCTTCATTATTTTCCTACAAAAGTAACGAAAACCCAATTAATGCAATATACAACACTATTAAAACAATCAAATGCCACAACAAAACCAAGCAAGAAATGCATAATGGGCTGTATAAATATTCAGGTCACTGGTAGCCACGGTTTATATGGAACAACCCAGATAACATTATTATATGATTCCAATTACCATCATATTCAAGCATTTGACATAGGATCCACTGGTAAATTGACTATCGTTCTTCCATTGTATGATCGGTAATGTATTACAACCAAGTTACATTTTTGGAGTATTGATACTAGTTAAGTATAAGAATATCTATCATATCATCATAGCTGAGCGTTGGTGGACCAGCAGTAACATTAGTGCAATAAAGTCTGGCTTTGTAAACAAATATGCAATATCTTGGAAATGAATTAGCAAGTATATCAACAAAATCTAATAGAAATTCGGATATAATCAAAAAGTTGGCAAGCATAGAAAAGTTCCCACATATAAAACTGAAACCAAATTTCCTACATAAAAATATAATAGAAGAGCAATGCAAAATGTTTAATATCAACAAAATGTGGCAAGCATCACAGGCTAAAACTAAACATTAAGTGTATTGCCGACATAACATTGCAATGTTATAATAATATATTCCAAAAGAACAAATATATTACGTCATGCAAGAGTATCTGAGCAGATTAAGATCTATCAATCCAACTTCCACAAGTTAGGGGCACAGGTCAATCTATCATCAAATTCACCAAGAGACTTGCCAATTGGCATTGGCTGCGAGTGGAATTGTTCCCTAATTGCTGAGAGTGGAATTGTTCCCCGATAGATCAGTATATCAATAATAGTCTTGAATTGACAACAGCCAACAAACAATATATCAATAGAAAATGATAGATCAGTTATTTGTAAACTCTAGTGTCAAAAAGATCTTCTTGAAGTTTGTCTTTTCAGAGGATAGAAGTTTGTCTGGAACCCTCACCTTTACCATCCTATAACTTTGATTGATAAATTAACATGCAGAAATGAGAATTAATATAAAGTACCTGTGATGCATAAAAAGGCATCTTATGAGATTGTGGCATGGAAAACAAAAATGGAGTGTATTGGAAAGAGTGTGTCGCAGATATTCCTCCAGTTTTCCTAAAACTCTTGTCAAATTTATTATCATGGAAGACATATAAATGCACTTTGCAGTCCAAGTATTCATAGGTGCAAAGACACGGAACTACGAGATAATTTCTGCCCGAAACACATTCATATAGTCAAGATAGAAATAACAATAATGAAGACAGACTTGATAATTGTCAAAGCTCAAAATCTTGATTAGGCTAATAATAGTCATGAACAGAACACACATCTGTTAAGAGAACACATTTTGTATGAAAGTTATGTTTAATCACATACATATCATTCATGAACCATCCTCCAACAGAAGATATGCAAGCTTTGGTAATTATGAAGTCAAGATTTGCACTACTTCTAGTAGAATTCTCGGTTTGTTAACACTATCAACCTGCATTTTTTGGGAGGACAATAAAAATCCATTAGTAGAGGATGAGATTGCAGTTGCAAATTATAAGATCATAAAAACTTACCTACAAACACGGAGTAACAAAACAACCTTTACAAGCTGCATTTGAGTCGCATACCACATCTAATAAATATCAATATGTATCATCAATTGCTCAAAATATTTTTATTGTTTCAACTCTAAATAGTTCACAGATGATCATTGAGCCAACAAAGAAAAGATGCTGTGAATATATGCTTCAAACTAGTATTTTTATTACATGTACAAGTTCACACGCATCCACAATTTGTTGCCTAAACTCAATAGCACTCCATGATAACATCGTCACAGTGAATGCCATTGGCAAACCAAACTTCACATGATCACCTGCATCATCGTACCCTCCAACCAAATCCACCTGTTCAAATAATAAACGAACCAACAATTTCTCAACTTTGAAATAAGCAAGCTATAACTATGTCTATGTCCAAACAGAAATTAGCCAAAGAGAGCAGCAGAATAATAACAGAAATTAGCCAAATAAATAGAAACCTTTGTGTACTCAAGGTATAACTCTAGTGGTTAATGGAAATCCAGTGAGGCATTTTGTCGAACACTTAGACTGTACAGATAACAAACGCGACAACACACACCTTGAGTACCACCGACAATTAATCTCTAACTCGCAACATGAATTGTGAATTGAGTATCTACACTTCTACAGTGAGTGACTCCATTCCGGCAAAAGAAAAAGATGTACTGGTTTTTATTGTTATCTAGAAAAAGATGTACTCAAGGATACACTATCAAGATAACAATAAAAACCAGTAAATCTCCACACAAGATTATTATGACAAACTATTTCTGCACTAATAAAATTCCTTGAGTAACTGAGAACATTACAATCAAAAGGGTGCCTCCATAAAAGAGCAAGACCACCTCCCCAACCAAATCTATCAACAGCAAAAACACCTTCAAATTTTAAATGGAATATCCTCTAATTTACTAGAGTGAACTAAAGTTTTGCATAAAAAATAACACTCCAATAATATGTCGTAGTGAGGTCTCAGAGGGAATGAACTGCGCTCAAGTTGTCCAAGCCCTGATAGTAGAGGTGGGAATTGGTTGGGCCGAACTGAGCTTTGCATAGCTTGAGCGGACGCACATTGAAAACGGTAGGCCTGGGACTGATCTGTAATAGGCCGATTTTTTAGGCACGGCCTGGACTTTTGAAATCCTAACGAGGCCTGGGAGCCTTTTTTAAATCATATCTCACCATCTTTTTATGAAAGCCTAAAACCTTTAAGTGGTGTAGACTTTTTAAATAAACTAAGAAGTCAGTAAATCAATGAGATTAAGTTCTAACTCGATTTATATCAAAACTTTTTAGTGAAATATTTTTATATGACATCCTATTTAAATTCCGTTTTATGATAATACTTTTAAATATGTCCTACACTTGGTGGTTTTTCTTTTAAGAAAACTAGAAGTATACCCGTGCATACGCACGGGTAACATCATATTCTATGTATAAACACAGACTCAAACATAATTCAATCACAATACGTCTTTCAAATTGATAAGAAATGAAGTTTCGCAAATTTAGAATATTTTCTTCAATTAGCATTTTATTTTGTCGTTACGAAGTACATTTTATCAGTAATTAAATTATACCAACAACATGCAACATTTTCTCATTATAACTCAAATGCAGAATATACAATAATTATTCTGATAATGTGTAACGTTTCATCATAAAAAAATTAATATTAATGAAGTTATTTTTTTTAGATTAATATTAATGAAGTTATGGCAACACGGTGTAGTGTTTACCCGTTGAAGTTAAAACATAAAATATAAAAAACAATTTTTCCGACAATATCTTGTATTTTCTTGTCGCAGCTCAAAATAAAAATGTCCATTTATAAGAAATAAAGACATTCATGAAAACAAAAATAAAAAATGATTATTGCATTTCCCCATAAGAAATCAAAAATAATGCAATTGTATCAACAATATGTAACGTTTACCCGTTAAAACTCAAAAGAAAGATAAAAAAAAAAATTATCCATTTATAATAGTAAACATATTTTTCCGTCCAATATTTTAGAAATAGGTAGTTTCGTATTTTTGGTAGTGGTTGAGTTGATTAAATAGATAGATAGACAGAGAGAGATAGACAGACAGAGAGAGAGAGAGAGAGAGAGAGAGAGAGAGAGAGAGAGAGAAAGAAGAGAGAGTGAAAGAGAGATAGCTAGGTAGTTAGTTAACTAGGTAGGTATCTATAGATAGATAGATAGATAGATAGATAGATAGATAGATAGATAGATAGATAGATAGATAGATAGTTGATGATTATTGTTTTGATTAAATAGATAGTAGATAGATAAAAAAAATGAAATGTGGAGAGAGAGAAAGAGACAGAGAGAGAGAGAGAGAGAGAGAGAGAGAGAGAGAGAGAGAGAGAGAGAGAGAGAGAGAGAGAGAGAGAGAGAGAGAGAGAGAGAGGAAGTGGGACCCGCAAAGATAGAAATTGAGAAAGAATAACTAAGAATGATAGTAGTTGAATTTATTAAAAAGATAAATAGAGAGTTTAGTAAAAAGTGAGATAAAAAAATTTAAGAGAAGTGAGAAAGTGGGGACCTGATTAAGAATAAAAAGTGAATTTTAGAAATAGGTGGTTTAGTATTTTTGGTGGTGGTTGAATTGATCAAATAGATTAATAAATAGATAGTTGATTGATATAATAATAAAAGAATTTAGTTGGTAGTAGAAGATAAATAGTAGAATAGAGAGGGGGGAGAAAGTAAAAACAAAAATGAAAAAGTAAGAAAGAGAGTGGGAGAAAGTAAAAAAAATTGGAAAAGTAAGAAGAGAGGGGTAATTTAGTAATTTAAAGAGCCTATTTTTTTCATAGATAGATAGTAGAAGGGAGATAAAAAATTTAAGAGATGTGAGAAGTGGGGACCTCATTAAAAATAAAAAGTGAGCTTTAGAAATAGGTAGTTTAGCATTTTTTGTGGTAGTTGAATTGATCAAATAGATAAATAGATAGATAGTTGATTGATATAATAATAAAAAAGTTAGTTGGTAGTAGAAGATAAATAGTAGAATAGAGAAGGGGGAGAAAGTAAAAACAAAAATTGAAAAAGTAAGAAAGAGAGTGGGAGAAAGTAAAAAAAATTGGAAAAGAAAGAAGAGAGCGGTAATTTAGTAATTTAAAGAGCCTATTTTTTTCTAAGATAGATAGTAGATAGTAGAAGAATGATAGTTGAATTGATTAAATAGATAAATAGTTAACCCAATTAATTTAATTTAGTGCTTGATTAACAATTTTAAGTCAATTATTTGATGTTCAACCCAATTAATTTAATTTAGTGCTTGATTAACAATTTTAATTAATTAAGTGCTAGATTGATTATTAATTGGTGTAGGGTTTTTGAGAGATTAGTAGATAGAGAGGGGAATTTTAGGGTTTTCACCCATTTAAGTTAATTGTTCTTAACTTATGCTTATTTATTTATAATATATATATATATATATATATATGTATATTAATATATGTATATATATATAAAAGAAAAGAAGGGAATCGAAGGAAAGAAAGAGAGGAAAGAAAAGAAAAAAGAATGGAGAAAAAGAGAGAGAGAGTTAGCGAAGAGGAGAAGAGAGGAGAGGGTGGGGAAACCTTCATCAAATTTTTTCTTCTTTGTTCCATTAGAATCCCCTCACTTTCCTCGTCAATTTGACACCAAAATCATACACAACAACCCACTATCCCATAACCTACCATTTTCGAATTTTAGGGTGATTTGAGGAATCTTGAGCTATTCACTTCCTTTTTGGGTTAGGAAGCATGGAAACTTGAAATGGAAGTTTGGGTATCAAGGCTAGGGTGGTTTTTGAAGAATCAAGGGTTAGGGTTGTGAAAGTGAAAATTTGGGGTTTACGTGTGAGGAGCAAAGTGGAGGTTGAAGATGATGAATAGTGCTTCCTAGATGTCTCGTAGTTGAGTGCAAGCTTTGGGAGCGGATTTGGGTGTCGTCAGAGCGTAGAAGTTGATGCGGGGATCCTTCGTGTGGTTATGTGGAGAATTTCGTTTTGGCGATTCTCGATTATTTGTGATTTTCATCACAATTGGTGAGTTTTACTCACGTTTAGGTTGTGAATGATGAGCTTGGTGTGTCGAGTTCGAGTATTTTGAAAACCGCTATTTCGAAAATTTACGTGTTTTGACATAAACTAAAAATTGTTGAGGTTTGTGTTTCTGATTGTTTTGATTGATGATTGATGATGATCGATGTTGTTTGAACATGTTTTTGGACTATTTTTATGTTGGGAGTTGACTGGAACAGGTATCGGAATTGATCGGAACAACAAAAAAATGCGAAAACGGAAAAAATTTCAATGCTGTCAGAAGAGCACGAACCGTGCGTCCCCTTCGGTGGCTAAAATCAGCAAAAATTTTGTTGAGCACGAACTGTGCGTTTTTGAGCACGGACCGTGCGCAGTGTTCTGCCCCAATTTTGAAAACTTGTCCAGAATGATCCTGTTCGATTCCAATCCTCTTCTAATCCTTTCCTAACCCTTTTCCACTGATATTGGTATTATAATGCCATGATTTTGAATATGTTTTAAAAGGTTTTTAATAATGTTTTGCGAAGTAATGTTTATTTGAAAAACCGTAAAATAGTATACGGGAGCGAAGACGTAATACGTTTAATGTCAATGAATTAAATGTTCAAGTGATAGTTACGATATATAAATTATATCGAGTATAGGAGCCGGCCCAATGCGGGTGGATATATAAATTATATCGAGTGTGGGTGACGACCCACGAGGTTAACATACTAGGCGGGGAAGTCATGATCCTTAAACCTAGGCCCATATACCATTAGGGAAAGTACTATTGGTAAGGGGGTTCACCGGGTTTAGCATACGTGCAGACGGTGTTATGTGAAAAGTTATGTGACACGGTTCACCGGGAGTAGCATACGTGTAGTCGGTGTCGTGTTTAGTTTAAAAGTTATGTGACACGGTTCACCGGGAGTAGCATACGTGCAGTCGGTGTCGTGTTAAGTTTAAAGTTATGTGGTACGGTTCACCGGGAGTAGCATACGTGTCATCGGTGTCGTGCTAAGTTATAGTGGCGTGGTTTATAAATTCAACTACTAAAAAGTAACACGGTTCACCGGGAGTAGCATACGTGCAGCCGGTGTCGTGTTAAGTTAAAATGTACGTGGTTTATAAATTAAACTACGAGATAAAAAAAGGATTCATAATTGAACCGAGAGCGTAGTTAGGGGTCTCGGTAGAACTCACTGAGATTGTGTCTCATTGTTTATATGTTGATGTTTTACAGAGAAACAGGGAAATAGGAGATCAAAGAGGCACGAGTAGGTTTATGCTCGGGAGGTTGATGAAGACTTAGCTTTTATGCTTATGCTTATGTTTTCCCTTGTTATCTTTGTATCACAACATTATGACTTTAACTGATGTAAAAGTTATGTATTTGTTTCCGCGCTTTCTTGTGATGGTATTGAACACTAAATCTTGCTGATGTTGATGGGCAGGGAACCGTTGTGGTTTTAATTATTATTAAGACTGTTTTGATGTTATTCAGCGAAAAATTTATAGTGGTGTTCAATATCTAAACAGGAATTTATATCTCTGATGTATTACGGTTGGTACACTTAGGTATTCCTACTGGTTAGAGATACCGGGGTGTTACAGTTGGTATCAGAGCAGTTCGTCCTAGTCGGGCTTAGATTAGATTAGGGTTGAGTGTGATTCCTTGTTAGTCTTTGTTATAATTCTACTTGTGATGCTAAGAGACATTGAGCCTGATTAACTCAATACTTGGTGCATTATAAGCGGAATTATGGCGGGATGATCAAGATGCAATCCTCGACCAAGACCGAAGTTCCTCAAGACTTCATTCTCAAGTGAGTGACATCTCCAATGCCACAATTACTTATTGACTGACACCCAGCCTACTCTACGTTCTCTAAGATGGAACCTGTTAGAGTCTAATGGAGAGCTTGATGTAATGAAAGTCCGTCATTGGATAAGTAAGATAGAAAGAATATTGGAAAGGTAAGAAGAAAATGGCTTAATCTTCTACTCCAAGCAGGTGCAATCGTCTGATTCTAAAGTGTGGAAGGTATCAAAGTGGTGATTGTAAGCAAAGCTCTAATCGGTGCTATTATTGTAATTAAGAGGGACGAGTCAACACTCTGGATGCTCAGACCATCACGCCTAATGACAATTTACTGAGGGGGTATGGGATCTCTTTTCAATAACTCTGTCAGTATATTATATGATTCAGGTGCAACCCATTGTTTTATAGCTCAATCATGGGTGGATCGGTTGGGATTAGCTTTATCCCTGCTATCCGAGTCGATAACTATTTTAACTGCTGCTAAGGGTCGTGTCTAGACCCAATTCTCATGTCAAAATTGTCTACTTGTCATAGGAGACAGAAATTTTGTAGTAGAATTTATTTGTTTGCCTATGAGAAGTATGGACATCGTTCTGGGTATGAATTGGATGAGTGAAAATCATGTTACAATCGACTGTGCCAATCGAACTATCAATTTCGCCTCTGAATCTGTTGAATTGTCAAAGGCAAATTCTGAAGCAGTTATCTCTCTCACCTCAACAAGCCAGTCATTATTCCAAGGTGCGGAAGCTTATGTTATTATGTTATCTGCATCCACCGAAACTGGTTTAGATTTGTCATCTATTCAAGTTGTGAATGAATTTCTGGATGTTTTTCCGGATGAAGTTTCTTCCGTACCTCCAGAGCGAGAGGTAGAATTTTGTATAGAATTGGTTCCTGGCACAGGATCAATATCTATTGCTCCTTATCTAATGTCTCCTTTAGAATTAAAGGAATTGAAATCCCAACTTGAAGAGTTGATATCAAAGAAGTTCATTCGACCGAGTGTTTCTCCATAGGGTGCTCCAGTGTTGCTAGTCAAAAAGAAAGATGGTAGCATGAGACTGTGCATTGATTATCGACAACTCAACAAAGTGACGATAAAAAATAAGTATCCTCTGCCAATAATAGATGATTTGCTTGATCAACTTCGAGGTGCTGCGGTGTTTTCTAAAATTGATCTAAGGTCGGGTTATCATCAAATAAAGGTTAGGGCCTTAGATATTCCGAAGACAGCTTTCCGTACTAGGTATGGACATTACGAGTTTGTAGTGATGCCCTTTGGTCTAACTAATGCTCCAGCGGTATTCACGGATTACATGAACCGAGTCTTCCACACTTACCTAGATCAGTTTGTAATCGTTTTCATCAATGATATCTTGGTGTACTCGAAGACCATTGAGAAGCATGTTCAACATCTCCGCATTGTTCTGAATGTACTCCGAGAAGAGAAGTTGTACGCGAAACCTTCGAAGTGTGATTTCTGGATGCCTGAGGTAAAGTTTTTGGGACACGTGATTTTCCAATCGGGAGTTGCAGTAGATCGCAGTAAAGTGGAAGTTGTGTTAAACTGGGAACGACCAACATCAGTCACAGAGATAAGAAGTTTCTTGGGTCTAGCTGGTTATTATCGGAGGTTTATTCAAGGGTTCTCACAGTTAGTTCTTCCACTTACACGATTAACCCGTAAGGGTCAGCCGTTTACGTGGGATGCTGATTGTGAAGAATGTTTTCAAGAGTTGAAAACTCGGTTGACTTCGGCTCTAATCCTGATTCTTCCCGATCCGTCATTGGGGTTCCAAATTTACAGTGATGCTTTTGGGAAGGGTTTAGGATGTATTCTCATGCAGAATCAACAAGCGGTAGCTTATGCATCTAGGCAATTGAAGTCTCATGAGGAGAATTGTCTGACTCATGATTGGGAGTTGGCAGTTATTGTGTATGCACTAAAGATTTGGAGACATTACCTATATGGGTCTCGTTTCGAAGTTTTTAGTGATCACAAAAGCTTAAAGTATCTATTTGATCAGAAAGAACTGAATAACAGGCCAAGAAGATGGGTAGAGTTTCTGAAGGATTATGACTTCGAGTTGAAGTATCATCCAGGAAAGGCCAATGTTGTAGCTGATGCGCTGAGTAGGAAATCACTTCACACGTCAGACTATTTTTCATGATTGTAGATATCCATCAAAAGATTAATTGATGGATCTGCTTGCAGTTGACAGATTGAGGAAAATCATAGGAGGCGTACTTAGGTTGAGGGAACACTCTAAATGCTATTGACCAATTCGGAAAGGAATTGGGTGCGTCGCGGGTAAAAATATTGTGAGGAACGTTTCAATAGAGGAAAAGGAACTCTGAGTTCAGTTTAATAGTTGTTTTGAAAATAACTTCGAGGTGATTTTGATGTCCTCACAGCTTATTTATACGGTTAAGGTTAAAGTTTTTTAAAAGTTTTATCTCGAAATCCTGGGGGCGAGTCAAGAAATTTCACAGATGACTTTTTCATCACATTTTTCAATGTGTACAAGAACTGTTACGGATTTTTAGAAAATTTGTTGAGAACGTGTTTACACCCTTCAAGAAAATCATGTTTGTTCTTACCTCTATCGAGGAGTACCAATATGCGGACCTCATTTAACCTGTATTTCTATCAAGTGCCTCATATTAAACACTTTGATTAAGATTAATCAAAGTTGGGGTGTAAACAAGACTAATTGGAATAAAGTTACGAAAGTGTTTTCAAACTCGGTACCAAGCTTATTTAGGCGAATGATGAGTTCTCGCGTCGATTCGTAGCGATAGAGTGCGGATTATAACCTTAGACCGTTCTAGGGTAGCAATGGAACATACCAAGATTTTGGCATAAGTTACATGACGGGTACCAACTTGGGAAGAGTTTCTACACTCATTTCGCCAATTCAAGATTGTTTCCAGCGAGTTAAGATCTTTCTGAGAATTCGATTCTCGGTTAGTCAATTATAAGACTTGACGAATTTTTGAGGACAAAAATCTTCTAAGTTGGGGTGTAATATAACATCCCCAAAATAATTAAGTCAATTATTTGATGTTTAACCCAATTCATTTAATTTAGTGTTTGATTAACAATTTTAATTAATTAAGTGCTAGATTGATTATTAATTGGTGTAGGGTTTTTGAGAGATTAATAGATAGAGAGGGGAATTTTAGGGTTTTCACCCATTTAAGTTAATTGTTATTAACTTATGCTTATTTATTTATAATATATATATATATATATATAATATATATATATATATATATAAAAGAAAAGAAGGGAATCGAAGGAAAGAAAGAGAGGAAAGAAAAGAAAAAAGAATGGAGAAAAAGAGATAGAGTTAGCGAAGAGGAGAAGAGAGGAGAGGGTGGGGAAGCCTTCATCAAATTTCTTCTTCTTTGTTCCATTAGAATCCCCTCACCTTCCTCTTCAATTTGACACCAAAATCATACACAACAACCCACTATCCCATAACCTACCATTTTCGAATTTTAGGGTGATTTGAGGAATCTTGAGCTATTCACTTCTTTTTTGGGTTAGGAAACATGGAAACTTGAAATGGAAGTTTGGGTATTAAGGCTAGGGTGGTTTTTGAAGAATCAAGGGTTAGGGTTGTGAAAGTGAAAATTTGGGGTTTATGTGTGAGGAGCAAAGTGGAGGTTGAAGATGATGAATAGTGCTTCCTAGATGTCTTGTAGTTGAGTGCAAGCTTTGGGAGCGAATTTGGGTGTCGTCGGAGCGTAGAAGTTGATGCGGGGATCGTTCGTGTGGTTATGTGGAGAATTCCGTTTTGGTGATCCTCGGTTATTTGTGATTTTCATCACAATTGGTGAGTTTTACTCACGTTTAGGTTGTGATTGATGAGCTTGGTGTGTCGAGTTCGAGTATTTTGAAAACCGCTATTTCGAAAATTTACGTGTTTTGACATAAACTAAAAATTGTTGAGGTTTGTGTTTCTGTTTGTTTTGATTGATGATTGATGATGATCATTGTTGTTTGAACATGTTTTTGGACTGTTTTTATGTTGGGAGTTGACTCGAACAGGTATCGGAATTGATCGGAACGACAAAAAAATGCGAAAACGGAAAAATTTTCAATGCTGTCAGAGGAGCATGGACCATGCGCTTTTAAGCACGACCCGTGCGTCCCCTTCGGTGGCTAAAATCAGCAAAAAATTTGTTGAGTACGGATCGTGCGTAGTGTTCAGCCCCAATTTTGAAAACTTGTCCGAAATGATCCCGTTCGTTCCAATCCTCTTCTAATCCTTTCATAACCCTTTTCCACTGATATTATTGGTATTATAATGCCATGATTTTGAATATTTTTTAAAAGGTTATTAATAATGGTTTGCGAAGTTACGTTTATTCGAAAAACTGTAAAATAGTATACGGGAGCGAACACGTAGTACGTTTAATGTCAATGAACTAAATGTTCAAGTGATAGTTGTAATACCCAAATTTTGTCCTCCCTTGACAAATTCTTTTGTTTTGTTTTTATTTATTTTTATTTGGACCTTGAATTGTTTATATTTGGGTCAATACCCAACCAAAAAATGAAGTTGTTGTTCACTAATGTAAAATATGGCCCAATTGATGTTCAATCATTGCTCTAGACTTGTTAGTGTTTTTCTTTTACTAAAAAAGGCCCAATTAACTTTAAGAAAAAGGAGATTTGTTTTTGGGTTATTTGAAACCCATTTTTACATTTAGGAAGCCCAATTGTTTTTTTGTTTTGTTTGTCAAAAAATTATAAAAAGAATAAAAACGAAAATTATTATAAAGAAAACAAAAAAAAAGAGTTATATTTTTTCTTACCCCCTAGTAGTCTACACTAACAGGTTTGCAGAACTGATAGCCCTTTTTTTTATTATCCTCAGCTTTTATAAACCAGATTTTTTCTACTACAATTTATTTGTTTATTTTAAAAAAAAATATAAAAAACGAAAATAACAATATTTAAATAAAATGAAATGATGAAAATCAGATTTTTACTCCAAAAGTCCATGTTTACGGCTCTGTGTACAAAACTGAGTTGCTGGGCAATACAAATTGCCATGTTACCCATCAAATCTATTCTCTCAAGTTACGATTTTTACTTCATCAAGAGGTTTTGATACAAGTTGATATTTAATGAAAAGTAACTTTATCACACTATAAATAGAGATGAATTTTTCAAGGAAGACAGAAGACAAATTTATTTACACTATACTGAAAAAATTTAGAATTGAGTTCTCAAATTTGGAGTTTGAAAAGAATAGCTTGAAGAGGAGTAAGGAAAACATACAGAACACTACTGGTATTTCATTCTTGTGTGATATTACATATGCTTTCATATTACTATGTGTAGAAATGAAACAAAAACCAGTAACTAAAATATCCATGTTCTTCATCTTCAAGCTTTGTCTTCATATTTGTCCTCATGATTTCCATTCATTCTTTCAATATCTTGAATCTGTGAACAAAAAAAAAGGGGGGTCATCAACATCAAATTAATCTAGTTTTCATTTCTGTCACTTTATTATTATTATTATTATTATTCTTTTTCTTCTTCTTTTCTGTTTTTGATCGTACCTGATCAATTCGATGAGTTGCTGTTGTCGGATGATGTCGATCGGTCGTTGGGATGAAGGACCGAGTTCTGGGCCGCACGCGGGTGGTACCTGCAAAGGCACTCCAACGCTCAAGTCAGAGGTGCTTCAACGGGCAGGGTCACAAGGTGAGTAAAACATACCTGAAGCCACATGCTAGTGTGGTATATATACTGTTGGCTGCGCAGGTGTTCTAGCCGTTGCGCTTTTTGCGGGGCCGGCCGCATCTTGCGGAGCAAGTTAGGTATTGGGCCGCGATGGGCCTGTTGGACGAAATTGGCCTTCGAGCCCACTCCAGAACAGTTTCCCCCCAAGCCTAGGTCACCTGGGGGCGGGCTAAGGCTTGATTCCTTGCCCCCCAGCGTGGTCACAGACGACCGTTCTGGAATGACGACCGTCGAACGTAATCTGGTCCATCGCTAATTGGTTGACTGCGTGGTCGCTGCCACGCGGCCTGGTCACACGGGGCCAGGTGCCGTCTCGGGGGTGATGCCTGACAATCAATCGTCATGAATGCTGAGGCGACAGTTACTTTAATGAGGTGACGTTTAGAGACTCGAGGAGTTTAAGTAATGATGGCACGCGAAGAGTGGCGCCTCTTCGCCTCCTGCCCATGATGATGGTTGGCCCATTATATATAGGTTTCAAGGGGTACCTCATTTGCACGTTTCTCCGATTTCTCCGCTCTCGCAATCAGCTCGCTCGCAATCAGCTCGCTCGCATTCAGCTCGCTCGCAACCTCAGCTCGCTCCAATTCCAGGTAACTACGACCGCTCTTCCTTTATTTGAGTTCTTATGTTCCACCTGATGGTGGGGGTGTCAGGTCTGGAGACGACCACGTCGCCCCTTCCCATGCGCGAGCAAGACCTTGACCGTTATTCCCCTCCACAGGTTCATTCTGGCGCGGACTAAACAAACCCGCCGTATCTTTGGAATCCCGGTCGTTTCTCTTGCGCACAACATGACCAGACCAGTGGAGCAAAGCTCTGCGCACGCCCGGTCGTCTTCTTCTAACGACGAATCTTCCTCTGGGTCTTTGACCCATAACTGGACTTCCTCTAGCGAATCCGGGACTCGGCCGGACAGAAGTGGGGCGCCGTTCACCGAGGCTGTGGTCGATGACACCGCAGAAAGCAACGCGCGGGTTGCCTGTGACGAAGGTATTGGCCAGGCTGCGGCCGACTGCTCTGAGACGGCCGACAGAAGCCAACAGGGCGACCATCGAGAAGATCCAGAGGTCGTAGCTGCAAAGGACATGTCTTGGGTTTCTCTTAACTTGAGAGGTCAACGCAGCAAAATTCAACAGGGGAGCCAGGACCTAGAGTATCTGGCGACCGGGCTAAACGAAGGTTGGAGAGTGGAAGGTATGGCGAAACGAAGGTTGGAGAGTGGAAGGTATCTGGCGACCGCATCGTTTTCGAACGCATGGGTATAATTCCGCCATTTACCAGGTTCTAACGCCAGGTTTTATGCTATCTTGAGGTCGCCCCCTCTCAACTGAACCCGAACGCTTGGGCGTTCCTGCAGGCATACGAAGATGTTCTCGTGGTTCTGAGACGGCCTGTCTCCGTAAGACTGTTTTTCACTTTGTTTGAAATGAGCTATATTTATGAGAAAGGCTCCAAGGGCGCCCGCAAGGAAGCGGTCTCGTTCAAAAATCGCTCAACGTACAACTTTTTCAAACCTTACATGGAATCATTGACGACCGGATGGAAAAGAGAATTCTTCTGGGTTGTTCCTAACTCGGCCGAGGCCCATCGAGGGATCGCCCAAATGTCCAAAGATGATCAGGAAGGAACGCCCGTGTTTCCCACAGTGTGGAGTTTCAACCATTTCTCGAAGAAACCGGGCCAGTATGCTTTTAAAGAAACAGAACTTGACGACCTGGACAGGGGGACGATCCATAGGCTGAGAAAGATTGCGTCCCTAGTCCCTGAGGGTCGCATCAAGGTTAAGAACGTTGTGGATGCTTGTGGCAAGAAGAAAGTCAATGCCGCTCTTGGTTGGTGGTCGCTCGCCTAGTTTATTTTTTGTCACTGTTTTATTTAACTGTTTCTAACCATCTACTTTTGCCTTTGCAGTTGATATGGCGAACATGAATGACTTTGACCTCTTGGAACAATGGGCGGCCGAGGATGGTGATACTTCGCCCGCCCGCGGAATTCCTGAGGCTCAACCTGGGGGTACGCCTCAACCTGCCGGAACTGGATCTCAGCCCGGTCGTCAGGATCCTCGGGCGGCCACGCCACCTCAAGCAATCGACTTGGGCAGCCCACCCCCAAATCAAGAAAGGTCCAAGAGGAATAGGTCGGTCGATCATGGGGGTCAGAGCAAGAAGCATAAGAGTGGGAAAAGCCACGGGCACAACCGGTCGCCTAAAATCGACCTGCTTGGATTGGGTGATGAAGACTGTGCTCGTTTCAAGGAGGAACCGTTCGAGGTGATGGCCGATGCAATGAAGGCCGCTGGTATTCTGTTCAAGAAATACCAAGATGAAGAATCAGATCGCCTGGAAGGTAGGCGTCTTGCCCATAGATATTCATTGCTTGAAGACGACCTAGTTGATAAAAATTTTAAATTGAATTCTGCCTTGTCGTTGCTCGCAGAAATGAGGGGTGAGCGAGATGACTTGCTCAAGAAATTGAAGGAGCTTGAACCGAGAGTCGAAGCGATCGCTGACAATGAGAGGAAGCTCGTCGAAGCAGAAAGCCAACTTGTGGCCGCTGTCTCTGCTCAAACTGCGGCCGAGTCTGCTCTGGACAAGGCGGTCGCCGACAAGGAAACAGCTGAGAAAGAGGTCGAACGCCTCTCTTCCAAGAATAAAGAGCTGTCGAGCCAAGTCGTTGGGCTGAAAACTGAGCTGGATGTAGTGGAGGAGGAAAAGAACAAGTTTAGAGGTCGCTACAAAGACGTTCTTGACCGGGAGAAGGGAGCTGCGGAGGGTCAATTTGAAAATGCGGTCAGCCAGATCAAGATCCTCTACCCTGATCTGGGGGTCGATCGCGAGATCGTTCAATGCACACATCGTGTGACCGAGCAGCAGATCCTCCGTCCCAAGAAGATGTCGAAGGGGAAGGTCCTTCAAGAAGAGGCAGTCATCTACCAGGCCCCCAGCGACTCTTAACTTGTAATTTTTTGAATTGTAATCTTGGCCCGCCTGCGAGCGGTGTTTGAATGGGCGCCCTGGATTCGACCAAGGCGTCTTTGTTTGTAATCAATGACAATTTTTCCATGAATTTGGCCTGTTTAATTGCTTTGTAATTGGATTTGATTCTTTTTTGCTACGGTCGGTCGCGGCCAAAAATTTTTTATGGGTCACTTGATGGTCCTTCGCATAGGCCGCTCGGCGGTTTTCGTTTGGGCCATTCGATGGCGCTTTTTTAGGCTGCTCGGCGACTCTCGTTTGGGCCATTCAATGACACTCTTTTTAGGCCGCTCGGCGGCTTTCGTTTGGGACAGTCGATGGAACTCTTTTTAGGCCGCTCGGCGGCTTTCGTTTAGGCCATTCGATGGCACTCTTTTTAGGCCGCTCGGCGGCTTTCGTTTGGGCCATTCGATGGCACTCTACGGGTCGCTCGACTGCTACTCGCATGGTGAGCGACCGTGCATACATTTTGCATGAAAATAAAGTACACAAGTCGAATTTAAAGGTCGGTCCTCAGTAAAAAACCCCTGTGGGGAAAAAGAGCGACCGCCTGTTCTTTATTGATCAATCAGTGTTTACAACTTTAAACATAATACTTTCTTAACTTGTCAGCATTCCATGTTCTGGGGATGGTCTCCCCTTCCATGGTTTCCAGCTCGTAAGCTCCCTTTCCAGTCTTGCTAATGACACGGTATGGTCCTTCCCAATTGGGGGCGAGCTTTCCCTGGCGAGCGTTCTTATTCCCTACATCGGCCCTCCTAAGGACTAGCTGTCCAATGGAGAATTCCCTCTTCTGGACGCGGGCGTTATACCTGGCAGCGACCTTCTGTTTGATGAGTTGTTCCCTAAGTGACGCCTTGTTTCGTAGCTCTTCAACCAGGTCGAGTTCTTCTCTTGTTGCTCGTTCGTTTGCGGCCGGGGTTGGTGGGTTGGTCGTCCTCCAACTTAGCTCTCCCATCTCAATCGGGATGACAGCGTCTGTTCCGTAGACAACCCTAAAAGGTGACTCCCCGGTCGATGAGTGGGGGGTCGTTCTGTAGGCCCAAAGGACCGACTGTAGTTCTTCTGCCCAATTGCCCTTGGCTTCGTCCAACCTCCTTTTCAGTCCGCGTAGTACTACCCTGTTGGCCGCTTCTGCCTAGCCATTGGTTTGTGGGTGCTCGACCGAGGTGAAACGCTGTTTCACGCCTAGGCCGGCCAGAATTTCTCTGAACTTTCTTTCTGCGAACTGAGTTCCATTATCGGTCACCAGTTGTTGGGGCACTCCAAAGCGGGCGAGCACATTGCGTTAAAAAAACTTAGATACCTTCGCTGAGGTAATGGTTGCAAGTGGCTCTGCTTCTATCCACTTAGTGAAATAGTCGATCGCAACGATGAGGAATTTCAACTGACCTGGTGCAGGTGGAAAAGAGCCGAGCAGGTCCATGCCCCACCAAGCGAACGGCCATGGTGGGGTTAAGCTGTGTAGTTCTGATGAGGGCGCTATATGTACGTCGGCATGGATTTGGCATTTCTTGCACTTCTGAACAAGTATCTTAGCGTCCTCATCCATGGTCGGCCAATAGTATCCGGCCCTGAGCGCCTTCTTAGCAATCGACCGACCACCTTGGTGGCTACCACAATCTCCTTCATGTATATCTCTCAGTACATGGTCGGCCTCGACCGACGTAAGGCATCTCAGTAATGGGGATGAAAAGCCCCTTCTATACAGTCTTCCTTCGATCAATGAATACTTAGTCGCCCGCAACCTCAGGAGTTTTGCTGCCTTCTGGTCGCAAGGTTCTACTCCAATGAGAATATATTGCAAAATAGGAGTGATCCAGTCTTTCTCTAAGTCGACCGCTAGAATGGCTAATGGTTGGGCAGGCTTGGTTGATACGCTCGGCCGCGTTAACGTCTCTTGGATTAGACTTCTGTGGTTCCCAGGAGTCTTTGTACTGGCTAACTTCGATAGGATGTCAGCCCGAACGTTCTCTGTCCTGGGGACGTGCTTAACTTCTGCTCGGTCGAATTGCTTGAGCAGATCCCTTACCTTGGCCAAATAATTCTTCAGGATATCATCCTTTGCGTCGTATAGGTCTTGAATTTGGGATACTACCAGTAGAGAGTCAGAGTGAAGTTCGACACGGTCGACATTGAACTCTTTGGCTAGCTGCAGCCCGGCAATGCACGCTTCATACTCGGCCTGGTTGTTTGAAGTGTGAAATGCAAAAGTCAATGACACTTCAACAGTAAGTCCTTCTGAGTTTTCAAGTATCAAACCGGCCCCACTTCCTTTGCTGTTGGAGGACCCGTCCACGTGCAAAGTCCAGGTCGTGATGGCCTGATCGTCTGGTATTGGAGTCATCTCAGCGATGAAGTCGGCCAACACTTGTGCCTTAGCGGCCGATCTAGCCTCGAACTTGATCCCAAACTCACTGAGTTCCACAGCCCACTTGATCATACGCCCTGCTAGGTCAGGTCGGTGAAGGATTTGCCTAATAGGCTGGTCGGTCCTCACCACGACCTGATGGGCCACAAAATAAGGGCGCAATCTACGAGTGGCCACAAGTAACGCTAAGGCTAGCTTCTCGATCTTCTAGTATCTGATCTCTGGGCCTTTAAATACCTTACTGATAAAATAGACCGAGTTTTGCTTTAGGTCGCTTTCTCTTACGAGAACAGCGCTCATGGCTTCTTCTGTTATGGCCAAGTATAAATAAAGCGTCTCCCTTGGTTGCGGCTTGGTCATGATGGGCGGGTTTGTGAGTGCTGCCTTCAGCTCGTCCAATGCTCGCTGGCATTAATCGGTCCATTCAAACTCGACCTCCTTCTTCAAGAGCTTGAACAGTGGAAGAGATTTGCACGCTGATTTAGGTATAAATCGTGACAGGGCAGCGACCATGCCATTCAATTGCTGAATCTCTTTCTTCGTAGTGGGCGGCCTCATGTCAGCGACCGCCTTGCACTTGTCAGGGTTTGCTTCGATCCCTCGCTCTGTTAAGTGGAAACCCAGGAACTTGCCCGCCCTTACTCCGAAGGTGCACTTCTCTGGATTCAACCTCAAGGAATTCTTCCTTGCTTCCTCAAAAATTTCCCTTAGGTCGTCAATGTGGTCTCGGTCGGTCTTGCTTTTAATGATCATATCATCCAAGTAGACCTCTGATATCCGACCGATCTGCCGCCTGAAGACCTTATTCATCATTCTTTAATAGGTCGCTCCGGCGTTCTTCAGACCAAAAGGCATTACCTTGTACTGAAAGTTTCCCCGATCGGTCATGAACGCGGTCTTGTGCCGATCGGGTGGATACATAGTGATTTGGTTGTAACCTGAATAAGCGTCTAAAAAAGACAGGAGTTTATAGCCCGCAGCCCCGTCGACCAGCTTGTCAATGTTTGGCAGGGGAAAGGCGTCCTTCGGGCATGCCTTATTCAGGTCGGTATAGTCGACGCACATGCGCCACTTACCATTTTTCTTCTTCACTAACACGACGTTGGAAAGCCAAGTTGTATAC
Organism: Astragalus membranaceus; assembly: GCA_039519185.1. NCBI lineage: Eukaryota > Viridiplantae > Streptophyta > Magnoliopsida > Fabales > Fabaceae > Astragalus > Astragalus membranaceus. Next base: position 175,777,720 of record CM076848.1, on the reverse strand, counting down.
TTAATCTCCTCAATGAAATTGGCCTTGATGAGGTCGTCAACTGCCTGTTCGGCCGCCAAAGCTTTCTCTTCGCTCTGAGTGCGTCTTTTTTGAGCGACCGGTCTGGCTGTCTCATCGACGGACAGTTGGTGGCAAGCGATTTCTATTGGGATCCCAGGCATGTCTGATGCCCGCCATGCGAAGAGGTCTGCGTAATCCCTGAGGCAGGTGATGAGATCTTGCTTGTCTTGTTCAGGTAGGTCGCTCCCCAACTTAACTGTCTTAGTTGGGTCGTCCGATAACTGAACATCGATCAATTCCCCGTGGGGCTCGGGCCTCTTCAGTTTATTTTTTAGCTCGCGGGCTAAATCGTCGTCGTCGTCCTCAGGGTCGCTATCTGGGTCGTATCGGGCATCCAGGTCGGCCACATTAATCTGATGCCCCTCTCCGAGATTCTGCGGTTTAGCATTCGTCACCTCCATGTCGCAAATCTCTTGATAGAGGAAATGACTCCTCATGGCCGCTTCCATGTCGGCCATTACTGTCACAACTTGGTCGCTTTTACTGTAGAACTTCATCTTCAAATGTACAGTTGAGGCTACGGCCTCCAATTTTCCCAGTGTTGGGCGGCCAATGATGCAGTGGTAACACGATTTGATTGGTAGAACTAAGAACGTCGTTCTGACCGTCCTGTACGACGTGCTGCCGTTCGTATCATCTCCAAAAGTGACAAGTAATTCTATCGTCCCCAGTGGGTAGGTGGTCGCCCCATTGAACCCGGTCAATGGGGTTGGAACGGCTTGCGGAATAATTTTGCTCCTGTCCACGTTTAACTTGTCAATCAGTTCCTCAAACATGATGTCGGCCGAGCTCCCTTGGTCAACCAGTATTCTTCTGACCTCGGTGTTGGCCATTACGGCCGATACTACCAAAGGGACGTAATTATTGACTTTTCCATCGAGCAAGTCTTCGTCCCCAAAGGAAATGGGCGGCCTATTCGAGGCCGGCCGTGGGGTTGAAGTTGAGCCGACCATCATGAGTTCATTCCACTTTCTCTTCATTGCCTTGTTGGACTCTCTGATATCCAACGGATTACCTCCATGGATGACCATGGCTACATTGCGGCCCTTCGACTGTCTGGGGTCGCGATCTTCCTCAGAATTGTTACGCGCTTGCTCGACCGTCGAGGTGACGATCGCTTTACCTCTGTCATTGGCGGGTTGGCCAACTGCTCTTTGTTCAGGACAATCGTTACCTTCATCTTTGACATATTGCCTCAACTTGCCCTTCTGTATGAGATCTTCTATGTCATCTTTTAGGGCCATACAGTCGTTGGTATCATGCCCCTTACTCTTATGGTATCTGCAGTATTTCTTGGTAGGCCGACCTCCTTTCTTCAACACTAGAGGATCAGGTCGCCTCACACCAGTGAACTCGTTGTTCTGGCACTCCGTGAAGATCTGCGCGATCGGAGTGTTCAATTTTGTACGATGCTCGTACTTCTTGGGCCGGTACTCGGGCTTACTGTCACGGTAGTTTTCTTGCCCCTTGACCGGCCTGCCATTCTCTTCCTTGGGACGCGCGCGGGCGCCCTTGTCGGCGGCCAATTGCTCTTCATAGCCCATATGGTCGTTGGCCCTTCTAAGGAACAGGCCGAGGTCGTAGTAGCGGTTCAAAGAGAACTCTTCAGCAAATCTGTGGTTCTTTCTTATTCCACGTTTGAGATACTTCAGCTTGTCCGTGTCTGATAGGTTACGGACTGTGTCAGCCTCTGACATGAACCGGTCGATAAACTCCCTCAACGGTTCATTCTCTCCTTGGACGACCGAGTCCAAGTGCTCTTCATAACGATACTGACAACGGTTGGCTGTATAATTGGCCAAGAACATTGCCACAAGACCTTCCCAAGAAGAGTCGGAGTTGGGACGCAGGGATTCCCACCATTCTAACGCCCGGCCTTCGAGCGACTGAGGAAAAAGTCTGCACTTCATCGTCCGTCCTAGCTCCATATAGCTACAGTAGTTGTTGAAGTACATGAGGTGTTTATCTGGATCCCCGCGGCCGTTAAACTTGTTCAGGTTCGGGGGCTTCCTCAGATCCCTTGGAATACGATAACGCCTGATTTCGCTGGTGAAGGGCCCTTGTCCGGTCGGGATGTGATTCTGCCCGTAGGGCTGCATGGCGGCGTAAGTTTGGTCGATGGGCAGGCCGTAAAGGCCGACCGGCTGACCATGGAATCTGTCAGCAATTGGAGGGGGTCCATGGTATTGTGGAGCATGCGACGACGACCGTCTTCTAGGCCGCTCTGAATAGTTTCTTCTTGGTCGGCTGATGGAACGGGAGACATCTCTAATCTCCCCGTTGCGGTAGTCGTTAAACTCCTCGTACGAGTCCCACGACCTGCTTCTTGATCGGCGGGATCCTGAGGACTCGTTGGACGAGTATCTTGTTGGCGACCTTTCGGACTCTGGTCGGTAGCTCGAGTCAGCATAGTCGTAATCTTCCACGGGGGAACGACGATGGCGACTTCCTCGATGAGGGGGCGACCTGTGGACGATCGCCCTTCTTGAAGGATTGCGTCGGGATACGCCTCGACGAGGAGGAGCTTCTCTTCGTGGTGGTGAACGATGGGGCCGAGATGGTTGCCCTCGGTGACCGCTATCCGCACGCGGGCGGATCGAGATCGACCCTCTCTCATAGCGTTCGATCAGCTCGTCTCGATCAGCAATCACTTGATTCTTTTGCTACAGAATTTGTATGAGTGCTTGGGTCACATGCTCTGGCAATGCTTCTGGGATTCCAGCTTCGGCCAGCTCGGCCGGTAGTTGCTGGACCGGTTGGATGACTGGCCCGCGGCCACCCTGCACTGAGGGTTCTTGGCGAGGCTCGCCTTGTGATTCATGAACTGTCACAGGCATGCCCTCTGGGGTCCGTTGAGGCCGGTTCTGTCCAGAGGTGTTGAGCCTGGAAGAAGTGCGTTTCTGACGTGGCGGCATGGTTTGATGTGGAATAGCGCTCGGGCCTCCCACTGTGGTCGCCAATTGATCGTACCTGATCAATTCGATGAGTTGCTGTTGTCGGATGATGTCGCTCGGTCGTTGGGATGAAGGACCGAGTTCTGGGCCGCACGCGGGTGGTACCTGCAAAGGCACTCCAACGCTCAAGTCAGGTGCTTCAACGGGCAGGGTCACAAGGTGAGTAAAACATACCTGAAGCCACATGCTAGTGTGGTATATATACTGTTGGCTGCGCAGGCGTTCTAGCCGTTGCGCTTTTTGCGGGGCTGGCCGCATCTTGCGGAGCAAGTTAGGTATTGGGCCGCGATGGGCCTGTTGGACGAAATTGGCCTTCGAGCCCACTCCAGAACAGTTTTAAAACTAATCACAAAAAAAATAAAAGCAAGTTTGTATTGGGATTATATTTGTTGTTACTATAGAGACAGAACAAAACATACTTCTTCTTTTGTTAAATATAGATTTTACTTAGATAGTTTTTTTTACAAAAAAAAGGGTGATCAAACCAAGAGAATCAGTAGAAACTTTAGATCAAGGTGAGGAGATGATAAGAATAAAAAGAACAAAAAAAAACTGACCTCCGGCCACCGCACGCGGTGTTGCCGTCGTCACTGCCGTCATCAAACTCACCACCACCGGCGCACCACCGTCACTGGCGCAACCCCGTGAACCGTCGTCCCATCTCTGTCTCCCTTCCTTTCTTCCCTCTCTCTCTGTTTTCGCAAGTTTCTTTCTTTTTCTCTTGGTGAAGATGAAATTTTCTCTCTTTCTCTCATGGTGAAAGATGCATGCGGCTGGAGACTGAAGTGGGAATGAAAAAATAGGTTTAGGTTAAAAGTTGTAGTTTTATAAAGTCTGGGCTTCTTTTTTTTTTCTTTTTTTTTTAACTTTCAGATTTCTATTTACACCATTCGTTTTAAGATATACGCCCCCCTTAGAAGCCTTTTTCTTATAATCCAGGCCAATTCGCAAAAACAAATTGGGCTCTGCTAAACACACCCCGTGTTTGACAATACAGCCCCTGCTGCTTTATGCACCCCTTTCTTTTTACAAATACACCCCCTTTCATTTTCATTTTTAACTTTTTTCTACAAACAAACAATTTCTAAAATAAAAAATACAAACACATCCTTTTCATCCAAACAAAACAATTTTTCAATAAATAAGGGATTAAGTCGGCCGTGCGATCGGATTAATCAGTGTTCTAGGATGAATGAACTGTACGGCTCAAGAGTCCTAGAAACCCTAAACTAAAAAACACAAACCAAGAAAAATCCTTTTTCGACCCAAGAACTACGTAGCCTTTGATTCTCTACCGAGAGATACGTAGGAGCGGGTGTAAACTCCCGTCAAGCGCAAAAATAAACAACTTTCATTTTGTCTTTCTCATTTCATGTATTTGCAAACCCACAAAATAATAATAGGGGGATCAAGTCGACTGTACGGTCGGATTAATCCGCATTTTAAGACGAATGAGCTGTACGGCTCACGAGTCTTAAAATCCTTATAACCAATCCAAAAAAATAATAATTAACAAAAAACAAACAAACAAATATTTTCTACCCAAGAACTACGTAGCTTTGATTTCTCCATCGCACCTGGAGATACGTAGGAGCGGGGGCACACTCCCGTCAAGCACAAAAAATAAATAATTTTATTAAGTCTTTTTTCTCTCTAATTCAAAATAAAAAGGGTAAAATAAACATTTTCAAAATTAACATTCTTTTTACACAACTAATTAGCAGGTAACCTTCTTTATGGAGGATGCCGTGGGGTGCTAACACCTTCCCCATGCATAACCGACTCCCGAACCCAAATCTGGTCTCAAGGACCCTTATCCAAACTCAAAGGGATTTTCTAATGTTTGCCCTTATAATTAAATCATTGGTGGCGGCTTCATTTTTTGAACCTTCGAGGAATCCTCACCCGGATTTTTCGGTCGCTACAATAGTTATGATATATAAATTATATCGAGTATAGGAACCGGCCCAATGCGGGTGGATATATAAATTATATTCAGTGTGGGTGGCGACCCACGAGATTAACATACTAGGCGGGGAAGTCATGATCCTTAAAGCTAGGCCCGTATACCATTAGGGATAGTACTATTGGTAAGGGGGTTCACCGGGTTTAGCATACGTGCAGACGGTGTTGTGTGACACGGTTCACCGGGAGTAGCATACGTGCAGTCGGTGTCGTGTTAAGTTTAAAAGTTATGTGACACGGTTCACCGGGAGTAGCATACGTGCAGTCGGTGTCTTGTTAAGTTTAAAAGTTATGTGACACGGTTCACCGGGAGTAGCATACGTGCAGTCGGTGTCGATTTAAGTTTAAAAGTTATGTGACACGGTTTGTAACACCCTAAATATTTAATTAATTTATTTAATTAAGTATTTAGGAATTTAATTTAATTAATTGGATATAATTTAATTATTAGAAACTATATTAAAATGGTGTAGGTGGTATTAGGAGATGAAGGCGCCAACTAGCTAGACTTGGGCTTAAGTGAAAAGCCCAAGCCCATGATCCAAGGTCATATGCGAAGGGGGCAAGTCAATTGAGGTTAGGGTTTGTGTTGGCATTTTACGAAATTGAGAAGAGAGAAAAGAGAGAAGGAGGGCGCCGTAGGGAGAAGAGAAGGAGGAGAAGAAGTCGCAAGCTCCAAGGGCTAAGGGACGTGATTTTGTTGTTGTGGTTTCGTTCGTGACTGTCTCTAGGGCTTCTATTCTTCAAATTCGAGGTAAGAGGATGTCCTATCAATTTATATAATAGGTTGTATGATAGGTTTAGGGTCGGGTTAGCCTAGATCTACCTATATTCATGATTGATTTGTGATGTGATGTTATTTTTACGGTTGATATGCGATTTGAAGTTGTTTGTATGAATTATATGCGATTTGAAGAATTGTGTTGCTCGAATTCGTTGTTGTTGGTATCATAGGCGCATAGGGCGCCATTTTTGTGTTTATGATGTTGCTGGATTTTGTTGTCTAGGTGCAGAATTAGGCGCCCTTGAGTGGGGCGCCCTGTGCCAAGCATTGTTGTTGCTGGAATTTTGGCCACGGAATTAGGCGCCTCGTGATTGGGCGCCCCGTGCCAAGTTGTGGCGTTTTTGGCTGAATTTTGTGTTGCAGGAATTGGCGCCCCATGGCTGGGCGCCCTGTGCGAAGTCCCTGTGTTGCTGAATTTTGGTTGCTGGAATTGTTGCTGGGCGCCAGGCGCCAGGCGCTGGGCGCCAAGGGCGCTGTGCGCTGTGTGCGTTGCGTGTTGCTGGGCGCTGGGCGCCAGGCGCTGGGCGCCAGGGTCTGTGCATGTTGCGTGTTGCGTGTGTGCTGGGCGCTGGGCGCCAGGCGCTGGGCGCCAAGGGCGCCATTTTTCAGAATGTTCCCAAATTTTTATAAAACCGCTTTCGCTATATCTTTTGACTCGGGTGTCCGTTTTAAGTGTTTCAAAAAGTGTTGTGAAGCCTTTTCAGTTGTCTATCTATGTGTCACATTTTTAAAAATAAAAATTTATTATTCCTGAAGGTTGCTGGGCGCCCCAAGTGGCTGTTCCTGGTGTCGTTGCTGTGACATTGGAAAATCGTTTTGGTGTCTTTAACAATCCTTTTTGCGTATAATCAACAGCTTTAACGTTTTAGTGTCAAAATGGGTGTAAATGACGATGATGCCCTTAGTGGCTAGTTAAATGACGTTTTTGCCCTTAGTGGCTAATATTATTAATGATGATGTGAAAATGACGATGATGCCCTTAGTGGCTGGTTAAATGACGTTTTTGCCCTTAGTGGCCAATATTGTGGATGATGATGTGTAAATGACTGTTTTGCCCTTAGTGGCTATTGTTTGTTGGTGACGTTTATGGATAAGTGACGATGAGGCCCAAAAAGGCTAAGCGACGATGATAATAAGCGACGATGAATTATAGCGACATTGTTGTGTGTGTTTATGAATTGACAGGTGCTGTGCCTCTTATTTGGCAAATTGGTAAGTGACGTTGACTGTGATTGTGTGTTTGTGTGTGGTGCATGTCATAGTGTCTCATGTATCCCATGTGCATGAACCCAGCGACGATGGGGCCATAAAGGCTAAGCGACGATGAGGCCATAAAGGCTAAGCGACGATGATGAAAGGTACCTCATGCATATGCCCGCGAGTGGGTTGCATTTCATAGAGTCACATGACATTGTGATGAGTTGTTGTAATGACGTGATTGCTGATTGTGATGTGATTACTCTAGTGCTGTGACTTGACTTATTGCTTATCATGTGATTTATTATATGGATTGAATTGGACTCACCCTTCTGTTTGAATGTTACCCCCATGCGGTAACGTGCAGGTGATCACGAGTGAAGACATAGGTATCTTCACTAATTTTGAGTCGGTTCGTCATGCTCTGATACATAGCACTCAGGGGGGAAACGAACTCGATGTTTTAAGACTATTTTGGTTGTTAGATGTTATCTGATGGTTTTCTATTATTTATATTTTTCCGCTGCGTAGTTGGTTTTATTGATGTCACGGTTGTGGTGACAACGAATGATGTTTGAGTTTTTCCCCATTGGGGGCGTGCTACGTATTGCGCACTTATTTGATGTTGGACTATTTTATTTGAGGTACGATGTTTTGATTTGAGTACGTGTAACATTCCCTACGATGAAAAGCAATTTTTGAAACTCTGATTTTTCTCAATTAAATTAACGGGTAGAAAAGGGGTGTTACATTAGTGGTATCAGAGCAGTTCGGTCTGTCCGGCCAATGTTGTCCTAGTGTCTTATGACAATTAAGAAATTGTTAGACTAGTTCTAAATTTTTGGTTTGTGCTGTAGTGATAGTTTGAAATGGCTGGGAGAAACGACGCTGCTCTTGCTGCTGCACTGCAAGCTATGGCTCAGGCTGTGCAGAATCAGCATAATGCTGGAGAGAACACTGGTTTTCGGAGTCTGACTACTTTCCAGAGGGAGAATCCGCCCACCTTTAAGGGCAAATATGATCCATATGGTGCTATGGCTTGGTTGAAAGAGATCGAGAGGATTTTCAGGGTGATGGACTGCACTGTTGAGCAGAAGGTCCGTTTTGGTACCCACATGTTAGCCGAGGAGGCCGACGACTGGTGGTTGGCTACTAGGCAGAGGTTGAAGGCTGTGCAGGAAGAGATTACTTGGGAGGTATTCAGCAGAGAATTTCTGAGAAAATATTTTCCTGAAGACGTCCGAGGAAAGAAAGAGATAGAGTTCCTGGAACTGAAGCAGGGTGGTATGTCTGTGACTGCGTATGCGGCGAAGTTTGTGGAACTGGCAAAATTCTATCCACACTACAGTGAGGCTACATCTGAATTCTCAAAATGCATCAAGTTCGAGAATGGGTTGAGGCCTGATATCAAAAAGGCCATTGGCTACCAGAAGATCCGTGTGTTCGCTGATCTTGTTGATAGTTGTAGGATCTTCGAGGAGGACAGTACTGCACATTACAAAGCTACGTCTGAGAAAAAGGGTAAATTTCCGAGTCGAAGCAAGCCGTATGAGGTTCCTATGGGTAAGAGTTATCAGAGGGCTGCTGGAGGTAAGAATTCTAGTGGGGGAGATGCTCCTGCTAGCATTGTCTGTTTTAAGTGTGGAAAACCTGGCCACAAGAGTACTACATGCAGGTCTGATGAGAGAGTTTGCTACCGTTGTGGTAAGAAGGGTCATATGGCAGCCGAGTGTAAGGTCAAAGACGTGGTGTGCTTCAACTGTGGTGAGTCTGGGCATATCAGTGCAAAATGTTCAAAGCCGAAGAAAGAAAGGTCTAGTGGGAAGGTGTTCGCATTGGCAGGAGAGGAGCCTGATGAGAAGGATGGTCTTATTAGAGGTACGTGTTTCATTAACGGTACTTCTCTGAAATCTCTTATTGATACTGGTGCTACCCATTGCTTTATATCTGTTGATTGTTGTAAAAGATTGGGTCTTGTTTTATCTGCTATGTGTGGGGATATGGTTGTCGATACTCCTGCGAAGGGGTCGGTGATTACTTCCCAGGTGTGTTCTCAGTGTCCCGTGTCGATCTTCGGCAGGGACTTTGTTGTGAATTTTGCTTGCTTGCCCTTGAGAGGTCTGGATGTAATTTTGGGCATGGACTGGTTAGAGAATAACCACGTTCATATCAACTGTCGTAGCAAGTCGGTTAGTTTCGGGGAAGAAGATTCTGTTTTGGTATCTGCTGAACAGTTGAAGAAATTGAGGAAAGAAGGAGTTCAGCTATTTTCGTTGATGGCATCGTTGCCTGCTGAGAGTCAGGGTGTTATTGAAGAACTCCAAGTAGTACGCGAATTTCCTGAAGTTTTTCCTGACGAAATTTCGGGTGTGCCGCCGGAGAGGGAAGTTGAGTTTTCGATTGATCTGGTACCTGGTACGAGGCCTGTGTCTATGGCACCGTACAGAATGTCGGCGTCGGAATTGTCTGAGTTGAAGACGCAACTCGAAGAATTGCTTGAGAAAAAGTTTGTGAGACCGAGTGTATCACCGTGGGGAGCTCCGGTATTGTTGGTAAAGAAAAAGGATGGGGGTATGAGGTTATGTGTGGACTATCGTCAGTTGAATAAGGTAACTATCAAGAATAAGTATCCGCTTCCGAGGATCGACGATTTGATGGATCAGTTAGTGGGTGCCCGTGTTTTCAGCAAAATTGGTTTGAGGTCCGGATATCATCAGATTAAAGTGAAGGATGAAGATGTTCAGAAGACGGCGTTCAGGACAAGGTATGGGCATTATGAATATTCAGTGATGCCGTTCGGTGTGACCAATGCACCTGGTGTATTTATGGAATATATGAATCGTATTTTCCATAATTACCTAGATCGGTTTGTGGTGATCTTCATAGATGACATTCTAGTTTATTCTAAGTCGGAGGAAGAGCATGCTGAGCACCTGAAGACAGTATTGGGAGTTCTGAAAGAGAAAAAGTTGTATGCTAAGTTATCAAAGTGTGAGTTCTGGCTGAAAGAGGTGAGTTTCCTTGGGCACGTGATTTCTGGTATTAATGGTATTGCGGTTGATCCGGGAAAAGTGGAAGCAGTGTTGGAGTGGGAGGCTCCGAAGTCCGCAACAGAGATTAGAAGCTTTTTGGGTTTGGCTGGGTACTACAGGAGGTTCATCGAGGGTTTTTCCAAGTTGGCCCTTTCGTTGACTCAGTTAACTTGTAAGGGTAAGGTTTTCGTTTGGGATGCTCGGTGTGAGGAAAGTTTTATGGAACTGAAAAAGGGATTGACAACGTCGCCTGTCTTGACGTTGCCTAATCCGGAGGAACCGTTTGTTGTATATTGTGACGCTTCGAAGATGGGTCTTGGTGGTGTGCTGATGCAAGATGGGAAAGTCGTTGCGTATGCGTCGAGGCAGTTGCGGGTTCATGAGAAAAATTACCCTACGCATGATTTGGAATTGGCTGCGGTGGTATTTGTGCTTAAGATTTGGAGGCACTACCTTTATGGTTCGAGGTTTGAAGTGTTCAGTGATCATAAGAGTCTGAAGTATCTGTTCGATCAGAAAGAGTTGAATATGAGACAGCGTCGGTGGTTGGAGCTCTTGAAGGATTATGACTTTGGTTTGAATTATCATCTCGGCAAAGCTAATGTCGTGGCTGATGCTTTAAGCAGGAAGTCTTTGCATATGTCGGCAATGATGGTGAAAGAATTAGAGTTGATTGAGGAATTCAGAGATCTGAGTTTGGTTTGTAGAATGACACCTCGTAGTGTCAAGCTGGGGATGTTAAAGATCGATAATGACTTTCTGGGCAGCATCAGAGAGACTCAGAAGTCAGATGTCAAGCTGGTAGATTTAATTAATGGGGTTGGTCAATCTGAGGATGAAGATTTCAAATTGGATCCTCGTGGTGTGTTGAGGTTCCAGGGTAGGATCTGTGTTCCGGATGATGCGGAAATGAGAAAGGCAATTTTGGAGGAGGGTCACCGTAGCAAATTGAGTATCCATCCTGGAGCGACGAAAATGTATCAAGATCTGAAAAAGATGTTTTGGTGGTATGGTATGAAGAGAGATGTGGCACAGTTTGTGTATGCCTGTTTGACCTGTCAAAAGTCGAAGGTTGAGCATCAGAAGCCTGCGGGGTTGATGCAACCGTTGGAAGTTCCAGAGTGGAAGTGGGATAGCATTGCGATGGACTTTGTGACGGGATTGCCGAATACAGTTAGGGGTCATGACGCTATTTGGGTGATCGTTGATAGGTTAACGAAGTCTGCTCACTTTGTTCCTATTAATATCACTTATCCGGTGTCGAGGTTAGCAGAGGTCTATGTCAAAGAAATTGTGAAGTTGCACGGTGTTCCGAAGAGTATTGTGTCAGATAGGGATCCGAGGTTCACTTCTGAGTTTTGGACGGGTTTGCAGAAGGAGTTGGGTTCAAAGTTGAGAATGAGTTCGGCGTATCACCCTCAGACAGATGGTCAGTCAGAGAGGACAATTCAGTCGTTAGAAGATTTGTTGAGGGCTTGTGTATTGGAACAACGGGGTTCATGGGATTCGTACCTTGCGTTGATTGAGTTTACCTATAACAACAAGTACCATTCCAGTATCGGGATGGCACCGTTTGAAGCATTGTATGGTCGAAAGTGTAGAACGCCGTTGTGTTGGTATGAGTCGGGGGAGAGTGTAGTGTTGGGACCGGAGATTGTCCGGGAGACTACAGAGAAAATCAAGATGATCCGTGAAAAGATGAGGGCTTCGCAGAGTCGTCAGAAGAGTTATCATGACAAGCGGAGGAAAGATTTAGAGTTTCAGGAGGGTGAGCATGTGTTCTTGAGGGTTTCTCCTATTACCGGTGTTGGTCGAGCGTTGAAATCGAAGAAGCTCACTCCTCGCTTTGTTGGTCCTTATCAGATTTCTGAGAGAATCGGGAATGTGGCTTATAGGGTGGCTTTACCGCCAAATCTTTTGAATTTGCACGACGTGTTTCATGTGTCGCAACTTCGGAAGTATGTTTCGGATCCATCTCATGTGATCCATATGGATGATGTAGAGGTGCGGGATAATCTCACTGTGGAGACGATGCCCGTACGGATTGAGGATCGGGAAGTGAAAGCGCTTAGAGGCAAAGAGATTGCATTAGTGAAAGTGGTTTGGCTAGGAGCTGCCGGCGAGAGTATGACTTGGGAGCTGGAAAGCAAGATGCGAGAGTCCTACCCAGAGTTGTTTGATCAGGTAAATTTCGAGGACGAAATATTCTAAGTGGGGGAGAGTTGTAACACCCTAAATATTTAATTAATTTATTTAATTAAGTATTTAGGAATTTAATTTAATTAATTGGATATAATTTAATTATTAGAAATTATATTAAAATGGTGTAGGTGGTATTAGGAGATGAAGGCGCCAACTAGCTAGACTTGGGCTTAAGTGAAAAGCCCAAGCCCATGATCCAAGGTCATATGCGAAGGGGGCAAGTCAATTGAGGTTAGGGTTTGTGTTGGCATTTTACGAAATTGAGAAGAGAGAAAAGAGAGAAGGAGGGCGCCGTAGGGAGAAGAGAAGGAGGAGAAGAAGTCGCAAGCTCCAAGGGCTAAGGGACGTGATTTTGTTGCTGTGGTTTTGTTCGTGACTGTCTCTAGGGCTTCTATTCTTCAAATTCGAGGTAAGGGGATGTCCTATCAATTTATATAATAGGTTGTATGATAGGTTTAGGGTCGGGTTAGCCTAGATCTACCTATATTCATGATTGAATTGTGATGTGATGTTATTTTTACGGTTGATATGCGATTTGAAGTTGTTTGTATGAATTATATGCGATTTGAAGAATTGTGTTGCTCGAATTCGTTGTTGTTGGTATCATAGGCGCATAGGGCGCCATTTTTGTGTTTATGATGTTGCTGGATTTTGTTGTCTAGGTGCAGAATTAGGCGCCCTTGAGTGGGGCGCCCTGTGCCAAGCATTGTTGTTGCTGGAATTTTGGCCACGGAATTAGGCGCTTCGTGATTGGGCGCCCCGTGCCAAGTTGTTGCGTTTTTGGCTGAATTTTGTGTTGCAGGAATTGGCGCCCCATGGCTGGGCGCCCTGTGCCAAGTCCCTGTGTTGCTGAATTTTGGTTGCTGGAATTGTTGCTGGGCGCCAAGGGCGCTGTGCGCTGTGTGCGTGTGTGTGCGTCGCGTGTTGCTGGGCGCTGGGCGCCAGGGTGTGTGCGTGTTGCGTGTTGCGTGTGTGCTGGGCGCTGGGCGCCAAGGGCGCCAGTGTGCGTGTGTGATGTGTGGCTGGGCGCTGGGCGCCAGGCGCTGGGCACCAAGGGCGCCATTTTTCAGAATGTTCCCAAATTTTTATAAAACCGCTTTCGCTATATCTTTTGACTCGGGTGTCCATTTTAAGTGTTTCAAAAAGTGTTGTGAAGCCTTTTCAGCTGTCTATCTATGTGTCCCATTTTTAAAAATAAAAATTTATTATTCGTGAAGGTTGCTGGGCGCCCCAAGTGGCTGTTCCCGGTGGTCGTTGCTGTGACATTGGAAAATCGTTTTGGTGTCTTTAACAATCCTTTTTGCGTATAATCAACAACTTTAACGTTTTAGTGTCAAAATGGGTGTAAATGACGATGATGCCCTTAGTGGCTAGTTAAATGACGTTTTTGCCCTTAGTGGCTAATATTATTAATGATGATGTGAAAATGACGATGATGCCCTTAGTGGCTGGTTAAATGACGATTTTGCCCTTAGTGGCCAATATTGTGGATGATGATGTGTAAATGACTGTTTTGCCCTTAGTGGCTATTGTTTGTTGGTGATTTTTATGGATAAGTGACGATGAGGCCCAAAAAGGCTAAGCGACGATGAATTATAGCGATGTTGTTGTGTGTGTTTATGAATTGACAGGTGCTGTGCCTCTTATTTGGCAAATTGGTAAGTGACGTTGACTGTGATTGTGTGTTTGTGTGTGGTGCATGTCATAGTGTCTCATGTATCCCATGTGCATGAACCCAGGGACGATGAGGCCATAAAGGCTAAGCGACGATGAGGCCATAAAGGCTAAGCGACGATGAGGCCATAAAGGCTAAGCGACGATGATGAAAGGTACCTCATGCATATGCCCGCGAGTGGGTTGCATTTCATAGAGTCACATGACATTGTGATGAGTTGTTGTAATGACGTGATTGCTGATTGTGATGTGATTACTCTAGTGCTGTGACTTGACTTATTGCTTATCATGTGATTTATTATATGGATTGAATTGGACTCACCCTTCTGTTTGAATGTTACCCCCATGCGGTAACGTGCAGGTGATCACGAGTGAAGACATAGGTATCTTCACTAATTTTGAGTCGGGTCGTCATGCTCTGATACGTAGCACTCAGGGGGGAAACGAACTCGATGTTTTAAGACTATTTTGGTTGTTAGATGTTATCTGATGGTTTTCTATTATTTATATTTTTCCGCTGCGTAGTTGGTTTTATTGATGTCACGGTTGTGGTGACAACGAATGATGTATGAGTTGTTCCCCATTGGGGGCGTGCTACGTATTGCGCACTTATTTGATGTTGGACTATTTTATTTGAAGTACGATGTTTTGATTTGAGTACGTGTAACATTCCCTACGATGAAAAGAAATTTTTGAAACTCTGATTTTTCTCAATTAAATTAACAGGTAGAAAAGGGGTGTTACACGGTTCACCGAGAGTAGCATACGTGCTGTCGGTGTCGTGTTAAGTTTAAAGTTATATGGTACGGTTCACCAGGAGTAGCATACGTGCAGTCGGTGTCGTGCTAAGTTATAGAGGCGTGGTTTATAAACTAAACTACGAAAAAGTAACACGGTTCACCTGGGGTAGCATACGTGCTTTCGGTGTCGTGTTAAGTTAAAATGTACGTTGTTTATAAATTAAACTACGAGATAAAAAAAGGATTCATAATTGAACCGAGAGCGTAGTTAGGGGTCTCAGTAGAACTCACTGAGATTGTATCTCATTGTTTATATGTTGATGTTTTACAGAGAAACGGGGAAATAGGAGATCAAAGAGGCACGAGTAGGTTTATGCTCGGGAGGTTGATGAAGACTTAGCTTTTATGCTTATGCTTATGTTTTCCCTTGTTATCTTTGTATCACAACATTATGACTTTAACTCATGTAAAAGTTATGTATTTGTTTCCGCGCTTTCTTGTGATGGTATTGAACTTAGCTTTTATGCTTATGCTTATGTTTTCCCTTGTTATCTTTGTTTCACAACATTATGACTTTAACTGATGTAAAAGTTATGTATTTGTTTTCGCGCTTTCTTGTGATGGTATTGAACACTAAATCTTGCTGATGTTGATGGGCAGGGAACCGTTGTGGTTTTAATTATGATTAAGACTATTTTGATGTTATTTAGCGAAAAATTTATAGTGGTGTTCAATATCTAAACAGGAATTTATATCTATGATGTATTACGGTTGGTACACTTAGGTATTCCTACTGGTTAGAAATACCGGGGTGTTACAGGGGACCTGATTAAGAATAAAAAGTGAGTTTTAGAAATAGGTAGTTTAGTATTTTTGGTAGTGGTTGAATTGATTAAATAGATAAATAGATAGATAGTTGATTGATATAATAATAAAAGAAGTTAGTTGGTAGTAGAAGATAAATAGTAGAATAGAGAGGAGGGGAGAAAGGAAAAACAAAAATTGAAAATGTAAGAAAGAGAGTAAGAGAAAGTAAAAAAAATGGAAAAGTAAGAAGAGAGGGGTAGTTTAGTAATTTCAAGAGCCCATTGTTTTCTAAGATAGATAGTAGATTTCCCGCGATGATAATGTTACGTTAGGGTCGCCTTTTCCGGAGGAGGAGATTAAGGGGGAATCCTGGAATTGTGATGGTTTTTTTAGAGCCTGGACCCGACGGTTTTAATCTGAGATTTTTCAAGGAATGTTGGGAGGTTTTAAAAGATGGTATTGTAGTGTTTTTTGATGACAACAAAAGAATGATCCTCAAAGAATACTTTTAGCCCTTTTTTTAGTTAAAAAGAATTACGAAGTGAAAAGGTCAGACAAAATTAGGGTGCAGCAGACGGCTAAAATTAGAGAGCTTTATTTTTGTTTACACACTTATTCTAAAAAATATAATACGAAAAATAAAATCAAACAACTCATGACTTGAAAGCTTGATCACATTTTCCTCCATTTGCAATCTTGTCCTTTTTGAACTTTTTTTGTCAATTATCAAAACAAAATTATTTCTATCGTGGCATATATTTACATTATTCCCCTTTTTGATGATGACAAACATCATTAGGAAGGATTTGCTCAACGAAAGGGTTAGAATAGAAATATTTTGTAACAATGTATAAATCAGAGATAAGTGCAAATTATACTTCCCCTTTCTATATGCATTTATTAAAAAAGTGCTCCCCCATGGAAATCACATAACTCTCCCCCTTTTGGTATTATCAAAAAGCAGGAAAGAAATAATCAAGGCAAGACATATATTCAAGCGATAAGGGTAACCCATTTTTGCTTATCATCAATTTGAAATTCCTTTTCAGAGAAGAACTTAAAATGATGTCACCACATGAAACATAACCACATTTGAGTTGATAATAAAAATATGAGAAATTGCTTTTACCCTCACTTGTGTGCTTTGAATAACCACTATGAAGATACCAATTTGAGTTCTTGGACTTAAAGCACACCTACAACACAAAATCAATTTTTGGTGTTTGGTACCCAAACCATTTTGGGTCCTTTTATGTTAGCTTTGGGCATAGTGTCATTTGGAATCCATAACTTTTTACCATTTACAATTTTATTTTTTCTTGCATTGCAAATAAAGGATGTATGCACTTTTCCACCACAATAAAAATATTTGACAAAAGGCCTACTAGATGTGTTGTTGGGACTAAAAAACTTTTTAAAAGATTTTTCATGAATTTTTGGTTGATAGCAAAATCCAGTTTTACTATCTTTTTTTTTTAAAAGCAAACGTAGATATATATAAATATAGATAATAAATGTCGAGCACAAGGAGTACTCAACCCAAATACAAGCGAGATAAGTCTGACCTCTCCAAAAGACAAAAACCGAAAGAATCGCCTACCTCCTAGAAACACAATCAATAGGATCAACATACCACTCATAAAATAAACAAGAGGGAGAATTACCCCTAACCTGGAACCACCTCCAGGAAATGGATAAAATCCTATCAACAACTCCCAAAATCAGGCACAGCTCCTGAAAAAATACCTTTGTTCCGCAGGTCCCAAATAACCCATAGAACAAAATGCCAGATGAGCGTCACACCACAGCGACACCTCGAAGGACCACCAATATGAATGAACTGAAAAAACAACGACGTAATATCTTGCTGCATGACAAAATCGAAGCCAAACCAACTGACTATAGCATACCAAATCGCTGAAGCAAACCGACACCTACAAAAGAGATGGAGGGAAGACTCCTGAAAAGCCCCGCACAAGATGCAAGCTATAGCATCCAAATCCGAAATCACCCCTCTTCTAAAGAGGTTTGACCGAGTAGGTACTCTATCCAAGAGGAGCTACCAAGAGAAGGCAACAACCTTAGAAGGAGCGAAACTCTTCCAAACCATGTTTAGAACCTAAAGCACCTGATCAGAAAGCCGAAGAACACAGGATGAAGACTGAGAGAGATGATGAAAAATAGAAGCCACCGAGAACATTCCTGGGTCATGAGGAGACCAAACCTAAGTATCCGGAGCCGCTGCTAAAGACACGGGTCCTAGAAGAAGAAGTAACTCCCCAAGGACAACCTCCTCCCAAGCGAACAACCGTCGCCTCCAAGGCAAAGCCCAAACCCAAACCCCACCCGACCAACTACCAAAAGAACTCACTAAAGCATTAGGGTCATTAGTCACTGAGAAGAGTCAAGGAAACCTGGACCTAAGAGACGAATCACCCAACCAAACATGATGCCAAAAAAGAGCAGTATTGCCATCGCCCACTTTCATCCTAGTATTATTAGAGATCCAGTCCCCTCCCTCGGATCCCCATCTGCCTATGCGACAGAGATCCTTCCACCATATAGAAGCAAAGTGAGGAAGATTCAACTGTTGAATTTCAGCCTTTGAATTTCAGTTTAATATCATAAGTACCCCTTTGAATTTCAGCCAATAGAAAAAAGTGTGTTAACATACTAAGTGATAAATGATGCATGTTCTCTTTATATATGCTAAATAAGCCATTCTCTACTTCAATCAAGGGCATATTATTATGAACGGTATCCCCATGTATGAAGGAAAATTATTAAGAAAAACCCCATCATGCTTGGCGATAAATATATATATATATATATATATATCCTTTTCGTTAAAGAAATCTAAGACTAAACCTAAAGATAGTATTATTAAAGAGTCTCCTCTAAACCTGGAGATAATATTATTATTAAGGGTCTCCCTCAAATTTGAAGACAAAATTATCAAGAAAGATAATCATCAAGTTACAACGACTTTTAAATTCAATGAAGAGAAAATGAACGACACCCAAAACAAAGTAATATTAATGTACTTCATATAAAAAAAAAAAACCATTTAACATTTGTATTAATGAATTAACTAATAAACTACAAAATCACAAGCCGACATTTTGCACCGACTTCATCTTGAAGCTTCTGACGAACCAAATCAGTACATTCCGAAGAACAACCAAGACAATCAAAACCGTCACTCCTTTTTTCAGCACCTGTATATAATCTATGATCACAAGGACTAAAGGTAATTTGCTCAAGTGAATTCACATTCTTTATGAAGTGCCTTGCTAATTGAATCGTTTTTTTGAGACCAAAACAACATCGTAACTCAACATACTTCAACTGATTGTGGAAAAATATTGTGTGTTCTCTTTTAATTTCTCTCTGATTTGCAAATGAGTGTCGATTTTTCAATGGACGGCTAATCTGAAAAAATTAAAACACAATGGTCACGAAATTACTTATATATATTCATGAAAAAATCTTCAGATTACAATTTACAACATTATTTTGAAACAGATTAGAAATATTAAAAAAAGCAATATAAAAAAAGTGACAGAATAACTACTCACCGTTAGAACAAGCTTTTGAAGATTTGGAGAAGCCATGACAATATCTAAAATCTTTAAGTATACCATATCATGAGGATAGTTTCCATAAATAGAGATCTCCAATTGTCTAACATTTTGAAATGGACCCAAATTTGTCCCTACCTGCTTACCCCAAACAAGCAACAAAATTAATTAAAAGCATATATTTAGTGACTCAATAAATAAAGCATAAACTAATTAAGGAGAATTCTTACTCACATCTGGCTTACTAGTGCTCAAAACTAGATTCACAAGCTGATGTAAACTTGCACCCCAAAAAAACTTCAATAACTTTGGAGCCTTGATAGAGTATAACCTTGCAGGAGAATTATACTCGAAGGATAAGAGATTCACTGCATCAACTGTTATCTTGAAAGGACAGCTCCATAAAAGCTTCCTGGAGTCAATTATGACCAAATGACACAACTTTGTACTTATAATATTTATGTCATGTGCGAAATAACATTCCAAAATTGTGACCTTAATGCACTTAGAAAATATACCATGAAGCACATTTTGCTTTAAGGTAATTTGTTCTAACACAAGAGTTTGCAAATTGTTGAATCCAGAAAAGTCCATTGGTAGCACTAAATCACACTGTTGTAGGTGTAGATACTTCAATGAACCACACTTAGATAATTCGTATCCATTGATAGATGGGACATAATAAAAAGTCAAATCTCCTTGGTATAAAAGTAGTTCAATACGTTCCACACCCTTAGCAGCTCCATGGGAAATCAAACTATCAATGAAATAACTAGGTTTATCACCCAATGAAAAACACACACGTATCGACCGAATCTTGGGACCTTGGTAATTCTTTATGCATTGACCCACTATTTTGGTAAATTTGTGGACAACCTCCATGAAAGAATCATATGACGCTATTTGAGCATGGTCAAACATGTCATGCATATCAAAGTTGAAGACCATGTCCTTCCTGTGTAGCCATTCATGTTGCCATCTTTTGGACAATACCATTGTTTTTGCCATGTACTTGGTGTCCAACATTGAAAAGATATAAGAGATAACACAATCAGGCAGCTCATTATTCTTCATTCTCTTTCTTGCTGCAAATTAAGTAACACGACATTTTGAATTGATTATGCAATAAAATTATGCTACCGATAAGGTTGGTCCGAGTGACAACTGGGCTCGAATCACAGCCCAAAGTCTCGAGTTCGAATCTTGAGTATGACAAAAACTCAGTTGGGAGGGGAGATTCACATGACCGGCAAAGCTGGATATATACACGTGGCCAACCAAGTTTCCACGACAAAGTCAGTGCATACTACATGCGCACCAATAACACGATAACAAAAAAAATAAAAAATAAAACTATAGTACTTAATTTCAAATCAACTACATCATATTGATTAATAAATCTCTTTCATTGATCATCTGTCCTCCAAAAAACTGAAAAGCAAAAGTTTTCCACCTTCCTCTCCTCTCAATCAATTACATTCAAATTAGACCCCTCTCTTATAATTCCCTCACCATCTCTCCCTTTCATTAAAATCACTATTCTCGTTTGAATCAAACAAACCCTAAATTTTTTTGCATGGTTAGGGGTGTTATTGGTGTGCAGTATTCACAGAGTTCCTCGGTCTGTATGCATGGGTTTCCTCTCCGAAAAGAGTTTTTGCCACACTTTATAAGATTCGAACCCGAGACCTTGATGATGGATTCGAACCCAGTTACTACTTGGATCAACCATTGTCGTTAAACAAACCCTAAATTAACATGGTATATCTACCCCAAATATAAGAAAACAGATGCAGGATATTCTAAATATTTCTTATATATATATAACGTGATATAAATGGGACGATTATATAAGGTTAGAAGATAATACCTTGTTCACAAACGATGTTTGGATTCTCGAGAGCCATTCTTAGTTATCCTTTTCTGAGATTAACCTTGGGAGAATTTGAACGAACTGGAAGTGTGGAGCAATTGAATAAGTGAGGCTCCACATATTTTTATACTAGGACTATCGGTAAGTGTTCAAATCAGTAAAATATCTTTGTTTAACGGGAAGTTACGAAAATATCTGTAACAATAAAACCAAAAAAGGGAGCATATGTAACAATGAGATTTGATATGATTGTCAAAAGAAAAAAACAATGAGATTTGCACGGTTGACTAAGAGTTGATTTGAAATTTGTTTTACAAATGGATTTGATTTGATTTGATTTGAACTTTTTTTTTTTACCAAAGATTTGATTTGAACTAAAACACACTAAGATTTTATTTTTGACATCAATTCAAAAAAAATAGATTTTATTTTTGACACAGTAAAAACAATGAGATTAATTTGCACGGTTAACTAAAGATTTGATTTTTTTTTGAACTTAAACACAAAAGATTTGATTAGAAATTATTTTTTATAACATTATTATAAAAAAATATTTTTTATAATATTATTATTAAAATAGATAGAAGTAGCGATGAGCAGCTCCAAAGTTTTTTTGTAACTTATAATAAAAAATATACAATAATATATTTTTTATAATATATAATAAATTTATGAAGTATTGACAAATATTGTCCATTCATTTAACTAATTATTTTTTTGTTTTATATCTATCATTATAAAATAATTTCACATATCAATATACATATATTTTTTTGACTAAAATATATATAAATATGTATATTATAGAATAAAAATAGTATTAATATTTTGTTATATAATTTTTTTATATATACAATATTAATAATCATTTTATATATACTACTTTAATCTCTTATATGACCTTTTAGGTTGATAAATTTACAATAAGTTCAATTCTAATCTTTTATAAGCGAGCATTATCAAAATGAAATAAATACTCATGCGCATCGCACGGGTCATACGCACTAGTTTGCTTATATAGCTCAAATTTTTTGGGTCAGCGTTTATATAGCTCAATTTTTTACCGTGTTATTGGTGTGCGATATCTACGATTTTGTCATTAACTAATCAACGGCTGAACGCAGAGGAAATGCTAACCGTAGTTGCCTCTTCAATTCCGTTATCACTTCTTGTCTCATCTTGTTTTCTTGTTTTTTCTTTGTTTTTCTTGTTCTCTGTTAATGTAGCTGGGACTATGTATTGTCTCGTTTTTTAATATATATATATATATATATATATATATATATATATATATATATATATATATATATATATATATATATATATATACTTTACCATTATAAATTGAAGGTTTTTGTTATAATTGTTTTTTAGTTAATAAATGAGCGATATTTTTTTAATTATATGAACTATTTGTAAACTCTTAGTATTTTTGAAGAAATGCCATTTCATAAAAAGAAATATTATTTTTTTATCAGTGATATTTATTTTAATTTTCTAAATATATTATTTAAAAATATTTAATACTCATTATTGTTTGTAACAAAAGCTTTTAAAATTATATTAAAAATTATTTAACTAAAATTTTCGTGTAGATTCATTAATATAAAGTCTCATCTTTTAAAAAATTTTATTTTCCATATCATTAAGATTTGGACAATTTCTAATTTCTTATCTTCTAACATCCAAAATAAATTAAAAATATATATATTTTTTATATTTTATCTCCATTATATCATTTTTAATATATTAAATTACTATAATTAATTTAAAAAATAATAATATTACAGTTTTTATTAATTCATTTAAAATCGTTTAAAATGAGAGTCTATATATGACTTGTGAGAGGGGAGGAGGAGCCAAGAGTGTTGTGAGACACTTTTTGAGAAACGTGAATCACATGATAGGTGGCGTGATAGGAAAATGGAGGAGGAGAGACATTTAATGGAAACTGGTTTTTGCAAATTCGAAACAGCAAGTGAAACAAAACAATTCATATTTTATTTCCATCTTTATTCTAAGAATTCTAAGAATATCTTATATAGTATTTAATTATCTTGTTTTTTTGACAATATATCCCGTGTTCCAAAGTATATTAAGTCATTGGGCCAACAGTATTGGTTGTTTTTTGACAACTAGACCATTACCCGTGCGATGCGCGGGCAATAAAGTCTTGTAGATAAAAGATCCCAATTCTTCTTGGAGAAATGCATGTCATTTGCATGACTAAAATAGATAATAATGGTATATCTATTAACCTCCTGAGAATTACACAATAATGTCACAAAATCATGGTACATGACTACTGCATTACATTAACATAAATAAGAACATGAGTAATATTCAAAGTCATGCTACACACCAAACACTACAAGAAAAATTGGACTTTGCGGCGGGCAAAATCCGCCGCAAAAGCCAATTTTGCGGTGGATATTTGGACTTTGCGGCGGATTATACGCCACGTTTGCGGCGGATTTAGTGGCGCCGCAAATTCCGCCGGAACTTTGCGTTTGATGAGCGTATATGTCTCTTGTGGTGGAAATAATGGGGATGAGCTTTTTGCTGATAAAAGGGTTACTTTTAACGAAAAAGATGAAGGGGTGTTCATGACAATGTGGAAATTTCTTTACAAAGAAATGGAGACATACGCCACTCTATTGGAGCTGCTGCCGACAATGCTCAAGAGAGTGCCGTATCAAGAGAATGAGAGTATTGGTAGAGGTGTGAAAAAGAAGAAGGGGAGAAGGGGTTTATATAGGAGAAACGAAGTCAAACGGTCAAAAGGCAAGATCCACCGGAAACGGCAGTTACCGGCGGATTTATGGGATTTGCGGCGGATTAGGGGATTTGCGGCAGACAGAGGGGGAATTGCGGCCGTTTTTGAAATTCAAAATTGGCAAATATCCGCCGGAAATAACCTTACCGGCGGATTGTTAAAATCTCGTAAAATTTTAACAATTGTTGTAATATTGATCCGCCGCAATTTTTTGTTAAATCCGCCGCAAAAACCAAGTCGAATATTGATCCGCCGCAAACGTCAATTATTCCGCCGGTAACGTTGCGGCGGATCCATATCCGCCGTAAATGCCTAGAAACTGCCGGAAAATTTGCGGCGGATCCATATCCGCCGGAAAGTCCTGTCTGGAAAAATCAAATATTCTTGTAGTGAAAATAACTCTAGAATGATAAAAGAGAAATGTTGGAGAACAAATTGAACCAAAATGCGTCTTATATACATATTGTAGAAAAACTCGATTTCTCATTTGAACTATTAAAGACCCTCCTTTGATATATTTCCACCGGATTGTATCAAATATTCATTAACCGGATATGTGAAGATAATAATAACCTATGACAAATTAAAAGGAAATTACACTTCAGACATTAACTCTTAATTCCTTTTCTTTGAAATTAAATAAAATGTAAGCAGCAACAAATAGAACTCTAGGCTGAAATATGTGTCTACCATGAGTGACTCTAAATCCTAAAAATGCTTGATCATCTTATTTTTTATCAGTAAATGCTTGATCATCTAGAACTATGACTGGCTCTCACATAAATAACAATAATTAGTATAAGTAATAACTTGTACCTGTTGTGTTTTATTGAAAAAACAAATGATATTTCAAAAGTGGGAAGTCCCACATTGCTTGGCTTTGGACTCACCATAGTCTTTAAATATTAAAGCTTAATGAGAGCTTGTAAACAAACAAGTAGAAGGGACTCCCTCGCCTGCACAAGCAGGGACCAACATGGTTTGGTTCAGTGCAAATCTTTCGATTCCCCCCCCCCCCCCACCTGCGTGCACGATTAGCCTTGGGTATAACCCTAAATGAACACAAAACCTAACTCAACAAACAAAGGATAAACCCCAAACCAACAATTTTAATAGATATCGCAACAATAAAGTGAGAGAGTCAGGGAAAGAGGAAAATGAAACGTTGAGGGCGAGGGAATGAAAAATAAATAATAGTAGGCAGCGATTTTTAACCAAAAGCAGGAGCGCCGCAACAATAAAGTGAGAGAGTCAGAGAAAGAGGAAAATGAAACGTTGAGGGCGAGGGAATGAAAAAAAATAATAGTAGGCAGCGATTTTTAACCAAAAGCAAGAGCGCTGCGCGTTTTAAGCAATAGGGCGCCTTTTTTCTTATGATATGGCCCCTAATGTTGTTGGAAAAAGGTGATCTGGTAAGACCTAAAGGCCTCGAAGAGCAACAAAGAGAAAGGTACCTAATTGTCTTTTTGTAGGGTAAAAGAAGTTGGTGCTGGCTAGGGTATTATTAGACTCAAAAATAGTATAATATGTTGTTCTATTTCACATGACAGAATAATACATTGCCATCTTGCATAGGGATTTTCATTTGAAATAAAATATATTGGTGATATCTTCATGAATCTTATTATTAAAACTCTATCAAACATTACAATATCGATGTGAAGTAGTGAAAGTAGGATAATAAACTATATATAAGATGGCTTTAAATGTTGGAATCGGGACACTTGCTCAGCCGTCCCTATTGTTAAGTATAAAAGTTACTATGCATTATGTGATGGAATCACTAAAACAACTCACAAAGAAACCAAAGTATTGATAACAAATCATATAATATAATTTGAAATTAAACAGTTGGCTTTTCGTTTGTTTTTTTGGTTACTGGCCCTCCATGTTACCCAAAAAGTATTTGTCAAACATTGAACAAAGAAGCACTATTATTTGTTGTCAATAAACAATTCTTTTGCCATTTCGTTTAAGTGAAGAACACATTATTACCATCTTACATTACAGCATTTTAGGCTTGTGAATCATTTCTTTCAGAGCCCTTGTTTATGCTAAATAACTTTAGTTGAAAATCAGAGAAGAATCATGGCGGAGTTGGTTGGTGAGGCATTTCTTTCATCTTTCTTTCAAGTGATTCTTGAGAAGTTGTCTTCGAATGATTTCTTAGACTGTTTCCGTAGAGGCAAACTTCATGACATGTTACTGGAGAAACTTGACAGTACAATCAATTCCATCAACCAGGTTCTCGATGAAGCTGAGACAAAACAGTACCGAAGCACAAACGTGAAGATATGGCTTGTTTATCTTAAAGATGTTGCATATGAAGTAGACCAACTGTTAGAGGAGATTGCAGCTGATGGGTCACTAAAGAAGCTGGAAGTTGAATCCAAGCCTGACACATGCAGTAAGGTACTAGGTTTCTCTTCGACATTTACTAATCCATATGAATCTAGGATCAAAGAATTGGTAGAGAAGCTAGAATTTCTTGCAAAACAAATGGATATGCTGGGATTGAAACAAGTCATTTGTGTCAGTAATGAAGTTAGTTGGAAACCCTTGAAAACATTTCCAACTACAACATCTTTGGTGGATGAATCTAGCTTATATGGTAGAGATGGTGATAAAGAGGAAATAATCAAATTTTTACTTTCAGACAATGGCAGTGGCAGGCGGGTACCGATCATTAGCCTAGTGGGTTCGGGTGGGGTGGGAAAGACCACCCTTGCTCATCTTGTGTTCAATGATCATAGGGTGCAGCAATGCTTTGAAACTAAAGCTTGGGTCTCTAACTCAGAATCTTTTTGTCATGTTGGTCAAGACAAATCATTTCTCCAGTCGTTTCAATCTTCAGCAAGTGGCGAAGAGTTGATTCTACTCCAACAACAACTGCATAAAGAACTAACGCTCAAGAAATATTTGCTTGTTGTAGACGATGTCTTGGATAGGAATGGGGTACTTTGGGAGCGCTTGCTACTTCCCTTTATCCATGGATCTTGTGGAAGTAAGATTATCGTAACAACACGTGATGAGGAGGTGGCATCAGTCATGCAATCCACCCAAATACTTCATTTAAAGCAACTGGAGGAGAGTGATTGTTGGAGTTTATTTGTGAAACATGCTTTTCATGGCAACAACTTAAGTGAATATCCAAATCTCGAATCTATCGGCAAGGGAATTGTAGTTAAAAGTACAGGGTTGCCTTTGGCTGTGAAAACATTAGGGAGTCTTTTGCGAAGAAAATTCTCTGAACATGAATGGTACGATATATTGGATACTGATATGTGGCATTCATCGGGTGGTGACAACAACATTAACCCAGTGCTGAGATTGTGTTACCACAATATTCCTTCAAGTTTGAAGCGTTGTTTTGCTTACTGTTCCATATTTCCCAAAGGTTATAAGTTTGATAAGGATCAATTAATCAAGCTTTGGATGGCGGATGGTTTGCTAAAATGTTGTAGAAGAACTGACAAAAGTGAAGAAGAGTTAGGTAATGAATTCTTCGACGATCTAGTGTCTATTTCATTCTTCCAACATTCAAATTGGGGGAGTGATGTCTTTCTAATGCATGATCTCGTCAATGATTTATCAAAATCAGTGTCAGGAGAATTTTGCGTAGGAATAGAGGGTGATATGGTGCAAGTAATTCCCAAAAGCACACGTCATATTTGGTGTTGTCTTGATATAGAAAATGGTGGCAGAAAATTGGAGCATATATGTAATATCAAGGGATTACGCAGTCTCTTGTTAGAAGAACAAGGGTATGGTGACCTATGCGTCAAGATAAGCAAACAGTTACAACATAATCTGTTTTCAAGACTAAAATATTTGCGCATGCTATCATTCTTTGGTTGTATTCTCCCAGAGCTTGCTGATGAGATAAGCAATTTAAAGCTTCTGCGTTATCTAGACCTATCTTCCACTGAGATTACAAGCTTACCTGATTCCATCTGTATGTTATATAATTTGGAGACACTCTTATTGAGAAAGTGTTATAAATTGACTGAACTCCCTTCAGATTTTTGCAAACTCGTCAATTTACGTCATTTTGATCTGACAGGCACTAGTCTAAAGAAGATGCCAAAGCATATAGGAAGGCTACACCATCTTCGGATACTAACTGATTTTGTTGTGGGAGATCAAAGTGGGTCTGATATAAAAGAGTTGGCAACACTGAACCATATTCAAGGAAAACTTCATATTTCAGGGTTAGAAAAGGTGATTGATCCTGCTGATGCCGCTGAAGCCAACCTGAAATATAAGAAGAATTTAAAAGAGTTGTGGATCAAGTACGGTACCACAAGAGAAGCTGATTGGTCAATAAATGAAAGGAATGTTTTTGTCTTGGAGGCTCTTCAACCAAATAGCAACCTGAATAAGCTTCACATCTCTTTCTACAAAGGCATTAGTTTTCCAAAATGGCTTGGGCATTGTCACTTACCCAATTTAGTATGTCTTCGACTGTTGGATTGTAATTTTTGTACCGAGTTGCCACCACTTGGGAAGCTCCCTTCTCTCAAGGAACTATCTATTTCATACTTTTGTGAAATCGAGATCATAGGTGAAGAGTTTTACGGTAATAATAATTCATCACATGTTCCATTCAGGTCTCTTGAAAAATTAGATTTTCACAGCATGTCAGAATGGAAGGAATGGCTATGTGTTGAAGGTTCTTTCCCTTTACTTAGAGAGCTATCTATAACATTCTGTGACAAGTTGGAAAAGGCCCTACCTCGGCACCTTCCTTCTTTGCAAATATTGAGGATTTGTGAATGCCAAAAGTTGGAGGTTTCAATTCCTGAGGGTGAGAACATCATTGAGCTAGACCTAGAGAGCTGTGATAAAGTTTTGGTAAATGATTTGCCATCAGCAGCATTGAAGCATGTCTCCTTTTGGAATACTCAGATAATCGAGTCGTCCACCTCGTTGCTGCAAAATATATTCAACAATTCCTTTCTTGAAGAGTTGGAGTTAGATGTTAGTGACTTCATAGAATGTTCCTCATTGAATTTGTGTTGCTGTAATTCTCTTCGCACTCTAGAATTAAAAGGCTGGCGCTACTCCTCCTTGCCTTTTGCACCACACCTTTTCACCAATCTTCATTCTCTGTATTTGTACGGTTGTCCACAGCTGGAATTGTTTCCTGGTGAAGGTTTGCCTTCAAGCCTTAGCAGCCTTGAAATAAGAAAGTGTCCTAAACTGATTGCTTCAAAGGAGGAGTGGGGTTTGTTCAAACTCAATTCTCTGAGAGAACTCACGATTAGTGATAATTTTGAAAACATGGAGTCTTTCCCCAGGGAGGGTTTGCTGCCACCAACTCTTAAGTCTCTAGAGATGACATATTGTTCCAACCTGAGAATGATGAACTACAAGGGTCTTCTACACCTCAATTCTCTTGAAACCTTATGTTTCAATAACTGCCCTTGTCTTGAGCGCTTGCCAGAGGAAGGTCTACCTGTCTCCTTATCTGCTTTGACCATTTGGGGTTGTTCTTTACTAAAGCAACGATACCAAAAGGAGGGAGGAGAGCGTTGGCGTAAAATTCGCCATATCCCTTCTGTCAAGATTGACTTTTATCTGCAGGAATGAGATTATACATCAATAGGTACACCACATTAACCCATTTGTTTATACTCCATACCATGACACCAGTGGCTCCACTGGACACTAAACACCCTATATAAATAGCCTAAATCTCCTGAAATTTTAATTTTGACACTCTTTAAAATTTGAAATTGTACTAGTAGACCAAGTTTTACACCCATTTGACACCGGCCTTAAAAAATTTGACACCCCTGACCCCGGGGTCCTGGGTCCGCCACTGCATGACACTATTTAAATTTCTACATTATGTGGCTCCCTTTTTTGCAGGTCTTGCGTTTTGTTTTTCACCTTAAAATAGATTGTTATGTAGACACTATAACATTACATTGTAGAATATACATGATAAACTTGAATCTATTTGTAAATTCTTCTTATTTGGATATCTTTTTGAAATGTTAAAAAAAATTGCGTGTAATTTTTGGTCTGAGTCGTACTTCTGTGTTGTGCAAGTTGACCAAGACATATTAGGACTTCTTCATCAGTTGTTGTAATATATGTATTCTGTTTCATTCATTCATTTGACTAAAAGTTTCTCTTCTTACAGTGACCTACATGCTCAGTATAATGTGGATCAACAAGTTCTTGCATCACCTAGGAGCCTCGTAGCCAATATCTTTAGCTGACTCCAAATTTTATAATCTTTGTTGTGTATGTTACTGCAATGATTTCTCTTTTATGAAATAACAGGTTATACATAAGTGCTTATGCATAAGCAGTTTATATAATAAATGACAATATAATGTTAAACTATTTTTCTATAAGCCATTAATTCTTTTCATAAGCTTTATCCTGTGGAGTTTATGCAAATTAGTTGAAAACAGCTTATGAACATGTCATAAGCTGTTTTCTTAAGCTCTCACATACAATCTCACAAGTGCTTATGTCAGTAGATAAGCTCAAATAAGTTGATCCAAATGGGTCCTCATTTTTCTAGCTTATCTGCTATCAGTCATCCGCTATCATGGTTGTCAGACTCGAGAGTCTACATAGACTCCTAAGGGGACCGTAGACTCGTAAGAGTCTATGAAAAAAAATTCCACAAAAAAACTCTGTAAAAAAATTACTGCAGTGTCAAACAGTATAAATAACAATGAAGACATTTCATCAATACATAAATGTGGACTTATTATGTCATTATATGCCACATGATGATTGCAAATCAAATAACCTATTTATAAATTGCAAAAGTAAATCTAGCATTCCAAATTCTATCAAATTTGAGTCGACGACAATGACAACGAAAGCAAGCGTTGAACCGTCTTCTTGAGAAACGCAAGCTTTGACGAATGTTCTATAGAAGGAGAGCGAAAGGAATGGCATTGCTGATCCAGAACAAGAAACGGAAACGGAAAACCAAGAAATTTCTTGCGATGGGTTTTGGGTGGAAACGGGTTGCAATGAACTGAAGAATGAAATGTCGAACGAAAAAATGAAGTAACTGATGTTTTGTTTGGGAGCGTCTAAGTATTAACAAGGAAAAGCCAAAACGCAATCGTTTATGGGCTTTTTTTCTAAAATTTCAAATAACATCTTAAACTCGGTGGAATCAGTACTGAATCGCGAGTCTATACGAGCCTATGTGAGTCTACCCGAGTTTACAACATTTGCGATTCTGCATTGAATTTGACTCGTTTTGGGTGGGTAAACTCGTAAACTCGTATAGACTCGTACCAGTGAACTTGCAAATTTGACAACAATGCGCTATCTGCTCATTTGTTATCCGCTCATCTGGTATACGCTAGCTTATCCATTATCCACTAGCATATCTGCTATCTGCTTTTTTTTACCGAGTAGAACGTAGATAAAATGAAGGGGTCTTAGTCAAAGGATGAGCTACACATCAAATCTTGCTCTACTTGTAAACTAAGAGTTGCTGATGTGAATTCAAACTTAAATGGAGATAATATATTCTATTTTTTAAAGTAAGAAATAAAAGTCTATTTGTGTTAGATAACTGTTGCACCCCGAAAAATCCCCGGTTTGGGTTTCTCAATGTACAACGTGGAAAAATTTTGGAGCCGCCACCAATATTTTAATTTTAAGACCAAAACATTGAAAAAAGGTCTTTTGGCCAAGGCGGATGGTCTTTTGAAAACTAGAGATATAGGTTCGGGGGTCGATTACGTTTGATTTGAAAAATACCTAGATTTGCCTATTTGTTTCTTGTTTGAAGATGAATGGGAAAACTTAATGAAAATTTTATTTTTGGTGAGAAAGGGGGAAAAAAAGTTTTTAGAAAAAGTGCTTGACGGAACATGGCCCGCTCCTACGTATCTCCCGGTGCGATGGAGAATTCAAAGCTACGTAGTTCTTGGTTGTCTTTTTGAAAAGTTTTTGTTTTTTTATCTTTTTTTGTGAGTTTTTGAAATAAGACGAGCATTAGTGAATGATTAAACTAGCAGAGGCTATGATGAATCACTACTAAATACTCAAAAAAAAGAGAGTTGTACCGCTAGTCGAACGAACAAAGGTTCTGATGGACTATTGATAACAACTCGTTTTTATTATCTTTTTTGAAAGTGATTTTCGAAAGAGATTGATTTGCACGATGATCAAACTAACAAAGGTTATGATGGATCACCGTTTATTATTCTTATGAGAAAAGGACATTGCCACTAATAGCTAAACGAACAAAGGCTCTGATGAGCTACTAGCAACAATGGGTTTGAAAATGATTCTTTTTTGTTTGTTTTATGAAAATGATTTATTTATGGTTGTGAAAAGGATTTTTATTCATTGCGCTTGACGAGAACGTGACTCGCTCCTACGTATCTCAAATGGGAATCAAAGCGACGTAGTTCTAACGAGCCTTGAAAATGAAAGTCTTTTTGCTTTGGTTTTGAAAAGTGGAGGGCGTTCATAATGATCAAACTAACAAAGGTTATGGGTGACCATTACTAGAACCGACTTAAGTGCATGTAGAAATCTCTTTTGAAAAATGAAAGCCTCCATGATGACCAAACTAACAAAGGTTATGGGTGATTATCACTAGCACTTGCTATGACTTCGATGCTTAGGAAAATATCTTTTGAAATCGAAAGCGTTCATGATAATCAAACTAACGAAGGTTATGGGTGATTATCACTAGTAGCTTATGCATATGAAAACATCTTTTTTGAAACTTAGGCTCTTAGGACAATCAAACTAACAAAGGTTATGGGTGATTGTCACTAATTACCATTTTCATGCTAAACTATTTAGAAAAGAAAACAACGAATGCAAAAAGATTTGGAGATTCAAGCGTGGCACAATCATTGAAATCGAATCCTTAGGCAAACAACAACATGGTCATAACTTGCAATTAATCTCATTTGAATTCTTGAGCAAACACTAGCCTAGACTACACATATTAAACCACAACACATAAATAGGCAAAGAAGGAACTTGAATTGGGCATTAAGCAAAAATGCAAGAGTGGGCAAGATTGAACTTAAATGCACATCTAGTGGAAGATGCTAGGCGAGAACCATACTCAAATATTTCTACAAAACGCAAGGGAGTCTAAATGCACATCTAGTGGAAGATGCAATGTAAGGAATGAGCCTATCTAAGTATTAATGATTCCACATGGGAGTAGACAAGGAAGTGGTAGGCACAAATGAATTCAAAAGAGTAGCCTCAAGCATGATCATTGGCAAACCCTAAACAAGCAAGTCATCTTAACAATCAAAACACCAAAGCATGTTGAATCACTTTGGTCAATCCTCAACACTTAAATTAGTGTGCGCAAGTGCACAAGTGTGAATCTTCTTGCCAATCATCAACTTAAACAACATATAGACTAAAAGGGTTGGATCATATAGAACAATCCTCATCACTTTAGGCAAGGTGCACTAGGCACAAGTGAGAATCATATTGCCTATCATCAACTTGAGACAATAAGCAAACATATAAAAACTCTATTTATTCTTCATGACTTGCGAAACCAATACATAGTCAAACCATCAATTTATTCATCAAACTCCCAAAATCAAGCAAGCAAAAGATACTAACAAGATTTAGGAACAATTAATCACATAACTTAAACACTAAGACCTCAAATCAACATTTATTCTCAAACTCTTTACTTTGTGCGAAATCTATGTGAGAAAAGAAATTTGCAAACCTAAACAAAGTATCTAAGCATGAAAACACTAAAATCAAATATCTACAACATGATTAAGCCCCATCAAGCAAAGAGAAACAACAAAATCAAATTAAAGCTAACTTTACTAGGATATGCGAACCAAACAACACATGAAACAACAATTTTACTTCACAACAAATGCAAAAAATCAACACAAAACAACATGACTCCATTTATTCAAGAGTGAGAGGCACCTTAAACACCCAAGCCTCCCTAAGTGCTTGTCAATAGTGTTTAAGGCTCCTCTCACCAACAACAACAAGCTACATTTTAAACAAAATGATGATGATATGTGAAATGCAAAATGAAGAGGAAAATGGGTTTTAATACAAAAAGGTTGAAGATGATGCAAGGGTTTGAAAGTTTTTACCTCAAATCCAAGCTAGAAAATGCAATGAGATGAAGAAAATAGAAACCAAATCAACAAGAACCTCCAAGGAACTTCAACTCCAACCCCAAAAAAAAGCTTGATGAAAACCTTCCTTGATGATGATGTTTGATCTTGAATGGAAAATGGAGAAGATATATGAAAGAGGGATGAGAATGGAGTGAGATGGTGGTGTTTGGGTGAAGAGGAAATCAAAAATGGATGAAGGAAAGGAGTAGGGAGGCCACGGTTTTGGGAGAGAAAAGGGGAGGTTTTTGGTGTGCTAGGGTTTTTTGGTATAGGAGAAATGGGAAGGTTCCTTTGAGATGAAAGAAAAACAAGAGGAAGTGAGGGAGAGGAGAGGGGCTACGAATTTCTTGGTCCTTTTGGGGAGGAGAGGAGTGAGTTGTCCTTATTCAAATCCTTGGGAGGCCAAAGATCTAATGGGTTTAAGGTTGTGAGAGAGAAATAAAGAAATTAGTGTGTATTTAGTGGTGTAGAGAGAAAGAAGGTAAAAATATGTTGTGTATTGAATGTTATTGGATTCAAAGGTGTGCTTGTCATGATGAAAGGCTTTTTTGTGATGTGCACTTGATGGGGCTGAAGTGAAGGGCATGAGGGTGGAGTGAGGGAGGTTGTTTGCTTGTGAAATTGGTGCTTACTTTGGCCAAAAATGGATAAAAGCAAAAAGCACCTAAAAGGAATTAGCCCTAATTCTAAAAATACCATAAGCATCCAATATTATTTTGTTATTCATTTTTTTATTTTGATTTCAGATTTCTATTTTTAATTATACATATTTTTGAGCCTTTTTGAAAGTGAGGGAAAAAAACCGTTATAATTGACCAAAATACCCTTTTTGGCGCTAAAACCCTAATTTGCCCGAAAAATGCGTTCCAACCCTAAAAACGATTTCAAGAACCTTGGAATGCCTTCTAGGATCCGAAATGTAGTGCATAAGGCTCTTCGCTCTTCAATTTATTTATTTTTTGGGAAATTAGGGTTTTGACCTAAGCCGGACAAAATTGGGGTGAATTAAAAAAGTATTATGATAGTAGTTATCCCGCTAAACAACCAACACGTCTAGCCCAGTGGTCGGGCTACCCTGAGCTACGTAGTGGGGGTCGATCCAGTTTTCTCCCGGGTTCGATTTCCGCCCACGTTAAAAAGGCGTGTTGGCCAGCGAAATCTTTGCCGCAAGTAGCGAGCGGAGATTAGTCCTTCGTTGAAAGCGTTGGGATACTCCGTGGGTAGCCAGCAATGGTCCTAAATCAAAAAAAGTTATCCCGCTAAACATTATAGCAATATGTGACTTCACAGGTAATCACTTCAACATGATGTCATTATTTTACCTACTGACGTCCTTATAGATGTTGATTTAACTACGGAATTGCATGATCAAGTGCTAGTAGAAAGAGAGGGATACAATTTTTATAGAGGTTGAATATGAACGCGTGCCTTTATTTTGTAAATGTTGTCAATGTATTGGGTACTCACTCCAAAACTGTAAGCATAACAATGAGTTTCATCAGTTTGCCAACAAGGCCGTGTTTGCAGAGAAGACTAACGGTAATAAAAAGGAGCCTCGAAAGGTTCAATATGTTCCTAAGAACGATAAATGGAAGTCAATTGTCATGGAGAAAAATCTTGATCATGTGGTTATAGCAGTAAAGGAAGGATAATGATCTTAATCGCTTCAAGGGTATTAATAGTATTGTTTTATCACATAAGGAGGTGGCAGAAAGTGTGTAGCAAAAAATATTTCTACTACAGGTAATGCTACGCAAAAGGATTGTTCACATTTGCCGGCTCCTCAATGTGAAACCCCTTCTAGAAAATCTACCAATGTTCGAAGTTCTCCTGTGAATACCCACACTTTAGAAATGTTGGTTATAAATCTTTGACTCAGAATGATTGATCCTCCAGTCAATCTCCCACAACAAGGTTTGATTCGCTAAATATCTCAATATCCGATGATACTTCTAATGAGTTGTAGCATCTGACATGAGAATATTATGAAGATTTGGGGGATGCCTTAGATGATGACGTTGATACTGATACTTAAGGATTAATGGCGCATGATGTTAATTTCAAAGGCCCACAACTCGCCTACTGCCTCAGAATCCGTTGCTACCTCCAATCCAGTAGTAGCATCTGACATGAGAAATTTAGGAATGTTTTGGGGTGAGATGTCAGATGATGTTGGTGACCCCGTGGCTTCAGATATCCAAGGAACAATTGGGCGTAAATATTATTTCGAAACGATTGTGTCCAAGACCCAAAAGAAGAAATTGAGGTAATTAAAAAAACGAAATTAGTCGTTAGATATAATACTCGTTCAAAGACTAATTCTGTCTCTGTCTCCTTTTGATCTGATTTTGTAGTTTAGTCTTTTATTTCTTTAGGGAGGATTGTTTTAGAGGGTCTTCAAGTTATGCGAGAGGTTGGTTTCAAGTGATTTCTTAGACTACTTCCGCAAAGGCAAACTTGAGAAGCTGGTGGAGAAACTTCAATCTACACTCAATTCTATCAACCATGTGTTGGATGACGCGGAGGAAAAGCAGTACAAAAGCCACGACGTGAAGAAGTGGCTTGGTGATGTTAAACATGCTGCATATGCATGAGGCTGACCAACTCTTAGATGAGATTGATAAAGATGCACCGCTGAAGAAACTTAAAGCCGAATCCATTTGATTCTAGGATCAAAGAATTGCTTAAGAATCTTGTCTACAATGACCATGAGATCAAGGAGAAGTTTGACCTTAAAGCATGATGGGTCTACGTTTCAGAATCTTATTATGTTGTTGGACTCACCAAAGCAATACGCAGGTCATTTAAGTTTTCAGCAGAGGGGGAAGACTTGAATCTACTACAATTGCAACTACAGCAGAGACTAACGGGTAAGAATTACCTTCTTGTTATGGATGATGTCTGGAATGGTATTTGGAAAAGTTGGGAGCAGGTATTGCTTCCGTTTAACCATGGATATTCTTGTTATGGATGACTATCCAATACAATTGACTATACAATCTATCCAACTACATGCTGCTTTATCTTCAATTATTTTTCTGCTTCAGTTTTCCCTGTTAACAAAGAGGTAGCATCAGTCCTTAAATCCACCCATCTACATCATTTAAAGAACCTGGAGGAAAACGAATGTTGGAGTTTATTCACGAGACATGCTTTTCTCGGGAGAAATGTGAGTCGCTATCCAAGTCTTGAATCAATTGGCATAGAAAATTCTCTCAAAGTGAATGGATTAAGATATTATTGGAGACTGATATGTGGTGTTTATTGGATGGCTATGAGAAAATCAACCCAGTATTGAGATTAAGTTACCATAATCTCCCTTCCAATCTGAAGCGTTTCTTTGCTTATTGTTCCATATTTCCCAAAGGTACTTATGAGTTCAGAGAGGATGATCTAATAAAGCTTTGGATGATGGGAGAAGGTTTGCTGAAGTGTTGCAGAACAAAAAAAAAAGTGAACAAGAGTTGGGTAATGAATTCTTCAATGATCTCGAGGCAATTTCATTTTTTCAGCCATCATTATATGCAAGGATTGATAATAATTACCGCTTTGTCATGCATGATCTCGTCAATAATTTATCAAAATCAGTGTCAAGATATGATGAAAGATATCCCTGAAAGGACACGCCACATTTGGTGTTCTCTTATTTTAGAAGATGCTATGCTGCTAGAAAGTTAGAGCGTATTTGTGAGATTAAGGGATT
This sequence comes from Astragalus membranaceus, assembly GCA_039519185.1. NCBI lineage: Eukaryota > Viridiplantae > Streptophyta > Magnoliopsida > Fabales > Fabaceae > Astragalus > Astragalus membranaceus. The sequence continues at coordinate 175,740,242 of CM076848.1, read as the reverse complement.
ACGCAATCTTATTGTAGATTCACAGGGCTATGGTTACCTAGACATCAAGATATGCAGCAATGTGCAACATGATATGTTTTCAAGACTAAAATATTTGCGCACGCTATCGTTCTTTGATGGAATAGCTCTTTATTTGGGGGCTGTGATGGAATAGAGATCATTAATTGGTGAAGAGTTTTACAGCAATAATGAAAATTCGTCAAATGTTGCATTCAGGTCTCTTGAAATTTTGCAATTTCTGCAAATGTCTGAATGGAAATAATGGGTATGTCTTGAAGGTTCTTTCTGTAATCCTACAATCAAGTGATTCACAAAACAAAAAATGAATCCATTGAATTATTGAATTGAATTACAATCAGAGTGATATAGCTACTTGCTTACAATCCAATACTGCAAGTGCTACATGGACTCTACAATGACTAAAACAAAATGGGCCTAACTCAAACAACAAAAGAATAAGCCCAATACACTAACAGCAAATGGATTAAGCCCAATTATGTACAACAAATCCTCCCTCAAACTGAATTTTGTTCAGTGGACTAGTGTTGCATCAGAAACTCAGTTCTGTTCACCACAATGCACTGCATCATAATCAGTTTGAAGCTAGATTATGGGCTCTCTGCATGCCCAACATTCTTCTTAATTTCTGGAAGCTCTCAAGCTTCAATGGCTTGGCCATTATATCAGCAATTTGGTCCTGTGTACAGCAGTGCTGCAACTCTATTACTTCCTTTTTCGCCAAGTCACGAAGGAAGTGAAACCTTATGTCAATGTGTTTGCTTCTCCAATGTAGAATGGGATTCTTTGACAGCTTTATCGTGGAGTTGTTGTCACAAAGTATCACTGTTTTTCCCACTTGAGGGTGTCCTAACTTCTCCATGATCCTCCTAAGCCAAATGGCTTGGCAAGCACACATTGCAGCTGCAATGAACTCTGCTTCAATAGTGGACAATGTCACTATGGGTTGTTTCTTGGATGTCCAAGCAGTAGCACCGTTTCCTAGGATAAAGACATATCCTGAAGTGCTCCCCCTATCATCTAGGTCACTTGCAAAATCACTATCAGTGTAACATAGTAACTCATTTGCTTCTGGTCTGCTGTACAAGATCCCCATGTCAATAGTTCCTTTCAAGTATCTCATTATCCTCTTGGCTGCCTGCATGTGCAATTCAGTAGGACATTCCATAAATCTGCTGATAAGGGCAACTGGGTACATGATGTCTGGCCTTGTAGCTGTGAGATACATCAAACTACCTACTATTTGTTTGTAGTAGGTTGCATCCACCTTAGCACCTTCTCCTTGCTTTGAGAGCTTGAAGTCTGGCACGACAGGCACACCCACTGGCTTACTGCTGCTCATGCCAAATTTACTCAGAATTTCATTTGCATACTTACTTTGACAAATGAATATTCCTTGTGAGTTTTGAATCACTTCAACTCCCAAGAAATAAGTCATTCTCCCAAGGTCAGTCATGGAGAACTCCTTCTTCATGGTTTCCTTGAATTCTCTCATCATTTCACTTGAGTTTTCCCAGTGAATATTAAATCATCCACATACAAGCTAACCACCAAAAACTTGTCACTGACCTTGCCCTTAACAAACAAAGTGTGTTCTGAGTCACACTTTTCAAACCCTTCTCTGTGAAAATATGCCTCTATGCGACTGTACCGGGATCTTGGATCCTGTTTGAGGCCATATAAAGCTCTCTTGAGTTTGTATACCTTGTCCTTTGCATCCTTCTATTGATACCCCAGTGGCTGCTCCACATAAACATTCTCCTTGATTTCACCATGCAAGAAAGCACTCTTAACATCCAACTGAAACACTCTCCAACCTTCTGTTGCTGCAATGGCAAGTATGGTCCTAATTGTATCCCATCTTGCTACTGGAGCATAGACCTCAGTGTAGTCTATCCCATATTCTTGAGTGTAACCCTTGGCAACCAACCTTACCTTGTGTTTGTCTATTTCACCCTTCTCATTGTACTTGGTCTTGTAAATCCACTTTACACCAATCACTTTTGCATCTGCAGGCAGTGAGACAAGTTCCCATGTGTCATTCTTGATGATTGTCTTTATCCCTTGATCCATAGCATTTCTCCATTTGATCTCCTTTACTGCATCTTCAAAGGAAACAGGGTCATCAGTGCTTGTGAAAGCAGCTAGGCTATGTTCCTCACTTCCAGCTTCCATTGAGAAATGGAGTTCTGTCTCATATGCATCCAAGTAGGCAGGGGGTTTTCTAATCCTCCCTTGCTCTGGTGGGTGATCTGTTTCATCATCATCATGACTTGTTTCATCACTATTATCATCAGGGTTCTCACTTGCTGCCTGAGCCTCAACTTGTTCACTTGTGCGATTTTCCCCAGTCATATTTGTCTCGTCAGTTTCTTCCTCTAATTCATGAAGGTCTTGCTCATTCACATTCTCTTTCCCTTCCAGTTCCATTTCTCTTCTTCATTGAAGACTACATCCCTGCTGATGATAATCTTCTGAGTAATTGGATTATATAACTTGTAAGCCTTGGATTCCTCACTAATCCCAAGCAATACACACTTAGTGCTTCTATCATCAAGCTTTTTCCTTTGAGCTTCTGGTACATGTGCATACCCTATACATCCAAACACTCTAAAGAATTTTATTGATGGTTTCTTTTCTGACCAAGATTCTTGTGGAGTTCTGTCTTTAACAGCTACTATAGGGGACCTATTTTGGAGAAATACACTCCAATTCACAGCCTCTGGCCAAAATTTCTTTGGCATTTCCTTATCACTTAACATGCTTCTTACCTTGTTTAGGATAGTTCTATTCTTCCTCTTTGAGACACCATTCTGTTAGGGGATATATGCAGCTGTAAGTTGCCTTTTAATTCCATGATATTCACAATACTTAGCAAATTCAATTGAGGTGAAATCTCCTCCTCTATCCGTTCTGAGACAATCAATTTTTTCTCCACTCTCTATTTCTACAGCAGCCTTGAATTTCTTAAATGCAATAAGAGCTTCAGACTTGGCAGACAAGAAGTAAACCCAAGTCTTCCAAGATAGGTCATCAATGAAGGTGATGAAGTATCTCTTTTTACTGTTGGACTCAGGAGTTAATGGCCCACAAATATCAGAGTGGACCAATTCTAGTTTTCTGGTGGCTCTCCAATATGTACTCTTAGGGAAACTGTCCCTATGTTGTTTGCCAATCATACAACTATCACAAACTCTAATTTCTTCATTAATCAGAGGCAAGTCTTTCACCATTTCCTTTTGCGCAAGCAGCTTCAGGCCAGACATTCCTAGGTGGCCATACCTACAATGCCACAACTGGGCGAGATTTTCACATTCAATCTTGAGGCACTCAGCATGAACCATAGATGCAGACAAGGGAAAGACTCTTTTATCAGTCATCTTGGATTTCATTATCAAGCCCTTCTCCTTGTGATATACTTCACACATATTATCTTCAAAGTAAACTCCTAAGCCCTTTTCTTGCAATTGCCCAATACTTAGCAAATTATTGGACAATTCAGGTATATAGAGAACATTAGTGATAATTTGAATCATGCCCCTAATTCTGAGTTTCGCATTGCCTTTACCAACAACCATTATAGTTGATCCATTTCCTAACTTTACTGCCACTCTAAAGTTCTCATCTATTTCAAAGAACCATTCTTTAATGTTAGTCATGTGATTGCTACAACCCGAATCTAGAAACCATACCTTATCTGTGGAAGTGTTCTTCAGATCAGATGTGGCCATCAGAAGTAGCTCTTCTTCTTCCTTGCACTCTGCATAACTTGCATTCTCCTCCCAACTTGGACATTCATTCTGATAATGTCCATATTGCTTGCATTTGTAGCATTGAATTGAATCTTTATTCACATTCCTACCTCTGCCTCTTCCACCTTCACATTCCTACCTCTGCCTCTTCCACCTCTAGCATTTCTACCCCTTCCCCTAAAGCCACCTCTGTTTGCAACAATGGCTTTCAATGCTTGTTCTTCCTCTCCCTGATATTCTTTCATCCTTTGCTCATGAACCAGTAGGCTTGCTTACAATTCATCAACAGATAGATCAATACCACTATTGGCTTCTTCAATTGCACACACAATATATTGAAATTTCTTTGGCATAGATCGCAAGATCTTCTCCACCACTCCCGCTTCATCCAATTTGCTGTCGCCACTGGCTTTCATCTTGTTAGCAATTGCTAACGTTCTTGCGATATATTCATTCACGCTCTCTTCTTCTTTCATTCTCAGTACCTCGAATTCCCTTCGTAACGCCTGCAATTGAGCTTCTTTGACTTTCGTGGTTCCCTGGTACTTTTTCCTCATGGATTCCCAAATATCCACTACAAGAAAAACTGTTTTTTCCGGCCAGGACATTCCGAATTGACATCTGCCGAAAAATTACCGGCGGATTTTAGGACTTACCGGCGGATTTCTTGGTTTTTCCGGCGGATTTTTTTTCCTCCGGAACATTTCCGGCGGAATTTTAGGTATTTCCGGCGGATTTGAGTCTACGAAAAAAATTTTTTTAAAAAAAACATCCGCCGGTAAGGTATTTTTCGGCGGATTTTTTTGAAAAAAACGCGGGGTAAATCCGCTAGAAAGCCCCTAAATCCGCCGGAAACCCCATGATCCGCCGGAAACCCCCTAACTCCGCCGGTAAATTCCATTTCCGGCGGATTCTGCCTTTTGACCGTTTGACTTCGTTTCTTCTATATAAATCCCTTCTCCAGATGTTGTGTTTGATATGTTCGGTTGCAGGTATGATCCAATTCGTTACCCTCATTGAACGAAATGCTGGGAGGATTTCCATTCCAAATGAGATTTGGGGCAAAAAAACCATTGTGGGGCAAAAAAAAGTTATATACCAAAGTATAAAACATGGTCTCACCAACATCTGGTGAAGACCCACGTTTAAGAATCGGTTATTTTCTCAACCGTTGCATAGAAAAAGAAGACTCACCTCCACGTCACTGTCTTCCACCCCATTTTCCCATCTTCTCAGAAACTTGTAAAAATATGCCTATAGAAGTAAGATACAAGGGGTGGCGAGCACCACCAGACGAATGGAAAACATGGGTCCAAAAATTACAACCCAGGTAAATGACATTTCCGGTGGATTCTGCCTTTTGACCGTTTGACTTCGTTTCTTCTATATAAATCTCTTCTGCAAATGCTGTGTTTGATATATTCGGTTGCAGGTATGATCCAATTCGTTACCCTCATTGAACGAAATGCTGGGAGGATTTCCATTCCAAATGAGATTTGGAGACTAGAGTATCCTGGTGACTTTTATTTTGTTTTGGAAGTTGGCCCTTGTATTCGTGGTCTCAACAACAGGCGCTTTGGCAACATCCTTACTGATACGCATGCCATCTGCCAAGCGTATGGGGGTATTGAGAGTGTGGAAGCCTCGTTAACATACTATTAGACCAGGAACTTCAAGGTCGCCAGGATTATGCCGGTGGTTGCCTCTGATGGTAGTGGGAGTGAGAGTGATACTGCGAGTGATGCTGGATCCGACTCTGTTGTTACTCAGTTGTAGTTTTTTACTGTTATTTTGTTTATCAATAATTGTAATCGAACGTCACTGATTTAGTAATGAATAAATATTGGGTTGATTATTTTTTGGTTTACAGTACCGTTTAAATTAAACAACAATTTTATTATTAAAAAGCGTCACCATACATAAAACTTGAAATACACGAAAACGATAAAATGACAGAAACTACTGAGCTGGTGGAGTTAAACGACTAAGGATCTCAGCGACGGTCCGTGTGGTTTCCACGTACAAATGCAGATAACTATTCCATTTAAACAGGACATAAATGGACATCATTGCTTGGACGTCATCGTCGTTCTTGACATCCATTGTAGACCAGTGCACACGTCCATCAGACCAAACGGGTTTCCGATAAACTATACGAGTTATCTCTCGCTCGTCGCCCTCCACTTGCACCTTACCCAGCAGTTTATCTTTTAGGGCAGCGAATGTTATGTTGTGTTTGAGCCTACACTGCATTGTGTCTCGCCCCTCGAAACAGACACCATCAATTTTGTTGGTGATGATGCCCTGATGATGAATGATAGTGAGGGAAGAATTCTGAGTATTGTGTTAGGGGCATTTTTTTTTGTTTATACGATTTCGTGGAGAAGAAGCAGAGAAGGGGTTAGGGTTTTTGTGAAGTAGAAGGCAAAGCTGAAGCCAAATTTATAGTAGGCGTGGGGAAACACGAGCCATTGATCAAAATTTTAGAACACAAATTTGAGCCGTTTATTTTTAGGTATTTCCGGCGGATTTTTAGGTATTTCTGGCGGATTTTAGGCATTTCCGGTGGATTTGGGTCTACGAAAAAATCCGCCAGAAATACCTAAAAATCCGCCGGAAATACCTAAATATCCGCCGGAAATGACGAACCGACTAAAATCCGCCGGAAACGTCATTTCCGGCGGATTTATTGAAAAGAGCGGGGAATTTGATTTTTGAAAATCCACCGGAAATCCCCTAAATCCTCCGGTAAGTGACATTTCCGGCGGATTCTCCTTTTGACTGTTGGACTTCGGTTCTCCTATATAATCCATTCTCCATTCCCCACTTCTTCTTCACACCTCTACCAATACTCTCATTCTCTCTACTAAATCTCTTCTTGAAATTCCTCTCTTCCTCTCTCTACTAAATCTCTTCCTCTCTTTGGCAAATTTCTTCGATCTAAGGTATGTTTGTAACATGAGTTAATAGTTTTAGTTTTTGAATTATTTTATAATATGAGTTTGTTATTAATTGTGGTGTTGTTTGTTTAGGTATTGTTTGAGTTTGTGTTCCTCATTTGTCCTCTTTGTTCGAGTTGGGGATACGCTTCAAGTCAGAGCCTTCTCTTCACTACGGTTAGTTATCAAAGTAAAGTAATTAATATATCAATATATATATGGATTTTTTGTTTTTAGTGTCTAAAAAATTTTTACCAACTTTTGGTCACCGTAAAATTTGGATTTTTTTTAGTACTTGGTGACTTTAAATAACGTTTATTGTCGATGATTTGAATACATGTTCCTGTGTCTCATTGTAGTGTCTTAGAAGTTGGTTTTTTCAAATCACATTTTTGGTTCAATATTAAAATCAATAAAATATTAATTACTTCACTATTTATCGTAAAATTTTGTTACAAATTTTGTTTGCAATAATAATACAAAATAATTTATATTGAAAAAAATTATTTATTAAGTTCACTTATAAATTTTATTAACAGATATTGTCTTATTAAAATTGAAATTTAAAATTAAATTTGCAATTATTATTTATAATGTTTAAATTATTAATATATAACATTATTTAAAAATTCATTGTGTTGCTGGTAATTGATAGTTTATTGATATATCAAAATAAAGTAATTAATATATCAATATATATCAAAATATAAAGTAATTGATAGTTTATTTGATAGTTTATTTCATTTACATTGTAGTGTAGTACATAGATCGATCTTGAAATTATGGATCGTAGTTGGATGTATGATCGATTGCTTCCTGGAAGATCCGTTTTAAAGCGACGTTTTGTAGAAGGAGTAGAAGAGTTTATTTTTTGTGCTAAGGCCCATGAAGAATTTGCGCGACAAGGCGGTATTAGATGTCCGTGCTTGAAATGTTCCTTTCGATTTATAAAAAATGAAGAAGAAGTTAGACTTGATTTGTACAATAATGGGTTTAGGCCAAATTATTGGATATGGACTCGTCACGGGGAAGTAGGACCAGGGGTAGATGTGCAGTTCCTGCGGTTAATGTTCCGGTTGAAGTAGTAGCTCCCACATCAAGTAGTTATCCAGCGACTACGACATTTGAAGGCCAAATTATACAACCGTTAGATGTTTATCAGGGAATGATATCTGACACTGTTGGAGTAAATTTGGATTTTGAAGAACCAGAATATGATGTTGAAGAAGTTCAAAATGAGGAAGCTCAAAGGTTTTACATGTATTTGAGAGAGACAAATAAACCATTATTTGAAGGATCTAAAGACTCAAAATGATCAATCTGTGTTCGGTTGTTGGGTCTTAAGTCTCAATTTAATGTTGCTGAGTTGTGCATGGAATATATGACCAAAATGATGTTGGATGCAACCCCCATTAGAGGGCTTTTGGCGCAAAGTTATTATGAAGCTAAAAGACTGGTATCGAAGCTTGGCTTAAAATCTAACAGAATTGATTGTTGTGTGTCTGGTTGCATGCTCTATTATAACAATGAGTTTGGCATAAATGATGGAGTTGTCGGAATGCAAGTTGTGTGGAGAGCCACGCTATCGTGTCAGTAGGAAAAGGATGAGCAGAGGCAAACCGGTTCCACGAAAAGCAATGTTCTATCTGCCGCTTATACCAAGGCTACAGAGGATGTTTAGTTCAATGGAGACCGCTGGTAAAATGACGTGGCGCCATCAAAATAGAAATAATTCTGGTGAATTACGTCACCCATCTGATGGTGAAGCTTGGAAGCATTTTGATCGTGTTCATCCAGATTTTGCCAGTGATCCACGCAATGTTCAGCTTGGTTTATGCTCTGATGGTTTCACACCATATATTCAAGCCTCGGCAACACCATATTCATGTTGGCCAGTTATTGTTACCCCATACAATCTTCCTCCAGAAATGTGTATGTCTAAACCATACATGTTTTTAAATTCTATTATTCCAGGGCCAAGTAATCCAACAGCTGGTATTGACATATATTTGCAACCTTTGATTGATGACCTAAAAAGGTTGTGGAATGGTGTTTTAACTTATGGTGCAGCACGCAAACAAAATTTTGTGATGAGGGCGGCTTTGATGTGGACCATTAATGACTTCCCTGCCTATGGAATGTTCTCTGGATGGGGGACACATGGTAAGATGGCGTGTCCGATTTGCATGGTTGACACAAAGGCTTTTAGTCTTAAATACGGAGGAAAAACTTCATGGTTTGACTCGCACCGTAGGTTCTTACCTATGGATCACCCATTTAGAAAGCAGAAATATGCGTTCATCAAGGGAAATGTTGAAACAGCTGGACCTCCTCGTAGGTTGACACTAGAGGAAGTTTGGAATAGGGTTAGGGATATTCCTCCTGTGGAAGTCGTAGCGGGTGTTGTTTCTCGTCCAGATGGCTATGGACATGCAATGGCACAATTGGACAAAAAAAAGTAATTTTTGGGAACTTCCCTATTGGAAAGATAATCTATTGATACATAATCTCGGTGTCATGCATATTGAGAAGAATTCTTTTTGACAACATATTTAACACTGTCATGAACGTGAAAGGCAAAACAAAAGACAATGAGAAAGCTAGGAAGGATATAGATCATTACTGTAGACGAAAGGATTTGTTGTTGGTTGAGCAAGGTACTAGGACTTTGAAACCCAAAGCTAGTTATACTTTATCTACCGAACAAGCAAAAGCAGTTTATCAGTGGATAAAAGAGTTGAAAATGCCAGACGGTTATTCTTCCAATTTATCTAGATGTGCGGGTGTGGATAATGGGAGGTTGCATGGGATGAAGAGCCATGATTGTCATGTATTCATGGAGTGCTTACTTCCTATTGCTTTTAGTTCGTTGCCAACACACGTTTTGAATCCGCTCATTGAAATAAGTCAATACTTTAAGAATTTGTGTTCTGCAACGCTAAAAGCTGATGATCTTTCAAAAATGGAACAAGACATCCCACTTATCTTATGCAAGTTGGAGAGAGTATTTCCGCCTGGTTTCTTTGATTCTATGGAGCATCTACCGGTGCATCTCGCATATGAAGCTAAACTTGGCGGACCTGTCCAATACAGATGGATGTATCCGTTTGAAAGGTCAGTTAATTTTTATAATATAAGAAACAAGGAGAAATATATGATTATTATCTTAATTAATATCATTTTCTCTAGGTTCATGGGTGATTCAAAAAGATCGGTGAAAAACAAAGCTAGAGTTGAAGGATCGATATGTTCTTCTCTCTTACACCGTGAAACAACACATTTTTGTTCTTATTATTTCAAGAATGAGTTTGCTCCTGGAAGCAGTCGAAATGAAATGGATACTGAATGGCCTAGACATCATTTAGCTTTCTTTGTCTTTTGTCTACCCGGTCGTCCATCTGGGAAGGAGTCAATTCACTGGCTAACAGATGAAGAGTTAAATTCAGCACATGTTCATGTGTTGATAAACTGTACTGAGCTGCAACCATTTATTGAGTATGTTCCTCAACATTAACTATTGATCTTAATTAGTTAATATAAAGTAGACAAATGTGTAACAATTAATTATTGGAATTCTTGTCATCAGAGGACGTTAGTGAGCAACAATCTTCTGCTCATATTAATGCACATTTTCCAACGTGGTTTAGGCAACATGTTTATGCCCTCCCACCAACTCCTACCAACCAACACTTGAGGAACATATCAGACGGTCCTCGAAGATGTGTTAAAGAATGGCACACATACTTTGTCAATGGATACAAATTTCACACCAATGAATGGACACGGGGCAGAGAGACAGTCAATAGTGGAGTGTGCATGAAGGGTGTCACTGGAGGAGGTGAAGATGATTTTTATGGTGTGGTTCAACACATATATGAACTTTCGTACCCCCATCTAGATTTTAGTCAGAAGGTAGTGGTTTTTTATTGTAATTGGTTTGATCCGTCTGCTCGAGGAACAAAGGTGAATCCAAAGTCAAATACAGTGGACATTAAAATAAATGGTAGATATCGACTGTATGATCCGTTCGTCATTGCACAAAATGTGAGACAAGTCTATTATGTCCATTATCCATCAACGTGGACTGATACGTGTAACGCCCCAAAATTAATTAGTTATTTATATAATTAATTAAATGGGTTTTATGTGGTAGAAATAATAATATAATTATTTGTTACTATTTATTAGTACATGTGGACCTATTATTAGGGTTAGGAGTAGTAATGAGAGGTGTTAAGGAAAAAGGGCCATGAATTAGTCGCATATCCAAGAGAAAAAGCCCATGAAAATTAACTAGGTATAAAAAGGCATTAAATTAGGGTTGTGCTCATTTAGAAGAAATAAACAAAGGCTTAAGGGAAAACCTAAGAGAGGGCGACGGCTAGGAGAGGAGAGAAGAGGAAAACGGCGCACAAGGAGAGAGGAGGAGGGAGAAGCTACGGCCAAGAGAGAGGGAGAGGCTAGGGTTTGTGATCTTCTAAAAGCTAAGGTAAGGGTGAGGTTCATGCTTTATAAGGGTTTGTATGAAGGGTTGTATGTGGGTTAGGGTTTGGTAGTGATCATACATGTATTAGATATATTATGTGTTTGATAAAATGTTTTGAATGCTATATTGGTTGATTTTGTCATGCAATTGATGTTCCCATGCCCTAATACCATGTTTGATGATTGATGTGTTCATAAAAATATATGTGTGCCATGCTGAAATTGGGGCCCTAGGCGCCCTGCCCCTCTATTTTATGTTGCTGATTTTGGTTGCTGGAAAAGGCGCCCTGCTCCTGGGCGCCATGTCTACTTCATGCTGCTGTCTTGGTTGCTGGAAACGGCGCCCTTCCCCTGGGCGCCATGTCTGTGTCATGTTTTGTTGCTGTTGAAGGCGCCCTGCTCCTGGGCGCCGTGCCAGTTTATGTTCCTATTGAAGGCGCCCTGCTCCTGGGCGCCGTGCCTGTTTACTGTTTCTGTTGAAGGTGCCTTGTCCCTGGGCGCCATGCCTGTGCTGGTGTTATGTTGCATGCTGATGATGGCGCCCCATCCCTGGGCGCCATGCCCTATTTTGTTGTTGCTGGTGTTGGCGCCCTGTCCCCAGGCGCCACACCCTAATTCTGTGATGTTGCCTGTTGGCGCCCTGTTGCTGGGCGCCAGTTCCTGTGTGTTGATGTTGCCTGTTGGCGCCCTGTTGCTGGGCGCCAGTTTCTGTGTGTTGTTGTTGCCTGTTGGCGCCTTTTTGCTGGGCGCCAGTTCCTGTGTGTTGTTGTTTCCTGTTGGCGCCCTGTTGCTGGGCGCCAGTTCCTGCTGGATGATGTTGCTGTTGGCGTCTGCCCCTAGGCGCCAGTTCCTGCTGGATGATGTTGCTGTTGGCGCCCTGCCCCTAGGCGCCAGTTCTTGCTGGTGTTGCTGGTGTTGCTGTTGGTGTTGTTGCTGCTGTTGCAGCGTTGCTGTTGCGGTGTTGCCATTGCTGCGTTGCTGTTGTTGGGCTGCTGTTGCTGTTGTTGGGCTGCTGTTGCTGCTATGTTGCTGATGCTGTGTTGCTGTTGCTGGGCTGCTGTTGCTGTTGTTGGGCTGCTGTTGCTGCTGCGTTGCTGTTGCTGATGTTGTGTTGCTGTTGCTGGGCTGCTATTGCTGCTGTGTTGCCGTGGCTGTGCTGCTGTTGCCGTGTTGCCGTTGTTGCTATTGTTGCTGCTGTTGCGGTTGTTGTTGCTGTTGCTGTTGGTGTTGCTGTCGGTGCTGGCGGTGTTGCTGTTGTTGCCGTTGTTCCCCGTTTGTTGTTGTTGCGTGTTGGCGCCTTAGCGCCCATGGTCGTTGTCATTGGTGTTGTAAATTGGTATTGTCACTGGTGTCGTATAATTGTTGTTGGCATTGGTGTTGTAAAATTGTCGTTGTCCTCGGTGTTGTAAAATTGTTGTTGCCATTGACGTTGTAAATCTATTGGTGTCCTTGGTGTCGGTGGGTGTTGATGTTACGGTCAAATTGTTAGACTGCCCTATAAGTGTTGGCGTTATTGGTGATGATTGGTGTTATTGGTGATGATATAACAGGTGATGTGCCTATTTTATTGGCTAAGGTGATAGGTGATGGGTCTATGACCATTTGTTGATATTGGTGTTGTTGTGTCACTTAGATGACTATTGTTGTTGACTGTCTCTGGTGCATTGTTCATGGCGTCTCATACATTTCATATGCATTATTTTGGTGATGAAGGTTTCGGCCTTGGAGCTATAGGTGATGATGATGATGCTCAAACACTTGGTGATGATATAGGTGATGATGCCCTTATTGGCTATTTTATTGGTGATGATTGGTACCACATGCATATACCCGTTGGTGTGGGTTGCATCTCATTCGTTTACTCATGACATTGGTGATGATTTTTGGTGATTGCAATTTGACGTTGTTGTGAAGATATATGCTTGTTGTGCTGATGTTGACTATTATGATGATAATGACTGTTATGTCCATGCTGCTGTTGACCTGTGGACTGTTGTGACGATAATTGTCTGTTGTGAATTATCTGATATTCTGACCTCTGTATACGGTCTTTCATACGATTCTTTATACCGTTTGATATCTCACCCCTTCTGTTTGAATGTTACCCCTATGTTGGTAATGTGCAGGTGATCTCGAATGAAGACCATAGTTCTCCGTTAGTTCGGTGTCGTCGCTCTGATACGTAGTACTCGGGGGGATGAACGCTTGACTATTTTTATTCATGTTTTCCTTTTGTTGGATTTTTGGCGGTATGAACCTTGCACAGTTGCAATAATTATTGATGATTAAACTTGTTGAATTTTCCGCTGCGTGATTGAATATTACTTGGTGTTGACGTTTTAAAAGTGCTATGTATTTCGAGTTGTTTTTGAGAAATGTGACATCCGTTTTATTGTTAAAAACAAAACTCTGATTTTTACGCTAATAAATTACCGGGTAGAAATGGGTGTTACAATAGTGGTATCAGAGCAATGGTTGGTCCGTCCGGCCAAGTCGTCGAGTCGTTGTGTCGGTTAACGACCAACTGTTGTCTTTTAGTACTAACCATTGTTTACATTGCAGGTTGTTCGAATCAGGTAAACTTTTTTGGATTGTTCGGTCCTAACCGAACTGCTTGTGTGATCTATTGCGTTTTCTGTGCGTAAACTCTATGCCTCTTGTTTTTGGTTTTGTTTCAACCTTCTTGTTGTGTGAACTTGTATGTAGGCAGCCTAAACTTCTATTATTTGGTTTCAAATTGTCCTCTCTAGTTTTGCATAACATGGATATATGTTTTAAGAACTAGTTGTGGAGGTGACGTTAGTTGGTTAGTGGAAGGGTGTTCGCGTCGGTAGTTAAATTTCGAGGACGAAATTCTTTTAAGTGGGGGAGAGTTGTAACGCCCCAAAATTAATTAGTTATTTATTTAATTAATTAAATGGGTTTTATGAGGTAGAAATAATAATATAATTATTTGTTACTATTTATTAGTACATGTGGACATATTATTAGGGTTAGGAGTAGTAATGAGAGGTGTTAAGGAAAAAGGGCCATGAATTAGTCGCATATCCAAGAGAAAAAGCCCATGAAAATTAACTAGGTATAAAAAGGCATTAAATTAGGGTTGTGCTCATTTAGAAGAAATAAACAAAGGCTTAAGGGAAAACCTAAGAGAGGGCGACGGCTAGGAGAGGAGAGAAGAGGAAAACGGCGCACAAGGAGAGAGGAGGAGGGAGAAGCTACGGCCAAGAGAGAGGGAGAGGCTAGGGTTTGTGATCTTCTAAAAGCTAAGGTAAGGGTGAGGTTCATGCTTTATAAGGGTTTGTATGAAGGGTTGTATGTGGGTTAGGGTTTGGTAGTGATCATACATGTATTAGATATATTATGTGTTTGATAAAATGTTTTGAATGCTATATTGGTTGATTTTGTCATGCAATTGATGTTCCCATGCCCTAATACCATGTTTGATGATTGATGTGTTCATAAAAATATATGTGTGCCATGCTGAAATTGGGGCCCTAGGCGCCCTGCCCCTCTATTTTATGTTGCTGATTTTGGTTGCTGGAAAAGGCGCCCTGCTCCTGGGCGGCATGTCTACTTCATGCTGCTGTCTTGGTTGCTGGAAACGGCGCCCTTCCCCTGGGCGCCATGTCTGTGTCATGTTTTGTTGCTGTTGAAGGCGCCCTGCTCCTGGGCGCCGTGCCAGTTTATGTTCCTGTTGAAGGCGCCCTACTCCTGGGCGCCGTGCCTGTTTACTCTTTCTGTTGAAGGTGCCCTGTCTCTGGGCGCCATGCCTGTGCTGGTGTTATGTTGCATGCTGATGATGGCGCCCCATCCCTGGGTGCCATGCCCTATTTTGTTGTTGCTGGTGTTGGCGCCCTGTCCCCAGGCGCCACACCCTAATTCTGTGATGTTGCCTGTTGGCGCCCTGTTGCTGGGCGCCAGTTCCTGTGTGTTGATGTTGCCTGTTGGCGCCCTGTTGCTGGGCGCCAGTTCCTGTGTGTTGTTGTTGCCTGTTGGCACCCTGTTGTTGGGCCTTTGATGCATTATCTAGAGGGGAAAGTATTGAGTTAGTACTTATGTTGTTGTACAATGCTCAAACCAGGTTACTGGTGCAGATGAAAGCTTCTTGGAAATGATTGCTTTCTATAGCAAGGTAAACACAAAACAAAGCAATATTCTATCAGAATAATCGAAACAACAATTGAAACTCGCATGAAGAAAATTCCTCAATGTACTTTAAGAGCTTCCTCAAGAGCTTTGAGTAACATTGCAGCATCTGACGGTTCACTAATAAGGAAACTTAAATGGCCTGCATAATCGGAGACAACAAATTAGGGCTTCAATGCTATTCATCTTATCAGAGACTCTCCTATAGCTAAATGATTTTGAACAAAACAAATAAACAAAAGTAAAGACATTAATATAAACATACCTCTCCTTTCTTTGGTTGACTTTCGTTCAGTGTAACAATTCCATTTTCTAGCAACAGATCTAACAATTTCATTCCTCCTTCAGCCTTCAAGTATAAACGTAAAGCTCCGTTTTTGGAACTATAGTCAAACCTACAAAAATCTCTCCGTCGAGCAATGTTCCGTTTCGGAACAGTAGCTAATCCTAATCTGCTTGCAACAACAATTAAAGCACTCGCTCGAACTAGCTCAAAACCCTCAGCGTTAGAAAACTCTAAACCCTTGACATATCCCGTGGAGAGAAAAAGAGCGAGGAAAGCAGGAACGAGAAGAAGTAAAAGCAAAATAATCACGCACAGAGGAAAGACGCGAGGAGACGACCTCAAATAGAAGAACGACATGATTCCAGATCTGTGAACGAGAATGAGACGACGTCGAATAGATGAACGGCGTGGAGGAGGCTTCGAATAGAAGAACGGCGTGATTCCAGACCTAAGAACGGCGTCGAATAGAAGAACGACGTGAACGGCGTGATTCCAGATCTAGGAACGAGAACGAGACGGCGTCGAAGAGGAATCTTTAGCGAAGATATGCGATGTTCTGAGAGATATGCTATGATGTTCGAAGAGTGAGAGATATGCGATGATGTTCAGAGAGTGAGAGAAGAGATAGAGAAGGTTAAGAGTGAGAGAAGAGATCGTGGGAGATAGAGATATGCGATGGAAAATTAGAAAATAAAATGGACCTTTAGCGTCGGGTGTTTAAACACCCGATACTAAATGTATTTGCGTTAGACATTTAGCATCGGGTATTTAAACACCCGATGCTAAATGTATTAGTGTTATACATATAGCATCGGTTGTTTAAACAACCGATGCTAAACGTCTAACACCAATACATTTAACATCGGTTATTTAAACAACCGATGCTAAAAGTAGGCGCGAAAATTGAAATCTTCCATTTAATTTCAAAATTGCCACCGCTTCTACATTTAGCATCGGATGTTTAAACAACCGATACTAAATGATGCTTTTTAAAATCAATTTTCCACTAGTGTGTATTGTTCTAAACAATTTATATAGTTTTTGATGCAGGGAAACAATGCGCATCTATTATAAAAACTTTTTATGAAATAATTTCTAAGAAATTTTAAAATATTTTTACGCGTTAAAGTAAATAGATAACAAACGTCTTATATTCCCGTTGAACAACTCCTTTTAACCTAAATTTAGAAGCGAAATACTGATTGGTACGATACAAAAGTGAAGAATGAGCTACTTGCAACTTTAAGTTTTGATTCATTTCTTCTACCCCATGTTTTTTATTAACACATAAGTGTTTTCTTACCTTTCTTCAAATTTCTTTCGTACTAACCAGCGCTTCTCAATTTAGAATCAAATTGGTCTCAATTGTGCTAATCTTCACACCAACAATAAATCACAAAATAAAATTTAAAGAATGGGGTCTTGAAAAATTTTAAAAATATTATGACATGTATTAAATTAAAGTAATTGTAACAGTCTCATTGAAACAAATATGAGAATCAAATTATGAACCCAACCCAAATGTAGAATCAAAATGTTCTCACCTGCAGAAAATTTCTCACAAAAAATATATCACAAAACACAAAATTTAAAGGAAAGAGTCCAGAGAAATTAAAAAAATACTATCACGTGTAGCTTAAACGATTGTAGCTATGTTAACTCCCCATCAAAGTAAATATAAGAACAACTCTTAAAAATCTAATTGTAAAATAAAAATTTTCGTACATCAACAAAATTGTGCACAAAAAGTAGAGCATAAAACATAACGTTTACTTTTTAAGAAATTTAAAAAAAATCATATGCCTAACTTGTTGAACCAACTAATTTAATTTAGCCCACCATTTTTTGGTAATTTTGTTTAAGATAGTTTACTTAAAATATCACTTTTTTTGGTCAACTAAAATAAGAATATCACTTTAAAGGTCTTATCTTTGTCACTTTGATTGGATTCAAAAATAATGATTGGCACCAACTACATGACCATTTTAGTTTAGACCAACTACATGACCAAATAAGAATATCACTTTAAAGGTCTTATCCAACACTACCAATATTACTTCGAAACAAAACAAAAAACTAAATTACCAATTATCAAGACATAAAAATAATAATAATAATTGGTTAAAAATAATAATAATAATAATAATAATAATAATAATAATAATAATAATAATAATAAAAAATAATTCTTGAACTGAGATATTAATTTGTAACTTGTCACTAATTTTGATCCACTAACACATATATGCATACACATGTAATCTCCATTAAGTTATGGCACCCTAGAAGTATGATATTCCCCTTTTAAGAGCTGTCAAAATGGGATGGCTCAATCGAGCGGGTCCTAAAAAGCTCGAAAAATACAGGGCTTTAGCCATAAAAATTGAGCCACCTTGAATAGTTAGCCCGACTCTAAAAAATAAAGAGTACAAATTGTAGAGGAAAGGTAGGGCAAAGGCATTAAATAGAGAGACTTGAAGGAAGAGGGATAAAATCGAAGCCTGAAACTTGAAGGTATGAAGCAGAGCTCGGTTTCCTCTCAGTCACACTATTTGTCTTCACAGTCGCACCCTTCAGCCATCGTCCCTCACGCCTCCCCTTCTGTTATGTCTCTGTTACTCTAACGCTTCCCCATATGCAATAATTATATCTCTCTATCTTGCCTTTAATCTCTCTGTCTCGCTTTCAATCTATCTCTCAGGCGCCACATCTTGCTCTTCTCACAACTCTCCGTAAGCCTTCTCCTTCCCTTCTAGTGCGACACTTTTTCCCCTGTGTTCAATGTGTCGTGTTTTTGTTTAGTTTAGGATTTAACATATGTGGTTGAATCATTAGCACTTTTTTTTATAGTAGATGAATCGTCGTTAGCACTTAATTATCACAATATCGGTAAACTAAACGAAACATAATTTAGAAAAGATTTTATTTTATATTTTAAATTTTGTTTTCCATAATATCCATTACCGATGCCATAAATAAATGTCATCTTTTCAAAATCATCTTCTTGAAATCATGAAGGGGTTGATGTATTGGAATTAATTAAACTATTTAGGTTTAAATGTACTTTACCCCCTGTAAATATCCCCATTTTTCATTTACCCCCTGCAAATTTTTATTTTTTGAAAAACACCTTGCAAATATGAAGTGAGTCCAGTTACCTCTTGCTGTTAGTTTTTGTTAACAGCGTTAATTGTATGATGACTTGGATGCCATGTTGGATTGCCACGTGGATATCTTCTAGGGTTTAGGTCTTCTTCTTCATTTAGAAACTGATTCAATCTGATGCTTCTTCTATCTTCGTCCATCTTCTTCTCTCTTCTTCTCTATTCTTCTATCTTCTTCCATCTTCGTTAGTTCACAACAATGGCCACAAGCAACACGTCTTCGAATGCTGTATCAAGGCAAGGGCAAGCTCAACTCCCTGTTTGTGGATGTCGCGAGCCAATGCGTTTATGGATTGCTAACACTTCTGAAAATCCTGGTAGAAGATTCTGGAAGTGTATTAATTGGGGGGTAAGTAATATGGTTCATTATAATTCTTGTTTTCAGTTTATTTTTTCAGTTTTGTGAAAATCCTGAGAACTGAATGAGATCTTCTGTTTTTGTGAATCTGTGTAGAAGCGAATAAGCTGCAAGTTGTTTATTTGGGATGATGAACTAGATCTTCATAAAGTAACCATGGTGACAGTTTCAGAAACAAATGAACCTAAGGCTAACACTACAAGAATAATTGATTTTTCCGGCAGGATCTTCATAATATCGATGCGATTCGTGCTTTTCTTGCATCAGATGATACCTATTATCATGGTGATGAGTCAGACCAGCAGCCACCCCAGTAGCTTTGGATTATTTTATTTTGTTGTATGGATATTTTTTTTTGTATGGATATTTATTTTGTTGTTTTATTTAAATTAATTATTAATTTTCATTCCTAATTTTTATTTTTTAATTAGTAAATTAATTAATTATTAACTTTTATTTTATTATCAATAATTAAAGTGTTTAATAAATAATTAATTAAAGTTTTTAATAAAATAATATTAAATTTTTAAATAAAATGAAAATTAATTTCCGGTGGATTTTTTTTAAAAAAAAAGGTTTTTCCGGCAGATTAAAGGGATTTCCGGCGGATATTTAAAAAAAAAAGGGTTTTTCCGGCGGATAATCCCCCAGTAATGTTTTGCGAATTTTTTTTGGCTTTTTCGGCGGATTATCCACTGGAAATTTTCGTCGGATTTTTCGGCGCCACGAAATCGGCTGGAAATTTTCGGAGGATAATCCGCCGAAAAGCGTTTGCTGCGAGCTGGCTACCGGCGCCAAAAATCCGCCGGAAAGTCCACATTTTCGGTGGATTTTTTTCCTTTTTCGGCGGATTTTGCCTACCGAAAAATCCAATTTTTCTTGTAGTGTAAACAGTTGGAGTCAGCAACAAACATATTTGCTCAATGTAAATGTGGTGAGATTTTCAAGGATTGGGAGTCAAAGAAAGTTTCAAAGCTGAAGCAGAAGTTGTTGGATGAGAGGAAGAAGAATAAGTGGATGCAAGCAATGCTAATTTTACTCTTTTTGTTTGTAGCATTTGAGAAAATTGATTTAGTAAAAAAAAATAGGGATTAGGGTATCAGTATTGTAATCTTAGTATTTGTGTTAGTGTTTGTGTTATTAATAAATGGGTTGCATTAGGAGCAATGTTAGTGACAATCCATTTAATTTCCATGTAAACTCTTTTTTAATTATCAATAAAATTTAAGTTTAACTTTGTTTATCGATCCAAGTTTATGTTTGTCTAGTAATTCTGTTATTGCTTAATCAGTTAATCTGTTAAAGCAAGTTAAATGGGACTTTAATTCATTCAAAGTAATCTCTTACCAAGACAAAATTACTCGATCCAAAGACAAAATTACTTAATCTGTTACCAAGTCAGAATTACTCGTTCAAAGTAGGAACTTTAATTCATTCAAGTCATCATACATTCATATGTTCCAAAAGGTACACACCATACACATTGCTAAAACAAAATATTTTGGACACCGACTTCTCATATTTTGGACACCGACTTTTCTCATCACCTTCTTCATCTGGGTCACTTGAATCCAACTCCTCAGACACATAATCATCATCTAGTTGACCCACCTCCTCAACTGGGGTACTAGAGCTAGCACCATCTCTCTTTTTTGGTGTTCTTTTTGCCCTCATCTTCACTCTATAAGGAGTACCATTTATCACAATTCTTGATCCTCCACAAGGGGATAAAATAGAAGCTGATGGGCCTCTAGGTGGTGTAGGAGCTATAGGTGGTGAGGGGCCTCTGGGTGGTGTAGGAGCTTTAGGTGGTGTATGAGTTTGTTCTTCATCTCCAAACCCATCATCTTTGCCATATGTTCTTTCCTCCTCACTATCATCCATATGAATACCATTAAGTTCATCTTCACTACCACTCTCATTAGCATGTTTAACTACAGAACTTGTTGTTCAAAATGCTCAACGTAGATATGAACATCAACTTTAAACTTAAGTGCATACTGAGCTATTTCTAATGCGTCCTCATCACAAATAAATCTCCTAAACAACACCTCTTCCTCAACTTTCCACCATAGTCTAAAACTAGCAACCCCATACCCCAACTCCTTCACAATACCTATAGCTTCAAAGTAGCTCAATTTATCAACATCCTGCCCTGCCACAGCTACATTACTTCCCCCTTCATACTCAAGTATCAAATTTTTCACAAACTTCCACCCATGGTGGAACACAACCGTAATAGACATCACTGTATAAGCCAACAAAATACATCAGTATTCAAATGGGGCTATAATGGACATTTCATGCTGAATTTTATACCTAAAATAGACATTACCACAACCCCCTAACAAGTGGTCAACAATCAAAAGCAGTAAAGATTCCCTAGACAAATCAATACGACACCCGACACATTCAATATTGACTCCATCAACACATTTGTACATTAAAGACAGAAAGTACAAAACTTAGTGAGGGAATCAGATATTAACCTGTCTTCTGCGAAAAAAAGAAACCCTAGCTTCTACTTTATATCACGAGCTCTGAAACTATTCGTCTTCTTCGACTGTGCTTCATTCTTCTCGCTTAAACAGTAACCCTAGATTTCTTTCTTCTCCACGAAACGAGAGAGAGGACGATATGAGAGCCACGTCGAGAGTGAGAACGAGAGGAAAAACGAGCGTGCGATTTTGAGAATGAGTGAAGAGTAAGAATCAGAGAGTGAGAATGAGTGGGAATCAGAGGTTAGGGAAGAGTGGAAGACATGGAAGACATGGAATCAGAAGGGGCTGAGCTGAGCGAAGAGTAAAGTTATATACACGTGTCATCTAATCATCCATGTGGCAATCCAACATGGCAGCCAAGTCATCATACAATTGCAGGGGGGTAAAGTACATTTAAGCCAACTATTTATTAGCATGTGCGAAATGAAGAGACGAATTCATACTTTGTTGGTATAAATAAGGCAGATTTTTTCCCAAAAAAGCACTTTTTTTGTACAATCCCAAAAAAGCAATGATAAGTAAATTATGACCACACGGTCCGGCTACGGCTTGTAGTACTAAGTCATTTGCTTAGTAATAGTTACTAAATCATTACTAGCCATTGGACTGACAAAATTTCAATGAAATTCAATCTAATGGCTAGTATTTAATAAGGGTATTTGTGTCACATCCCTTTTTTTGTTTTAATTACATTAAATAATTTAATAAATGTGCCTTTTTTTTAGGGATTACTAAAACAAAACAGTTTTTTGCTCCAAAACAGTTTTTTGCTCCTTGATTTTCTCTTCCACTTTCTTCTCTCTCACAATTCCACTATCTTCTTCTTCTTCTTCTTCTTCTTCTTCTTCTTCTTCTTCTTCTTCTTCTTCTTCTTCTTCTTCTTCTTCTTCTTCTTCTTCTTCTTCTTCTTCTTCTTCTTCTTCTTCTTCTTCTTCTTCTTCTTCTTCTTCTTCTTCTTCTTCTTCTTCTTCTTCTTCTTCTTCTTCTTCTTCTTCTTCTTCTTCTTCTTCTTCTTCTTCTTCTTCTTCTTCTTCTTCTTCTTCTTCTTCTTCTTCTTCTTCTTCTTCTTCTTCTTCTTCTTCTTCTTCTTCTTCTTCTTCTTCTTCTTCTTCTTCTTCTTCTTCTTCTTCTTCTTCTTCTTCTTCTTCTTCTTCTTCTTCTTCTTCTTCTTCTTCTTCTTCTTCTTCTTCTTCTTCTTCTTCTTCTTCTTCTTCTTCTTCTTCTTCTTCTTCTTCTTCTTCTTCTTCTTCTTCTTCTTCTTCTTCTTCTTCTTCTTCTTCTTCTTCTTCTTCTTCTTCTTCTTCTTCTTCTTCTTCTTCTTCTTCTTCTTCTTCTTCTTCTTCTTCTTCTTCTTCTTCTTCTTCTTCTTCTTCTTCTTCTTCTTCTTCTTCTTCTTCTTCTTCTTCTTCTTCTTCTTCTTCTTCTTCTTCTTCTTCTTCTTCTTCTTCTTCTTCTTCTTCTTCTTCTTCTTCTTCTTCTTCTTCTTCTTCTTCTTCTTCTTCTTCTTCTTCTTCTTCTTCTTCTTCTTCTTCTTCTTCTTCTTCTTCTTCTTCTTCTTCTTCTTCTTCTAGTGAAAAATAGTGTAGTGCAATAATCATGGATACCGAAAAATAGTGTAGTGCAATAATAACCATAGAAATAGTTAAGATTGATTATTATTGTACTAACCAAACAATTGAAAGGTTTGGTTAGGAGAATAATAACCATAGGAATGGTTTAGAGTGGTTATTATTGTACTAACCAAACTATTGAAATGTTTGGTTAGTGCAATTATACTAGGAAAACACTGTACTTTGGTTAGGTGTCATGGTGATGGTGGTTGTGTATTTGTGTGATGGCGTAGTCGACAGAGATGCATGAAAGCGTTTTAATTTTGTTTGAATGAAATGGGAAAGAGAGATGAAACGATCCTTGAAATGATGATTGACCAAATATTTTAAGGCAAGGTCATCATCTATCCAGTGGCCATCACCACTGATGTAAGTCGCATTGAAACACATTATCATGGATATCGAAAAATAGTGTAGTACAATAATAACCATAGAAATAGTTTAGATTGGTTATTATTGTACTAACCAAACTATTGAAAGGTTTGGTTAGTGGAATAATAACCATAGAAATAGTTTAGAATGGTTATTATTGTACTAACCAAATTATTGAAATATTTGGTTAGTAGAATAATAACCAGGAAAACACTGTACTTTGGTTAGGTGTCGTGGTGACGGTGGTTGCAAATTTGTGTGACGGCGTAGTCGACGGAGATGAAAACGTTTTAATTTTGTTTGAATGAAATGAGAAAGAGAGATGAAACGATGGTGATGAGAGACGTTGTTTCACAAAAATAAGGAAATAATTACAATTAAAACGGTTCCAATATTTTAGGAATAGGCGCATGATTTTTGGGTTAGTCATTAATATAGATTCCTTGATTTTTTTAGACTTTTTTTAATTAAAATAGAATTTACATCTATGACCCTTTAGTAGCTATTACTAAATTAGCAACTTGGTAACATAAGTCAGACTCGCCTTATAATAAATAAGTAGATAAATGATAAAAAAATAAAATTAACACATCAATCAGTAACATTTTGTGCTGCAGCATATAGCATGTGCCTGAATTTTCCAATGCCATAAACACGGCAGAATTTATTGTTGACCATTGTATATTCCAAAGCCTCATTCATGATTAATGAATGTTGAATAAATTCCAAGTTATATGAACCCAAAACAAAATATCAATTTTCAACAACTGCAATAAAATAATGAAACAATATATTTTTCATTGTAAATTTACTGTCAAAAAAAATAGTAAAAAAAGCTTGTTGGAATCATAAGAATACTCAATAAGCTATCAAAACTCTATGTTGCAACAGATACATAACTAAATCAAATTATAAACCGTAAAAGAAAATTTTGTTAGTTTTCCACATCTCATGTTTCGTAGTTGCATGACAATGATTTCAACTTAAAAGAACAATGGCTTCTACAGGACTGCATGTAGCCAAAAACAAAAATCAGCGTGGTAGAAATATATATTGAAGAGCAATTATAGCTATGTCAGTTATTCAATTTTTTTTCTCCCTAGTAGTGGCTTATTCATGATTCTACAAACAATGCAACACGTAAACACAAAATTATATCTTGTTTCTGTACGTAATGAGGAAGACATCAACTGGATTACATTCCATAATACGGCATGTGATTACCGTTTTGCGGTGATGAATAGATAATACGGTCTGTGACTTCCGTTTTGCCGTGACGAAGAGATAATACGGCCTACGATTACCGTTTGCCACGACGAAGAGATAATGTGGTCTATGTGCACATAGTAGATAGCTTGTCTTGCTTGTCATGTTCTTGATATGAGATATGTTGAAAAAGTGTAATCCTATGATTGTTGTACATATCTATGCACAAGATGATATTGTTTTCCATGTTTAATTCTTCTGTTGTATAAAAACCGTGTTTGGTTGGGAATCACTCGAGCTATTTTTGTTTCTCCTTCTTGTCCACTTTGTTTATTATGCTCTCACTGAGTCTTTATGACGCACCCGATTATTCTTTATTTTTTTTCCAGATTTACAGACATCCGAGTAGACTGTCCTTGGGATCTACAGTTCACCCCAAGACTTGTTTCATTTTGGGTAGGCCCCATCTTAAGTGATAACTATTATTTTGATGACTTTGGTCACTACAAGAATAAGCTCTGTTTCCTGCGAAACTTTCCCACCAACTCTTATTCGTCGCAATTTCTGACGGATTTCCGACGAAAAAGTCGTCGCAAATGCTCAGCAGAAGAGGCGCTAAAATTCCCACTCACGTTTGCGACGAAGTTGTTGTCCGTCGCAAATTTCCGACGGATAGTTTCGTCGGAAACGTCAAAAAGTCCGTCGCAAAGTAACAGATCCAAAATTAAATGGAACCTCTTCCCACGAACAGTCTCATTTCACGCATCCACTCTCACTTCTCTCTCAGTCTCTGCCGCTCTCACTCTCGCTCTCTGCCCTCACTCTCACCTTCCCTCAACATCAACCCTCCACCGTCACTCTCTCATCAGTTCACCGCCACAAAACCTTTCCTTCTCTCTAGACCTCCCTCTTTTCTGCAAACCCTAACCTTCGTTCCCCTTTTCGAAATATGTCGCGCCTCCTCTCCTCCGTCATGCCTCCTCCGTCATACCTGTCGTGTTCGACTCTTTTACTCATCTCTTCTCACGTTCACATCCAATAAGCAGCATCACATTCTCTGCTCATTTCTTCTACCGCCCAACAAACAGCGTTCTCTCTTTTGTCCTTTAGGTTTTTCACAAACAGGTAAGCACATCCCATTCTCAGATGAAACTTGCAAATTTATTCTTTGATTTTCTTGCATGTGCTATGAAATCCCTAATCTGTGTTTGTCTAATTTTGAAATCCCTAATCGGTGTTTGTCTAATTTTGCTATGAAATCCCTAATCTGTGTCTGTCTAATTTTGAAATCCCTAATCTGTGCTATGAAATCCCTAATCGGTGTTTGTCTAATTTTGAATCAATATATACAATATTTTATTCAATTTGATCAATAAATAAGTGCTTGTCAAAATTTTGTGTGGAATGAATGTTGTTTAAATGCATACAGGAAGGATTTCAATGGTGGACTCCTTCACTTGCGGGAAGGTGAACTAACATGACCAATTTGGTGAGCTTTTGTAAATTCGATGTCGTGTGAACTGGTTTTGGAAAGAATAAATGCTCTATTGTATTCTTGTTTTCCCCCCTTTTGCAGCTTGATCCACCTATTAAGGAAGCTTTTGATGTTGCCTACAGCAATATTTATGCATTCCATGCTGCTCAGAAGTCACCTGAGAGAAGTGTTGAGAACATGAAAGTATGTCACTGCTGATTCTTGCTCTTTTAGGCTGGTTTTGATAGACAAATCAGGGGATTAATAGTTTAAGGCTGAATTGTCACTTATTTTAAGCTTACTGTTATCCATTATTAAGTAAAAATTTGTTATTCAATTGCTAGAAATCATTGTATTTCTATTGCAGTAGATGTATGTTATTACGTGTTGTTGTGATCAACTGATCATAGGGTTCCTCATTGTTGATTAGTCTTTTGAATTTTCATATGTTTTCATGCATTTGTCAATAATTTAATGTCATCTGATTGCCATACCTCTGTCCTTGTTCGCTATTAGTTACCCAATAATATCTTATTTATGTGAGTCTTGAGTTTTCCGAAAATTCAGGGAGTCCAATGCAAGAGAGTTGCAAGAAGTATTAATTCTGTGGGTCTTTATGTTCCAGGAGGAATTGCTATATTATCTTCAACTGCTTTGATGCTTTCAGTTGTAAGTTGAATAGATATTTCATTAGCACTTATCTTCTTCAATGTTCTAAAATTTTATTGCGTATATTAAATGCTAAATGTTAATTAATTGTTTTGTATACCAGCCTGCAAAAATTGCAGGATGTAGAACTATTGTTCTTGCGAATCCACCAACTCAAGATGGCTCGACATGCAAGGTTATTTGACTTTATTGTATGAAAATTGTAATTATGATGTAGTTTTGTTTCGTCCTTCTGACCAATGTTTTCCTGCAGGAGCCAGGAAGTATTGTATTGTGCAAAGAAGGCTGGGGTGACTCACATTCTCAAAGCTGGAGGAGCACAGGTTTGAAGCATGATAATATAATATAACCCTTATCTGGTTTTGTGATTTGAATCTAATATTCTAATAGTTACCTTTACTTTTATTAATTTGTATCATTGTTTTATAAAATATATAAACAATGATTATTGTGTCATTCTTCTCCATTGTAGGCTATAGCTGCAATGGCTTGGGGAACAGAAACTTGTCCCAAGGTTGAGAAGATTTTTGGCCCCGGAAACCAATACGTCACAGCTGCAAAAATGATACTTCAAGTAAGCACATTTATTTTTACATTAAAATCTATAGATCTGTATCCACTATTGCATTTCATACTTTGGATCTTAATGCTTTTTTCTCTTTTCTATTTCAAAATCTTTTGCAGAACAGTGAAGCCATGGTTTCAATTGACATGCCGGCTGGTCCATCTGAAGTTTTGGTCATTGCAGACAAGCATGCAGTTCCTTCTCATGTAGCTGCCGATTTGCTTTCCCAGGTTTAATGAGTTCTAAAATGCTTTTATTTGCTCTACTAACATTGTTCACCAAGTCATATTCGCAATGAGAATTGTTATCTATACGAAACTCATACTCTAGTGTAAGGCATAGTTGCGTACATCATTCTATAAGATTATCTATCTAGTTTCTTCATTATGATTCCAAATTTCAACACATGATTAAGTTATAATATTTTCGGCAGACATGTGATAAGAGTTATTTCTACTGCTTTTTGTTCTTTGTACAATTTCAGGCTGAGCATGGCCCTGATAGTCAGGTTGTTCCTGTGATTGCTGGAGATGGTGTGGATCTGAATGCAATACAGGAGGAGCTCAGCAAGCAGTGCCAGAGTCTTCCAAGAGGAGAGTTTGCCTCTAAAGCACTGAGCCACAGTTTTATTGTGCATGCACGTGATATGCTTGAGGTTAGTCCTTTTGCCCAAGTTTATGTGGTAACCACTTGAAGCAGGGAGATTAGATAATAAGAATAAGGTAAAGAAAGACAAAATATTTTCTCCGCAGTCATTGAAACACTGTCAGGCATCGATTGTACTTGTGTGCAAAGATGTTTATAGTGCTAGAGAAAATCAAGTAAAAAATATACATAGGAATGATTAACTTTGTTTTGTATGTCTCTCCCTGTGTCTATAAACTAATAAGCACATGTAACAATAACTATTCTTTAACATTTATGCACCATGAATGTAGGGTTTTCTATTGATATCTCAGAATTCCTAACTGTCTTTGGAAGAATCTAAAATTTGGCCTTAAATCACTGCTCTATTTTGTGTTATATTTTTTAATCAATTAATAGTTTATACTTAAGTTTTCCTCTAGCTTGTCAAGTCTGAATCCTTCAACATCTGTATTGAAGTTTCAAAAGTGAAATTTACTTTTGCATTTTCCAGGTTATCACTTTCTCAAACTTATATGCACCTGAGCATATAATTATCAATGTGAAGGATGCAGAGAAGTGGGAAAGTTTTATTGAGAATGCAGGTAAGATCTCCTAAAAACATAAAGCTCACTCAATTTTTATTTTTATTTTTTGAAACTTTCTGGATTTGTTGTAAGGTTTTTTTTGTTGAGATGCACCATTTGTTGATTCTCTTTTATTCAATGCCTTCACTAACCATATGTTGATTCTCTTTTACTTACCATTTGTTGTTTTTTTGAAGCTTATTTTTGGGGATGGGCAAAACAGAATCAAAAGGTGAGCCCCCAGAATTTGGTGCTGCTGCTGAAGATGAGCTGAGCCGGAGAAGTTAGTATATAAGTTAGTATATAAGTTGATGATCATGTTGACTACGTTCACAATAATGAAGAGGAACAAGAAGAGGAGGAGGCTGCATTTGTAACTGAGATAGAGGAATGCTTCTTGAAGCAGTTGAATGATACCAAAGATGAGAATTCATGCTTGAGTTCTTCTTATGGAGATGAGTCAACAACAATTTTGACTGCTGGGGGATCAAATGTTGACACAAGTAGTCCAAGTCCATCAACAGGAAGTATAGGCACCAATGATGTGGAGATGATAGATAAATTCTCAGATTCTTTTTCACTATTGCCATTGTTTGCATCTAGTTAAGATGAACTGAGTTTCTTATAAGCAGTGTTTGAGTTCAGTTGTTTTAGATTTTGTTTCTAACAAGCAAGGTTGCTTGTGTAAATTAATTAGTACATTACACAGTAGGATATGTGGTTTGGTTGTTGTGGATTGTGGGGTGATTATGTTCAGTTTAGTGCTGGACAATTATAACTATGTCAGATGTGGATAGGGATATAGTAGCTACGCATTTCACATAGGTAGATGTTGTACTAGGGAGATTTATTAAGCTTGAAAATGGTGTTTGTTATGTATGCTGTGTGGATGATCAAAATTTGATGGATTCATTCCATGTTGAAATATAGTAGGAATCAGATGGATTGGATCCAGTATATGTTCCTTTGTATATGAAATTTGTATGTATAGATATAACTATTAAATATTATTTTGGATGTATAATTTAATTTTTTTTTTAAATTTCCGACGGATTTGCGAGGGATTTGCGACGAAAAGGTGTCAGTGTTTGCGACGACTTTGCCACGGAAATTTGCGACGGGTTTCCGACGAACTTGCGACGGACTCATTTGCGACGAACATATCCGTCGGAAACGATTTGCGATGAGCGATTTTGCGACGAAAATTTGTCCGTCGGAAAGTCCGTCGGAAACGTTAATTTGCGACGAAAATCAGTGCGTTTCCGACGGATTTTGCCGTCGAAAATCGTCGATTTTCTTGTAGTGGGTACGATGCGGCTATAGGAATAGGGGCTTTTACGTCTAGTTTGGTCTATTGTGAAATAGATACTTTGTAACATCATGTAGCTGCCTTCTTTTGAAACTTAGTGACAAGGTTGTAATTAAATGATGAAGGCTTTGATTGTTAGATTCTGAATATATATGTGCAATTAAAAATTATGCAGGTTATTTTGTTTATGGAAATGTCTGAAAAACAGAGGAAACTCTGCTGAAATTTTTGTAGATATTAACGGTATAAGTGAGTTAGGCTTGCCAAGTTATGACGAGTTGGTCTTAGCTTGTGCGCCGATTGTTGCACCCCGAAAAATCTGGTAGGGATTTCTCGATGTACAACGTGGAAGATAAATGAAGCCGCCATCAATATTTTAGTTTTTAGACGAAAACATTGAAAAAACGTCTTTTTATACAAGGCGGGTGGTCTTTTCGAAATCAGGAGATGTAGGTTCGGGGGTCGGTTAGACACGGGGAAGGTATAAGCACCCCGCATCTCTTTTCTACCGAAAGGGAGCCATTAATTTGATGTGTGGTTTCGACAAAGTTTGATTTGAAACGATGTTCTATTTCTTTTCGTTTTTCTTTTTTATTTGAGAAAGGCGTTTGGAAAGAAGACGGGGAAAAGAAAGATTTTTTTTTGGTATTTTTTGAAAAGGGTGCTTGACGGGACGTGGCCCGCTCCTACGTATCCTCAGATGCAATGAGGAAATCAAAGCTACGTAGTTCTCCTGGGTCGAGAAACTTTGGGAGTGTTGGTGTCTTTTATTGCAGGGGTTCTCGGGTCTGAACTGTACAGTCCACTAACCCTAAAACATAGACATCCCCGCCCGTACAGGCGACGTGCCCCCTACTTATCGAAAAGTGATTTGAGTTACTAAGAAAAAAGATTTGCTGTGAGATTGACAGTTTTTGTTCGAGCAAGTATCTTAGGCTCGCACGAGCTGTACAACTCGCTAATCCTAGGACTCTAACCAATGTCGAACGTACATCCGAATCGGTTCCTCACTCATTTTTGAAAAGGATTGAAGTTGTTAATTACCAGTTTTAATTCTCATAAGTATCCCAAGATGTTTGAGTTGTACAACTCCGATCTTAGGACGCTAGAAACATCGGCCGTACGTCCGACTTGCCTCCTTATGAGTTTTCAAAAGGTTGATTATTGATCTAAAAAGAAATTGATTAATTTGTGAAGACAATTAGCGAAGCATTGGACTTTGGAATATCATTTGAAAAAGGATTGATTAGAGGGGAGAGGAAGAGAATTCGAGGGTGGCTTTGGCCACAAAAGAAAAGAAAGTAGAATCTTCAATCAACTTTCAAGTCAAAACCAAAATGCAATACTTACCAATTTGCAAGCACAGTAATCAATAATGGGAACACAAGCATAAGCATTTCCATTTACAACAATTGTACACAAGAACGACATTGAGTCATCAACAATTAATGGCATGAATATATGAGATCAAAAACAACCAAATAAGTTGCCAAGAAAGGCACTTAAGGAAACATTGCAAAAGCTTGGTTCGGGTTTTAGGCATTAGACACAAGTTAAAAGTATTTGGTAATCCTTGACACTTGTTAACAATGCTCAATGCATAAGTGTCTAGTCATTTTACCAAATTAACATTAAAGCATAGGTAAAAGTTGAATCACTTTCAAGTGATCCTCATCATTTAAAATGGTGCTAGAAAACACATGTTGATTCATCTCACCAATCATCAACCAATTGAACAAATTAATAACCCAAAACATCACATTTACAAGCCCCAAAAATCAGCATTCTCAATTCGACATAAGCATAAACTTAGACACAAGTTAAAAGTATTTGGTAATCCTTGACACTTGTTAACAATGCTCAATGCATAAGTGTCTAGTCACTTTACCAAATTAACATTAAAGCATAGGTAAAAGTTGAATCACTTTCAAGTGATCCTCAACATTTAAAATGGTGCTAGAAAACACATGTTGATTCATCTCACCAATCATCAACCAATTGAACAAATTAATAACCCAAAACATCACATTTACAAGCCCCAAAAATCAGCATTCTCAATTCGACATAAGCATAAACTTGCATTTATTCGTTGAAAACTAACAGCAAGTTGAGTCACTTGTAGTAATCCTCATCACTTAGGGTTGAATCACACCTAGCAATCCCCTCACTTAAATCATAGTGCTCTAAGCACAAGTGAGGATCAAGTTGCTAAATCATCAACATAACAAACATTTGCAAGTAAAAACGGTGAAAATAGACATTTAACAACAAAACCAAATGCTAATAATAAGTATTAAACATCAACAAGCCAAGAGGAACAATAAAATCATGTCAAGACCAAGGGGTGCGAAACATATATAAGGCTTAAAATATCATTTACTTTCACAAAATGCAAGGAACAAGATGAAAATCACAAAAACACAATTTATTCAAGGGTGAGATGCCAACTCTCACCCCAACAACAACAACAACTACATTTTAAAGATGAAGATGCAAAAAATGTGATGAAAAGAAAAAATGGGTTTTAATGCAAAAATGTGAGAGATGATGCAAGAGTTTTAGGGATTTACCTTGGATCCAAGCTAATAGAAGTAGGAAATGAAGAACAAGTGACCAAATCAACTAAAGTCTTCCAGAAATGGTCCAAGAACCCCACGCAAATTCCCAAATACCCAAGTGCTTGATGAGGAGAATATGAAATGGATGGTGAAAGGAAGAAGATCTATGAAGGAGGAGTGGATTTGAGGTGATTTGGTGGTGTTTGGGTGATGGAAACAAAAAAAGGAGGAGAGGAGGGTAAGGAGGGGGCTACGGCCTGATGAGAGAGGGAGGAGAGGAGGAGAATTAGGTTGATTTCAAGTGAGAGAATGAATGAGCAAAAAAAGTTGTGATGTGTGGAAAATGAAAGGGTATTTATAGGGTGGGAGTGAGCTTTGGGGTAAAATGGTAATCAAACCAATTAAATCAATTAATATTCAGCTGAATATTAATAAATAAAATTAATTTGAACTTGGTCACCAAGTTAGAGGGTATTTTAGTCATTGGCTTTGAGAGGTGCACTAGGATTAGACTTTAAATTTGAATGGAGGGTGGAGATTCATCATCACATGGATTGAGGGTGTTGAGGAAACACAACAAATGAGGGTGAAAGGAGGGCTGAAATTCGCAGCCATGAGGAGGGAAGGAGAGGGAAAAAATGCAAGTTGTCATTGTACTTTTTGTTCCCCACTACCTTGGTAATTATCCTTTCCTTTCCTTGATTATTCTTTTTTTATTCCTTTTGATTATCCCATGAAGATTTTTTTTTCTATTTTGGGCTCATCCTAGGATTCAATCATTGGGCCCAAAATTCCATGACAACACCATTCCCAAAATTGATTTTGGGCCCCATTCTAGCGAAAATGACCATTTTGCCCTTTTGTTCGAAAATGAGTTTTATGCTAGGAGACTTAATATTTATGCGCACAAAAAAAATCACAACTAAGCACAAATCTTCCTCAAATAATCCTTTGGTGATGGTTCGGTGATTTGGGACGAAAAAACCGCTTCTAGCGTGAAATGACCAAAATGCCCTTTCACCCTAAAAACCCTAGTTTTTGCCCAAAGCACATTTTCACTTTAAAAATGACTTTTCCCCCTAGGAATGACCTCTAAGACCTTGGGATGCATGTTAAGTGGCTTGTTCTGAGAAAACATCCCTTATTTGCGAAATGACTAAAACACCCTTTTGCACTGAAAAACCCTAAATTGTCCAAAAGTACATTCCAACTCCAAAAATGATTTTAGGAACTTTGAAATGACTTCTATAACCCTAAATGCAATGCATGATGCTCTTTTCTCTTATTTATTTATTTTTTTGGGGAAAATTAGGGTTTTGACCTAAGCCGGACAAAATTGGGGTATGACACCGATCACGGCCTAAGTGTGGGTTGTGACAGATATGATGAAAGATATCACTAAAAGGGCACCCCACATTTTGTGCTCTCTTAGTTTAGAAGATGGTGATGAAAAAGTACAACCACTAGTGGAAAAAAGACATTTCATATCGGTTAAAATTGACATTTCATATCAGTTCCTGAACCGATGCAGAAAAAGGAGATATAAAAAATAGGGACATTTCATATCGGTTTCTAAACCGATATGAAAAATGGTTTTCATATCAGTTACTCATAGACTCGTTATAAAAAGTCAATTTTTATCAAGTATAAGCGTATTTTTGACATCGGTTTTTTATTGGAACCTATATAAAAAGTACTTTTGGCATCGGTTATCCAGAGGAACTGATATTAAATATTGACTTTTAACATCAGGTGATTTTAGAACCGATGTTAAAACTAGATATTTTTTTAAAAAAAAAAGTGGTTTTTGATCAGCATAATGGGATAGGTATATACTGTATAATCTCAAATACATATTATCAAATCTAATTAGCACAACCTCAATTGTTTTCCATAACTATCCAAAGTCCTCAGCACAAACTCAAATACATATTATCAAATCTAATTGCACAATTTGACGTACATAGTCATAACATATTATAAACATGTGCTTCAGTCCACGAACACGCTGAGCATTACGAGCCGCAATGGCCACATTCCAAAAACACAGAAGCCCATAGGTCGTTGAGGAACACATCTAAATAGTAGCCAATACACGTCTAATTCCTTCCAGCTACTGTTACCAAGTATAGATTTCAAAACTATTGGAGACACAAAACACTTAATAGAAAGAAATTACTTACCATAGTATCATTGGAAAATTACACAGATTACAAAACTCGGAGTAGTAAAATTTATACCACAGTATCACTATAAAACTGTATTTACATTATATCACAAAACTTAGAGCATTATACAAATTACATAATTTCATGGTAAAGTTACAAAGACTTTCGGTGTGCCAATCCATTGGAAACTCAAGAAAAACTTTTATATCACATGAGAAAAAAAATTGATCAATTCAATAATCAGAGCAGTAACATACGCATTTAATGGATATATTTGTATCATTTATATCAAAGCAAAAACATTTATATCAATTCAGTAACGAGAGCAGTAACATACCCATTCAATAAACAGATTTAAAAACCAAAGCAGAAACATTAAGCATTCAGAATCCCAAATTGTACCTGAGGAAAATTACACACCCTTGTTGAATATGAGAAGACCAAAAGCGAGCACCACACCCAACCACAAATCGTATCTGGGTTAAATTCCACGGATTAGGGTTCCAGAGAGGGTTCAAATAACAACCAGAATGTTCAAATCGTAGTCAGAGGGTTCAAATCATACCTGAGTTAAAATCGTTTCAAAGGGTTATGGTTCAAATCGCAACCCGAGAGCCAGAGAGAAGCAGAATCACACTTCTGATGAAGAGAAGCAGAATCGCAACCAGAGAGAAGTAAAATCGCTGATGAAGAGAAGCAGAATCGCTAATGAAAAGAAGCTGAATCGCCGATGAAGAAGCAAAATCGGACCACGTTAAAACGTTAGGGTTCAAACATTAGGAAACAAATAGTTAGGGTTTTGCGTTTTGGTGGGGACGGTGAGTGGTTGGTGGTGACCGGTGAGCGACAGTGAGGGTTTTGTGAGTGTTATACGTGGTGATGGAGCACGAGAGTGTGAGAGGCTTTCTGCAGCGAGTTTGATGATGATGGTTCACGAAAGGAAAGGAAAGGAAAGGAAAGGAAAGGAAAGGAAAGGAAAGGAAAGGAAAGGAAAGGAAAGGAAAGGAAAGGGTTTATCTCTTGTTTCCAGCGAGTTCCAGCGAAATGGAGGGGAAGGGAAAGGGAAGCGAGTTCCAGCGCTCTTGTTTCTGGAGCGGGAGGGAAGGGAGCACACGCGAATAATTTTGGCTCCGTGCCTAACAAATTTGCGTTTTCTATAACGGGTCTAGCATGGACCCGATATGAAATATGTAAATTTTAGCGTTTTCTTTAACGGGTATAGCATATTGAGATATGCCTTGTAATTCTATTGCTTGTAATTATAGTAGGTGTAGTTAGAAACCTAGTCGAAATGGGCCAGTCGAATGGGCCAGTCGAAATCATGGGCCTGGGCCTGTTTCATTGTATATAAATATAGACGTCAGTAGCATGTAATTACAAACCTACTTTTATGAAATTCAGTGCAGCTTTTACCTAATATTATATTGCCCTATTCATTCCTCTTGTCCCTCTAGCGCCGCCACTTCCTTTCTTGTCCCTTTCACGTGTTTATCCCCAACAAACTGGTATCAAGAGCTTGTTAGATCCTCACAAAATCTATCAAGATTCATGGCAGCGCGAGACAACTCTGGTGGAGGTATTCCGGGGAACCTCCCAATCTTTGACGGAAAGGATTATGAACGTTGGTGTGCGCAAATGAAGGTGCTGTTTCGATATCAAGATGTACTTGATGTCGTGAATGATGGTGTTCCACCCTTGGCAGCAAACGCCACTGAAGCGGTGAGGAACAACCACCATTCGCTGAGGAAGAAAGATGGAAAATGGCTGTTTTTGATTCACCAATGCGTTGATTCCAACATCCTGAACCTGATCATCGACTGTCATTCAGCAAAGGCAGCTTGGGACATCCTAAAGAACTCGTATGGAGGAGCAGATAGGCTGAAGAAGATACGTCTACAGTCGCTCAGGAAGCAGTACGAGGGCTTGAAGATGACAGATGGAGAATCGATTGGAGATTTCATTACGAGGTTAGTAGCATTAACTAATCAAATGAAAGGTAATGGTGAAACTGTGTGTTATACCCTAATTTTGTCCGACTAATTGAAAATCAAATAAAAATGTATTTTTGTGAATATCTGATTCTAATTAATATTTCTCTATTTGCAAAAATATATCGTTTGTCATACGAGGGTGAGCTAATTGTGCGTGTTATTCAAAAGTCGTTAGCAATTTAGCCTTGTTGTTTTTTGATTCATTTATTATTATTATTATCGGTTGAATAGTAGTTGTCAATAAAAAGAAAAGATAGTCAAATAGTTAAGCTTGTTTAAATCTGTTTTTTTTTATTTTTTCAAAATAATACAAAATTACATTTTTGTTTGTTACACATAAAAAAAAATATAAAGGAAAGTCAAACAAAAAATATGTAGCCAGCCTGCGCCTTGCTGCTGTTGCAGCAACAGTTTGAGCTTTGAGCTCAAACCCCCTTCTTCTTGTCTCTTTGTTTGATCTTCATTTCAGGCAAAAAATACCATAACTTGGCAGCAACTCTGCTCCTCTCACGCTGCTGTCTCTGTCTTGGTCTCCTGGGAGTTTTGATTTTGTGCTCCACATACCACACCTACACCACAATAAGAGCACTATAAATACACATGAAGCAGCAACAGTGAGGGGGGACACACAAAAAAACACACAGCAACTGAGTCATTCACCACCAAAAGAATTGGAATTCAACATCAGAATTCTAGTTCACTCGAGTAAACACACTTGCGAAAACAAATCTTTGCCCACTACCAGAAAGAGTAAAAGACAAGGAGACGCAGTAGATACAATACCCTCTTTTCAGAAACTTGAGACAAAGGTCTGTTTTCTTTTATCATGAATATCCAAAATATAGAGTTGTATGCTTAGGTTGTTTGTTTCCTCTATTTAAAATTGCTGTTTTATGTATACAGTTTGCTTTGTCACATAACAATCACTAAAAATGAAAAAATCTTTAAGTTCATTGCCTGTTCCTTACACAAACAAAATGGGGTCATAGGAAAACAAGTGACTTTTTCTAACCCCACAAGAAACACAGAAACAGATTTAGGGTTTCAAAATAGAAATAAAACAGGAAGCAAAAACCAGAGACAACAATAGAGAGGGGCCAGGTTTTGTTTTAAAAAAAAAAATAATAAATAAATATATGTATATACGACAGCCAGTTCGAAGTAGGGTAGGGAGGAAGAAGAGAAAAACAAAAAAAGCAAAGTAAAACTCACTCTGTAAGCTCCGGCCACCATAGACGATGGCCGTTGGCCGTGCACCTCCGTCATCGCCGCCGCAACCCAGAATCACCCCAACCGCCCACCAGCCAACCACCGTAGCCTCACCACCATCACTGCCAAATCCTTCACGGCCGACCCCCCCTCACCACCAAACCGAACCCTCTCGGCCACCCTTAACCACCGTTAGGCACATCACCGCCGTACAACCACCGCACCACAGCAACCATCCCCACAATCGACCCATCTCCCAACCGAAACACCCCCTACGACCGATCCATCTCCCAGCCGCACCAAAACCCCACCTCGAAACCCTCTCAGCCACCCAACCGCCGTACGCACCACCCACAGCGCTATAATCACCACCGCGTCGAACCGAACACGTCGATCGCAGCCATCGCCGCCACCACGACCGTTCCCCTCCCCCTATTTTCGTCGTTGGTGGCGGTGAAGAGATAGAGAGCGAGAGGAGGGCTAGTGGAGA
Source organism: Astragalus membranaceus (assembly GCA_039519185.1). Lineage (NCBI taxonomy): Eukaryota > Viridiplantae > Streptophyta > Magnoliopsida > Fabales > Fabaceae > Astragalus > Astragalus membranaceus. Next base: position 175,701,758 of record CM076848.1, on the reverse strand, counting down.
GAGGAGAGGCGATTAGGGTAGGGTGAGAGAGGGAGGCGGAGGACGGCGAAGCAGGGGATGAGAGAAAGGGGGAAGGGACGGTGGAAGGAGAGAGAGAGAGAAGAAATTTTTAGGGTTGGCTATTTGGGGTGGGGGGGGGGGGGCGCCGCGTGAGGGAAAGAGGAAACTAGGGTTTCTACTTTTGGTTCTGGTTTTTATAGTATAAACTCGAGGACAGTTTCGTCATTTCACGTTTATTTTTTTCAGATTTCTAACCACACCCCTCCGTTTACTGCGTAAATGCCCCCTGAAGCCCGTGTTTTTTTTGGAACGCAGCCCAGCTTACAAAAACGAGCTGGGCTTACTACCTACACCCTTTTTCTAATAATACAGCCCTCCTTTTATTCACACCCTTATTTTACTGTTGCACCCCCCTGTTCCCTTTTTTTAAATTTTGTTTCTTTCCCCTAAGTAAACCTTTTTTTCTCACCAACCTTTTTTCCAAATAACGAATAAATGTTTTCCTAAACATAAAATTAGTTTGTTATTAATGGTCACTCTGAGCTTAGCTTGTTTGACCGTTGATAACAGCTTTGGTTTTCAAACGAGCTATGAGCAATGACCACTCTGAGTTTTACTTGTTTGGTCGTCTCGAGTATCTCTCCCGATTTCAAAAATAAATAAAAACATCAAACACACAAACATTTTCTACCCCAAGAACTACGTAGCTTTGATTTCTCCATCACACCTGGAGATACGTAGGAGCAGGGGCCCACTCCTGTCAAGCGCAAAAAAAAACTAAAATTTTTATTAAGTCTTCCTGTTCAATTTTGCAAATAATAAAAAGGTAAATTAAAGTATTTTCTTTAAATTAACTTTCTCTCTACACATTAAATTAAATGGTAACCTTTCTCTTGAAAGGATGCTGTGGGGTGCTAATACCTTCCCCGCGCATAATCGACCCCCGAACCCAAAAACAAAGGTTTTTTTCAATGTTTTCCTATTTAATAAATATTGATGGCGGCTTCATTGCGAAAATGACGAAGAATCCCCTCCTTCGGATTTTTCGGTCGCTACAGCTGGCGACTTCACTGGGGACATTTTTAAGAGGGTCAAGCCTAATTTAATTAAACGTGTAGATTATTGTTAATTTAATACTTTATACCTTTGCGTTCATATTTGCCAGTCCTTTTTTATTTTTATTTTTTTTATTTGTTTATTTATTCATGGCTTTATTGAACCTTAGGGTAGAAGACTTTTGCACTATTACCTGTATTTCTTTTGCAGCTTGTGTGGTCTAGGTATTATGCCCGTGTCACACACGTCACCTACACATGTTTATTCACACCCTTTTGAGTGGGGCCTTATACCCAGGTCTGAAAATTAACCTAGGACGAGTGGAGATTATTAGTGACAGTTGTAATACCCTAATTTTGTCCTATCCAAAAATAAGAAATTTTATTTATTTTTAAAAAAAATAATAATTATTTTATTTTCATGCCATGTTTTATTTTATTTTAGTTTGCTACAAGTTTTAATCTTTGAAAAATAATAATTAGAAGTAAAGAAACAAAAATAAGCAAAGGAGGAAATAGGGGGGTTTGTTAAAAAAGAATAGAGGTGCAATCAGGATTGGGCCATCTAAAACTCAACCCAACACAAAAAAGGCTAGCCCATTTCGCATAACCCAACTCCACCAAAACCTAACCCATATCCAACCCATAACCCACAACCCAACTCACCAAAACCCTAAAATCCCTCCTCTTCTAACCCTAATTCGCATACCTCTCCCCTTAACCCTAAAATGTGGCCACATTCACTCTCCCCTTAACCCAAAAATCATCCACATTCATCCCCTCTCTCCTCCCTAAAATTCGGCCACCTTTCCCTTATTCCCTCCTTGGAACTTGCAACTTCACTCTTCCCACACACTTCCCACTTCCCCACATTCCTCTCCCCCATACACGCCACCCTCCTCTCTCTCCTCCTATCTCACGCTCCCAACGGCTCTCTCCCTCACATCACTCTCATCTTTTCACTTCACACACTCAACCCTCTCTCTCCTCCTCTCTCATACGCCCCCTTCATCTCCTCTCTCTCACACAACCTCCAAACATCATCCATATCCTTCCCATCAAACCCTAGCCATCAATCCTCCTCTCTTCTCTAGCCGTCCACTCCTCTTTCTCTTCTCCATCTCCACACGTTTTTCCTTTCACATCCTCTCATGAAATCACCATTTTTGGTGCTTCTTTCTCTCCTCTCCCACGAAATCGCCATTTTTGGCATCACCACACAAGGAGGCCGTTGGTCACTCAAAAGCTCACGGGTTCATCCAAGGAAACATGCTTTCCACTTCGTTTTCTCCAAGGCTCACACGCAAACGGATCTATACACAAGGTTTAGTGAAAAAAACGAAAGACAAAGCACACCACTACGATTTCGGTTTTGTTAGTATAAATATGGGCCAAATCCTTGAAGAAAGGGAGAGGTTTTCGGTTGGTGTTTAAGAGCAAGAGGGAGGAAGATCCGAACGTGGGTGGAGATCTTGGAGCAAGAAGCGAAATCAGTTTTTTTTTTCTTTCTTGAAATACTTGAGTGAAAGAGAAAGAGAGAGTTCTTCATTTTTTTTCCTTTTTGTTTCTCTTACTAAAACTATCATCAAAATTAATTTTATTCTTTTATGTGAGATCCAAGAGGAAGGATTATTTACTCAAGCTTTGTGGTAATTCCTCTACCTTAGTCTTCTTTTTCGTTTTCATGACCTATTGTACTATTTACATCTTTTATTTCATACTCCTTGCAAGTTATGTTTGCTGTATGTTGAAATTTGTGGATTTGTTGATGATCTTCTATGTTATTTTGATAGACCAAGTCTCATAATGTCATAATTTGTTGACCACGATTTTGTTGTTTATTTGGGAGTGCCATAATTTGTGGAAATGTATTAATGCATTGTAACAACAAATATGATGATTGTCATTAGCATCATAAACCCAATATTTTCTATAAAAATGATTAAGGCAATTTTTCATTATCAAAAATTATTTCAACCAAAAAAACGATGACAAAAGAACTCTAAAAACAAAAAAACATTTCCTAGTAATTAATAAAGGGTAGTTGAGATAAACTGATTTTTATGTTTTATTCTTTTATTTATTTATTTATTTATTTATTTTTTTCAACCAAAAATTATCTCAACCAAAAAATAATAACAAAAGAATCCCAAAAGAAAAAAAAACAGAAAAGCATTTCCTTAGTAAAAAAGAGTGGTAAATAAAACATTTTTTAAAACAAGTAAACTGCTATTTACACCCCCCAGGCTCAAGCATAAGGCCCTTTTTGTCACTTAAGCCCAGTTTCGCTAACTGGGCCCTCCTATGCGAACTGGGCTTCCTTTTTCCCCACACCCCCCAATTTTGATAACTTAACCCCTTTTAAAGAGCCCAGCATTTACACAGCCCGTTGGAACAATTCCCTGATTTCTGCACCCCCCTTTTTTAAAAATACAACCCTCCTCGCTGTTTACACCCCATTTTTGATAATACAGCCTCCTATAACTTGCACCCCCATTTTACTATTGCACCTCCCTTTTTCCTTTTTTTCCTTAAATTTTGTTCATTTCCTTTAAGTAAATTTATGCATCTATTTATTTTTTTCTTCTTTCTCTTCACAAACCCTTTTTTCCCAATGATGGATAAATGTCTCACAAACCAAAAATCAATTCGATTGCGAAAGCCCTTTTTGATCATCAAAAGCAAAACCGATTATCGTTAATGATCACTCGCGCCGTTGCCGTCTGGTTGTTAATGATAATTTCATTTTCAAAAGAGTTAGTAGCGTGGCCACTCTAAACCGTTGTTGTTTGGTCGTCGCGAACACTCGAATCAAAAGCAAAACCGATTATCGTTAATGATCACTCGCGTCGTTGCCGTTTGGTTGTTAATGATAATTTCATTTTCAAAAGAGTTAGTAGTGCGACCACTCTAAACCGTTGTTGTTTGGTCATCGCGAACACTCGAATCAAAAAAAAAAACAAAACCTTTTTAAAAAAAAAACCAGAACTACGTAGCTTTGAATTCTCCATCGCACCGGGAGATACGTAGGAGCGGATATCCTCCGTCAAGCACAATAAACTAAAAACATTTTTTTTTCTTCTTCTTCCTTAAAAAAAAACAAACACTTTCGCCAAAAATAAAAATTTTCATTAAGTCTTTTCATTCTCTTTTCGAAAAAAGGGGCAAATCTAAGTATTTTCCAAATCATCACTTAAAACCACACATTTAATTAAAGGTTCCCTTTCGGTAGAAAGGAGGCGTGGGGTGCTAAAACCTTCCCTATGCCTAACCGACCCCCGAACCCAAATCTTCCGGTTTTCCAAAAGGCCATCCGCTTTTCAAAAGGTTTTTCTTCAATATTTTCCTGATAAAAAAAATATTGGTGGCGACTTCATTTTCAAAAAGTTGTAAACGAAGAAAGATTCCCTCGGGGACTTTTTCGGGCGCAACAACAGTCATTCTGGATTTTATCTGTCTGACTCTCATGAAAGTCTCAACCAGAGTATGCTCTTTCATGGTATCCCACACCAGGTAGCTCGCTATCGTTGTGGATCATATCATGGAGGGGATTTTAGCTCTGGAAACCTTTGTGAGGAAGGGAATAGAGCCACCTGAGAGATTGATCACGTAAGCGACCCTAGACCGTGACCTATATATAAGACATAACCTGTTTAAGACACAAGGGCATTTCACCTACCCGCTGCATCATTACAGATTTTTTTTAAATTGTTTTTTTTTCTTTTCCCAAAAAAAATCAAATCATCTAAAACCGTTTTATTATTACTATTATTCTTCTTTTTTTTCCTTTTAAATATATAGGACGTGACACATAGTTTATACTTTCTCAAAGTTGAACCACCAAAATTTCCCTTTTTTATTTTTTTTACACGCGTGACATCATTCTTTCATCCATCATATAGCATCATTATTTCACAAAAATGTAAAAAATTTCCTCACATGCATGTTATTCATCTTATTTAGGTTTGCCGAGAATTGTAAGAGGCTCAAAAATTGTGTCATAAGCAAGGCAGCATGGGATCAAACGGTGAAGCAGTTCAAACCCTGAACTACCCTACAGTGAAACAGCCCAATCTGACTAGCTTAAGAGAATGTGCGGGTTGGTTGCCGCCAATTGAGCGCAGGTCTTTCGATAGAACTTATGGGAAGATTATTATGTTATTACGGGTGGAAGTGCAAACAAATGCCATTGTTGCCCTGAGCCAATTCTACGACTCTTCCTTGAGATGCTTCACTTTCAAAAATTTCCAGATGGCACCTACCCTGGAAGAATATACGCAGATCCTTGGTTTTCCTCAACGGGACACTAGGCCCTACCAGTACCAAGGGCATTACTACACAGATGAGAAACTTGCCTCAATGTTACAAATCAGCAAGGAAAGTTTGAAGCTCCAAAAGAAAAACCGAAATTGCATTGTAGGGTTCCCGCAAGAGTACTTGGAAAGTCAAATGAAGTCCTTCGCCGATGCTAGAAATTGGGGTCCTTTCAAGCAAGTGTTAGCTTTGACCATCTTTGGGATTGTGCTATTCCCACGCCTTGAAGGATATGTGGACACAACCGCTATTGGTGTATTCCTATCCTTCAAAGATGAAGAAAACCCAACCAACCCAATTCCAGCCATTCTTGCAGACACTTACTGTACCTTCACTCATTATAGTGAGCTAAAGGGAAAGAGGATATCCTGCTGCCTACAAGCCTTGTATGTTTGGCTTCTCACCCATGCCTTCGTCAACAAAGTTAAGGTAGAAGGCCCAATTGAAGACGCTAGAGGATGTGATGTGGAGTCAATGAGTACCGGTGAATGGTTGCAAGTGCTAAGGGGCCTTCATGAATACAAGGTTCGTTGGCACCCATCGTGGTGGAAAGACCGGCCTACGGTAATTTTTCAGTGTGGAAGTTTTCAAAATGTCCCACTCATGGGGACAAGAGGATGCATAAATTACAACCCTTCTCTGACTCTAAGACAGCTAGGGTACCCCATGCGAAATCCGCCCACCGAAGACATGTTAATCCCTTTTTACCTCCATGAGGGAAGCCCAAAAGAGGTTGACATGCTCCGGAAGATTTCTCAAGCGTGGGACATGGTTGTCCGCAAAGGACAAGAGCTTACTAAGAGGGGCGGCGATAAGGAACCCACCTTTCGTCAGTGGCTCCAAAAAAGGATCCAAGACACCCGATTGCCTTACCGAAGCGCACTACGGGTTGAGGAAGAAATAGCTGAACCTACCCTTCCCACTGTCGAAGAGTTAGATAAGCTCAAAATGGCCTTGTCAAAAGCTGAAGAAGAAAAGAAGGGCTTACAGGCAGAATTAGAGAAAGTGCTTCTAAGAAACCAGAAATTGGAGGAGGAAAATACAACTAAGTCATCGGCCATTGAGGATAGCCGCAAGCAACATAAGATTGAAGAAAAGAATAAACTAGAGGTCCAAAAATACCTGAGGGGGGCAAAGGAAGAACTAAAGCGATGCAACCTGAAGATGAACCAAGCCATTGATGATGCGCATAAATGGAAAGAGTTATGGGAGGAGTCAATGATTGCAGAAAAAACCGCACAAAGCTTGTTGGTGAAATCAAAGAGAGAATCTCGGATATTGATAGCTGAGTTTGAAGATCAAGTGAAAAGTATCCGGCGGGATAAAGAGACCATTGAAGAAATACTCCGGGAATACCAACAAGCCTTGAGAAGGGAGCATGAGAAATCTGATGAGCTGAAAGACCACATCAGATATCAAGAGGAAGTTTACCACCAGTTGAAGATTGAAAGCATCCACTGGGAGAGCCGCTTTGTAGAATTAGTCAGCAGGATAGAAAACCATGAAGTCTTCATAGAGTTGAAAAATGAAAGCTTATATTGGAGAGATAGATTCTCAAAATTGGCATGGCTGGCCGATCAAGCTATCATGGGTATCCCAAAGCGTCTAAAAGAGGCTGACGCGGCAATGCACCCGTTCAACACCCCGGTCCAAGTTTCCGAATTCATGGAATTTTGCAAAATCCTGATTGCCGAACTTAGGGAGAAGGCTGGTAGCACCACTAGTAGGAAAAGAGAGAGGAGTGGAAAAATGAAAGCTATATGTATTTGAGCGAAAAAGCATTGTAATGTTTCTTTCGAATTTTTATTTCAAGAATGTTGTACTCCCCTTCATCAATGAAGTTTGTTTGTTCCACCCATTGATCCTCCTTTTGGAAACGCTTGAAACGTTAGTTTATGTACTTACGACAAATCAAGACGCGCTTACAATTCTCGGCCTAAAATAATAAAACTCATGCACACATGCATCACTCATTTTTCATCCATTCACATACTCATATCATGTATCCCGTCAACAGAGAATAAAAGACAAGCTGGTACGTCAACATCGCTATTGGACTCGTTCTCAGGCCAGAAACATGGAAGCAAATCAGGACAATCCGCCTCAAGATAACCTGGATCAAGGAGATCCACATCAGGACGACTTAGGTCAGGGTAACCAGAACCTAGGCAATCAAGAGCTTAGGGCAGAAATAGATGTGATGAAGCAACAAATGGCTGAGATCTTAAGGGTCCTACAAGCTTTGAAGAATGGGAATACATATGAAGATGTCTCCGCTGGGAACACTGAAAATCAAGCTACCAACCCTCCTATTCCCAATGGACCCGGAATCCCCCATACAGTGTACCCTACTGGGGCTAACGAACAGGGTTACCAATGGCCTACTTATGGACTTCCGCAAGGTTACACACCTCCGACAGTCGCTGCCAATCCGGAAGATGGTCCCTCGGGAGTTGTGGGACAAAGACATCCCGCATCGATAGGTCACAACAGTAATCCGGGGGCACCGCAGATTCACAACCCGAGCCCTGTTGTCGCGCCACAAAGATTTCCACTCGGCTACACTCCACCGCTGGTGTTCGATGCTCAAGCTCAAGGGTCTAGCCTCAGGAACCCCACTCATTCACATACCCCAAATGTGAACCCAGCCATAGTTCCGATGATTCATCCTTACTATGGTATGAGTGGACTCCCTCACAACTACTCTATGGAGAACCCTCAAGCCCAAGACAAACTGCAAATGCTGGAAGAAAGGTTGAGAGCAGTTGAAGGATTCAGTATTGGTGCAAGAAATGCACAAGATTTATGTCTCGTTCCAAACGTGGTCATTCCCCCTAAGTTTAAGGTGCCAGATTTTGATAAATACAGAGGAGCAACATGTCCGGCAAGCCACCTAACTATGTACTGCAGGAAGATGGCTGCATTCGCAAATGACGATAAGCTGCTTATCCACTACTTCCAAGACAGCTTAGCTGGGGCAGCTTCAAATTGGTATATGCAGTTGACACCCACTCATATTCGGTGTTGGAAGGATCTCGCTGATGCTTTCCTTAAGCAGTATAAGTACAACACTGATATGGCTCCTGATAGGACTCAGCTACAAAACATGACTAAAAGAGATAATGAGTCCCTCAAGGAATATGCTCAGCGTTGGAGAGGACTAGCAGCACAGGTAGCACCGCCTTTGTTTGAAAGGGAAATGGTATCTATGTTCATGGAAACCCTTCCTTCACCCTTCTATGAAAAATTGATTGGGAGTGTATCGTCAAGTTTCTCGGATATGGTCGTTATTGGAGAAAGGCTAGAGAACGGAATGAGGAATGGGAAAATCGCTTATACTTCCCCCGGAAACACTAACCAGAGAAAGCCCTTCTCCGGATTTCCTAAAAAGAAAGAAGGAGAAGCCAACGCCATCACAGGAACCGGAAAAACTTCCTACTCCAATCCCTCTCACACCAATCCGTTCTCAGCACAAACACTATCTACCCCACCTACCCAAAATAACCAAGGTCATAAACCACAAAACTACTCAGTCGGAAAGTTCGTCCAGTTTGATCCAATCCCAATGTCATACTCCGGCCTATTTCGCCACCTGCTCAGCCATAATTTAATCACCACCCGCCCAATGAGACAGATCCAGCCCCCTTTCCCTAGAGGCTTCGACCCAAACACCACATGCGAATTTCATTCAGGAACGGTCGGCCATTCCATAGAAAACTGCAAGGCATTGAAGTATGTCGTCCAAGATCTAATCGCCTCGGGCTGGTTGAACTTCAAGGAAAAAAACGGTCCTAATGTGGCTACCAACCCATTACCAGGACATGGGACGCCCTCAACTAATGCAATTGAGGATTCTGCAGAACCGTCCCTAATCAGGAGGGTAGAATGCATCCAGACACCCCTGGAAGTGATTCATGCTAATCTGTGTTCCTTTGGGATTATTGAGAGAGAATGCACTGGAAAGAATCCATGCAATGACCATCACTGCATTGGAAATTGTGAGGCGTTTAAACAAGTGCTTCAGGACCTGTTGGACCGACATGTAATACAAGTGGGCTTTCAAAAGAGGGAGGACCAGGTGTCAACTATCCTATCGAGCAATGGCCAGAACAAGGATACTCGGAAGCCGCTAGAGATCCGCCATACTAAGGACTCGAAGTCGTCCCTGGGTATGCCTAAACCAATCACTATCCAAGTGCCAGCTCCCCTCCCCTACAATGACACCAAAGCAGTCCCATGGAACTACAACGCGAAAGTCCAAGTGAAAGGTCCTCAGAACAATCCTGATGTCACCAATATCTCGGGAAGCAGCGGAATGACTCGGAGTGGGCGCGTCTATGCCCCTGAAAGACCCGGAGGAAGAGAATCAAATGAAAGAGGAAAGATTGATAAAGGAAAAAACGTAGAGGGAGAGTCGTCTGACAAAAGTAGGGGCAAGAAGGCACTATCTGAGCAAGAAGCCAGTGAGTTCCTAAAGATTATGAGGCAGAGTGAGTACAAGGTAGTGGATCAGCTGAATCAGACTCCTGCTAAGATATCCATGTTATCACTATTACTCAATTCTGAAGCCCATCGAGCAACACTAATGAAGGTGCTGAGTGAAGCTCATGTCACTCACGACATCACAGTTGGTCAGTTTGATGGGATCGTCGGAAATATCGTCGCAAACAACTACCTCACCTTCACAGATGACGAGATCCCCGTCGAGGGAAGAGGGCACAACAAGGCTTTGCATATCTCCGTGAAATGTGGAGAATACTCTCTAGCTCGGGTACTCATCGATAACGGATCATCCCTGAACGTACTACCCAAATCAACCATGAACAAACTAGACGTAGATTGTTCATACATGAAACCCAGTTCTACACTGGTCAGGGCATTCGATGGGTCCAAAAGAGAGGTTATCGGAGAGATGGAGTTACCTGTACAGGTAGGTCCAGAAGTCTTCATAGTGAGTTTCCAAGTGATGGACATCAATCCGTCTTACAGCTGTCTTCTGGGAAGACCTTGGATCCATTCTGCAGGGGCTGTGCCCTCTTCTCTACATCAAAAGCTCAAGTTCATAGTCAACAACAAGTTAGTGGTCGTTTCGGGGGAAGAAGAGTTGCTAGTTAATAAGCCGTTTCCTATCCGTTATGTTGAGGCTGCAGAAGAATCTTTCGAGACCGCCTTCCAAGCACTAGAAATTGCAAATGCTACCTTTGTGGAGGACGGGGCCCCATTGTTAAAACCAAAGCTGTCCAAAGCTGCATTGATGATTGCTAAAGTCATGACAAGCAAGGGTTATCAAGCGGGAAACGGTTTAGGGAAGACTGAACAAGGGATCCTAACACCCATACAGCTGCGTGAAAACAAGGACAGATGTGGGATAGGGTACCAGCCTAGTCGTACTGACAAAGGAAGGATCGCTGCGGAAAAGAAGGAGTGGAGGTTGGCCAAACTTGAGGGTCGGGAGCCAGATATGAAGAAAATTTTCATCTGCGACATAAAGCAAAGCTTTCAGAGCGCAGGGGTGCTAGATCCTGACCAGGTTACAGCTATTGAAGGTGATTCAAGCGCTGAAAATGGCGGTGCCAGTCTTGTGCGCCGTTGTCCAGCAAGCGAAAAGCTCAAGAATTGGGAGATCGTCGATTTTCCTGTAGTTTTTAGTTCAAAGTAATGTTTCTGTAATGCAATCCTATGGCTCTGCCCAAGGCCTTAGGACATTTCATTCGGGCACACATGTCTCCTTTCAATATCAATATCAATAAAATGTTATTTCAGATTCTCCAATAAATTTCAGTTTTCTTTTGCACTTGCGTTTTATTTTCTTTTTGCTCGTTTTTCATTCCGTCAATTTATACTAATGCAGATTTGAAAAAAACGCCTTTGAAAATAACAACGCCAATAATTCATACTGTGACTTTGATCACCCGATTAATCAAACTGAGGAAGATGTTGAAGATAACTGGGAAACTCCTCCAGAGTTAATGAGAATGATGGAACAAGAAGAAAAAGTGATTCAACCCCACGAGGAATCTACTGAGGTAATAAACTTGGGCACAGAAGAGGATAAGAAAGAGGTTAAAATCGGCATCACAATGAAAGATAGTGAGCGAGAGAAGCTAGTTAGGCTCTTGTTCGACTATGTTGACATCTTCGCATGGACATACCAAGACATGCCTGGACTGGACCCCAACATAGTCGAGCATAAGTTACCAGTAAAACCCGAATGCCCGCCAGTAAAGCAAAAGCTAAGAAGGATGAAGCCGGAGATGTCACTAAAAATCAGAGATGAGGTCAAGAAGTAGTTTGATGCCGGATTCTTAGCGGTAGCAAAGTATCCTCAATGGGTAGCCAACATTGTCCCGGTTCCGAAGAAGGATGGGAAGGTCAGAATGTGCGTCGATTATCAAGACCTGAACAGAGCAAGTCCTAAAGATGATTTCCCTTTGCCCCACATTGATGTCTTGGTAGATAGCACAGCACAACACTCCTTATTTTCCTTCATGGATGGATATTCCGGATATAATCAAATCAAGATGGCCCCCAAAGATATGGAGAAAACCACCTTCATCACTCTCTGGGGAACCTTCTGTTACAAAGTAATGCCATTCGGATTGAAGAACGCTGGTGCAACATACCAAAGGGCGATGGTAGCTTTATTCCACGACATGATGCATAAAGAGATTGAAGTCTACGTGGATGACATGATCGCAAAGTCCAAGACTGAAGAAGAACATGTTGTTAATCTGCAGAAACTATTTGAACGCCTAAGGAAGTTCAAACTCAGATTAAACCCCGCCAAATGCACTTTCGGTGTAAGGTCAGGAAAGTTGTTGGGGTTCATAGTCAGTCAGAAGGGAATAGAGGTAGATCCAGACAAGGTACGAGCAATTCTTGAAATGCCAGCGCCTAAAACCGAAAGGGAAGTTCGTGGGTTCCTAGGAAGGTTGAACTACATCTCCAGATTCATATCCCAATTAACATCGACCTGCGAGCCGATCTTCAAATTGCTGTGCAAGAACCAAGAAACAAAGTGGAACGATAAGTGCCAGGAGGCCTTTGAAAAGATCAAGATGTACCTCCAAAATCCACCGATTCTGATGCCACCGGTGCAGGGCAGACCCCTCATTCTATACTTAACAGTGCTAGACAACTCAATGGGTTGCGTACTGGGGCAACATGATGAGTCTGGAAGGAGAGAACATGCCATCTACTACCTAAGCAAGAAGTTCACCGAGTGCGAGACGAGATACTCATTGTTGGAAAAAACATGTTGCGCTCTGGCCTGGGCTGCACGTCGTCTGAGGCAGTATATGTTGAGCCACACGACTTGGCTGGTATCTAAAATGGATCCAATCAAGTACATTTTTGAAAAACCTGCACTCACAGGAAGAATCGCCCGCTGGCAAATGCTACTATCTGAATACGACCTCTTGTATGTCACTCAGAAAGCAATCAAAGGTAGTGCCCTAGCCGAATACTTGGCACATCAGCCCATTGAGGATTACCAATCAATGCAATACGATTTCCCAGATGAAGATATAATGGCTCTATTCGGAGAAGGGAAATCTCCAGACGACGAAAGGTGGAGGATGTCATTTGATGGCGCTTCCAATTTGTATGGGCACGGGGTCGGAGCTGTGTTGATTTCCCCTGATAACCGCTTCATACCATTCACTGCTAGACTGAGCTTCTATTGCACCAATAACATTGCAGAATATGAAGCGTGTGTCTTAGGCATCAAAGCGGCCCTTGAATGGAAAGTCAAAAGACTCGATGTATATGGGGACTCAGCGTTGGTCATCCATCAGATAAAAGGCGACTGGGAAACCAGGGTCCCCAAATTAATTCCTTATCGTGATCACATCCAAGAGATGGTTGAGCGATTCGAGGAGGTCACCTTCCACCATCTCCCTCGCGAAGAAAATCAGTTGGCTGACGCTTTGGCGACTTTGTCATCAATGTTCAATATCAATAACAACAAAAGTCTGACATTCATCCGAATCCAGCATCGAGACCTACCGACACATCATTGCGTGGCAATCGAAGAAGAGCCTGACAGTAAACCTTGGTATTACGATATCAAGCACTATATCGCAAGCCGGGAGAATCCTCCTGATGCCACTGAGAATGACAAGAGAACACTTAGGAGGTTATCGATGGGTTTTGTAGCGGCCGAAAAATCCGGGAGAGGATTCCTCGAAGGTTCAAAAATGAAGCCGCCACCAAAGTTTAGTTTAAGGGCAAACATTGGAAAATCCCTTTTGGAATGGATAAGGGTCCTTGAGACCAGATAAGGGTTCGGGAGTCGATTATGCGTGGGGAAGGTATTAGCACCCCACGACATCCTTCCTAAGGAAGGTTACCTGCTAACTAGTTGTAGAAGCGAAAGTTAATTTTGAAAACGTTTATTTTTACCCTTTTATTGTGAATTGAAGAGAAAGAAGAAAGTTGATATTTTATTTAAGAAAATGATTATTTAGGAGAAGACTGAAAAAGGTTTTTTATTAGTGCAATTGACAGATGTGGGCCCCCATCTGCTCCTACGTATCTCTTGGTAGAGAATCAAACCACACGTAGTTCTTGGGTAGAAAAATGTTTGTTGGTTGGTATTTTTTAATATAGGGATCTTAGGACTCCTGAGTGATCAGTTCATTTGTCCTAAAACGATGACTAACCTGACTGTACAGTCGGCTTAGTCCCCTACTTTGTGAAAATAGAGTTTTTGGAGTTTGGAAAATGGTTTGAAGTGTGTTTGTTTGATTTTATTGGAATAGGGGTTTTAGGATTCCTGAGCCGTACGGTTCATTTATCCTAGAACGCTGACTAACCCGTCTGTACAGTCGGCTTAGTCCCCTATTTTGAGAATTTGATTTGTGGGAAGAAATGTGTTGGTGTTTATTTTAATTTAGAAATCTGTTTGTTTTAAATAGGGATTTTAGGCCATGATCCGTAACGGTTCATTAGTGACCTAAAAAGCAGACTAACCCGACTGTACAGTCGACTTAGTCCCCTATATATATTTTTTGAAAATGAAATATCTATTTTCATAAAAAAAATGGATTTGTGAAAGAAATTGTTTTTTTGGAAAGAAATAAATAGAAAGACGAAAAGGGGCTGCATTAGTAAAACAGGGGTGCAGTTAGAGCAGATGGCTGTATTATTAAACTGGGGTGTGAAAAGTAGAAGCCCAGTTTGTGGATTGGTCCACGAATTCATGGGCCTTTCAGGGGGAGGTGTAATACGAAAATGAGAGTGTAAGTAGTATTCTGAGTTAAAAATGAAAAGACGAAAATATCCCTAGGTCTCTAATATATAAGGCATTGAAAAAAACTCAACCTAATTTCCCCATTCTCTCCACGGCGCCGTCCAAGTTTCAACCCTAATTTCTCAATTCCTTATTCTCTCAGCCGCGGCTGCGTGATTTTAGGGAGAGAGAGAGAGATTTTCGCGATGAGAGAGGGGAGGCGAGATTCATGCGAAGGAAGAGAGACAGAAGGGTGCGAAGACAAAGGTTGAGGAATGGGGTTCGTGGCCAAGCATGGCCGCACCGGAGGGGGAAACGACGACGATGGCAATGGTGTGATGGTGGTGGTCACCCGGTGCGAACGAAGAGAGGACTCGACGGTGATGGTAGCACGACGGCTACGGCGTCGCACAATAGCCACAGCGACGGCGACAGCAACAGGGGCGTAAGAACGTCGGTGGTGACGACGAGGACGACGGCGACAGCGACATTCTCGTGGAGGAGACGGTGGCCGGAATTACAGGTATGGCTTCGGTTCTCATCACTTATTTTTTGCGTTTCTTTTCTTATTTCCGTTTTCTCTGTTTTGTTTTCTACTTTTACCTGTTTTTGATTTCTGATTCCTAAAAAACAACAAAAAAGTGAAACCTAATCTTTGCCTAATTTCTTCTTTGAAAGAGATTATTAAAACCTATTTCCATCTTCTTTAGCAAACAACACTGATTCGGTTTTTTTTTTACCATCTAAGCCCTAAATTTCGTTTTACTTTAAACAATGATTTGAAGCCTATATTTCACAACTGGACTTATTTCATTTAAAAAAAAAACTAATCTATCCAGGGAAGGATGTATTCATACGCATCACTAGAGGTTATCAGAAACAAACCTCACCTGATTAGAACATTACGGATTAAACACCTACCTCTGAATGTTTTCTGAATTTCGTACCTAAGAAAAGAAAGAATACCAACCTAGACTCCAGCTTCTGTAAAAAAACTTCTGTTTGCTGTGGCTTGCTGCTACTGACTGCTTCTACTCCTGCTATCTGTGTTTCTGATTTTTGGTATTTTGCGATTAGGGTTTCAATGTGAAAACCCTAATCTTTTTAGTTCTGAATTCTATGTGATCTTATCTGTATGAATTTCTGGGTCCTTATTCTGTGTGTATCAGACTTACTTATATAGACACCAATTTAGGGTTTTTTTATCCTTCGCCATATTTGTTTCCTTTTTCAGGTATTGGGCTTGGATTGGAGAAAACTTGCTCACCAAGTTGATTAGGGTTGAGAAGGCTTGTTCACCAAGGAGAGCAAGAAAGAAGAGAGGCGCAGCTGCTGTCTTTTTCTCATTTTTTTTGTAATTTTCGTTTTTTCCTATTTTTGTATTTTTGGTTATTATTTTGTATATTTTTTAGATTTTTGGATTATTGTAAATATTATTTTTAATTCTGATTTTATTTAATATTTTTTGGGATATTTGTAAACTGCTATTTGGACAGATTTATTGTTTTTGGTCAGAATGGAAGAGAATGATTAAATTGGGCCAAGCCCAGTCAAAACTAAACATAGGCCCAATTTAGACAAATGTGCAGAATAAGGCCCAATTAGAACAATTTTCTAAAGTCAGGTCCAATCTAGACAAATTACTATTATAGGTCCAATAACCACATAGGCCCAATTAGGCAAATGACTAAAACATTAGACATAAGCCCATTCAAAAACTGGTTCAAAATGCTAAGCGTAAGTCCAATTAGGCAAGCTAACAAAATCAGGCCCAAAAGGTTGGGTATAGGCCCAACTGGGCAAATCGGTCCGAAATTAGAAGCAAAACAGTGTTTGAAATGCCATGGGCTTGTGACACGGGGTTAAAGCGATTATGATAAAAGACCGGGCAAAATTAGGGTATAACAGCTGCCCCTCTTTATTTATATTTTACTAGAAAAGGTGAACGGTTTTCAGATTTTCGTAGTAGAAATACAAATAAAGATAGATTAGACGCTAATTTTGTCCACTTAGGGGGAAGATGAGTTAGGGAAAAGAGGGACGATTAACACTTGGCGTGTAAACCGAGAACAATAAAGAAATGATCGCTGGGGGATCTGGCGGAGCCTTGGGGCTCTAGAAGAGCATTTGGGCTCTAAGGGAGTACTGGGGCTCCAAGGGGTTGCCTAAACCCTAAAGGACCAATTGGGGTCCGAAGGTGCACTGGGGCTTTGAAGGACCGCTAGGGGTCCAAAAGAGCACAAACTAGCAATGGTACTAGTAAAATGGTATGCTCGGGGGTGGCCTTTTTCGAGCGGCCGTTAATAAGATCAGGTCTAGAACTGATCACGAATGACGTCCACTATGTCTTAGGCTGACACAGCTAGTCTGAATGGCCTGGGGCCGGATGATCCGTCGGTGCTCGATGCCGACGTGCGATCTGGTTTGGATGACCGTTGGAGGTCTAAGGAGCGCTGGGGCTCGCGGTGTTAACAATACGATCTGGTTTGCTGAGTTAAGGTCAGCACTTATCGTGTTTAAATAATAATAAAAAAAACTGAAAGGGTCGACACTTGAGGTCGGTATGCAACATGTGTTATGCATATGACATGCATGCAATGTATGCATATGTAATGAAATATGGAATGGTTCACTCTTGTTTTCTTTTCTTTTCTCCCTTTTATTTATTTTTCTTTGCTTCTTTTTGCTTTTCTTTTTGGCTTTTTTTTTTGCCTTTTTTTTGTCTCTTTTTTTGCTTTTCTTTTTGGGCTTCTCTTTTTGCTGGTCCTTCTACTCGCAGGACTTCCGGCATGAGGCTATCAAGTGCATTCGTACTGCTAAGTCAATTGCGCATGACTGGGACTTATCATTTGAGATGATCGATTTATTGCTCTATTCCTGCGGTTCCTTTCTTCCTTATAGGTATTTTAATGAAAGACTATATCTCTTTTGTGATTCTCAAAAATTTCGTAATGATTGTAATGCTTTAGATTATGCCACATGTTTCACAACCCAGTATCAATTATCACAAAACATCATTTCAAAAATAGACGGAAGTAAAAAGAAAGGAAAGTGTTTGATATTGACATTGGAGGCCAAATGTGCAGAAGGCACACCGACTTAAGATTACGTCAGGAATTTTATTGAAAGAATAGGAAAGCTGAAATACTAAGCAGACTTCTCGGTAGTTAGTGTCCTTGAAGTAACGGTGCTGGCCACCCATGTTCACGACCTTAATCACTCATCATCTGACCTTTGGAAGTGTTGATTGCCCCAATGTTTGTTTAGTCCAACTTCTTGACCCTAATTTTTGCCTGGATTGTCCCTTTTGGATTTTCAATCCACCGGGTCGCTCTAACTTTTTCCTAGGTCGCCCTTTTGGGTTTTCAACCTAGCGAGCTCATTTTTGTTTGGATTTTCTTTCTCTTTTTTCATATATTCCCTTTTTAGGCAGCGTTTGCCGGGAGTGGGATGTCTTCCTGATCCATTTTTGTGAGAATTAAGGCTCTTCCAGAGGATGATTTTTTTTTTTTACTATGTAAAGGTCCTTTATAGTTCGAGCTCCATCTCCTGCGGGAATCCTTTTGGGTGAGACTTTCTTGGGCACCAAGTCTCCTTAAAACTGTTGAGGAAGGATCCGCTTCTGTTAAGCTTTCTTTATTCTTTTCTGATATGACATAAGACAACCGTTCTTTTATTTGGTGAGGTTTAACGGAAGTACTACTCCCATCGAACGGGGTTGCCCCTGTTGAAGTATGAACAAGGTCTGATCTCCATGTAAGGTGAAATGTCGCTATCATCCCTGATATTTTTTGTTTGTTGTCGCAACTGCCCCATTTGTTTTTTTTTTTGGCGGTATGGGGAGGGATCATGATGCTCGACTTAGAGTCCTTGCGTAGCCCTTTCACCACTGTCCGTGACGATCTTTTTAGGAAAGCCGTAACGGCAGACCATATTTCTTGACAATCACGAATTTGTTACATCAGTGGGCGTCGAACTTTCTTGAGTTGCTATCCTTTGGGTGTGATGTTAATTTTAACACCGTTTTGCCTTCTTCTGTGCCCAAGTTGATCATTTCGTTAGATTCCACGCGAGGATGGGTTACTTTATCCTTTTGTTCCGTTATTATCATTACCTCTGGAAGAGTTTCCCAGTTATCTTCAACATATTCCTTGGTTTGATTAATGGGGCGATCAAAGTTATGACATGAATTACCGACGTTGTTATTTTCAAGGACAAGTTATTTAAGTCTGCATTAGTGGAGATTGAAGAAGGATAAAAGAAAAAGTAAAGCGAGCAAATGAGTAAAAAGGAATTTATCGAAGAATTCAAAATTAATATTGATACTGGAAAGAAACATGCATGCCCTTATTGAAATGTCCTAAGGCTTTGGGCAGAGCCATAGCATTTGCATTACGTAACATTACTTTGAACCGGAAATCACAAGAAAATCAACAATCTCCCAATTCATAAGTGCTTCAGTTGCAGGACAAAGGCGCACAAGGTTGATGATGTTGTTTTTAGCCCTTTGATCGCCTTCAAAAGCACGGACGGATGACTTCTCATGCCCCTGGCAAAGAGTTAGCGCCTCCGTTCGGAGCATCCTCATTGAAGCTCAACCATTTGGATTCGATCAGATCCTGAATCACATGTTTCAGTGCCTTGCAGTTTTCTACTGAATGCCCAATTGCGCCTGCGTGAAATTCGCAAGTGGCGTTCGGGTCATAGCCTCTCGGGAAAGGAGGTTCAATGGGCCTCATTGGGCGGGGGGAGATTAGGTTGTGACTTGTGAGGTGGTCGAACAGATCTGAGTAGGATGCTGGAATTGGATCAAACTGTACATGTCTCCTTTCTGGGTACTTTGGTGGTTTATGGCTTTTAGTGGTTTGGGTAGAGAAGTGCAGGACTTGAGGATGGTTTTTGGAAGTGTAAGAGGCTTTCACTGATCTTGTTATGTAGTTGGTTTCCCCTTCATTACTTCTAACAAATCCTGCGAAGGGCTTCCTTGGGTTATTGGTTTCGGCCGAACCGTGAGAGATTTTCCCGTTTCTCATTCCCTTCTCCAACCTTTCTCCTATGGAGATCATGTCTGAGAAGTTAGAGGACACGCTCCCAATTAATCTGTCATAGAAGGGTGATTGCAACGTATCTATGAACATGGATACCATTTCTTTCTCTAGTAGAGGCGGAATTACCTGCGCTGCCGATCCTCTCCAACGCTGGGCATACTCCTTGAATGATTCTTTGTTTCTTTTCACCGTATTCTGCAACTGTGTTCTATCGGGAGCCATATCGATGTTGTATTTGTACTGCTTTAAGAAGGCATCAGCCAGATCTTTCCAACATCGAATGTGGGTGCGTTCCAACTGCATGTACCAGCTTGAGGCTGCCCCGGTCAAACTGTCCTGAAAGTAATGGACGAGCAATTTGTCGTCGTGTGCAAATGCGGCCATTTTTCTACAATACATGGTCAGATGGCTAGCGGGACATGTTATTCCTCTGTATTTGTCGAAGTCAGGTACTTTGAACTTGGGTGGGATAATCACATTAGGGACGAGACATAGATCATATGCATCTCTTGCCCCAACGTTGAATCCTTCAATTGCTCTCAGGCGCTCTTCTAGCATTTGATATTTGTCCTTAGACTGAGAGTCCTCCATTGAGTGGTTATGAGAGGGTTCTCTCCTATTGTAGTGGGGAGGAACCATTGGCATTGCAGCGGAGTTCGCATTGGGTGTAGGAGCATGATGAATTACCACTGGTGACGGAGTATAACCCTGTGGAATGACCTGCGGTGCAGTCGCAGGACTTGAGAAGTGAGCTCGTGGTATTTCTGCATTTGTATTTTGAGCTGAAGGTCCAGCGATTCCCGAAGGTCCCTCCTCGTGATTGGCTTCCATGGTGGGAGGAGCGTAACTAGCTGGGAGACCGTAAGGGGGCCATTGGTAGCTCTAGATGTCCACTCCAGTGGTGTGTGGAGTCTCGGAGCTGGGAGGAGGAGGAAGACTTGTAGCGTTGTTCTCAGTATTCCCTGCTGAAACACCTTCATCTACATTTCTTCTCTCGAGGAGTTTCACGAATTCATACATTTGATCTTTCAGCGCCATCATCTCGCTCATTTGATCCTTCAGCTTTGCAATGTCTTCTCTCAGAGCCTGATTATCCTCTTCGGCCATTTTTCTTGCTTGTGAGCGAGTCCGGTAACGATGTTGATGAACCAGCTTGCCCTTTTTCTCTCTGTTTATTTTTCAATTTTTTCTTTTTTTTGTAAGTACATGAATGAATGAATGGACGTGCATGAAATGCAAATGTATGATTTCGTGTTACGCCGGGGGAAATTGTAAGTTTCTGTTTGACACAGAACTTATTTTATTAATGCCAATGTTTGATCCATCTTGTCAGAAAGAAAGTCTTACAATTCCCTAGCGGTTATAGAAATGCATGAAGAATGAAATGTTAATGTGCAATTAATTTTTTTTTATGCCATGCAAAAGGGACAGGTAAAAATGCATGAGGTATGCTAAAAACAATTTGCCAAAATAACACATGATTTTTTGAGAATTTTTTTTTTTTAGAAGACCGAAAAATGTATTTGTGTTTGTTTGAGTGCAGGGGTATGAGGCTCCTTTGTGTCCTACGAGGGTTCCTTAGAGAATAGGTCTAGGGCTTGTCTATTAAGTGAACCTTTCAAAGGGTAGCTCTAAAGAGTCCTACATAAGGTTCCTAGAGCCAACGACCCCAATTAAGAACACTGATCAACAACAATAGGCAAGCTATTAGGAGTGCCAGCATTCTCAAGAGGGACCAAACTCTAGGTGAGACTTTCGTGACCACCCAACAGGACGCACATCCAGTAGGCCATCACTACGCAGTCTCGTTCTAACTTAGGTTATTCTCCAGTCCGGGTACAGGACTATTCTCACGTGTGTGCAAAAGTGTGATAGTGGAGTGTGTGAAGGAGCAAACAATAAAGAATACCCCCTGAGCTGCAAAACAAACAAATACATATACAAAAAAGTGGTCTTCTATCCTAAGGTTTACATATCACATAAATACATAAACATGCAACAAGAATAAAATATGAAAGGGAAGGGTAAAATAGAACACATAATTAACAACTAATCCTACAACTAATTAGACTAGGTTTGACTCTCTAATGTCCCCAGTGAAGTCGCCAGCTGTAGCGACCGAAAAATCCGGGAGAGGATTCCTCGAAGGTTCAAAAATGAAGCCGCCACCAAAGTTTAGTTTAAGGGCAAACATTGGAAAATCCCTTTTGGAATGGATAAGGGTCCTTGAGACCAGATAAGGGTTCGGGAGTCGATTATGCGTGGGGAAGGTATTAGCACCCCACGACATCCTTCCTAAGGAAGGTTACCTGCTAACTAGTTGTAGAAGCGAAAGTTAATTTTGAAAACATTTATTTTTACCCTTTTATTGTGAATTGAAGAGAAAGAAGAAAGTTGATATTTTATTTAAGAAAATGATTATTTAGGAGAAGACTGAAAAAGGTTTTTTATTAGTGCAATTGACAGATGTGGGCCCCCATCTGCTCCTACGTATCTCTTGGTAGAGAATCAAATCACACGTAGTTCTTGGGTAGAAAAATGTTTGTTGGTTGGTATTTTTTAATATAGGGATCTTAGGACTCCTGAGTGATCAGTTCATTTGTCCTAAAACGATGACTAACCTGACTGTACAGTCGGCTTAGTCCCCTACTTTGTGAAAATAGAGTTTTTGGAGTTTGGAAAATGGTTTGAAGTGTGTTTGTTTGATTTTATTGGAATAGGGGTTTTAGGATTCCTGAGCCGTACGGTTCATTTATCCTAGAACGCTGACTAACCCGTCTGTACAGTCGGCTTAGTCCCCTATTTTGAGAATTTGATTTGTGGGAAGAAATGTGTTGGTGTTTATTTTAATTTAGAAATCTGTTTGTTTTAAATAGGGATTTTAGGCCATGATCCGTAACGGTTCATTAGTGACCTAAAAAGCAGACTAACCCGACTGTACAGTCGACTTAGTCCCCTATATATATTTTTTGAAAATGAAATATCTATTTTCATAAAAAAATGGATTTGTGAAAGAAATTGTTTTTTTGGAAAGAAATAAATAGAAAGACGAAAAGGGGCTGCATTAGTAAAACAGGGGTGCAGTTAGAGCAGATGGCTGTATTATTAAACTGGGGTGTGAAAAGTAGAAGCCCAGTTTGTGGATTGGTCCACGAATTCATGGGCCTTTCAGGGGGAGGTGTAATACGAAAATGAGAGTGTAAGTAGTATTCTGAGTTAAAAATGAAAAGACGAAAATATCCCTAGGTCTCTAATATATAAGGCATTGAAAAAAACTCAACCTAATTTCCCCATTCTCTCCACGGCGCCGTCCAAGTTTCAACCCTAATTTCTCAATTCCTTATTCTCTCAGCCGCGGCTGCGTGATTTTAGGGAGAGAGAGAGAGATTTTCGCGATGAGAGAGGGGAGGCGAGATTCATGCGAAGGAAGAGAGACAGAAGGGTGCGAAGACAAAGGTTGAGGAATGGGGTTCGTGGCCAAGCATGGCCGCACCGGAGGGGGAAACGACGACGATGGCAATGGTGTGATGGTGGTGGTCATCCGGTGCGAACGAAGAGAGGACTCGACGGTGATGGTAGCACGACGGCTACGGCGTCGCACAATAGCCACAGCGACGGCGACAGCAACAGGGGCGTACGAACGTCGGTGGTGACGACGAGGACGACGGCGACAGCGACATTCTCGTGGAGGAGACGGTGGCCGGAATTACAGGTATGGCTTCGGTTCTCATCACTTATTTTTTGTTTCCCTTTCTCTCCTCTCCTGCTTCGGTTCTTTCATGCCTGCTTCTGCCTTTTCCTTATTTTTTATGTTTGTTTTTTGTTTTCCAGGGAGGATGAAGGTTGACGACTCAGTTGGGGAGGGCTAGTGGCGGTGCTTGGTGCGAACGGCCACCGTCTACGGTGGCCGGAACAAATAGGTGACACTTCAGTTCCTGTTTTTTGCGTTTCTTTTCTTATTTCCGTTTTCTCTGTTTTGTTTTCTACTTTTACCTGTTTTTGATTTCTGATTCCTAAAAAACAACAAAAAAGTGAAACCTAATCTTTGCCTAATTTCTTCTTTGAAAGAGATTATTAAAACCTATTTCCATCTTCTTTAGCAAACAACACTGATTCGGTTTTTTTTTTACCATCTAAGCCCTAAATTTCGTTTTACTTTAAACAATGATTTGAAGCCTATATTTCACAACTGGACTTATTTCATTTAAAAAAAAACTAATCTATCCAGGGAAGGATGTATTCATACGCATCACTAGAGGTTATCAGAAACAAACCTCACCTGATTAAAACATTACGGATTAAACACCTACCTCTGAATGTTTTCTGAATTTCGTACCTAAGAAAAGAAAGAATACCAACCTAGACTCCAGCTTCTGTAAAAAACTTCTGTTTGTTGTGGCTTGCTGCTACTGACTGCTTCTACTCCTGCTATCTGTGTTTCTGATTTTTGGTATTTTGCAATTAGGGTTTGAATGTGAAAACCCTAATCTTTTTAGTTCTGAATTCTATGTGATCTTATCTGTATGAATTTCTGGGTCCTTATTCTGTGTGTATCAGACTTACTTATATAGACACCAATTTAGGGTTTTTTTATCCTTCGCCATATTTGTTTCCTTTTTCAGGTATTGGGCTTGGATTGGAGAAAACTTGCTCACCAAGTTGATTAGGGTTGAGAAGGCTTGTTCACCAAGGAGAGCAAGAAAGAAGAGAGGCGCAGCTGCTGTCTTTTTCTCATTTTTTTTGTAATTTTTGTTTTTTCCTATTTTTGTATTTTTGGTTATTATTTTGTATATTTTTTAGATTTTTGGATTATTGTAAATATTATTTTTAATTCTGATTTTATTTAATATTTTTTGGGATATTTGTAAACTGCTATTTGGACAGATTTATTGTTTTTGGTCAGAATGGAAGAGAATGATTAAATTGGGCCAAGCCCAATCAAAACTAAACATAGGCCCAATTTAGACAAATGTGCAGAATAAGGCCCAATTAGAACAATTTTCTAAAGTCAGGTCCAATCTAGACAAATTACTATTATAGGTCCAATAACCACATAGGCCCAATTAGGCAAATGACTAAAACATTAGACATAAGCCCATTCAAAAACTGGTTCAAAATGCTAAGCGTAAGTCCAATTAGGCAAGCTAACAAAATCAGGCCCAAAAGGTTGGGTATAGGCCCAACTGGGCAAATCGGTCCGAAATTAGAAGCAAAACAGTGTTTGAAATGCCATGGGCTTGTGACACGGGGTTAAAGCGATTATGATAAAAGACCGGGCAAAATTAGGGTATAACAGCTGCCCCTCTTTATTTATATTTTACTAGAAAAGGTGAACGGTTTTCAGATTTTCGTAGTAGAAATACAAATAAAGATAGATTAGACGCTAATTTTGTCCACTTAGGGGGAAGATGAGTTAGGGAAAAGAGGGACGATTAACACTTGGCGTGTAAACCGAGAACAATAAAGAAATGATCGCTGGGGGATCTGGCGGAGCCTTGGGGCTCTAGAAGAGCATTTGGGCTCTAAGGGAGTACTGGGGCTCCAAGGGGTTGCCTAAACCCTAAAGGACCAATTGGGGTCCGAAGGTGCACTGGGGCTTTGAAGGACCGCTAGGGGTCCAAAAGAGCACAAACTAGCAATGGTACTAGTAAAATGGTATGCTCGGGGGTGGCCTTTTTCGAGCGGCCGTTAATAAGATCAGGTCTAGAACTGATCACGAATGACGTCCACTATGTCTTAGGCTGACACAGCTAGTCTGAATGGCCTGGGGCCGGATGATCCGTCGGTGCTCGATGCCGACGTGCGATCTGGATTGGATGACCGTTGGAGGTCTAAGGAGCACTGGGGCTCGCGGTGTTAACAATACGATCTGGTTTGCTGAGTTAAGGTCAGCACTTATCGTGTTTAAATAATAATAAAAAAAACTGAAAGGGTCGACACTTGAGGTCGGTATGCAACATGTGTTATGCATATGACATGCATGCAATGTATGCATATGTAATGAAATATGGAATGGTTCACTCTTTTTTTCTTTTCTTTTCTCCCTTTTATTTATTTTTCTTTGCTTCTTTTTGCTTTTCTTTTTGGCTTTTTTTTTTGCCTTTTTTTTTGTCTCTTTTTTTGCTTTTCTTTTTGGGCTTCTCTTTTTGCTGGTCCTTCAACTCGCAGGACTTCCGGCATGAGGCTATCAAGTGCATTCGTACTGCTAAGTCAATTGCGCATGACTGGGACTTATCATTTGAGATGATCGATTTATTGCTCTATTCCTGCGGTTCCTTTCTTCCTTATAGGTATTTTAATGAAAGACTATATCTCTTTTGTGATTCTCGGAAATTTCGTAATGATTGTAATGCTTTAGATTATGCCACATGTTTCACAACCCAGTATCAATTATCACAAAACATCATTTCAAAAATAGACGGAAGTAAAAAGAAAGGAAAGTGTTTGATATTGACATTGGAGGCCAAATGTGCAGAAGGCACACCGACTTAAGATTACGTCAGGAATTTTATTGAAAGAATAGGAAAGCTGAAATACTAAGCAGACTTCTCGGTAGTTAGTGTCCTTGAAGTAACGGTGTTGGCCACCCATGTTCACGACCTTAATCACTCATCATCTGACCTTTGGAAGTGTTGATTGCCCCAATGTTTGTTTAGTCCAACTTCTTGACCCTAATTTTTGCCTGGATTGTCCCTTTTGGATTTTCAATCCACCGGGTCGCTCTAACTTTTGCCTAGGTCGCCCTTTTGGGTTTTCAACCTAGCGAGCTCATTTTTGTTTGGATTTTCTTTCTCTTTTTTCATATATTCCCTTTTTAGGCAGCGTTTGCCGGGAGTGGGATGTCTTCCTGATCCATTTTTGTGAGAATTAAGGCTCTTCCTGAGGATGATTTTTTTTTTTTTTACTATGTAAAGGTCCTTTATAGTTCGAGCTCCATCTCCTGCGGGAATCCTTTTGGGTGAGACTTTCTTGGGCACCAAGTCTCCTTAAAACTGTTGAGGAAGGATCCGCTTCTGTTAAGCTTTCTTTATTCTTTTCTGATATGACATAAGACAACCGTTCTTTTATTTGGTGAGGTTTAACGGGAGTACTACTCCCATCGAACGGGGTTGCCCCTGTTGAAGTATGAACAAGGTCTGATCTCCATGTAAGGTGAAATGTCGCTATCATCCCTGATATTTTTTGTTTGTTGTCGCAACTGCCCCATTTGTTTTTTTTTTTGGCGGTATGGGGAGGGATCATGATGCTCGACTTAGAGTCCTTGCGTAGCCCTTTCACCACTGTCCGTGACGATCTTTTTAGGAAAGCCGTAACGGCAGACCATATTTCTTGACAATCACGAATTTGTTACATCAGTGGGCGTCGAACTTTCTTGAGTTGCTATCCTTTGGGTGTGATGTTAATTTTAACACCGTTTTGCCTTTTTCTGTGCCCAAGTTGATCATTTCGTTAGATTCCACGCGAGGATGGGTTACTTTATCCTTTTGTTCCGTTATTATCATTACCTCTGGAAGAGTTTCCCAGTTATCTTCAACATATTCCTTGGTTTGATTAATGGGGCGATCAAAGTTATGACATGAATTACCGACGTTGTTATTTTCAAGGACAAGTTATTTAAGTCTGCATTAGTGGAGATTGAAGAAGGATAAAAGAAAAAGTAAAGCGAGCAAATGAGTAAAAAGGAATTTATCGAAGAATTCAAAATTAATATTGATACTGGAAAGAAACATGCATGCCCTTATTGAAATGTCCTAAGGCTTTGGGCAGAGCCATAGCATTTGCATTACGTAACATTACTTTGAACCGGAAATCACAAGAAAATCAACAATCTCCCAATTCATAAGTGCTTCAGTTGCAGGACAAAGGCGCACAAGGTTGATGATGTTGTTTTTAGCCCTTTGATCGCCTTCAAAAGCACGGACGGATGACTTCTCATGCCCCTGGCAAAGAGTTAGCGCCTCCGTTCGGAGCATCCTCATTGAAGCTCAACCATTTGGATTCGATCAGATCCTGAATCACATGTTTCAGTGCCTTGCAGTTTTCTACTGAATGCCCAATTGCGCCTGCGTGAAATTCGCAAGTGGCGTTCGGGTCATAGCCTCTCGGGAAAGGAGGTTCAATGGGCCTCATTGGGCGGGGGGAGATTAGGTTGTGACTAGTGAGGTGGTCGAACAGATCTGAGTAGGATGCTGGAATTGGATCAAACTGTACATGTCTCCTTTCTGGGTACTTTGGTGGTTTATGGCTTTTAGTGGTTTGGGTAGAGAAGTGCAGGACTTGAGGATGGTTTTTGGAAGTGTAAGAGGCTTTCACTGATCTTGTTATGTAGTTGGTTTCCCCTTCATTACTTCTAACAAATCCTGCGAAGGGCTTCCTTGGGTTATTGGTTTCGGCCGAACCGTGAGAGATTTTCCCGTTTCTCATTCCCTTCTCCAACCTTTCTCCTATGGAGATCATGTCTGAGAAGTTAGAGGACACGCTCCCAATTAATCTGTCATAGAAGGGTGATTGCAACGTATCTATGAACATGGATACCATTTCTTTCTCTAGTAGAGGCGGAATTACCTGCGCTGCCGATCCTCTCCAACGCTGGGCATACTCCTTGAATGATTCTTTGTTTCTTTTCACCGTATTCTGCAACTGTGTTCTATCGGGAGCCATATCGATGTTGTATTTGTACTGCTTTAAGAAGGCATCAGCCAGATCTTTCCAACATCGAATGTGGGTGCGTTCCAACTGCATGTACCAGCTTGAGGCTGCCCCGGTCAAACTGTCCTGAAAGTAATGGACGAGCAATTTGTCGTCGTGTGCAAATGCGGCCATTTTTCTACAATACATGGTCAGATGGCTAGCGGGACATGTTATTCCTCTGTATTTGTCGAAGTCAGGTACTTTGAACTTGGGTGGGATAATCACATTAGGGACGAGACATAGATCATATGCATCTCTTGCCCCAACGTTGAATCCTTCAATTGCTCTCAGGCGCTCTTCTAGCATTTGATATTTGTCCTTAGACTGAGAGTCCTCCATTGAGTGGTTATGAGAGGGTTCTCTCCTATTGTAGTGGGGAGGAACCATTGGCATTGCAGCGGAGTTCGCATTGGGTGTAGGAGCATGATGAATTACCACTGGTGACGGAGTATAACCCTGTGGAATGACCTGCGGTGCAGTCGCAGGACTTGAGAAGTGAGCTCGTGGTATTTCTGCATTTGTATTTTGAGCTGAAGGTCCAGCGATTCCCGAAGGTCCCTCCTCGTGATTGGCTTCCATGGTGGGAGGAGCGTAACTAGCTGGGAGACCGTAAGGGGGCCATTGGTAGCTCTGGATGTCCACTCCAGTGGTGTGTGGAGTCTCGGAGCTGGGAGGAGGAGGAAGACTTGTAGCGTTGTTCTCAGTATTCCCTGCTGAAACACCTTCATCTACATTTCTTCTCTCGAGGAGTTTCACGAATTCATACATTTGATCTTTCAGCGCCATCATCTCGCTCATTTGATCCTTCAGCTTTGCAATGTCTTCTCTCAGAGCCTGATTATCCTCTTCGGCCATTTTTCTTGCTTGTGAGCGAGTCCGGTAACGATGTTGATGAACCAGCTTGCCCTTTTTCTCTCTGTTTATTTTTCAATTTTTTCTTTTTTTTGTAAGTACATGAATGAATGAATGGACGTGCATGAAATGCAAATGTATGATTTCGTGTTACGCCGGGGGAAATTGTAAGTTTCTGTTTGACACAGAACTTATTTTATTAATGCCAATGTTTGATCCATCTTGTCAGAAAGAAAGTCTTACAATTCCCTAGCGGTTATAGAAATGCATGAAGAATGAAATGTTAATGTGCAATTAATTTTTTTTTATGCCATGCAAAAGGGACAGGTAAAAATGCATGAGGTATGCTAAAAACAATTTGCCAAAATAACACATGATTTTTTGAGAATTTTTTTTTTTTAGAAGACCGAAAAATGTATTTGTGTTTGTTTGAGTGCAGGGGTATGAGGCTCCTTTGTGTCCTACGAGGGTTCCTTAGAGAATAGGTCTAGGGCTTGTCTATTAAGTGAACCTTTCAAAGGGTAGCTCTAAAGAGTCCTACATAAGGTTCCTAGAGCCAACGACCCCAATTAAGAACACTGATCAACAACAATAGGCAAGCTATTAGGAGTGCCAGCATTCTCAAGAGGGACCAAACTCTAGGTGAGACTTTCGTGACCACCCAACAGGACGCACATCCAGTAGGCCATCACTACGCAGTCTCGTTCTAACTTAGGTTATTCTCCAGTCCGGGTACAGGACTATTCTCACGTGTGTGCAAAAGTGTGATAGTGGAGTGTGTGAAGGAGCAAACAATAAAGAATACCCCCTGAGCTGCAAAACAAACAAATACATATACAAAAAAGTGGTCTTCTATCCTAAGGTTTACATATCACATAAATACATAAACATGCAACAAGAATAAAATATGAAAGGGAAGGGTAAAATAGAACACATAATTAACAACTAATCCTACAACTAATTAGACTAGGTTTGACTCTCTAATGTCCCCAGTGAAGTCGCCAGCTGTAGCGACCGAAAAATCCGGGAGAGGATTCCTCGAAGGTTCAAAAATGAAGCCGCCACCAAAGTTTAGTTTAAGGGCAAACATTGGAAAATCCCTTTTGGAATGGATAAGGGTCCTTGAGACCAGATAAGGGTTCGGGAGTCGATTATGCGTGGGGAAGGTATTAGCACCCCACGACATCCTTCCTAAGGAAGGTTACCTGCTAACTAGTTGTAGAAGCGAAAGTTAATTTTGAAAACATTTATTTTTACCCTTTTATTGTGAATTGAAGAGAAAGAAGAAAGTTGATATTTTATTTAAGAAAATGATTATTTAGGAGAAGACTGAAAAAGGTTTTTTATTAGTGCAATTGACAGATGTGGGCCCCCATCTGCTCCTACGTATCTCTTGGTAGAGAATCAAATCACACGTAGTTCTTGGGTAGAAAAATGTTTGTTGGTTGGTATTTTTTAATATAGGGATCTTAGGACTCCTGAGTGATCAGTTCATTTGTCCTAAAACGATGACTAACCTGACTGTACAGTCGGCTTAGTCCCCTACTTTGTGAAAATAGAGTTTTTGGAGTTTGGAAAATGGTTTGAAGTGTGTTTGTTTGATTTTATTGGAATAGGGGTTTTAGGATTCCTGAGCCGTACGGTTCATTTATCCTAGAACGCTGACTAACCCGTCTGTACAGTCGGCTTAGTCCCCTATTTTGAGAATTTGATTTGTGGGAAGAAATGTGTTGGTGTTTATTTTAATTTAGAAATCTGTTTGTTTTAAATAGGGATTTTAGGCCATGATCCGTAACGGTTCATTAGTGACCTAAAAAGCAGACTAACCCGACTGTACAGTCGACTTAGTCCCCTATATATATTTTTTGAAAATGAAATATCTATTTTCATAAAAAAAATGGATTTGTGAAAGAAATTGTTTTTTTGGAAAGAAATAAATAGAAAGACGAAAAGGGGCTGCATTAGTAAAACAGGGGTGCAGTTAGAGCAGATGGCTGTATTATTAAACTGGGGTGTGAAAAGTAGAAGCCCAGTTTGTGGATTGGTCCACGAATTCATGGGCCTTTCAGGGGGAGGTGTAATACGAAAATGAGAGTGTAAGTAGTATTCTGAGTTAAAAATGAGAAGACGAAAATATCCCTAGGTCTCTAATATATAAGGCATTGAAAAAAACTCAACCTAATTTCCCCATTCTCTCCACGGCGCCGTCCAAGTTTCAACCCTAATTTCTCAATTCCTTATTCTCTCAGCCGCGGCTGCGTGATTTTAGGGAGAGAGGGAGAGATTTTCGCGATGAGAGAGGGGAGGCGAGATTCATGCGAAGGAAGAGAGACAGAAGGGTGCGAAGACAAAGGTTGAGGAATGGGGTTCGTGGCCAAGCATGGCCGCACCGGAGGGGGAAACGACGATGGCAATGGTGTGATGGTGGTGGTCATCCGGTGCGAACGAAGAGAGGACTCGACGGTGATGGTAGCACGACGGCTACGGCGTCGCACAATAGCCACAGCGACGGCGACAGCAACAGGGGCGTACGAACGTCGGTGGTGACGACGAGGACGACGGCGACAGCGACATTCTCGTGGAGGAGACGGTGGCCGGAATTACAGGTATGGCTTCGGTTCTCATCACTTATTTTTTGTTTCCCTTTCTCTCCTCTCCTGCTTCGGTTCTTTCATGCCTGCTTCTGCCTTTTCCTTATTTTTTATGTTTGTTTTTTGTTTCCCAGGGAGGATGAAGGTTGACGACTCAGTTGGGGAGGGCTAGTGGCGGTGCTTGGTGCGAACGGCCACCGTCTACGGTGGCCGGAACTAATAGGTGACACTTCAGTTCCTGTTTTTTGCGTTTCTTTTCTTATTTCCGTTTTCTCTGTTTTGTTTTCTACTTTTACCTGTTTTTGATTTCTGATTCCTAAAAAACAACAAAAAAGTGAAACCTAATCTTTGCCTAATTTCTTCTTTGAAAGAGATTATTAAAACCTATTTCCATCTTCTTTAGCAAACAACACTGATTCGGTTTTTTTTTTACCATCTAAGCCCTAAATTTCGTTTTACTTTAAACAATGATTTGAAGCCTATATTTCACAACTGGACTTATTTCATTTAAAAAAAAAAACTAATCTATCCAGGGAAGGATGTATTCATACGCATCACTAGAGGTTATCAGAAACAAACCTCACCTGATTAGAACATTACGGATTAAACACCTACCTCTGAATGTTTTCTGAATTTCGTACCTAAGAAAAGAAAGAATACCAACCTAGACTCCAGCTTCTGTAAAAAAACTTCTGTTTGCTGTGGCTTGCTGCTACTGACTGCTTCTACTCCTGCTATCTGTGTTTCTGATTTTTGGTACTTTGCGATTAGGGTTTCAATGTGAAAACCCTAATCTTTTTAGTTCTGAATTCTATGTGATCTTATCTGTATGAATTTCTGGGTCCTTATTCTGTGTGTATCAGACTTACTTATATAGACACCAATTTAGGGTTTTTTTATCCTTCGCCATATTTGTTTCCTTTTTCAGGTATTGGGCTTGGATTGGAGAAAACTTGCTCACCAAGTTGATTAGGGTTGAGAAGGCTTGTTCACCAAGGAGGGCAAGAAAGAAGAGAGGCGCAGCTGCTGTCTTTTTCTCATTTTTTTTGTAATTTTCGTTTTTTCCTATTTTTGTATTTTTGGTTATTATTTTGTATATTTTTTAGATTTTTGGATTATTGTAAATATTATTTTTAATTCTGATTTTATTTAATATTTTTTGGGATATTTGTAAACTGCTATTTGGACAGATTTATTGTTTTTGGTCAGAATGGAAGAGAATGATTAAATTGGGCCAAGCCCAATCAAAACTAAACATAGGCCCAATTTAGACAAATGTGCAGAATAAGGCCCAATTAGAACAATTTTCTAAAGTCAGGTCCAATCTAGACAAATTACTATTATAGGTCCAATAACCACATAGGCCCAATTAGGCAAATGACTAAAACATTAGACATAAGCCCATTCAAAAACTGGTTCAAAATGCTAAGCGTAAGTCCAATTAGGCAAGCTAACAAAATCAGGCCCAAAAGGTTGGGTATAGGCCCAACTGGGCAAATCGGTCCGAAATTAGAAGCAAAACAGTGTTTGAAATGCCATGGGCTTGTGACACGGGGTTAAAGCGATTATGATAAAAGACCGGGCAAAGTTAGGGTATAACAGGTTTCTTCCTAAACGGGGAGGTGCTTTACAAAAGGAATCACGACATGGTCCTCCTCAGATGTGTTGCAAAAGAAGAAGCAGAAAGAATTATGAAAGACGTCCATGAAGGTTCGTTTGGAACCCATTCTAGCGGGCACACCATGGCAAGAAAAATCCTAAGGGCTGGCTACTACTGGTTGTCAATGGAGGCCGACTACTTTAGTTACGTGAGAAAATGCGCCACAAGTGTCAAATCTACGCGGATAATATCCATGTGCCGCCTGCTTCTTTGAACGTCCTAACAACACCATGGCCATTCTCAATGTGGGGAATGGATGTCATTGGTCCCATCGAACCTAAGGCATCAAATGGACATCGCTTCATTCTTGTCGCTATCGATTATTTCACTAAATGGGTCGAGGCCGCTTCTTATGCCAGCGTAACAAAATCTGTGGTTGTCAAGTTCATAAAGAGAGATTTGATCTGCCGTTACGGCCTTCCAAATAAAATCATCACAGACAATGGGACCAACTTGAACAACAAGATGATGAGAGAGTTGTGTGATGACTTCAAAATCCAACATCATAATTCCTCCCCATACCGTCCAAAGATGAATGGGGCAGTCGAAGCTGCAAATAAGAACATAAAGAAGATCGTGAAAAAGATGGTAGTGACCTTCAAGGACTGGCATGAAACGTTACCTTTCGCTTTGCATGGGTACCGGACCTCAGTTCGCACGTCGACAGGGGCAACACCATTCTCACTAGTATACGGGATGGAAGCAGTTCTTCCCGTAGAAGTCGAAATACCCTCTCTGCGAGTGTTAATGGAAACCAAATTAGAGGAAGCAGAATGGGTTCAATCTCGATTTGATCAATTGAACCTCATAGAGGAAAAAAGAGTGGAAGCTTTGTGTCACGGGCAGTTGTATCAGCAAAGAATGAAGAAAGCTTATGATAAGAAAGTTCGACCCCGGCAGTTTCAAGAAGGAGATCTAGTGCTCAAGAAAATTTTGCCTATCCAAAAGGATTCCCGTGGAAAATGGACCCCAAATTACGAAGGGCCTTATGTGGTAAAGAAAGCATTCTCTGGAGGAGCCTTAATTCTCACAAAGATGGACGGTGAAGACCTCCCACTCCCAGTGAACTCAGATGCAGTTAAGAAGTACTATGCCTAAAGAAATATATGAAAAAAGAGAAAGATGAGCCAAGCAAAAATGAGCTCGCTAGGTTGAAAACCCGAAAGGGCGGCCTAGGCAAAAATTAGAGCGACCTGGTGGATTGAAAACTCTAAAGAGCAGTCCAGGCAAAAATTAGGGTCAATGAGTTGGACTTGGAACAAATGCAAAGGCAGTCCTCCGAAAGTTGGGTGATGGATGCTCAAGGTCATGTGTATGGGTGATTGGCATTGTTACCTCCAAGATACAAACAATCAAAAGATCTGCTTTTTCTTTTTCTTTCTTTCTTTTTAGTCTAAACTCTCAATGTAATTTTCAGCCAGTGTGACCTTCTGCGCACTCGGTTTCCATTTGAATATTAAACTCTATCTTCACTCTCTCACTTCCCTATTTGCTTTGAAAAGATGTTTTATGGTAGATGATATTGAATGGCGAAACATGTGCATAATCGAAAGCATTACAATCATTGCGAAATTTCTAAAAATCACAAAAAATGAGATGATCTCTTATAAAATGGCAAAGAGGACAAATGCATAATCACTTCAAGCAACAAAGCCCAATAACCCGCGCTTTGGCACCACTACTTTGAGGCAACCCTCATATCTCACGTCGAGAGTCCTGCGAGGTGATGAGATCAGCAGAAAAGTCAAGAAAGAGCAAAAGAGCGAAAAGAATAAAAAAAAAACACAAACAAAGAGGAAAAGCATCCCACATTTCATTCATCATACCACCAGATATCGATCTTGGCACATGCTTACACTGCATGCATGCATACATCATCCATTGCATCCTTAAAATGCGTTCAAATATAGATTAGTTTTTTATTTGTCAAAATAAATTTAAGTTATAGTGTTAGCATTGAGCCTAGCATCAACCTTTTTGACCCCCAGCGGTCCCTCAGAGCCCTAGCGCTCCTTCAGACCAACAATTGGTCCTTCAATCCAGATCGCACGTCGCGTTAATCGAGCAACCGACGGATCATCCGACCCCAGGTCCTTCAGACTAGCTGTGTCCGCCTAAAAAAACACAGTGCACGTCCTTCGAGGTGTGCAAATCAGGTCAACGACCTGACCTTGCCACCCATGGCCGCTCGAAAAAGGCCATCCCCAAGCAGGCCGTTTTACTAGTACCGTTTCTAGTTTGCGCTCCTTCAGACCCATTGGTCCATCAGGCTTAGGCATGCCCTTCAGACCCCGTCGGTCCTTCAGTTTAACTCCAATCAATGCGCCAAGCATCGATTGTGAATTGGACCATCAGAGCCCCAGTGCTCCTTCAGATCCCCAGCGATCCTTCCTTACTTTGGTTCTATGTAAACCCTTTTTTTATGATTTTCTCAAAAAGAAAAGGTTTTGACAAAATTAGTGTCTTTTTATCTTTATTTCTATTTTACTCGAGAAATTTGAAAGCCCTTCATGTTTCCTAGTAAAATATAAATAAAGAGGGGCAGCTGTTATACCCTAATTTTGTCCGACTAATTGAAAATCAAATAAAAATGTATTTTTGTGAATATCTGATTCTAATTAATATTTCTCTATTTGCAAAAATATATCGTTTGTCATACGAGGGTGAGCTAATTGTGCGTGTTATTCAAAAGTCGTTAGCAATTTAGCCTTGTTGTTTTTTGATTCATTTATTATTATTATTATCGGTTGAATAGTAGTTGTCAATAAAAAGAAAAGATAGTCAAATAGTTAAGCTTGTTTAAATCTGTTTTTTTTTATTTTTTCAAAATAATACAAAATTACATTTTTGTTTGTTACACATAAAAAAAAAATATAAAGGAAAGTCAAACAAAAAATATGTAGCCAGCCTGCGCCTTGCTGCTGTTGCAGCAACAGTTTGAGCTTTGAGCTCAAACCCCCTTCTTCTTGTCTCTTTGTTTGATCTTCATTTCAGGCAAAAAATACCATAACTTGGCAGCAACTCTGCTCCTCTCACGCTGCTGTCTCTGTCTTGGTCTCCTGGGAGTTTTGATTTTGTGCTCCACATACCACACCTACACCACAATAAGAGCACTATAAATACACATGAAGCAGCAACAGTGAGGGGGGACACACAAAAAAACACACAGCAACTGAGTCATTCACCACCAAAAGAATTGGAATTCAACATCAGAATTCTAGTTCACTCGAGTAAACACACTTGCGAAAACAAATCTTTGCCCACTACCAGAAAGAGTAAAAGACAAGGAGACGCAGTAGATACAATACCCTCTTTTCAGAAACTTGAGACAAAGGTCTGTTTTCTTTTATCATGAATATCCAAAATATAGAGTTGTATGCTTAGGTTGTTTGTTTCCTCTATTTAAAATTGCTGTTTTATGTATACAGTTTGCTTTGTCACATAACAATCACTAAAAATGAAAAAATCTTTAAGTTCATTGCCTGTTCCTTACACAAACAAAATGGGGTCATAGGAAAACAAGTGACTTTTTCTAACCCCACAAGAAACACAGAAACAGATTTAGGGTTTCAAAATAGAAAAAAAAACAGGAAGCAAAAACCAGAGACAACAATAGAGAGGGGCCAGGTTTTGTTTTAAAAAAAAATAATAATAAATAAATATATGTATATACGACAGCCAGTTCGAAGTAGGGTAGGGAGGAAGAAGAGAAAAACAAAAAAAAGCAAAGTAAAACTCACTCTGTAAGCTCCGGCCACCATAGACGGTGGCCGTTGGCCGTGCACCTCCGTCATCGCCGCCGCAACCCAGAATCACCCCAACCGCCCACCAGCCAAGCACCGTAGCCTCACCACCATCACTGCCAAATCCTTCACGGCCGACCCCCCCTCACCACCAAACCGAACCCTCTCGGCCACCCTTAACCACCGTTAGGCACATCACCGCCGTACAACCACCGCACCACAGCAACCATCCCCACAATCGACCCATCTCCCAACCGAAACACCCCCTACAACCGATCCATCTCCCAGCCGCACCAAAACCCCACCTCGAAACCCTCTCAGCCACCCAACCGCCGTACGCACCACCCACAGCGCTATAATCACCACCGCGTCGAACCGAACACGTCCATCGCAGCCATCGCAGCCATCGCCGCCACCACGACCGTTCCCCTCCCCCTATTTTCGTCGTTGGTGGCGGTGAAGAGATAGAGAGCGAGAGGAGGGCTAGTGGAGAGAGGAGAGGCGATTAGGGTAGGGTGAGAGAGGGAGGCGGAGGACGGCGAAGCAGGGGATGAGAGAAAGGGGGAAGGGACGGTGGAAGGAGAGAGAGAGAAGAAATTTTTAGGGTTGGCTATTTGGGGTGGGGGGGGCGCCGCGTGAGGGAAAGAGGAAACTAGGGTTTCTACTTTTGGTTTTGGTTTTTATAGTATAAACTCGAGGACAGTTTCGTCATTTCACGTTTATTTTTTTCAGATTTCTAACCACACCCCTCCGTTTACTGCGTAAATGCCCCCTGAAGCCCGTGTTTTTTTTGGAACGCAGCCCAGCTTACAAAAACGAGCTGGGCTTACTACCTACACCCTTTTTTTAATAAGACAGCCCTCCTTTTATTCACACCCTTATTTTACTGTTGCACCCCCCTGTTCCCTTTTTTTAAATTTTGTTTCTTTCCCCTAAGTAAACCTTTTTTTCTCACCAACCTTTTTTCCAAATAACGAATAAATGTTTTCCTAAACATAAAATTAGTTTGTTATTAATGGTCACTCTGAGCTTAGCTTGTTTGACCGTTGATAACAGCTTTGGTTTTCAAACGAGCTATGAGCAATGACCACTCTGAGTTTTACTTGTTTGGTCGTCTCGAGTACCTCTCCCGATTTCAAAAAATAAATAAAAACATCAAACACACAAACATTTTCTACCCCAAGAACTACGTAGCTTTGATTTCTCCATCGCACCTGGAGATACGTAGGAGCAGGGGCCCACTCCTGTCAAGCGCAAAAAAAAACTAAAATTTTTATTAAGTCTTCCTGTTCAATTTTGCAAATAATAAAAAGGTAAATTAAAGTATTTTCTTTAAATTAACTTTCTCTCTACACATTAAATTAAATGGTAACCTTTCTCTTGAAAGGATGCTGTGGGGTGCTAATACCTTCCCCGCGCATAATCGACCCCCGAACCCAAAAACAAAGGTTTTTTTCAATGTTTTCCTATTTAATAAATATTGATGGCGGCTTCATTGCGAAAATGACGAAGAATCCCCTCCTTCGGATTTTTCGGTCGCTACACTGTGACTGAAGTAAATAAAGTCGAAAAGGTGCTCAGATCCTTAACCCTGGAATTCGACTACGTTGTTACTGCTATCGAAGAATCCAAGGACCTAGATACATTGAAGTTAGATGAACTTCAGGGTTCCTTAGAGGCTCATGAATTGAGAATAAGGCAGAGAAGTTCAGAGAAAGAAACTGAACAAGCCTTGCTTTCATACTCCTCTAAGAGAAATTGGAAGGCAGGCAACAAGGAGAAGGGTAGAGAAAAGGGATCAAGCAGTAAGAAGAAAGAACAAGGATCTTTCGACAAGAAGAAGGGAGACCTGTCGAAAGTTCAGTGTTATAACTGTCAGCAATTTGGGCATTATAGGAACAAGTGTAAAAACAAGAAAGTTCCTAGGGATAAAGATGCAGAAGCCAAGTTTGCTAATGATGGTGACTCAGACTCTGACTCAGAGGAGTTAATGCTGATGGCTGTCGAAAATGAGATTCCACTCGATGAAGGAATTGCTGAAAGTAGCGAGCAAAATAGTGGGAACACTTGTATAAGTGGATTCACTTGCGATGCTCAAAATACTTGTGCAATGTGTGTGTGGCAGGGCAGTGGAAACACTGGTGAAGCCTCCAACATTGCCAGCAATGATGATGAAGAATTATCATTCATGACAGCTACTGACCAAGAATTACTGTTGTTGAAGGCTGATACAAATTCGACTGAAGAGAAGTCTGTCGAATGGTATCTCGACACAGGATGTTCAAATCACATGTGTTGTCACAAGGAGTGGTTTGTCGAACTGGAGCAGATAAGCAAAAAGATAAGGTTTGCAGATAACAGTAGAGTTACTGCTGAAGGAGTAGGTACCATAAAGTTCCTGTCGAAAGATGGCAAGTGGTGCTACATCCAAGGGGTATTTTATGTACCAGCTATGAAGAGCAATCTGCTAAGTATTGGGCAGATGATCGAGAAGAAATTCACCGTTGAAATGGGTGATAACAGTCTCAGCCTGTTTGATTCGACCAAGAAGTTGATTCTGAAGGTGTTAATGCAGAGTAACAGAACCTTCAAGATCAAATTGCAAGTAGTCGAAGAACATTGCCTCAAGAGTACTGTCGAAGAGGAGCACTGGAGATGGCACAGGAGATTTGGCCACCTCAACTTCAAGAGCTTGAGACAACTACATGAAAAGAAGATGGTTCATGGGTTGCCTGCAGTAAAAGTACCTGTCGAAGTTTGCGAGAGTTGTTGCAAGTCGAAGCAACCAAGAAACTCGTTTAAATCAGAAGTACCTAGCAGAGCAGAGAAGAAGCTAGAGGTAATATTTTCTGATGTCTGTGGTCCTTTCGAAGTATGTTCCTTAGGAGGGAATAAGTACTTTGTCACCTTCATTGACGAATCCACTAGAATGTCCTGGGTGTATTTGATCAAAAGGAAGAGTGAAGTACTAGAAATATTCAAGAAGTTTAAGGTAATGATTGAAAAGCAGAGTGAATGTGCAATCAAAACCCTTAGAAGCGATGGAGGTGGTGAGTACAATTCTCATGGATTTGTCGAATTCTGTGAGAAAGAAGGAATTGTGCATGAAGTCACTGCACCTTACACGCCTCAGCATAATGGTACTGCTGAGAGAAAAAACAGGACCATCCTCAACATGGTAAGAAGTATGTTGAAGCAGAAGAAACTACCTCATAGTTTATGGGGAGAACTTGTAGCCACAGCAGTATACATTCTGAACAAATTCCCCACAAAGAGACTGACTGGGAAGACACCTGAAGAAGCTTGGCTAGGAAGAAAGCCAAGTGTCAGGCTTCTCAGAATAATTGGCTCAGTATACTATAGACATGTCCCTGAGCAACTAAGAAGCAAGCTGGATGATAGAGCACAACAAATGATTCTTGTTGGCTATCATTCGACAGGAGCATACAAACTGTATGATCCTGTGCAGAAGAAAATAGTGAAAAGCAGAGATGTCGTAGTAGATGAGTCGAAACATTGGAACTGGGAAGAAGGCTGTGAGAAAACTACAATGATGGACTTCGACGAAGTCTCTGATCGAGACGATCAGAATGAAGAGATCGAAACTGAAGAGCCAGAAGAACCCATTGCTGTCGAACCTTTAAGAAGGTCGCAAAGGGAAAGGCAGAGATCAGTAAGACTAGAAGGATTCGACACTTACCCAGATTCTGCTATTACAGCAGAGGGAGACCTGACACACTTTGCACTAATGGCAGAAGCAGAACCAGTGAGCCTGGAGCAAGCCCTTAGTCACAAGCAGTGGAAGGAAGCAATGATTGAAGAGTTGAAATCAATCGAGAAGAATGATACTTGGAAGCTAGTCGAACTTCCAAAAGAAAAGAAAGCCATAGGGGTGAAGTGGGTTTTCAAGACCAAAGTCAAGCCCAATGGAGAAGTGGCCAAGTTCAAGGCCAGGCTAGTAGCCAAAGGGTTCCTGCAGAAACCTGGTTTGGATTTCAATGAGGTCTTTGCCCCAGTAGCCAGGATCGAAACCATAAGATTGGTAGTAGCATTGGCAAGTCATAGAGGCTGGCCCCTACATCAACTAGATGTAAAGTCAGCATTTCTTAATGGACCTCTGGAGGAGGAAGTCTATGTTTGTCAACCACCTGGTTTTGAGTCGAAGGGAAAACAAGACAAAGTCTATAAGCTGGAGAAGGCCCTGTATGGGCTCAAGCAAGCTCCAAGAGCGTGGAACAAGAGAATTGATGGATTTCTCTTGGCTCAGAAGTTCATGAGATGCACCAATGAACATGGAGTATATGTGAAGAAGAATGGAACTTCGACTCAGTTGTTGTTGTGCCTGTACGTAGATGATCTACTTGTAACTGGCAGCAATGAAGTCGAAGTCGAAGCCTTCAAGAAAGTGATGATGTCAGAATTTGAAATGAGTGATCTGGGACATCTATCATATTTCTTGGGGATGGAGTTTACCAAGACAAGTAAGGGTATACTCCTGCACCAGTCGAAGTATGCAGCTGATATCTTGAAAAGATTTGACATGAGCAACTGCAAGGAAGTTTCGACACCATCAGACACTAGCAGCAAGCTGTCAAAAGACGACGAAGGGATTGAAGTAGATGCCACCTTGTTCAAACAGATCGTGGGCTCCCTGAGGTACTTGTGCAACACTCGACCTGACATTATGTTTAGTGTCGGAATGATCAGCAGATTCATGGAGAAGCCGAAAAGCTCTCATATGGTAGCTGCAAAAAGAGTACTAAGGTATGTAAAGGGAACACAAAGTTATGGTATTCTGTTCCCTAGCAAGAGTGTGTCGAAGAATGGTAATGAAGTGTTTGGCTACACTGACTCCGACTGGAGTGGAGACAAGAGTGATCGAAAAAGCACAAGTGGGTATGTCTTCATGTATGGATCGACACCCATCTCTTGGTGCTCGAAGAAGCAAAGTATAGTTGCGTTATCCTCTTGTGAAGCAGAGTATGTGGCTGCTTCCTTTGCAGCATGTCAAGCATCATGGCTGAGCATGCTACTGGTCGAAATTGGAGTGCACAGGGTCGAAGCAATGAAGTTGTTGATCGACAACAAGTCTGCGATAGATCTCGCAAGGAACCCTGTCGCACATGGTAGGTCGAAGCACATAGAGACCAGATATCACTTCCTGCGTGATCAAGTAAACAATGAGAAGCTGAATCTGGAATATTGTTGTTCGGAACTTCAAGTAGCTGATGCAATGACCAAGCCATTGCAAAAGGGAAGATTCGAAGAACTGAGAACAATGCTTGGGATGATGTCGCTCAGCAATGTGAATTAGGAGGGAATATTGAGATATGCCTTGTAATTCTATTGCTTGTAATTATAGTAGGTGTAGTTAGAAACCTAGTCGAAATGGGCCAGTCGATATGGGCCAGTCGAAATCATGGGCCTGGGCCTGTTTCATTGTATATAAATATAGACGTCAGTAGCATGTAATTACAAACCTACTTTTATGAAATTCAGTGCAGCTTTTACCTAATATTATATTGCCCTATTCATTCCTCTTGTCCCTCTAGCGCCGCCACTTCCTTTCTTGTCCCTTTCACGTGTTTATCCCCAACATAGCGTGGACCTGATATGAAAGATGTAAATTACCATTTTCCATATCGGTTTGAGAAGCAACCGTTGTAAACGTTGTTAAAATATTTACAAAATTGCCACCACGTCACTTTTAACATCAGGTCGTTTTTAACCGATATGAATTGCTGTTATAAAATGCTTTTTTTTCCACTAGTGAACGTATTTGGAAAATTTAAGGGATTACGTAGTTTAATAGTTGGACAAGGCTATGGTTATCGAGGTGACAAGATATGCAACAATGTGCAGCATGATATGTTTTCAAGACTAAAACGTTTGTGCATGCTTTCATTCCTCGATTGTAAGCTCTCGAAGCTTGCTGTTGAGATAAGCAATTTACAACTCTTGTGTTATCTTAACCTTTCTAATATTGAGACTACAAGCTTGCCTGATTCCATTTGTAGGCTGTATAATTTGCAAACACTCTTATTGAATGACTGTAAATTGACCGAGCTCCCTTCAGACTTTTACAAACTTGTCAATTTGCGTCATCTTGATATGAAAGGCACTTACATAAAGAAGATGTACTTATAAAAAAAAAACATAAAGAAAATGTCAAAGGCTCAAAGCATATAGGAAGGATAAACCATCTTCAAATGAAAAAAATGTCATAAGATTATAAAGTTCTTGTCTAGCTATCAAGAAGCAAGTTGATGAATTTGATTTTCGGTTTTCTTTTTCTTCCCTTGAGTATGTTCGTACTATAAATTTTATTGGCATTCATACTTGTCACTACTAATAAGATAATTGGAACATGATTGAATTTCTTGAGAGTATGCTTTCTGTCGTGTTTTATTTAAAAACTATTTGCAACCCGTGCATCCAAGCAATTTTCTTGCATAAAAT
Organism: Astragalus membranaceus; assembly: GCA_039519185.1. Lineage (NCBI taxonomy): Eukaryota > Viridiplantae > Streptophyta > Magnoliopsida > Fabales > Fabaceae > Astragalus > Astragalus membranaceus. The sequence continues at coordinate 175,658,113 of CM076848.1, read as the reverse complement.
TAAATTTAAATAATTTTATTTATATAAATAGATGAAATAATTTTTTATATAAACTATGCGGTAAAGTATTTATTTAACTATATATAAAAGGTACGCAATAAGGAATCGCAAAAAAATATTGGTAGACCAAAATTGTTTCTATAAAATAGATGAACTTTATAGTTTAAACTTAATAATTCACTTTGCAACTACGCATGAAAAAAATGATGGAATTATTATTATTATTATTAGAAATTAGAAATTAGTGTTTTTATCGTAAAAAAAGAAATTGGTGTTATGTTGAAGAAAGAGAACAACATAATTTTTTTTGGAGAGTTAACATAAACCGTTCGGATATTTTGTCCAAAATAATTTAACTGTTGGGTGGGGTGACAAAATATGTGTAAGTATACACAGTCACACAAGCAATACAATGATAAGAAAGGTCGAACCCACAGGGATTGGTTAAACTCTTGTATGTTTAGAGAGATATAAATATGTGCTACTACACTACTCACAAAATTTGGGGTTTTTAGTTTAAGTAAAAACAGAATGCAAGTATGTAAAATAAGATGAAGGAAATCAGTTGAGAAAGATCGTTGAGATGTCTTTACTAGATAATGCTTCTTTTGAGAGTTTCTGTGCTTTTAGAGATGCAGAAGCACTATGATGCATAAGCATCAAGTGCAGAAGCATCAAGTGCAGTAGCATTGAGTGCAGTTGCATAAGTGTGTGCTTGTCAGCTACTTTCTTCAGAGTTTCGTTACAAGCTTCCCATGTATGGGCTTGCTAAATAAGTTCACTCTTGCCTTTGAGGTACCCACTATTTCACCCTAAGGACTATGTTATCCTATGTCTAGGACTTAACATGGTTTTAACAAAGTTTTCTTTATTAACAAGTCAACAAAGCCTTTATTAAAACACTCACCCTTATTAGTCTTGATTTCTAGTTATAAACCATGTCTGTGTATATAACTCTACTTCTTTTAAGCGATCAACCTTAAAATAAGATGGATATAGTATAACACAAGACCCAAAATGCTACAACACTTAAAAGCATAATAACTTACTTAAAAGATCATTATAAGTTTAGAACATCTCAACTAAAGGAATTTAGCTCTTGTTACTCATTATATAATAGAGAGAATCTGCAAAGACACTGCAAAAAAATTGCCCATTAGCGACGAAAATTAGTGAGGGACTAATGTTCCCTCGCAAAAACTGGAATTTGCGACGGAATTTGCGAGGGAATAGGGGCTGTCGTATTTTTGAGAATTAGCGACGGAATTTTGAAAATTAGCGACGGAAATTTTGAAAATTAGCGACCGAATTTTAGTCTCTCGCTAATTCCCACGCTAATTTTTGACAGTTTTCAGATTATGGGACTCAGTGCGGGTATTTAGCGACGGATTTTCACTCCCTCGCTAATTCCCTCGCTAATTTCTAACAGTTTTCAGATGATGGGACTCAGTGCAGGGGTTGGTAAATGTGCAGAAATTAGCGACGGACAGTTCCGTCGCTAATTCCCTCGCAATTTTTTTTTCCTTTTTTTCCTTAAATCTGTTTACACCCTCACTCTTCTTTCTCACTCACAACACCCTCACTCTTCTTCTCTCCTCTTCACCCTTCCTCTTCCTCTACTCTCCACCACCACACAACCACCACCACCACCACCATCACCACCATACAACCAACCTACGGCCTACTCTCCCCTTCCTCTTCCTCTACTCTCTCTCTCACCTACAAACCCTAACCCACCACCACCGGAGCTACTCTCCCCTTCCCTCTTCTTCTCTCCACCTTCTTCCACCACACCACCACCACACAACCACAACCACCACCGGAGCTCCTCATCCTCTCCCTCCCTCTCTCTCTCTCTCTTATGATTTCCCCTTTCCCTCTTCTTCTCTCCACCTTCTTCCACCACACAACCACCACCACCGCCGCCACCACCCACGAAACAACCACCATGAACTCCTCTCTCCACTTACGAATTCCTCTTCTCTCACCTATACGAATTTCTTTCCACCTTCCACCACCACCACCACCACCCCCTCCACCACAACCACAAAATTAATAATATAATATAATATTCATTAATAATATAATAACTTTTTAACAGTATTAATAATAAATATATATAAAAAAAACAAGTCATTCAGCACAGGACACGTGTCAGTATTTTTTTGAAAAACTGCAGTCATTAGCGAGGGATTCAAATCCCTCGTTAATCCCATTAGCGAGGAGGGATTTAGTGACGGAGCTGGCCCCTCACTAATTCCCTCGCAAATGACCATTAGCGACGGATTTTGGTCATTTTGCGTGGGAAATTTCCGTCGCTAATAACCAATTTTTTTGTAGTGAGAGCATAATAATATGAGCAATACAAAAGATATCAATAGGGTAGAAGTTACACGGATTAATGTTCCTTTGCATGGAATTCTGATTGGTGCAGAAGCACTGATTCCTTCGTCTATCTATGAAGAAGTGGAGGAAGAGGGTGTCAATTCCTTCCTCACCTTCTTACAACTAACTACTGAATAAAATGCAATAAATAAACTACTTAAAACTGTATGAAAGCTATATAAATTTGGATGAAGAAAGGGATTGTTCTTCAAGTGCGAAGTGGAGCATATTTATAGCCTTTGAGGTTTCTTTTGCATGAGGGTTTTGCGTAGTAACTAAGTCAGCAATGTGTAGCCTAACCATGGTTACTTTCCTGCTCGGAATTTGAGAAGATAAAGTCCAGCACTCTTCTTCAAAGGAGGTCCAATGGTGGAGATCCATGTGTCTTTAGGTGTATAGACCATTATGATGATGTTTCATGGTGGACGCCTCCATATGCATATGGGCATGTGTCTCCATGTGCCCAATGACTAAGCATGATGTCACAAAACTTTTGGTGCCATGGTATGAATTGAGGTGCTTCCAAGGTGGGGGGTTATAAGCTCACAGCTGGACGGTGCAGAAGCACTAAGATGCAGAAGCATCTAGTGCAGAACCACTAAGTGCAGAAACACTTTATCTTGGATGCGCCTTTAGTGTGGAAGCAATGCTGTTTTCCTAGTGCAGAAGCATGAACTGCAGCTGCACTGAGCAAACATATCAAACATACCAATATATATACAAAATGCTTAAATCATTGTGCAATCTTCTACAAAAACTTATAATGTTGTTATTCGAGTAAAACTACTATATTTAATACATATTATACTTGGTTTCAGGCAATTAGTTATGGTTAGATGTATAAATAACTCTATATAAAATAGAGTTATCACGCCCCCAAACTTAAACCATTGATTGTCCTCAAGTAATGACAAAACAAAACTAAGATTTTCATAGATTTTAAGAAGATCAGATCAGCTCATCTCTTTTCAAAAATTGCTTTCTCATTGTATGAACCTAAATTTTCAGAAATTTTTGCTTTGTGTGTCATTGATTTCCCAGACATCCAAGGTTTATCAAAACTCTTTTATGTGTGTGTGTGCGTTCCACTGAGATCCAATCAGTTCCCAAAACTAAGTGAGAAGTTTCTCTTTTGCTTTTGAAAAAGTTTAGATCACGTTTGGTCATAAACAAAGATGGTTCAAAATATAGATTAGACTAACAATATCTTTAATACTTGGGGGGGTCTTTAAGCACAACTAAGGGCTTGTTGAGTATTTCAAAAAAAAACTGTTGAGTCAATTGCATTTGGCTTTATTTTTTGTGGTTCTTTGGTTTTGGTACAGAAGCACTAGGTGCAGAAGCACTGCTTTTCTGTTTTTTTGGTGCAGAAGCACCTTGATAACACTTTTTCAAGATTGATAGAAAATGTTGCCCTCCTCACTGACCTCCTTATGCATACTTTTTTCTTTGGTTTTTGCTTTTCTTTTCTTTCTTTTTTTTGCATTTTTATGCTTTTCTTTTTCAAACCAAATGCATTTATTTGGAACAGGTTCAGTTTGATGATTTGGGCAAATATGGCTAGCTTGTAATATTTTGGTTCTTTTGTAGTGTTTTTGGGTAACCTTTTATGCTGACTTCTCTAAGTTTTTCATACTCAGCCTTAGTATTCATGAAAACTCCCCCAAACTTAATTCTTTATGCTTTTCTATATTTTTAGAAAAAATTTGTTTTTGACCTTGGTTTTCTAAAGTTTCCTTTTGCATTAGATAGTTTTCAAATAGCAAGGTTCTTTTTAGAAACTCAGTTTTGATGTGTCCAAGTGGTGATAAAAATTGGTTATTTGGGGAAAACAAAAAAATTGGTTCAAAGAATGAGTTTTTGGTTAAGATTTTGCACAGAAGAATTTTAAGCTGATCATGCTTCAAAAACTATTTAAATCCTAAAAAAAATAACTTGAAGTATTTCAAACTAAAGTTTTGTGCTACTTATGTTTTTGTAAATCAGTTTTCTAAATTTTTCAAAGAAGCTTTGTTTGAATGCATCAAAATTTTGAAAATATGCATATATAGATAAACAACATAGCATACAAACATACATATTTAATTAAAACATACTAGCACATGCATAGTATTTTAAGAGATGTTTTTCACCCCCAACTTAAAGCTGAAAAGTGTCCTCACTGCTCTTAAGTTGAGACCAAAACAATAATTGTTTGTACCAAAATGGGGAGTGGGGTTAATACATGTGGGATATCAAAATATATTTAGCAGTTCAGATATAACAACATTAAAAGGCTTTACTCTTTTTTGGCACCACTCCTGGTCCTTGAACTGGTTCTGGCTGGAATGTGCTTCACCTTCTGCTATTTCTTCTTTCTTCTTCAGGTTTTGGTGCAGAAGCACTAGGTGCAGCTGCACCAACTTCCTCAGCTACAGGTTCTGGTTCTTTAGGTTCTTCAGGCTCCTCCTCTGCAGGCTTATCAGTTGCCTCCTCTGGTTCCTCAGGTTCTTGCACAGTGGTTTACTCTTGTTCCACAATTGATTCCATCACAGCCTTTGAACTTTCAGCCTTCTTCTTGAAAAACTTCTGGGTGTTGCCCAGTTCTTCCTTCTTTTTCTTTGCTAGCTCCTCCAGCACCAGCTTGACAGTGTCTTCTTTGTTCTTGGGTATGACTGTCACAAGTGGAACACTTTCAGGTGCTTCTGCACTAGGTACAGAAGCATCTGCTGCTGGGTGAACTTCATCATCAGAGGTTGATTTTTCTTTTTCTTCATCGATTTCCTCCTCTTCAATTGCCTGCAAAGTTTGTTTCTCAAGAAAAATGTTAGTTGCATCAGTTTCAGTGGCCTGTGGTGGGGTTTTTTCTTTGATTGGTGATGGTGGTTTTTCAGCTTGTTTTTCTTGGGTGATAGGTGGTGGTGGGGATGATTGTGGTCGGGAGAAGGGGTGCTCTCCTATCTTTTGATTAGGAGGGGGTTGGTTTGTGGAGTAGCTTGGGTAAATTCTGGTTGTGACTAGTTTTCAAATTTTTTCATTGCTTCCTCCATAGATATGTTTTGTTCCCCACTCTTCTCACTGCTTTCAGTGGTTTCTTCATCCTCTTCATCTTCATTTTTCTCCATCTGTCTCACCATTCTTTCTATTGTTTCATCCTCCTCAGTTTCTTGCTGCTCCTCACTGAGCAGCTCTTCTTCTATTTTCTTCTTCTTACCTTTTTCTTTCTTCTTTGTTTCCCTCTTTCTCTTCATCACTTTTTTCTTATTTTTCTCTTCACTCTCTTTCTCTTTCTCCACTTCCTCTTCCTTCTCTTCTTCCTTTTCTCCTTCTTCTTCTTCTTCTTCTGGGTTCTGAAAGACCCAAGATGGGAATGTTGGTGTTTCATCTGAGTAGGTACCTACGAAATCTCCATCAATCTTAGCTGCAGCCAATCATGTTGTTCTTGTTGAAATTTCCAAACAGCCTGGTGCTTCTGCACTAGATGCTCCTGCACCAGGGTTGGTTCCACCGCTTTGATTTTGGTTCTTTCCTTCATCTCAGCAGACAGTGGCCCAGTAGGGTATTTTCTCTACTTGTGTTCTTCATCACTGATAAGCACTCCTTGCTTCATGCAAAGCTCAGTTATCAAACATGGAAAGAACAAGAATCCTTCCCTTTTTACAACACACTCTAGTATCTGCCTATTGATGATTTTGCCCACATCCACATTCTCATTTTTGAGGATTGCATCCAAAAGGATCAATCTCTCTTTTGACAGAGTGTATGTGTGTGATGTGGGTAAAATAGAACAATCAATAAAGATATACCAATTGCCTAACTCAGGTATCAGCCATCTGTTTTTCAACTTAAATTCAGTATTAGACATTTTATCCCATTTTGAATTTTGCACAGCAATCCTAGATTTCATTCTCTCCATCTCCTTTTTTCCATATTTTTCTACTTTTTCTCTAAAATCGGGCCCAATACAGACTAGATTATAGTGATCATTTATCCTATCAAAACTGAAATAGACTTTCCTACCTCTTACAACAGCATGATCTTGCATCTTCCCTTTGTGATTGCTTTGAATCCCAGCATAGAATTCTCTGACAATTTGCTCCAGATAGAAAGCTCGGTGTTGGATGAATAAATCCCAGTGTAGACTTGAGATTGTTGCCATAAAGCTCTGATGCGCCTTCATGAGACTGTATCCTCTCTCAAGAAGGAACTTTCTATCCCAAAAATGCGCAAGATTGGCATTTGTTGGCACAGAGGAGTTTGTAATGGCTCCATGTTTCTTTTTCTGGACAGGTTTTGATGATGATTCTGGACCAGTTGTATTTCTTCCTGAAGTTTTGATTGCGCTTTGCTTGCGAACCATGGTGGATAGTTGTAGGTTTTTTTTTTTGGAATTTCTTGGAAGGGAATGGAGTTTTGTGATTTCAGAAGTTTAAGGTTTTCTGAGTAAGGAGGGATTTCTGGTGATTTCGTTGAGGTTCTGCGATTGAGAGATTTGGTGATTAGGGAAGAACGGTAACAATTGGGAATTGTGTGGTTTTAATGAAGGAAATAGCTGTTAGGGATAGCTAGGCTTGCATGCATGGCAACGTGTGGGCTATTTAGGTAGATTACTCAGCACTTCAGATACTGCTCACGACTAGACACACACCTTGCTGTTGTTTTGACCGTTATTCTCACCCAAGTCAAATTTTTGAATTTTTTGAGGTGCAGCAGCACTTGAGGAATAGTTTAGTGCATAAGCACTATAGTGCAAAAGCACTAGGTGCAGAAGCACTAAAAAATTGTGATCCTACAAAACATTTGAAAACATTAAACTGAACAAAATAATAATAATAAATATTAATACAAAAACATGGGTTGCCTCTCAAAAGTGCTTGTTTTAAGAGTCTTTCAGCCTGACTATCTCCTTATTTCTTTAGAGATTTTGAACATGTGTGGTGTACTTGTCTCTTTCCACATGCTCTCCATAGTACATTTTCACTCTTTGGCCATTTACCTTGAAAGTGGTGGTTGTGGCTGCATCATATAAACCAACTGCACCATGGGGATAGACTTTGACTAGTTTGAATGGTCCTGACCATCTTGATTTAAGCTTTCTAGGGAACAATTTCAGCCTAGAATTGTATAACAGGACCAATCCTCCTTCTCCAAGTTCTCTTCTTTGAATTTTCTTGTCATGCCAAGCTTTGGTTTTTGTTTTGTAAATTTCTGCATTCTCATAAGAGAAATGCCTAAATTCTTCTAATTCATTTAATTCAAAAAACCTTTGTGCTCCTGCCTTGTTGTGATCAATGTTCAGCTTTTTCATAGCCCAATATGATTTATTTTCTAACTCAACAGGCAGATGACATGCTTTACCATAAATTAATCTATATGGGGACATACCTAATGGAGTTTTAAATGCAGTTCTGTATGCCCATTATGCCTCATCTAGGTGTAAGGACCAATCTTTTCTTATTGGCCCAACCATTTTTTCTAGCATTCTTTTAATTTCCCTATTTGACAATTCAGCCTGTCCACTTGTCTGTGGGTGGTAGGCTGTAGCAATTTTGTGTTTAATCCCATATTTTGCAATAAGATTTTCAATGAGTTTATTGCAAAAATGGGAGCCTTCATCATTGATGATTGCTCTTGGGGTGCCAAATCTTGTAAAAATGTTTTTAACAAGAAATTTGCTGACAGATTTGGCATCATTATTAGGCAATGCTACAGCCTCTACCCATTTGGACACATAATCAACAGTTACTAAGATATATTGTTTTCCAAAAGAAAGTGGAAAAGGACCCGTGAAATCCATGCCCCATACATCAAAAAGTTCAATTTCTAAAATATTGGTTCTGGGCATTTCATGTTTTTCTGAGATATTACCTGTTCTCTGACATTTATCACATGTTTTGACCATTAAATTTGCATCTTTAAATAGACTGGGCCAAAAATAACCAGACTGTAATACCTTAGCTGCTGTTCTGTTGCTTCCAAAGTGACCTCCATATGGTGCGGCATGGCAGTGCAGAAGCACTGCTTTCTGTTCTTCTTGGGGGATGCATTTCCTTATCAATTGATCTGGACACATTTTATAGAGAACTGGATCATCCCAATAGTACTATTTAACTATGTGGAAGAATCTCCTTCTTTGTTGGTATGTCATGTCTACTGGGACTACTTTGCTTACAAGAAAGTTAACAATATCAGCAAACCAAGGTGCAGTAGCACTTGGTGCAGAAGCACTGGGTGTTGTTACAGAAATTGTTAGCAGTTTTTCATCAGGAAAACTTTCTTTGATCTCTCCCTTCTGAGTACCTGTTCTTTCACCTTCAAGTCTAGATAAATGGTCAGCAACCTGATTCTCCACCCCCCTTTTTATCTCTAATTTCAAGGTCAAATTCTTGAAGGAGGAGAATCCATCTTATTAACCTTGGTTTTGCATCTTTTTTTGAAATTAAATACTTGATGGCAGAATGATCAGTATAGACAATAACTTTGGTGCCAACCAAGTAAGACCTAAATTTATCAAATGCAAAAACCACTGCTAATAGTTCTTTTTCTGTTACAGTAGAATTCATTTGAGCTTCAATCAATGTTTTGCTAGCATAATAAATAGAATGAAAGATTTTGTCATACCTTTGCCCCAGGACTGCTCCTACAGCAAAGTCACTAGCATCACACATCAATTCAAAGGGCTTGCTCCAATCTGGTGTAACTATCACTGGTGCAGTCACCAATGCCTTTTTGAGTTTTTGGAATGATTCCATACATGGCTCATAAAAGTTGAAAGGTGTATCCAATTGCAGAAGTGTACACAGTGGCTTGGATATTCTTGAAAAGTCTTTGATAAACCTTCTGTAGAAGCCTGCATGACCTAAGAAGCTTCTGATTCCTTTGACAGTTGTTGGAGGTGTTAATCAATGACCTCAATTTTGGCTATGTCCACTTCCAGTCCCTTTTTTGACACTTTATAACCTAGCACAATGCCTTCTTGTACCATAAAATGGCACTTCTCCCAATTAAGCACTAAATTTGTTTCTTCACATCTTAGGAGAATTTTCTCAAGATTTGATAAACACAATTGAAATGTGTCTCCAAAAACTGAGAAATCATCCATGAATACCTCCATTGATTGCTCAATGAAGTCAGAGAAGAGGGACATCATGCATCTTTGGAATGTAGCAGGAGCATTACAAAGTCCAAATGGCATCCTTCTAAATGCAAAGGTTCCATAGGGACATGTAAATGTTGTTTTTTGTTGGTCATCAGGTTCTATTGCAATTTGATTGTATCCTGAATAACCATCTAAGAAACAATAAAACTCCTTACCTGCTAATCTGTCTAACATTTGGTCAATGAAAGGTAAAGGGAAGTGGTCTTTCTTTGTGGCTTTATTGAGTTTTCTATAATCCATACAAATCCTCCAACCTGTAACAGTTCTTGTTGGCATTAACTCATTTTTTTCGTTGGCTATAACTGTCACACCCCCCTTCTTTAGAACACATTGCACAGGGCTTACCCATGCACTATCTGATATGGGGTATATAATTCCAGCATCTAGCCATTTTATGATTTCTTTCTTTACAACCTCTTGCATAATAGAATTTCGCCTTCTCTGTCCTTCTATATAATTTTTAGAATTATCTTCTAAAATTATTCTATGCATGCATATAGAAGGTCTAATTCCTTTTATGTCAGCCATCTGCCAGCCTATTGCTTTTTTATGCTTTCTTAAGGTACTAATGAGATCATGTCCCTGCTTTAATGACAAGTCTGAAGCAATGATTACTGGAAGTGTGTCACCTTCCCCTAAGAAAGCATATTTCAAATATTTGGGCAGTTCGTTCAGTTCTAATTTTGGAGGTTGTTCAATTGAGGGTATATTCTTTTTAAGGTTTGGGTCTTCTAAATTAAGAGATTCAAAAGTTCTAGACCATACCTTATGTGTTGGTTCTTTCCTTGGCAGCATGTGTTTTTCCATGATTTCTTCATCAGGTGGTGCTTCTGCATCTGGTGCAAGAGCACTGGTGAGAAGATCATACTGCTTCTGGAATTGTTTCTGCACTAAATGGTCAAGAGAATTGATTGTTGAACACCCTTCACTCTCCTCTGTAGGGTACTTCAGAGCATTCATCACATTGAATTTCACCTCTTGATCATTCACCCTCATGGTTAGTTCTCCTTTCTGCACATCAATCAGGGCCTTGCTAGTTGCTAAGAATGGTCTTCCAAGGATGACTGGCACTTCTTTATCTGCATCAAAATCAAGAATAACAAAATCTGCAGGAAACACAAATTTGTCAACCTGAACTAAGATATCTTCAATAATTCCTTCTGGATAGGCTGTTGAACTATCAGCAAGTTGAAGTGTTACAGTGGTAGGTCTAGCATTTCCAATTCCAAGCTATGTAAATATTGATTTAGGCATCAAGTTGATACTTGCACCTAAATCCCATAAAGCACGACCTGTATAAAATTTTCCAATTGAGAATGGAACTGTAAAACTACCAGGATCTTTCAATTTCCTTGGAATTTTGCTTTGTAAAATGAGACTGCATTCTTCAGACATAGCAACTGTTTCAAAATCACCTAATCTTTTTCTTTTTGAAAGCACATCTTTCATAAATTTAGCATAATTAGGCATTTGCTGAAGTGCTTCAACTAATGGAAAATTAATGTGCAACTGTTTTAATATTTCAAGAAACTTACTGAATTGCTTCTCCTCATGTGCCTTTTTTAATCTTTGAGGATAAGGAGGAGGAGGGTATTCAGGAACTAACCTTGGCAGTTGTATTTCTTTTAGTGCAGAAGCATCAGGGTGCTTCTGCATCTTGCAGATTTTTTTCATTTTTATTTTTTTCTGTTTCTTTTGTTCCCTTACCTTTACCTTCAGTCTCTTCTTTATATGTAATATCTTTTCCATTCCTTAGAGAGGCCTTCACCTGTTCTTTTCCTGGTCTGTGGGATGTAGTAGCTTCTGTATTTGAAGGTAATGCACCTGCTGGTCTTTGGTACAGATCTGTTGCTAGCTGCCCCACTTGATTCTCCAAATTCTTTATAGATGCATCTTGTGCTTGCCTAGCTGTTCTGGTTTCACTAATAAAGGATTTAAGTAAGGCTTCAATGGAGTTATCATTGGTAGGTGTTTGTTGTTTTTGGTTGTTTTGAGACTGAAACCCTGGTGGTGTTGCTGTTGGTGCAGCTGCACTAGGTGCAGAAGCACCAGTATTATTCCATCTGAAATTTGGGTGGTTCTTCCACCCAGGGTTGTAGGTGTTTGAGTAAGGGTTGTTGTTTTTATTGAAATCTACATAGTTGACAGAGACAGGATTGCTGGGACATTCCTCATACAAGTGGCCTCCTCCACAGTATACACAACTTGTATCACCAGGAGGGGCTTGTTCTATGGCTGCTGCAGAAGTATAAGTTGGTGCAGCTGCACTTGGTGCAGATGCACTGTTGGAAGTGAAATTTTTGAACAAGTTGGTTAGAGAAGCTAACTGAGCAGATAGGGCAGATACATCACTGATTTCATGCACCCCTGATGGTTTCTTTTGGGCACTTACCCACTCAGTAGGCCAACTAGAGTTGTTTGTAGCAATTCTGTCAATCAACTCACATGCTTCATTGTTTGACAGGTTCAGTAACACACTCCCAGATGATGCATCAAGCATTACTCTGGTTTGTGTCTCTAAACCATTATAAAAAATTTTCATTTGAATAATGATTGGTAGACCATGATGAGGACATTTTCTTAAAAGCTCTTTCCATCTTTCCCATGCTTCAAATAATGACTCAAAGTCTTTTTGTCTAAAAGATGTAATATCATTTCTCATCCTGGCAGTTTTAATGGGTGGAAAATATTTTGACAAAAACTTTTCAGCTATTTCATTCCATGGATGTATAGAATTAGGCTCCATTGAATTTAACCAAGATTTAGCCTTATCTTTTAAAGAGTATGGAAATAGCTTAAGTCTAAATGCTTCTTCACTAACACCAGGAAGGATAAAATTACTACATACTTCTAGAAACTGTTTTAAATGCTCATGGGGATCCTCATGAGGAGATCCACCAAATTGGCCAATTGTTTGCAGCATTTGGAACATCATGGGTTTAAATTCAAAATGAACAGCATCAATATGAGGTTTTGCTATACTAGTTTGCATATTCTAATTATTAAACATAGCATAATCCCTCATGGGTCTATTTCTATCATTAATCATACATATTGGTCCCTTGTTGTTGAATGGATTTCCTTGCTCATGTTCAGGTGGTGGGTTTCCTCCAACTAAGCCTCCATTGGAACCTGATCTTTCTTCACTATGATGAGACATGTTGTTCCTGCAGCCTTGTCTTTGGGATCTAAGCAATCTTCTGAAACTTCTTTCTATCTCTGAATCCAATGCAAATTCTGGTGTTCTGGTCCTGTGCATAAGCTAGTGCACCTGCACTAAGGAAACAAACTACCAAAATAATAATAATACTAATACACAAATTTATAAATCTAAACTTACAAAAATTAATGGCAATCCCAGGCAACGGCGCTAAAAACATGGTGTGGCAAAATATGTGCAAGTATACATAGTCACACAAGTAATACAATGATAAGAAAGGTCGAACCCACAGGGATTGGTTAAACTCTTGTATGTTTAGAGAGATATAAATATGTGCTACTACACCACTCACAAAATTTGGGGTTTTTAGTTTAAGTAAAAACAGAATGCAAGTATGTAAAATAAGATGAAGGAAATCAGTTGAGAAAGATAGTTGAGATGTCTTTACTAGATAATGCTTCTTTTGAGAGTTTCTATGCTTTTAGAGATGCAGAAGCACTATGATGCAGAAGCATCAAGTGCAGTAGCATTGAGTGCAGTTGCATAAGTGTGTGCTTGTCAGCTACTTTCTTCAGAGTTTCGTTACAAGCTTCTCATGTCTGGGCTTGCTAAATAAGTTCACTCCTGCCTTTGAGGTACCCACTGTTTCACCCCTAAGGACTAGGTTATCCTATGTCTAGGACTTAACATGGTTTTAACAAAGTTTTCTTTATTAACAAGTCAACAAAGCCTTTAATAAAACACTCACCCTTATTAGTCTTGATTTCTAGTTATAAACCATGTCTGTGTATATAACTCTACTTCTTTTAAGCGATCAACCTTAAAATAAGATGGATATAGTATAACACAAGACCCAAAATGCTACAACACTTAAAAGCATAATAACTTACTCAAAAGATCATTATAAGTTTAGAACATCTCAACTAAAGGAATTTAGCTCATGTTACTCATTATATAATAGAAAGAATCTGCAAAGAGCATAATAATATGGATAATACAAAAGATATCAATAGGGTAAAAGTTACACGGATTGATGTTCCTTTGCATGGAATTCTGATTGGTGCAGAAGCACTGATTCCTTCGTCTATCTATGAAGAAGTGGAGGAAGAGGGTGTCAATTCCTTCCTCACCTTCTTACAACTAACTACTGAATAAAATGCAATAAATAAACTACTTAAAACTGTGTGAAAGCTATATAAATTTGGATGAAGAAAGGGATTGTTCTTCAAGTGCGAAGTGGAGCATATTTATAGCCTTTGAGGTTTCCTTTGCATGAGGGTTTTGCGTAGTAACTAAGTCAGCAATGTGTAGCCTAACCATGGTTACTTTCCTGCTCTGAATTTGAGAAGATAAAGTCCAGCACTCTTTTTCAAAGGAGGTCCAATGGTGGAGATCCATGTGTCTTTAGGTGTATAGACCTTTATGATGATGTTTCATGGTGGACGCCTCCATATGCATGTGGGCATGTGTCTCCATGTGCCCAATGACTAAGCATGATGTCACAAAACTTTTGGTGCCATGGTATGAATTGAGGTGCTTCCAAGGTGGGGGGTTATAAGCTCACAGCTGGACGGTGCAGAAGCACTAAGATGCAGAAGCATCTAGTGCAGAAGCACTAAGTGCAGAAACACTTTATCTTGGATGCGCCTTTAGTGTGGAAGCAATGCTGTTTTCCTAGTGCAGAAGCATGAACTGCAGCTGCACTGAGCAAACATATCAAACATACCAATATATATACAAAATGCTTAAGTCATTGCAATCTTCTACAAAAACTTATAATGTTGTTATTTGACTAAAACTACTATATTTAATACATATTATACTTGGTTTCAGGCAATTAGTTATGGTTAGATGTATTAATAACTCTATATAAAATAGAGTTATCATTGGGATAAATTAAAATTATAAGGTAGTAAATAAGTTATTAAAGATTTAATAATACATTTTTTGAAGTCAAAAAATATACTCTTTGGTCAGCTATTAAATATAATACTTTTGTCATTGCTCAAGAATGTTCTAATTATATCTATAAAAATAATTCAATTGTGTCCAATTGCTTAAACGGTGGTAATGTGTCTCTTGTTTAGACACTAACAAATTTTCTGGTTTTCATTAAAAAAATTAGTTTTATTGCTTGATTAGTTTATAATATAATAATGTGGTTATTGTTGATCATTAATAAATATATTGTTTTTATTTTTGACAATAGGCACTTAGTGCATTTCATTCATAATCAAAGCGATAATACATGCAGGAATGTCATAGTACTCTTGAGGACTAGCAGTGAATAAGGCCACCCCAGCAAGGGTATGAGCAACCTTATTAGCATTCCTCCTAGAAAACTCAACACGAGAGTGGTTACTAAAAAAAGAAAAAATTGTCTTACAAGCTGAAACTAAACAACCAAATTCAGAAATTACAGCCTTAGACGAATTGAAGGAATCAACCACCATCTTCGCGTCCATCTCAAAAATGACATCCTTGTAGCCTAGCTCTCGAACTGTTGCGTCAAAGACACACTTAGAGCAAGTGTACTCTATCACAGAAGTAGTATAAAAAATATTGTCTTCATAGGGATTAAATTCATAACTACCAAACTAATCAAAATTTGTTATTGTTTAAACGAACGAATATTTGAAAGTTGTAACGGAAACAAATAAAACAATAAATAACCAGAATTAAAATGAAAGGTTGAATCAATGGAGAGAGGTCTAGGGACACGGTTTCACTTGCAAGCTTCGATTCCTCTATGTCTAATTCTACCTGAATTCATTTATTTTTTTCAATTACCAATCCCTTTACTAAAGCTATTAATCCGTTTGGTCATTCGCAAACAATAAATAACCAGAATTAAAATGAAAGGTTGAATCAAAGGAGAGAGGTCTAGGGACACGGTTTCACTTGCAAGCTTCGATTCCTCTATGTCTAATTCTACCTGAATTCATTTATTTTTTTCAATTACCAATCCCTTTACTAAAGCTATTAGTCCGTTTGGTCATTCGCGATTAATATTCTTTTTCCTAAA
This sequence comes from Astragalus membranaceus, assembly GCA_039519185.1. Classification (NCBI taxonomy): domain Eukaryota; kingdom Viridiplantae; phylum Streptophyta; class Magnoliopsida; order Fabales; family Fabaceae; genus Astragalus; species Astragalus membranaceus. The sequence goes on along the minus strand of CM076848.1, from coordinate 175,642,405 downwards.
TTAACCCTTGTTTGGTCATGCAAGAATTTAAATTCAAGAAAAGCATAAAGAACAAAAAGGTTGAATGATTGGAAGACTAAATTAAAGTTTGGTCATGCATTAATTATAGTCTCAATTATCCTATAGGTCCATCAACTAATTGCAGTACGGTCGCTGATCAACTAAATGATTATGACCATGCAAAGGGTTGTCAATCCTAATTATGTGATAAGAGCAATAGGATAATATTAATTGAAATAAAAATTAGGAATTCAAAGTATGAATTAAAACATAAAAATGTCTCTAATAAAATTTGGATTCATGAATTACAAAAGATAAAAATAACCCAGAAATAGAGTAAATTCTAATCTTGTATTCAATCTCTGTTTTTGCTCCAAAGCTCTCTCACAGGGAGGTGATGTCAGTGACTCGGCAAGATTTATTTTTAATTAAATAAATAATGTTCCGTAAAGGTGTAAGACATGGTATTCGAACCCACGCCCCTTTGGCAAGAAAAATGAAGCGCTACCACTGTGCCAATACCACTGCTTGTTATTCTTCTCAAATATTTTATATAAAATTCATGCTGCATATCAATGAGAAAGCGTAGAAGCATGGTCTTCTATTTATATTTTTTGTAATTATTATTATTATACTATTTCAACAACTCTCACAAACAAAGTCAATAACTCAATGTATTATTTTTTCATAATATATATTTCAAAGTTTTATTGTCTAAATAATTTTAGGAATTTTTTAATTGGGACCGGGTTATGGTCATGCGGTTCAACTGTCGACCCCTCGGTCTGACCCTTAACCCAGTGACCCGGTACCTTCGCCGAGTCGGCCACCGCCGGTCCGAGTTTTAAAATATTGCTCATAGTGTTAAGAACGGATACCAAATACTCCTCTTTCTCCTTGTCGGCGCTACTGTTTGCCTCTGTGCTCTTTTTATTTACGCTCTGTGCGGCTCTCCCTGCTCTCTAAATTGCCCTGTTCCTTTCTTTCTTCTTTTCCAAGTCTAGGGTAGAGTCCATGTGCCTAAATCAAATTATGGGTCTGATCTTTGCTTTCCAAACAGGCTGTGGGCCTTGTTTTTAGTTTGGGCCGCAATTCTTTATTCCCACATCAAATGTTGTTGAATTCTTTTCCCTTTGACTTCTTTCTTATATATATATATATATATATATATAATATTTTCTTTTCTGCAAAATAAAGAGCAAATTAAGTCAATGATATATATTATTAGTAACAATTGCTCTAAAAATGATCCAAAAGTATCTCTAAAAATGCACTAAATTGGAGTTTATCAACTCCCCCACACTTAACTTTTGCTTGTCCTCAAGCAAATTTCCTGGCTCAATAAAATTTTCAAACAAGTAATAGAGACAGCCAAATAAGGAACCCAAAATTTGAAGCATAATGACAAACAATAGACAATATAGCACATATGAGGTGTCAAAATGTTGCCCAATTAGAGGCTCATGTCCCTGAAGAATACATTTCTGTGAACAAAGGCACTTGCTCACAATCTATCTAAGTGTTTAGGGACTAGGGAAATATACACTCAAGTTTCCACAAAATGCACATTACCATAAGCTTGTAATTTGACCAAATCTCCACTAAATAGTTCACATGCTTGCAAAAGATGGGGTTTCATGGGTTGTAATGGGGCCAGGGTGAATTCATGCAGGGTAGGAAATAAGAATGAATGGATAATCAAAGGGCTAAAAAAAGAAATAAATAGTAACCTTTGAAACCAAATATGGAGCTCCTATCTATTTTACAATTTTTGTCCAAACTCCAAATTAATTTCACTTCCATTCTTCACTCTTCTTTTTCTATTGAGTCGATTCTTTTTTATTTGCTTTTTGCTCATGAGTAGACTTTTTTTTTTCGATTTGCCCTTTGGCTCTTTCATTCTTTTGATGTGTCTTTTCCACCTTCTTGATCTCCTTTTTTTCAAATTTTCTTTCTATTTCTTTTCGTTTCTTTTTTTTTTCTTAGAAGGTAAAGGTAAGTACATGAAAACTCCTATTTTGTGTCCTTTGTAGGAAAATATTCTTGTAAGCACATGATTCAGTCCTTTTTTTTTATCCTGACAAGATAGACAACTAAAATATAGGACAAAATTTCAGTCCTAACAATATAGACAACTAAAAATATAAGACGAAATTGTAATTTTCAATAGTTGCTCCGCATTTAATTCCAAATGGTTACCACAAACAAAAAAAGAAAAATTATATCTGGGTACCAAAGAAAAAATATAACAAATAAGCTCAAAGGGGGCAGCTAAGGGATAAATTCAACAAACAACTCTGAGGCCAGAAAAATACCTAAATTCCCCAAATCTTTTTACATGATGCAAATCAATTTTCGCCTTGAAATGGTCAAAAGACAAATTCTAGAATGTAGCAAATTGGGAAACACACTCATAGAAAGAAAATGGGTAAAAATTTATGATTTAGTATCAATCCCCTTATGTAGGCTCGGATCTCACTTTTGGAAGCTAGTTCACAAAAAGTATTCAAGAGGGACAAATGCTAATTATCAGCTTCCTAAGGGCATTCTCATAGTTACAATTAAGCACAAGTCTGTCAAGTAAATTGATTATGGGATCCCCTAAAGGCAAAATCTCTATTTTTTTTATGCTTGAAGCATAAGTCACTCAAAACAAGCCAGAAAAAATGCTATCAACATATATGGTGGGTATGTGCATTAATAGACATCAAGTGACAAAATAACTCGCCTCCCGCCACACTAGCATGAAGCATGGTCCCAATGCAAAATGATCAAATAGAAACAAAAGGAAATAAGAGAGAGAGTAAGAGTGACTTCCCTGAGAGAGCTTGTAGTTGGAGCTTATTCCTAAAAAAGAAAAAAACAAAACAAAAATGAGAGAAAATAAAACACAGGTTGCCTCCTGCAAAGCACTTGTTTAACGTCCCGAGCCTGACGGTACTAGAGTCGATCCTTGAGGCGCCTCCGGTTGTCTAACGCCTTCCTTCTTTGCAAATATTGAAGATTGACGATTGCCAAAAATTGGAGGTATCAATTCCTAAGGGTGATAACATCGCTGAGATAGATCTACAGAGCTGTGATAAAGTTTTGGTAAATGATTTGCCATCAGCATTGAAACATGTCTCCTTTTGGAATACTCAGATAATCGAGTCCTCTACCTCCTTGCTGCAAAATAATACAGATATAGTTTTCCTCTTTCATTTTATTTCTTTTATCAATTGTATAGCATATAGTTAAGTTCTTTTTAGTCTTCAATTAGCTTATGGATTAGCCATATATATACCCTTGTAATCTCAGTTGACTTTTCAATGAATACAGTTTTACATTCATTCAGTTAGGCTTTTTTGCCATTCTGTTAAGTTGTTTCTCACCTTCTCTATGCGTGTGCTCTGAATCATATCATGGTATCAGAAGACAATTCTTGATTTCGTCTCCTCAGAGCCATGCCTCGCCACGCCGCCTCGTCGTCATCCACCGGTGTCACTTCGCCGTTGGATCCATCAAACGCTGCGAGTCCTTACCATGTTCATCCAAATGAAAATCCTACAATCTCTCTGGTGACGAAGCCTCTCACACTGAATAACTATCACTCGTGGTCTCGCTTGATGAAGAAAGCGCTCATCGGCAAAAATAAGTTCAAATTTGCTGATGGATCTATTAAGATGCCTGATTCCTTCGATCCTTTGTACAATGCGTGGGAACGTTGCAACAATCTTGTTCACTCTTGGATCATCAACTCCGTTTCTCCTTCGATTGCGCAGAGTATTGTCTACAAGGAGCTTGCATCGGATGCTTGGCAAAACCTCAAGGCACGCTTTGCTCGAGTCGATCGTGTGCGCGTTTCTGATCTCAAGTACGAGATCTATCAATTGAAGCAAGATTCTCTCTGTTACTGATTTTTTCACTGAACTCAGTGTTCTTATTGAGGAACTGGACAACTACCGTCCCCGGCCAGATTGCACTTGTGCCGTGAAATGCACTTGCGATGCGATGAAAAACGCTAGACTCTTTCACGATGAAGACAGCGTCATGTGCTTCCTCAAAGGCCTCAATGAGAACTTTGCTATGGTTCGTTCTCAGATCCTGTTGGTGAATCCTCTACCTCCTATTACTACTGTTTTCTCTATGGTGATTGAGCATGAACGCCAAAACGGCCTTAGTCCTGTTACAGAGGATTCTGCTCACTCTGTTAATGCTGTTGATGGCAAACGCGTTTTCAATCGCAAGTTCTCTGGTCCTAGGCAGTGTACATACTGTAATAGACAGGGTCACACTGTTCACACCTGTTATAAGAAGCATGGATTTCCTTTTGCTGCAAAGAAGGATCCAAGACCTAGTTTAAATGTTGTTTCCACTGATTCTACTGCCAAGAGTGAAGCTCCTGATTCTGCCACTCCTCAAGCCATTTCGCAGGATGATTACAAGCAGTTAATGGATCTGCTGCAGAGGTGCAACTTGAATACTACATCTGCACCAGCTATCTCCTCTGCTGCCTGTGAAGAACCTGCTATCAATCAATTCTGCATCACTGATGCTGAAGGTAATCTGCCTGGTTCCTTTGTCTCTTCACCAACGGTTGCTAATTGTGTGAAATCACCCCTTGGATAATCGATTCAGGGGCTACAGATCATGTCTGTAATTCTCTGAAGCAATTTGTATCCTATAGAAATATTCAGCCTATCTTTGTAAGGCTGCCTAATGGTTCCACTGCCACAGTCACTTAGTTGGTTTTATTAGACTCAACAAGCACTTTGTTATCCATGACGTGTTGTATATCCCTGATTTCAATCTGAATCTGATCTTTGTTCCCAGACTTCTTGGATATGGCTTTGATGTTAATTTCTCTGGGGATTTATGCTTTATTCAGGACCCTTCACGCAAACAGATTGGTTTGGGCAAGGTACAAGGTAGATTGGTGCACTTTGTCCATGGTGATACATTCCCTACTGTTGACATTTGCTCAGTGTCCACTGGTAATATACTTCCTGGATCTGCTATATGGCATTATCGGTTTGGCCATGTTTCCCACCATAAGCTAGAAATGTTTCATAAAGATTTTCTCTCAGTGATTGTTAACAAAAATTTAGTATGTGATATTTGCCATTTAGCTAGGCAAAGAAAATTACCTTTTCCTTTAAGCACTAGTAGAGCTTCTAGTGCCTTTGATTTGGTTCACTTGGATGTTTGGGGCCCCTGGTCCCTCCCTTCTATACATGCATTCAAATATTTTCTGACTATTGTTGATGATTTTTCACGTTTTACATGGATTTATATGCTGAAATCCAAAACTGAAGTTAAACCTCTTTTGCATACATTTGTTAACATGGTTGAAAACCAGTTTGGCATCACTGTGAAGGCTTTCCGTAGTGACAATGGAACTGAGTTCCAAATACAGGACTTATGTGCCAAGAAAGGCATTGTCCATCAACTGAGCTGCGTGGAAACACCAGAGCAGAATGCTCATGTGGAGCGCAAACACCAGCACATTTTGGCTGTTGCTAGAGCCTTACTTTTGCAATCTTCCATTCCTAAATATTTGTGGTCATATGCTATTTTGCATGTTGTATTTTTTATCAACAGGATGCCTTCTCCTGTGCTGGAGAAATGCTCTCCATTTCAGCTTCTGCATGACTGCTTACCTGACCTTACTATGCTCAAAGTGTTTGGCAGCTTATGTTATGCTACCACTCTCACTGTTGGGAGATCAAAGTTTGATCCTCGTGCTAGGAAAGGGATTTTTCTTGGCCACCAACCTCATGTTAAAGGAGCTATTGACTATGATATTGCGTCCAAACAACTCTTTGTTTCTAGGAATGTTGTGCACCATGAGACTATCTTTCCATATTTGCCTCCTACATCTCCACTTCAATGTTGGGATTTATCCCTAGCTTCGACAACCCCTCCTTAGTCACCTCCCACCACCCAAACAGACCCTCCCACCACCCATACAGACCCTACCACCACCCACACAGACCCTCCCACCACCCAAACAGACCCCTGTCTTGCTGATTCATCACCATCAGCCCCTTCCACCAGCAATCCCTCACACACTCCCCCTGCTCCCCCGCGCCACTCTGACCGTATCCACAAGCCCCCCCCCCCCCCCCTCACCTCCATGATTATATATGCAACCTCACCACCACTTCTTGTACTTATCCCATTCACAACTATTTATCCTATGACCACCTTTCACCACCTCACAAAGCCTATGTTGCTTCCTTAGATGCTATCTCTGAGCCTGTCTCTTATGCCTCTGCTAGCCAGCTTCCTTGTTGGGTCGATGCCATGAATGCAGAGCTCAAGGCACTGGAGCAAAATCATACATGGTCTCTTGTTGAAAAACCTGCTGGTGTGACTCCCATTGGATGTAACGTTATAAGGCTAGGCTTGTTGCTAAGGGCTACACAAACTGAAGGGCTTGATTTCTTTGACACCTTCTCCCCGGTTGCCAAGATGGCTACTGTCAGAACCTTGATAGCTGTAGCAGCCATCAAAGGCTGGCACATTCATCAACTAGATGTCAACAACGCTTTCCTACACGGTGATCTAAAGGAGGATGTTTATATGTCCTGGCCTTGTTTCTGACTCTCCATCTAAGGTTTGCAAGCTAACTAAATCTATCTATGGCCTTAAGCAAGCTAGCAGGCAATGGTATGCTCACCTGTCCACCCTTCTTCTGAGTATTGGCTTCACACAGGGGCACGCTGATCACACTCTGTTTACTTGCATTACTCCCACATCCTACATGGCTCTATTGATCTATGTAGATGACATTGTCCTAGTTGGTGATCATCTATCTGCACTATCCAAGATCAAATCCACCCTTGATGCAACTTTTGGTATTAAGGATCATGGTGTTCTCAAGTTCTTCATAGGCTTGGAGGTTGCTCACTCCCCTTTGGGCATTTCTCTATGCCAACGACAATATTGCCTTAATCTTCTTGCTGATTCAGGCACTTTAGGCAGCAAACCCTACTCTACTCCCATGGAGCCTGGTTCTCACCTTTACAATGATGACAGTGATCCTTACCCAGATGTTCCCTGCTACCGTCGCCTGGTGGGTAAGCTCCTTTACTTGACTACCACACGCCCTGACATTACCTTCTCTGTGCAGCAACTATCTCTGTTCCTCTCCAAGCCCACTGTTTGTCATTTCAAAGCAGCCCAACGCATTCTGCAGTACCTTAAAGGCTCTCCTGGCAGAGGCCTCTTCTTTGGCAGAAGCTCCTCTTTGGATTTACATGGCTATAGTGACTCTGATTGGGCTGGTTGCCCGGATTCTAGACGTTCTATCCGTGGTTACTGTTTCTTTCTAGGGGATTCACTAATCACTTGGCGTTCCAAGAAGCAAACCACCATTGCATGGTCCAGTTCCGAAGCTGAATACCGTGCTTTGGCTTCTACCACTTGTGAACTTCAATGGCTCTCTTACTTGTTGACTGATGTGGGCATCACTTGCACTAAGACACCTGTCCTATATTGTGACAAGAAGAGTGCTCTCCACATTGCTGCCAACCCCGTGTTCCATGAGCGCACTAAGCACCTTGAAATTGATTGTCATGTGGTTAGGGAAAAAGTCACTGCAGGCCTCATGAAGCTCTTGCCTCTATCCACTGTGCACCAGCTAGCTGACCTTTTTACTAAGGCTTTGGGTCCTCAGCCCTTTCTCCATCTCATCACCAAACTCAAAATTCTTGATATTTATCAATCATCAGCTTGTGGGGGGGGGGGGGTAATACAGATATAGTTTTCCTCTTTCATTTTATTTCTTTTAGGCTAAATTATAGTTTTGGTCCCCCTATTTTCAAAAATTCAGACATTTGGTCCCCCTATTTTAAAACTCAGACATTTGGTCCTCCAATTTTAAAAAATTAAATACATTTAGTCCAAAGAGGGACCAAATGTCTTTGATTTTTAAAATTGGGGGACCAAATGTCTTTGATTATTAGCCATAAAAAACTGAAAATTCCTCTTGGGACTAAATATCTTTGATTTTTTAAAATTGGGGGACCAAATGTCTGAGTTTTAAAATAGGGGGATCAAATGTCTGAATTTTTGAAAATAGGGGGACCAAAACTATAATTTAGCCTTTCTTTTATCAATTGTATAGCATATAGTTAAGTTCTTTTTAGCCTTCAATTAGCTTATGGATTAGCCATATATATACCCTTGTAATCTCAGTTGACTTTTCAATGAATACAGTTTTACATTCATTCAGTTAGCCTTTTTTGCCATTCTGTTAAGCTGTTTCTCACCTTCTCTATGCGTGTGCTTTGAATCATATCACAAAATATACTCAACAATGCCTTTCTTAAGAGTTGGAGTTAGATCTTAGAGACTTCATAGAATGCTCCTCTTTGAATTTGTGTTGCTGTAATTCTCTTCGCACTCTAGAATTAAAAGGCTGGCGCTACTCCTCCTTGCCTTTTGCGCTACACCTTTTCACCTATCTTCATTCGCTGTATTTGAGCCATTGTCCACACTCCACAGCTGGAATTGTTTCCTGGTGAAGGTTTGCCTTCAAGCCTTAGCCCTAAACTGATTGCTTCAAGAGAAGAGTGGGGTTTGTTCAAACTCAATTCTCTAAGTGAGCTCAGTGTTACTGATGATTTTGAAAACGTGAAGTCATTCCCGGAGGAGGGTTTGCTGCCACAAACTCTTAAGTCTCTGGAGTTAAAATTTTGTTCCATGCTAAGAATGATGAACTACAAGGGTCTCCTACACCTCAAATCTCTTGAATACCAAAAGGAGGGAGGAGAGCGGTGGCGTAAAATTCGCCATATCCCATCTGTGAAGATTGACTATTATCTGCAGGAATGAGATGATGCATCTTGACAGGTACAGCACATTAACCCATTTGTTTATATTCCATACCATGAAACTATTTAAATTCTACATTCTGTGGCTCTCTTTTTTGCAGGTCTTGCTTTTTTGTTTTTCACCTTAAAACAGATTGTTACGTAGACACTAACACTATATCAGTATATTGTAGAATATACGGACCTCTTCACCAGTTGTTGTAATATCTGTGTTCTGTTTCATTTATCATTTGACTAAAAATTTTCTCTCCTTACAGAGTGGACCTTCATGCTCAGCATAACATGGGAACGATATTTGGGACTTTGAATAGCATGTTGTGGATTTTGGATCTGCGAGTTCTTGAATCAGCTAGGAGCCTCTTTGCCAATATCTCAAGCTAGCTACAAATTTTATAATATTTGTTGTGTATGTTACTGGAATGACTTCTTTTTATGAAATAACAGGTTATACATAGAGTTCATTTCCATGTATAATTACAAAATGATAGGAATTTCTATGTATGCATTTGACTTCTTTTTATGAAATAACAATTTTTTTTTTTTGGTCAAATGAAATAACAATTTTGAACTGTCATTGTTTTCCAAATCCGAGAAGGGCCCTTAACTAAGTTATTTATGTGGAAAGTTTATTGCATATGATCTATATGTGGAGTATTAGATATGAAAATTTTCTAACTCAATTCAGTGTTCAGGTTCATTTTACAGGGGTTATTTGGGTGATGATGGTACATTGTGCACATTATATTAGGGACATTCTGGTACATTGTACACATCTCTTCTCTCTTAACATACTCAAACATGCCTTGGGCATTACTGTCCCAAATATTTTTCTATTTTTGTTAATCAGAATGGATATTAGCCATTTCTATGTAGAAATGCCATTGAAGTTGGAGATATACAAACTGATACAAACCAAGATCAGTTCCATCTCAGAAATTTATTTGCATATTCAACAAAGGTGAGAATTACAAATGATTGTACAGAAATGAATCAATATTAACACTAACAACAATACTAGATGGTTATGTTGTTTGACTTAAATAAAACACTTAACAGCTCCAATGAATAAAAACATAATATCTATACAGAGAAGACAGTTAAAACTTATAAAACAAAGAAATATGAAACTCAAAACTCCATCCATCTTCGTATCTCTTAAAATCCATGTCTTAATAACGAAACCATGCAAGGAGTATCTCATATTCCAATATATATAACAACATTCATCTCCTAAAACTCCAGGCTGATACAGAAAATAGTGGAATATCACTCCAGCAAACAAGCAAACAATCATTCTCTTTTTTGAACTTGTATTTATGGCCATATCTTTGCAGTAGATTTGTTGCTTCTATCTTCCCCGTGTCGCTCAAAGGTACATTCACAAATCCAGCCATTTGAAGCCTTCTAATCCATTTTTCGAGCTTCTCATGTCTCTCCTTTCTATCAACTCCCTCACAAGTAATAATGTTCTTTATCTGCTCCCCTAGAAGCAGCCTCTCAAGTTTTTGTCTCTCCACTGATGATCTCATTACAGTAGAGTCCAAGCAGTCAAAAAGTGCACTGTAAAAGTACAATGCTTTGTCAATTCTCTCCATTAAGTTACATCCATTTAGGTTTGATTCCTGTTCAGTAACCACTATCAGTTTCGGTTTGAGTTTTCGCATAGCATTAAGAAATATTCCCATTTTAGGTGAAGCACCTATAAAAAGAGGTGATAATGATGAATCAGGACTCAAGATATATGCATTGATCATATCTTTTTCAAGCCACTCTGCAAAAGTCCTTTGGCCCATGTGCACTGCTCTACGTTGATTGATAGACACAGCTCCTGCTGGCGAGACCCTCCCAACCATTTCGTCATCGGTGGCAAGGAGAGAATGTAACTGAAGAACGGAAGTGATTGCAATAGCTTCTCCTGTCTTGACAGGCAAGTTATCAAAATCAACATCTTCCAGTTTGCTAACAATTGAATTGAACTGGAAAGGAAAATACAAATTCCCAGCTTCAGAGTTCAAATGAAGCCTCACTTCAGCTAATACCTCTTCATTTTCATGAATGCCTGTAATTTTCAGATGGGGAGGACCTCCATCGCGGTTCTTTAAAGTTTGTAAAAGATTTATCCATTGTGCTGGCTCAGAACAATGGAGATCAATAATGTGAACCACTTCTTCTTTTGCCATGGCTTCAACAATGGCTTGATTTGTGATCAGGTATGAAAACTTCAAAAAGGGACACAAATCATAGAAATATTTCTGAACAAGGATGTCTTCTGGAGACAATGATGTTTTTGAGGGATTGATAGCTTTATATACACCAGGTAAATGTTTGACTATCCTGTATCCAAGTGCTTCACTAAAATATGTGACCATCCTTTGCACAGCATTACCATCTGGAGATGAAATCTGAGAAATGTATTCGAGTCCAATATCTGCATTTTTTATGCTTCCAGAGGCAACACATTTAGCACACTCAATGAGAAGGCTTATTGGATTTAAGCTCTGAGAGTCCCATCTTAGCTCCCTCAACCACTGAAATGGTGAACCTGGTCCATAACAGCTGAATTAGCATACATAAGTGATAAGTACTCATTTTACCTAAATAGATAAAATGAAATTGCAATGCTATTTAGTACGAATTGCATTGGTACAAAACGTAAAAAATGAACTAAATTTACAATGTGCCATATGATAATACATAATGCAGCGAATGATGAAAACTGAATTATACATTATCGTATTTTTCGTCTCGTACTAGGGAGCTTGACTCTACACAAATTTGGAGTACTTATCTAACTTTTTACTATGAAAATAATTACCTTTTACTCTGTTATTCAGTTGAAACAGATTTTATGCAATGAACTATATGACTTTCATTAAGAGAAGGTGAAGTATATAAACTGGATACTTCAACCCTTGTATACTGTTACAGAGAGGTATTAACAGTCTAAAACTATATAGCTTTGTACAATTACTGGAATGACCCTCTAAAGAGTCAACTTTGACTAGATTATTATACAATAGGTTCCTAACAAACCCTCCCTTAAACTTGAGGTTCTACTAGCTGACATCAAGTTTACAACTTGGAAATTTTACAGACTCCCAATTGTCTCTTAAGTCTGATAAAGGTTTCTCTGCTGAGGGCTTTGGTGAAAATATCTGCAGTTTGCTCCTTTGTTCCACAGTGACTTAGTCTGATGCTCCCTGCTTTAACCAGCTCCCTGAGGTAATGAAATCTTACCTCTATGTGTTTGCTTCTCCCATGTAGAATGGGATTGTGTGACAACTTTATAGCTGAGCTATTGTCACAATATATTTCAGTGCTATCTTCAAAACTCAGGCCTAATTCATTCATGATTTTCCTTAGCCATATGGCTTGACAAGCAGCAGTACCTGCTGCTACAAATTCAGCTTCTGTCGTGGAAAGAGTAACAATGGGCTGCTTTTTGGAACACCAAGCCACAGCTCCTTCACTTAGCAAAAAAACATAACCTGAAGTGCTTTTCCTATCCTCCAAATCCCCTGCATAGTCACTATCTGTGTAACCCAGAACCTGCTTGTGCTCTCCCTTCTTGTATCTGATCCCAAACTCCACAGTTCCTTGGATGTACCTCAGTACACGTTTTGCTGCCAGCATGTGCAGTTGAGTGGGATTGCTCATGAATCTACTCAGCAAGCTTACCACATACATAAGATCAGGTCTGGTAGCTGTTAGGTAAATCAGGCTGCCAATCAACTGTTTGTACACTGTCTTGTTGACTTTCTCTCCCTTCTCATCTCTGTCAATCTTGGCGCCTGGTACTATGGGCACTGCCACAGAGTTGCATGTAGACATGTTGAATTTATTCAACAATTCCAAAGCATACTTTCTTTGGCAAATGTGAATTGATTCCTTCTCTTGAATCACCTCAATTCCCAAAAAGTATTTCATCATTCCCAGATCAGTCATTGAGAATTCTTTCATCATGGATTTCTTAAATTTGTTCATCATCTCACTGTTATTACCAGTGTAGATAAGATCATCTACATAGATACTTACAATGAGTATGCCATCCCCTTCATTTTTCTTGAAGAATAGAGTTTGCTCACTCTTACTAGCAGTGAGTCCTTCTTGCACAAAGTAAGACTCGATGCGACTAAACCAAGCTCTAGGTGCTTGTTTTAGACCATATAGGGCTTTATGCAATTTGTACACTTTGGTTTCACTTCCCTTCAACACATATCCCTTTGGTTGTTCCACATATACTTCTTCACTCAACTTTCCATATAGAAAAGTTGATTTCACATCAAGCTGATAGAGAGACCAACCCCTTTGAGCAGCAGTGGCTATGATAAGCCTAATAGTATCAAGTCTACTGACTGGAGCAAATATTTCAGTGTAGTCTATCCCTTGCCTTTGAGTGTACCCCTTGGCAACCAACCTAGCTTTGAATTTCTCTACTTGACCAAGTTCATTCAACTTTGTTTTGTAAATCCATTTAACCCCTATCACCTTAGAACCTTCAGGTAGATCAACCAATTCCCATGTCTTATTTTTTACAATAGAAGCAATTTCCTCATCCATTGCTTTCTTCCACTTAGCATCTTTCACTGCTGCTTCAAAAGTTTCTGGATCACAGTTCTCAGTACCTGCCATATTCAGTTCATCTCCCTCAGTGCAGACATTAAAGCTTGTGTCATATTCACTCAACCAGCTTGGTGGTCTTCTGGTTCTAGCCTCATCAGTCTCCCCACTGCCAGTATCATTTGGTGCTTCAGAGTCATCATTTGAAGACCCTACAGCATTGTTAGAGGGACCAACTTCATCACTGTTTCCTGTTTCTTGAGGTTCATTATCAGAATCACTCTCTCCTCCACTTGCTTCACTTTCCAATTCATCTTCCTGAATGGAATCTGTCTCACCCCAATCTAGCTCAGCAGCAACTTCTGGATGGTGTTCCTCATTCCAGTTCCACTTCTCATTTTCTTCAAAAACTATATCTCTACTCACTATTATCTTTCCTTCAATAGGATTATACATCCTATATCCCTTGGATTCATCACTCATTCCAAGTAGGATACATTTGCAGCTCTTATCCTCTAGCTTACTTCTTTTTGCATCAGGGACATGCACATGTCCAATACAACCAAACACTTTGAAGTGTGACACTGATGGCTTGTGTCCACTCCAAGCCTCTTCAGGGGTTTTATTCTTCAGTGACATAGTGGGACATCTGTTTTGGACATACACAGTCCATTTTACTGCTTCGGGCCAGAACCTCTTGGGAATGTCTTTATAGCTAAGTATAGACCTAACCATATTCATGATAGTCCTATTTTTCCTTTCGACCACCCCATTTTGTTGAGGAGTGTATGCTGTGGTCAGGTTTCTCTTTATCCCAGCATCGACACAAAATTTATTAAATTCAGTAGACACAAATTCCCCCCCTCTATCAGTTCTGGGAGCCTTAATCTTTAAATCAGTTTCCATTTCAACCATACTCTTGAAAGCTTTAAAATGAGTAAAGGCTTCTGATTTTTCGTGCATAAGATACACCCATGTCTTCCTAGAGTAGTCATCAATAAGACATAGAATATACCTTTTATTGCTATTAGAGGCAGGGGTGATGGGGCCACACACATCAGCATGAATCAGTTCCAGCTTTGCCTTGGCTCTCCATTTGCTTTTCTTTGGGATTGGATCCCTGTGTTGTTTCCCCTTCATACAGTCAGTGCACACTCTGTTGTCATTTGCAAATTTGGGTAGCCCCCTCACCATTTCTTTCCTTTGAAGTGTATTCAGACCTTTGTTGCTCAAGTGGCCAAATCTGCAATGCCACAGATAGGTCAAGTCTTCAGCAGATGTGTGAAAGCATGTAGATTCTGTTTGTGCCTTTGCTTGAATGTTTCTTCCAAGCAGCTTAAACATTCTATTTGGTGCCACTTTGGATTCAAGTATCAGTCCCTTCTCTGGATGGTAGATTTTACAGTTTCCTTCCCCTCCTTTAAACAACACAGTGAGACCATTTTCTTGCAGCTGCCCTATACTTAGGAGGTTGTTCTTGAGTTCAGGGATGTAGTATACATCTGAGATAAGATGAGTCACACCATTCATCCTCACTTTGATACTACCCTTCCCAGCAACTTGAAGTTTCATGTCATTTCCCAACTTTACACTTTTCTTGATTGTTTCATCTAAATTTATGAAGCGATTCTTATCTCCACTCATATGATTTGAGCATCCTGAATCTAAGAACCAGACTTGTTCCTTCTCCTCTTCCTTACCCTCTGTGCTTGCCATCAACAGCATCAAGTCATCTTCTTGTTCCTTCTCCTCTTCTTTACCCTCTGTGCTTGCCATCAACAGCATCAAGTCATCTTCACTTGTTTCAGTGTAGTTGGCATTAGGTTCTTTATCCCACTCAGGACATTCATTCCTATAGTGTCCCAATTTCTTGCATTTATAACACTCAACAGTGTCACGGGATTGTCTTCCCCTTCCTCTACCTCTCGCGCTTCCTCTGCCTCTGCCACCAGTAACTGAGGAACTTCTTTCTTGTGTAGCAATCTTCAATGCTTGTTCTTCTCCACGATTCTTGGAAAATCTTAGGTAGTTCTGTTCATGCACCATCAGGGAACTGTGAACTTCATCTACAGACATTCTATCAGTATCCTTGGATTCAGCAATCGAACACGCGATGTAGCTGTATTTTTCTGTTAGAGATCTTAGGATCTTCTCCACTATCGCGCCATCTTCCATCCTTTCACCGTGGATCCTCATTCTATTTGCAATTTGCATAACCCTAGGGACGTAATCGGAGATTGTTTTGCTTGATTTCATCTCTAGAGCCTCAAATTCTTTCCTTGCCGCTTGCAGTGTTGCTCTTTTAACTCTTGCATTTCCTTGAAACTTTCTTTTCAAAGAATCCCAAATTTCTTTTGACGTATCTTTGTTCAAGATCGTCTCAAGAGTTGCCCTGTCAATTGCCTGAAACAAGTAGTTCTTGGCTTTCAAATCCTTGAGTTTAGACTCATCCAGTTTCTTCTGCTCCGCTTCAGTCAACGCTACTCCCCGCGCCGGTTCCACGATTCCCTTTTCGATTAGGTGCCAATATTCCTTTGATCGAAGAAAGTTTTCCATCAGTAAGCTCCAATGTTCGTAATGACCGTCAAGACGAGGGATCGATGGTTGCATGTAGTTGCTTTCGTTTCCGTTCGCATTCGCCATTGATGAGAAATTGAGATTTCTTGAATTTCCGCAGATTCAGGCCCCGGCGACGGAGCTCTGATACCAATTTGTTATTCTGTTGAAACAGATTTTATGCAATGAACTATATGACTTTCATTAAGAGAAGGTGAAGTATATAAACTGGATACTTCAACCCTTGTATACTGTTACAGAGAGGTATTAACAGTCTAAAACTATATAGCTTTGTACAATTACTGGAATGACCCTCTAAAGAGTCAACTTTGACTAGATTATTATACAATAGGTTCCTAACATACTCCATCTTAAGCTTATTTTGTAACTAAATCAAAGCAAAAATTCTCCACTCTATTCTGAAGGTGTTAAAAGGATTAGAAAGAAAAAGAAGAAGATACAAAGCTTTCCTCATTTCAAGGAAGAGTAAAGTTGCTTAGCGACTTATAGTCGCTTAGTGACTAAGTGAATTTATGGCGGCATTTCAGCAGCCAATCAGAGAGTTTCCTTGTCTGCACCTCTCATGAGGTCACTTAGCGACTAAACCTCGCTTAGCGGCTGCAAGGGTGCACCGCCTTACACATCAGAGGAAGGTTTCTTCACTTGGAAGAAAGAAGAGTCGCTTAGCGACTTTAGCTCGCTAAGCGACGGTAGCAAAACAATAAATAGAGACGAGGGGTGAAGCATTCAGAGACTTGGACTACAAAAGACAAGAACTTCCAAAAGTCATTTACACAACAGATACTCGTGTTTAAGTTAGAAATAGAGAGAATTATGGCTTATTATTAGATAAGAGAAGGGAATACCCTGGAAAGAAGTAGTAAGCTTTTGAGGAATCAGAAGTTACATCTTCTATTATAAGGTTTTCTTAATGTTTTTCTATCTTATCTTAGCTTTCATAAAAATGCTAACTTCTCTCCGTTGAGATTTGATGTAATTATACTTTCATTTATATATCCAGACTGATTTACATATAATTTTTAGTTTATGTTTAGTTTAAGTGATTTGTTCTTATTCTTAATGCTAGTTGTAATTTGATCACTTATAGGTTGATTATAAGAATTAAAGTTCAATTGGGAAGTTAGCTTTAATTCATGTACTAGAGTTTATCATCTATTAAGCTAAATTTTTAGGAATAGGGTTTAGTTTTCTAGGCACGCTGTTTATCTGATCTTAATGCTATTACCTACTTAAGTATTTGAGGGATCTTTATTTAAATTTCGTAATTGGAGATTTCGATGTGTCTGAAGGATCGGTACAGTTGGAAGACACGATAAGTGGGAAACTAATATAAACTACTACATATTAAGTCAATGATATATAAATAAAGTTAGTGAAATCAAATCTCAACACTTTTATATTGTCTTATTTGTATTTCAATCTTTATCAATTCTTTATATGAATTTCAAAGCAACCTTCTTTTTAATGCTAAAAGATTTTTAGAATTGAGCGAGTGGCTTAGAAAGCATGTCATCAAGCCTCTGTGGATACGATACCTAATAAGATTAGAGCGGAAGTAACAAACCCAGCGAAATGGGTTTACCAATAAGATTTGTAGGGTGAAGGAAAACAAAAGATGTTCATTCCACTCAAAGCATCTAAATGTTGGAACCAAGAATCATTTTCCAGGTATAATCTAACTTTTAGACAATGACTCTATCAAGTCCAAGGGATAATTATTCATTTCTTTTATCAAACTCTAATAACTTTCTAAAACAAAAGTTAGTTGAAGAGTAATAGTAAATTGATCAACTCATCATGTACCTATTCACATTCACAGCATGGTTATCTGTTTAAGATTTGCTCAGAGATACAGTATGTGATAGACGTCTATGGTGCTAGCAACTGTTGCATACCTTTTAAATTGGATAGTTCAACTAATTACTATAGCATAAAATAATCCCTCCAAAGTCATGATTAAATAAAAGATATCAAAAACTATGCACCTTTTAGATTTTGAGCAGATTGTCAAATTTGATAACCAAGCTTAGTTTTGTTGTTTTTTTTGGTCACTTTAGTTTACAATTTACTGACAAAGTGATGATGCATATGAACATGATTAAGTTTCTAATGTTTTTTTCTTTCTATTTTCAACTATGAAGCACCGACAGAGACACAGCCACTTGACACGGACACGCAGACACCAGTCTGACACGATATGATCTGTGTTGTACACCGGACACGTCTTTATTTAGAAGTGTTAGTGCTACAGAAATTTTCAATGCAGCTAATTCTTCAGCCAGGAATTTCTTGAAGGATAAAGAAAAAAAAGATTGTGACAGAGTATTACCTGTATCCATATATATGGTTCACCAACTTCAAATTACTAACAACCAAAAGGGCCTCAAAAAAGATCAACCAAAAGTCACGTGTCCCTAGTGTCCCTCTGCTAAATGTAAAGCTCTACAGTGTTTCTGATATGATGTTTTATAGAGACACAAGATAGTTGAATTGAAGTTCTTGTCAAGAAAAGTTTTCCCATAATGGACAAAATAAATGGTTGATTTTGTCACCTCTCTACCAAGAATTGTCGCTTTGTAGAATAAAAGCATAGGCTTTGCTTGTTTCTTAATGGTTGCTGATGAGATTTGCAAGGAAAATCTTAGGAAGATCCTCCAAAACATTATTGGATTCATGTTGAGGGTTTAACCCCTCCACTTGGGGACTTCTCCTTGGCCAAAATAGAAACAGACAAGTTAATAGTTGAGATTGATGTGTGAGTGTATAAGTGATGCTTTATATTCATTTTTTTTCAAACCATTACTGCTACCAACAGAGTGTGTCAACACCCAGTCGACCCCGTGCCGCAGGGTAGCTTATGCCACTAGGCCAACGGTGTTGGTTATACATATTTTCACATAGTAAATGATTGCAAAATATATGGAACAAATAATATTCTTCTAAGTAGTGTCTTAGAATACTAAGATCCTTCGGATTTATATTTATGATCATTGGTTATTAGTCAGAGTATTTTAAATCAGTGTCTTATTTGAATAACATCTGGAAAATTGATTCACTAACCTCAACAGGTTTCTTCAACACATAAGATTGAATTAAAAAATTACTTAGAAAAAAACAAAAAATAAACATAGGGATGTGGTCCTGCAGGTTTATATAATATCTAATATCTGAGAGAGATAAGGAAATGGGAATGAAACAAATTTTGAGACAATAAGTTTATTACTACCAAATTTTGAAGGAACTAATATCTAATATCTAATATCTGAGACAATAAGTTTATTACTACCAAATTTTGAAGGAACTTTGAGTTTGAATCAATTAAAGAAATAAATCAGCTAGTTTTTTCAATAACAAAAACTCAATTAGCAAATGCTGAAATTGTTAGGCGGGATATCATCACTCAGGTTCAACCCTGGAATTGTTGGGCAGGATATCATCACTCGGGTTCAACCCTGGAACCTCGCAGACTCGCAGTTGTATGTGAGTTTCAGGTGGTACTTGTCACTCTCTCTACAAACTAAAAAAACTCAAACCTAAGACCTTATTTTTTTCCCATACCTATGAATCTAATAATCAAAGATCACATGTTTTAGCCTTTTCGAACCCAACCTATTCGACTTTCACCAACATGTGTAGGTTGCATTTTTCTTAAATGTAAATTTAGTGCTATATTGGAACTCTTTAGAAATTAAAATTAAATGATTAATCATGCCTAGTGCTATGCTATGTACTACGCCCTTGGATCACTTCTCCCTATGTATAATGCCTCAATTAGGAGAATTTCATAAGGAAATGATAAAGACTTGAGAATTGAGATTGATCTGAATCTTTGTTTTTTACAAGTAGTTGCTGAGAATGATGAGGAGCATGATAAACAATCAAAATATTTGACCATTTTTATTTTGTTAGAAAACATTCTTTGTCAAGACCTATGCTATTGTCCTAAGAAATCTTATGTCTGACATATTATGGTTGTTTCCGTGTTTGTAACTTCCTAGTTGGACACACATGCATATAATTTTCCAAGAATTTGTACTTTTTCTACGAACTTCGCGTTCAATCTTAAAATGTTTTTTTTGTTAAAGTTCAATCTTACCATGTTTTTGAGTAGTCAACCTCACAAATTGCAAAATGTAGTTCTCTTAGAACATTAGGGCATTGGTAACGAATACTCCCTCTAGTTTCTATTAAAAGAAAATTTGCAGCTTTAGGTTCATTGAATAATTGAGATATGTGGCCTAGATTATAGGTCAGATACATCAATTATTCAATGAACCTAAAACTGCAAATTCTTCTTATAATAGTGAAGAGAGTAGTAACTACTTAGCATTCTAATCTCAAGAGACGGTAGATGAAATTAATTGGAATGGCAGAGAATTTATTTTGATTATTCGGTAAGAATTTGTTCTGGAAAACGTTTTGAAGGGAATATGTTTCATGTCCATATCACAGGTTATGCAGCCATCCTCATTTTTCCATATTTCTACAGAACACCACCCCAATTTCGACCCTGTTGTCATTCATAGTATTTACATCTTATTTCTCTCACTTACCTCATTTAAATTTCCCTTTGCATCCATTCTCATTTTTCAACCCTCACGGTCATTCATATTATTTTTGTGTCCCTTTGCTCCACTACAATTGTCGCCTTATATTAATTAATTGGGCTCGAATCCCATCTCAAAGTCACGAGTCCAAATGTTGAATGTGGCAAAAGTTCTGTTGGGAAAGGAGAACCACAGGAGCCGGATGTATTTACAATCCCAAAATGAAAAAATAAATATTATACCAAATTTTATACTTCCACTAACTTTAAGAGGCGAGGAAGGGAAGTTTGAGAGGAGCAAGTGATGGATAAGCTTAATTAATAATATTGCAATTATAATATTTTTAACAAATATAAAATCTAGATTTTAGAATCTCGAGAGGAGTTTAGTCTATTAAAAATCACAAAACAAATAAAATGTATATAGATTTTATAAAATGTATATTTCATTATGCATTTATTATATGACACGGTTACCTATAATATGCATGATTCTCCCATACAAATAAATTTTTTACTACAACCAAATTAAAAAAGTTAATTTTTAATGAATATATAAAACTTAATTTTTTATTAAACGGATAATTGCTTACACATTTATTGGATGGGATGCTTACCCATACACATAAAAATTTCAATCTACATAAACACAACCCGTGCGTATCACGGGGTGTGTCTAGTAGTAAATAATTGAATGTAACAAGTTAGTGAATGAAGAATTTATGTCCCAACTCAATGGATGTTGTTAATGTTGTTAGCCAAAATATAATAATAAATAATATCAAACCAGTAGAAAATATAGTACTATACGATAACCTGTTGGGGTGCATTCAAAGAAGAACGCACAACTCTAGATATATATACACATAATTATGCATATCTTTCAGAGTCATACCAAGATTATTAATTAAATCCACCAACCTCGTCTCCTAAATAACTATAAACATTTGTAACTCGCACACACCTTTGACTTTATGACATCACCTTTGACATTTTATACATTTCTCATAGAACGTAACAAATATCTTTGTTCAGGTGGTACAAATCCATGATTGTGATCCAATATCAACTTTGTAATTTCCCACACTCCGTCTTTGCTCACATTAAATCTCACCATATATATATATATATATATATATATATATATATATATATATATATATATATATATATAGTGGAATTTAATGCAATTCCTAAAACACTCTGGCTTTGTCGATGGCTACTTAATCAGCAGTATAGCCATTAGCCCAGAAGTCTCAAACAGAATTAGTTATTTACAGTTTAAATTCTGTTTTAAATCCGTTACAGGTAGTTACATCATGTAACTGGTTATTAACAAACCCACTGAGAGGTTACTATTGTGTATAAATAGACTACAAAGCTGTACATACAAACACAGTGAATCAATAAGAAATTTTACTTTGCATTTTACATAATTTCTTTAAGTCTTCTTCCTCTGTTTTCTTTTGTGTGCATTTCTCTTCTTGAGTTCTGGGCGTGAGAGTTTGAGAGTGTGTTCAATGTGTGTTTACATTGCAAACAAGAGAACAAACACAAGTTAGGTGTTGTTCTAAGTATCACAATCAGAAAAGTAAGAACAGAAACAGAAAGTGGAAGTGAGAGGAGTTTACCTTAATTGGGCTTAAGTGAAGCCTTCAAAACAGGTTGGTGTTCTAATTGTTCATCAAGAACAATCATCCAAGTTCATGAAATTAGAAACAAAAGAGGAAAAATCAGTATCTGAAAGAAAGAGAGTTTTAAACGAAATAAATAACACATAGTGCTGTGTTTTACCTTCGTTGAAGCTTTGATTCTTTTCCTGTCTCAGTAACCTAAATATCAAGAGATTCAGAAATTAGGTTTTTTCTGAATCAAACATAATCAAAACAAAATAGATCAGTGTAGTGATTCATACCTCTGTGCTGTTTCTAGTGTGATTTGTTGAAGGATTCAAGCTGTGAAACCTTCGCATCAACGATGTGAGGAAACAGAAATCGTGTCAATCGTGTAACAAAACAGAGGGGTTTTGCTACGTGTAGCTTACAATCAAATCTAAAAGTGAGATTGAAGTGTTTGTGAGCCTAAATCACTGGTTTACAGTGAAATTTCTGGAAACCTAGCAGAGTGAGAAGAAGAACGAACAAAACGGCGTGAAGAAAAAGAAAGAGAAACAGTGCAGCGAATTTAGGGTTTCACCTTTTATATTGGTGAACCGGGTCAAACCCGTATGCAGTTGCAACCCGCGTGTTGCAACAGTGTAAGACCCAGTGGGTTCCGTGTGAAATTTTTTGCACCCGTGTGGCTTGGGTGAAAGTTTGGGCCTTCCAGTTTTTATTTCTATTTCTTGCACCTGTTGTTTTGTTGAATACAACCTGCAGAAAATTAAAGAACAACAATTATATGGTTATGAACTTTAACAATATATAGCCTTGCAATTTGTTCTTGAATCTACTTTTTCATAAGACACTTCCCCTTCATGATGATTATGAACAATAATACTCTTTCAAACGTGTGACTTTTTTGTCAGAATCATAATATAGTTCTCTCCCCTTCCTCACACTAAAACCCATTTTAAAGGCATGTTGTTGATTTAAGTTATAAGCTTCATCTTTGCTATTCACAACTTGTCCAAAAAAAAAATATCTTTAGCTCATCAATTTTAACTGGTTTTCATTCATGGGTCTCCATATTTCTCCTACAAATAATATAAATGCTATTTGCAATGAAAAACAATAATAAGGTTGGACTAGATGACGTGAGGAAAGAAGAACGTACGGCGTGGAAGCAATTTTAACAAGGGTTTATGAGAAACTGTATTCCTTATATTCTATAATAAGGGAAGGAAACTGTATTCCTTATATTCCATAAGAATTTCTCTGCATGGCTTTATTGTTACTACTATTAGAAAAAAGGCTAAATTGCAGTTTTGGTCCTTTGTCTTTGAAGTTTGTGTCACTTTGGTTATTTATCTTTTTTTTCTCGTTTTGGTCCCTCATCTTTCATTTTAGTTTCATTTTGATCCCTAACGTTAGTTTTTGTTAACGGATGCAACGTTGGCAGTTAACTGCTGACGTGGCGTCTTAAATTCATTAAATGACGTGGCATTTATTAATTGAGGTGGCTTTTACACATTTACACATCAGATTTTAAAATTAAAACAAAATAGAAAAACCAAATTAAATCAAACAATTAAAATTAAATCAAAAACCCAATCCTTTCTCTTCATCATACTACAAGAACGAACCAAATATGTGATTGAAGATTGAAGACGAATTAGGTTGCTGGTGGTGGTTCGGCGCTGCTGGTGGTTCGATTTTCTGGATCTGTTCATGTTCATGTTTTAATTGTTCAGGATCTGTTCATGTTCATGTTCTGGATCGTTTCCAATTTCAGGGTCCGTTTTTCTTCAATTTCTGGGACCAAAAGTGCGATTCAATTTCTGGTTTCGTTTCTTCAATTTCTGGGTTTCGTTTCTTCAATTTCTGGTTTCGTTTCTCGTTTCTGGATCTGTTCTTCAATTTACGTTTCCAGATCTGTTCTTCAATTTTTATGTTATTTGTTTTTTGTTTATTTGTTATTTGTTTATTTATGTTTTGTTTATTTAAAAATTCAAAAACGAAATTGCTTATGTGTAAAATGTTAGCCAATTAAATAATATATATTTTGCCATGTCATTTAATGAATTTAAGTCACCACGTCAGCAGTTAACTGCCAGCGTGGCGTCTGTTAACAAAAACTGACGGCAGAGACCAAAATGAAACGTAAATGAAAGATGAGGAACCAAAACGAGAAAAAAAAAGATAAAGCACCAAAGTGACACCAATCCCAAAGATAAATAACCAAAACTGCAATTTAGCCTAGAAAAAATCTCATCTCACGCCTTTTTAAAAAAATTGCCAAACGTAGGTTGGCTACATTTGATGTCTGAGTTTTTTTCTAAGAAGATATACTAGTATGTCTTGCAATGCTGAATATTATATAAAATTTCAAAAAGAATTAGTATTTCAGTTATCTTGTAATAACATAGTTTTTTTTCAGTAAAATTATTATAATAAGGTTTAATTACTCTATAGGGAAATATTAAACATGTCCTTAAGCTAAAAGCACTCGGTAATCAAATTCCTAAAGGAACTAGCAGTATACCCGTGCATACGCATGGGTGTTGTCGTGTTATTTTTATTAATAGACTTAAACATAATTTAATTAGTTCAAACATTACCTCGTGAAAATCCAGACTAATTTAAAGTAGATAAACAAAAAGTTTCAAATTGTAATTGAGTTAGTCCAAACCCCGTGAACATTTACCAGTAATATGTAATATTTCCCGTAGAGATTAGAAAACAAAATTGTATTAAAGTTTCAAATTTTCCAAATTGTAATATTTTACGTAGAGACTAAATAAAACTTATTGATAGAGAAAAATGGAATATTAAAAATGAAGGAGTCATGTGGATAAAATTAAAGTAGATATATTGTGAAAAAGAGAAAAATGATATAGTGTTAGAGGAAGAAAGAGGAGGAGAGAGTGAAAAAAAGTGTGAGAAAAAGTGAAAAAGTTTGAAAATGTATATGAAAGAGAGTGAAAAAGTGAAAAAGTTTGAAAAAAGTGTTGGAGAAAGTGAAAAGGTGAAAAAGTTTAAAAAAGTGAAATTACATAAATATCCTATAATTGTTTAGTAAGGAAAAAGGTAAGATTGAAATTTTGGTAGTAGATTAATGGTATAGATAAATAGTAGATATGGTTTTGTTAATTAGGTCATATTACATTACAATTAGTCCATGCTAATATGATATATTATATAAATAAGTAGGTCGTTGAACTAATTAACAATTTGTAAACAAATGCCTAAACGAATTTAAACATAAAAATTAGTCCTTAGAAAAATAAATAAATTCATTCATTCTATCATTTGATTAATTTGATTCATGTAACTGACCCTACACAATAGGAAAATACTTGTTTGTCAAAAAAATAGGAAAATACTTGAATTAGGATTATTCTTTACAAAATATACATATGGCGGCTTGACTAAGATACAGCTATAATGTCAACTAATATTAATTTATATACACATACTCCCTCTGAATTTAAATATAAGCAAAAATGTACATGTATTTGGTACCTTTTTGTTTATGTTTAAATCCGGAGGGGGTTAACCAATAAGTAATTGCGAAATTCAAAAAAGAATGACATTTGCCTTTCCCTAATGGATATATTCACATAAAAAAAATCCAACTTGAGGGAGAAATGCAAGTCAACTGCTCCAAACCAGCTGGAAAATGTTCCTACTGGCACCTGCATTGATCATATTGTTACTCTGTCGTCGAAGCATCTCCTCCTGAGCACGAGTATCTCCATCCTAATCAAATCAAACAGTTGGAGTGGGTAAACTTAGAGGGAGAGGGACCATTAGTTACTTTTACGACCAAGCATGCAAAAACAATCTAAATTAGTTGGAAATGGATTCTCTCAAGTACGGTGTGTCGAGTAGGAGAGTCACACAATAAAATTATATTATTTCTGAAATAATATTATTTTATTGTGTGCGCTCTTTATTGGACACAGTCCAGTACTTGAGGAGTTGAACTCATATTAGTCCCATTGCCTCAAACTGGGTCTGAATACTATTGCTATTTTCCAAGATTCTCATAAATTTAATTATTACAAGCAAACTAATCAATTGATCTGAATACTATTGCTATTTTCCAAGATTCTCATAAATTATATTATTACAAGCAAACTAAATTAGAAAATAGCAATTGACTCACAAGTAAACTAAATTAGAAAATAGCAAACTAAATTAGTAGTTTGCTATATTATTACCAGTATTGAAGGACTCACAAATTTAAAACTTTCTATAATTGTCCCCTAATCAATTTAGTTAACTAAATTAGTTAACTAATCAATTGACTTGCTAACTGAGAGAAAATAAGGACTCACAAGTAGTGAGTAGGCACGGGCAAGAGACAGAAGTGTGGGGTACAAATCCAACACAGCCATGGCAATCTCCTCTGTAACCTGTGGTACCTGTATTTGTTGGTTCCAAATTAAGTATAAATCAAGAGCATGTAATCAGTATATACGATGAAATAATTTTTTTGGTTATCTTGTTATTGATGTCAGAATTACAAGTCCAATTTTGCAAGAAATTGCAGCTCTTTATGCAGCATACTCCCTCCGTAACACATTATAAGACCAAATACATCAACTTTCGTTGACTAATTTTTGCTTATAATGTGTTACAAAGGGAGTATAAGAAAGCAGAACAAAAAGTGTGTTGTTCCACATTAAAAGAATAGTCAAGGTCAACTGACTCATTTTAGCCAGACAAATTAAAATATCGTAAGAAAATCGGTTCAAAATTTAAGAATTGTTAGTACCTGCATAAGCTGGGTGGCAAATACATCACTAACTGTCATTTTTTCCAGCTCTTGACACCTTTTAATAAATTCATCAAAAGGAGGACATGTCCTGGAGCATTTATCATTGTCTTCAAAAAATCCTGACTTGTAATATTGGAAAATTGCTTGGGTAAGATAACCATACTTCCTTAAGGTATCACCTAACCCACTTGTTCTCTGTACGTCAAATCCCTCCAGAATTTCTGTTGTAAAACAGCTGCAGAAGGCCGGATTAAGAAAGCCTAAAATTGGGCATAACTTTAACTAAACAGAAATTATAAATGTATTGAATTTTTTTAAAGATCCAAATTCATGAACTAAATGATGAAATATACTTACGCAGTTTTTATGCTTTCAGAAGCTTCTGAAGAATTTGGGTCACCTTCAACAAGATATATCAGCTTCCTCAGCCCACACCTCTACATTGTAAAGATGAATTTAGAATTGGGGATCAGGAAGCTACGTCAGTAGAACATGCTTTAAAACTTTATTAATGAACAAGAGAAATAAAATTAAAACATTTCAGTCAGCAAAGAGCAAACGATATAGCAAATATGTCATATTCATAGCCAGTAACATCTAATCACAAAACATAATGCTCTTGTTTTCTGAGTAATGGTAATGAGATTCCTCAACATTGATCATACCAAAAATAGATAAGATATCCTTTTTCTTTTTTACATTCTTCTGAAAACACTATTAATTGGATTATATCTTTTGTCAAAACTCTAGAATCAAATATCCAAGAGTACTTTCTTCAAAACAGGAAAAAAGAAGCAGGAGAACATTAATCACTGACAATATATTCAAAAAACATTGTCAAGATATATTAGAGTAGTTATACTGTCTGTTTTAGATATGCTGCAGAATTCATTAACCTGCAACCTGACTAGCCTATTGCTAAGTCGGTGAATTGTTGTTAGCTGTTAGATTGATTGTAACCTGACTAGCATGTTGCTAAATCAGTTTTCTGCAACCTATAAATAGGTTTGCACGACTGTATCAGATCAAGAAATTCAATAATAGAAACTCAGTTGCAACAGAATGAGATTAAGATTCTCAGAAGTTATCAAGATACCATCTTAACAATCTTAGAAGGAAGGAATATTTACCAGGAGTCTTAACTTCTGATCCTTATAGCGGTTATCCCTGATTGAACTGCGTAAATCATCAATTTTCTTCCGCTCAACAATAAAATCTAACACATATTCACTGCCAAGAGTTTTATGGCGTGCTATCCAAATTCCATCTCCAACTGGCAATCGCCGAACCTAGAAATGAACCAACTTCTTTAGAGAAATATTTTTTGAACATCAAATTGTGACATCAAAATTCACAATAATTTTGTTTTAATGCAGTTAACGAGTGGTTAATGTGGTTTTGAACTTGATTAATGAATATACCAAGGTGCTTCAACTCATTAACCACTAGAGTAGTCAACTCGCGAGTCAGAACATAGAAACGTGCAATTCTACAATCTTACTACCCATTTACAAGTTCGTAGGAATGCATGATCAGAAATTGCATGCCGCAGGTAGAATCGCCATTTTTAGGCTTAGGGCCGTAGGAGCAGAACGTTTCAGTGTGTTGGACCGAGTTTGCTTAGCAGCCAGATTTGGTTGCTTAAAACACTGTTTTTCAGGTTAAAAACCATAAAATGCTGTGCGACCTCAACCCTCTCCCTGCAGCGGTGGAGAAGAATCTGTAATACTGAGGACACTCTTAAGTTTAGGGTTTGGTAATGGGCTTTCAAATAAGCCCGACAGTAATGGACTAGAAATGCATTCCATTATTTTTTTAATAGCACTACAAGC
Organism: Astragalus membranaceus; assembly: GCA_039519185.1. Lineage (NCBI taxonomy): Eukaryota > Viridiplantae > Streptophyta > Magnoliopsida > Fabales > Fabaceae > Astragalus > Astragalus membranaceus. The sequence goes on along the minus strand of CM076848.1, from coordinate 175,613,687 downwards.
AAAAGCAGAAGGCTCTATGGCATGTCCTAGACATGTACTCTTGTTAGCATCAGTATACACTTAATTTTTGGAAAGCAATAGCATCACCTAGTGTCCGCATAATACAACTGTCAGCTCCCATGACAAATATTAGCATCAGTATACACTGAAAGTTTGGAAAGCAAGAGCAACTATTTTGAGACGGTAAATAAATCAAAACTGACCTCTATTTGGATTTTGAATTGGCTGCAAATATTCTCAATAATTTTCCTAGACCGCGATCTGAAAGAATAGATAATGAAGTTCAATGGAGTCATTAGCAAGAACCCAAACAATGTACTGGAGTTCTGTAAATACATATAAACTACATTATGTCCCAAATACTAAAACGTATACCATATAAAGCATAGGATACAAATCATACAAAAACCTTGAGTGAAAAGGGACTCTCCATTTATGTTACTAACCCTTGAGTGGTGAACTGCTCACGATCATCTAGTATTAAGATCACTTCAAATGCATCCTCAAATCTCTCCCCCAAGCTCAATGGCGGCACACTTAAAATGTTCATCCTTGATGCAAGCTCGTCCTTGTTTGGCTTTTGCATAGGATGGTCCTAAGATTTTGATCAGGACAGGCACCAATTTTACAAATTAGCTTCAAGAGCTAAAAATTAATAGTAATGCTTAAGTTAAATGATAAGATAAAGCTTAACGCTACACCTCCAACACACTCTTCTATTGGTTGAAATTCATATAGGTCCCACCAAATTTACATTGGACCCACATGATTGAGTGAGACCCATTTGAATTTCAACCAATAAGAACAAGTGAGTAGGGAAATGAGTGTTAGAGTGTGTTGGGATGAGTGTCAGAGAGTGTATTTTTAGCACTAAAGTTTGTTGGGATATGAGTGTCAGGGAGTAATTACCAGTAGTCCTTTTTATAGTTAAAGTGTTTTCATAAGTAGCAAAAAAGGGATCTGATAGAGAAACACCAGTAGTCCATTTACTAAAGTGCCTTATCATCTTACTCTCCTATTTTGTGTAGTATTCTTCCAATAACTAGAGGTCGGATAAACACCTAAGCACTTGGGAAACCCTCTTAAAAGCTAGCTGTTAAGGGGATGAACCAAGCCACTTAAGTACTCTACCAAATATCCAATGCTACTCGATGTGGGACTTAGGCACCCCATAATACCCAAGTCTCTATCAAGGTCCTTGACCAATTTAACATATTCCATAATAGGGACAATTAGAAGATTACAAGTTTAAAATTGATGGATTAAAGTGATATGAAGGAACGAAATGGTGAATGATCAAATAAAGCACTACATGGATGAGTTCATTCAAAACTTCTAAAATGGTGAAAACATTACTCAACAATAAATAAGGTAACAGTGGCTGGGGCTTGGATTCTCTCCTTCACTCATTCTTTACATCTCTCTCCATCCTCTCTATCTCTCTCATAATCCCACTCTCATCATTACATCTCTTTAATAACCATCTCTCTCCTCCCACCCTTATCATCTGTGAAGGAGAGGAAGCATCGAAATAGAGGATCCAAAGTGACAGTAACTAAGGGGGAATAAAGTAAAAGAGTTGGAGCCTCACACTAGAAAGCTGCCGCAAGATAGAGTGGATTGTTGAGTTTGCAATTAGGAAGATGGGACATTGATTCATGGATGAAGCTCATTCATCTTAGGTTTGTTGCTCAAGATGAAGATAGCACATGAACTTTGTTCATGCTAAGATGCTAGTTCATGGAGGAAGTATGTTCACACTAGGGATTTGGGACTTAGACCGGGATCTGTTGGAGGCAAGGAGTGTTGGATGCATCTAAATTTGCCAAAAGGAAGGCCGTAGGAGGATTTGTTAGGAGGGAGGGAGGGTTGTTTGGATGGCAGAGCAGCTGGTGCATGATGGAATATTGGAGTGAAGGCTGTAGTTTCTAAAGTGCAGTCTATTTTCATCTAAACTCAATGACTCGTGAGTAAACTCACAAGTTTGACCAAGTTTATGTAGGTCTAGGCGAGTTTCCCCAAGTTTGTACAAGTTTTCAGGTGAGTTAACTTGAACTCCTTGCCTAGAATACTAAACTCGCACAATTCTGAGTTAACTTGCAAGTTCTACAACCATGAAAGAGAATGCAGTTAATATCAATGCAACATGTAACTCCTATGACATTGTGTGACCCAAAATCGAATCCGGTCAAATTACATTTCTATTTAGTTTGTGAAAGAGGGAGTCATCATAGTCCCAGTATACTGTCAAATAAAAAATTCATTTTTATGTTAGAAATGATGCTCGAGGTCAATTTAACAAATGGAACAAACCATACAGCCGATGAGCAAGCTCTCATGGGAAAATGTGGAATATCAGGAGAACATGAGTTTGCCACATGCCCACCACCGGATGAACTCATAGTTCTGCTTTCTTTTCCAATGGGCCCTTTGGAACCTGGTCATTTATGGAATGATTTACTGAGATACAATATTCATCAGTGACCTTAAGAAATGCTGTGAAAATGGAAAAAGAAATACCATTTGCAACGGTATTAGTCGCCCTCGTCATTATTTGAGCTTCTGGCTGTGAACCATAGACTTGCTCCTCCCGAAGATGACATAAAACAGCCGGCCACAGAGATGAGATATCTTTATTTGGATGGCTTCTGGAAACATCATTAAAAGCACTAACAACTTGCTCCTTGGAGTAACCCATTTTTGTAAACTACAAAAGAAGAAATTGCAATAGACAATAAGGGAAATTACATTTCAATGACTGGGAACAAAAAAAGAATTCATCTGCAACCAAACTGACTTGTCAAGAACGTGTTAAATAAATCAGGTAATCTTAGTACATAAACTTCATGGAGCTTCTTTTAAAAAGGAGGTAAACTACGAGAGAATCACATTGAATTAAAAATGCAGGACAGAGTAGGGATACACTACACATAAAAATATTTACCTAATCTTAAACTTACATTGTTTAATAACTTGTTCTAGAATATAATTTTAACACACGGGCCGGCAAAGCCGGAAACTCATGGCCAGCCAGGTTCCCCGGCGTAGATTAGTCACCGGCAAAGTCAGTGAAAACTACGCACCAATGACATCGTAACCCAAAAAAAAAAATTATCTCGTTGATTATGTAAACTAAATTTTAGATATAGGGCATTCATGAGAATGTAATTTTAGTCATCCTTTACTTATATCAACATGTTTCTACATCATCTGAAATTTTGTTAGCTTAATCTGCATTATAAAAAACTATCAATCTACCTATTGGATTGATGAATTCAAAAATGCATGAGTTATCAAACAGAATATATGACAAAGGGTTTAGGAGGAAAAGGGAAGGGAAAATAAATATTTCATGTCAAGTAAACATTCTCTAATTTGAGAATTCTTTAGAGTTTAAGGAATAAAATAATAGATTGTCATGAAACCTAACAACATCCTAAGTCCATATTCATCTTTACAAATTACAAGCATATAACTCTCACTATTCAAAAATGAAGTTTTTCTCTGCCTCCCTTTCTCTCCAAAATTCTCAAAACATACACTACACGAATTTGTCATAATAGAACCAGCCAGTTACAAGAACAACCCAAAAATTAAATATATAATCTATTTTATCATCATTTTTTACCCTAAAAAATTAATAAATTGGACGCTTACAAACATGTGTCAAACACTCATCACCTCATCCCTTTCCCCAATCCACACAATTCACAAGAAAGACGTAAAGGGTATTTTGGTAACAAAATAAATAATACAATAAATAGTTTAAAAAGGATCTTATAAAATGGGACAAGCAAATTTATCCAAAGGTTCCTATATTACGGGGGGGAGGGAGTAATTCATCATCAGGCATCATTTCAGGGATTTCAACAGAAGAGGAGCAAGTAAAGGGCAGACGCATATGATATGAATATCATGAAACAAAAGTAAAAAGGACTTTAAATAAGAGGAAACATACCCTCTCAAGGGAATCAAGAGGAACATCCAGCTTCTTTTGCTGGGTCACTGGGGACATCACTTCTGATTCCAAATCATGAGCATTGAGTTCCATATCTAAAGACTTTTGTTTATCCATATGAAAAGAAATTTCAACAGAAGCCGACTTCTCCAGAGATTCTGCCATTCCAGATCTTTTAAGAGAGTCGCATGCTGCTTCCTTACCTTCTTGAGTTAGCATGTACCTAGAAGTAAAAAAGAATTCATTTGTACAAAAATGGAGCATTCTCATCTAAGCAAATCAAACTCCACACTTATTTTAAAAACCATATATATCACCACTTAACGTTGCTTAACAAAAACCACCAACAGTTTTGGTTTTACAGCATAGTATCTAGTCTAGTGAATTAAAAATCAAACTCCACACTTCTTTTATAAACGATACATCACCACTTAACGTTGCTTTACAAGAACCACTCTAACAGTTGCTCATTTTACACCCTAGTATCAAGTGAATTATAATGTAGGCTGCTAAGCAGATTCCTCCATAGATTGCACACAAGAAAATCATAGAAGCAATGTTCACTGGTAATTAATCACAAAATAATTCCTAGAAAATATCCTATGTTGCTATAGAAAAGGCCCAATTGTCAAAGCAATAGTAAAAGGAGAAATATTCTCAAGCCTAACTATAAATAAATAAACAACAAAAGAAATTAGTTAAACTTCACAACAAGGAGGGACCCACAAGAAGTGGCTTTTGATATATGAAAGATTAAGAGAAAACGTTCACATGCAAAACTAGCAGTACATTGTGAAAGAAGACATGCACAATAGAAAACCTTACTTTGCTGGGCAACTTGATTTTACAACCAAACCCTTAGTTATCAATGTTTTCATGCAGTTCCATCCACTGTACCAATCCCGTGGGGAACTTCCAAACTGTCCAGGTTTTCCCTTACCTTTTTCTGGCCTGAACATTAAAATGCACTGGGTCAAAAGTTGTAAACATTTCCTCGGTGACTTATTTATTTAAAGGCGGTACAAAGAAAGAAACTATATTGAACATACGCAATTGGTACTCGAGATAATCCACTGGCTTCAGCAGCATCAATAAGTTCCTGTTTACGCATAAATTCATTCCCATCTGAAGTTCCCCTATAAAAAAAGTTAAATCTCATAATATAACATAAGTTTTTACATAACAATTTCCTAAAAATATTTTATCATACGCATGAGTAGAGTAGCGCATGCAAGGTAGTTAAATTCGAGTTTCTACCTGAACTCAGGAAGGGATCTAAGAATCGTAACTCGTAAGGTCGTAACACAATTCGTAAGAGTCTACATATTTTACAAACTTTTAAATATGTGTATATAAATTTATATGTATGTATATAAAACACCATATATGGCAAAATGTACAGATTAAAATTCTACCAAAAATATTAAAATGTATTTTAATAGAAAAATATACTAATATAATTAATTAATTAATTAATTGTATAAATATCAATACAATCAAGTATATAGTTATTTTATGGCTAGTTTATTATTAATGTTTTAATATATATTTTACATTTGATAGTTATTATGAAAAGAAACAAATCAGCCTAAAAGCAATTGGTGAAGTAGCAGCATAAGAGATAAGAGGGGGTGTTATATTTAATATGTGGCCTAATATGAAGCCCAAAGTTGTTTGAGCCCATGATTCTAGGGTTTTTCTCTGAGCAAACAAAACAGATGGTTCTGCCTTCTTGCCTCTTAGTTGCAGAAACAGAGAAGTGAAGCATGAGCTGCGATTTCAGTTCAGAAGGTAGCGTACTGAAAAAAACGCAGAGAGGGAAGGGAAGAAGAACAGTAACTAACTGTTAGGATTTTTTTCATTTCCTTTAAATAAAACGCATCGTTTTGGAAAAAAGGCCTGGAAATACCAAAACTACCCTTACTGAAACACAGCGTTTTGAAAAATTAGGGTTTTTTTCGTGTGTGTTGTTCATCTTCAACCTCCTGACCCGCGACCCGGAAACGCACCAGATTGACCCGAGTAAAATAACCCTAAACCAGAGACGATTAAGCACGCCGTTTTCCACCGTCTTTGCGAACCAGTGCAGTGCTTCCACCGTCCTCAGTCAGCAGCGACTCTGCTCACTTCTGAACTCGCAGAGGTGACCAAAAATCGTAAAAACGTGCGATTCTACGAACCAGCACGCGATTTTGACTACCTTGAGCGTATGTGATGTGACCATGTATGTGTGTTATATATTATATTATATACCTGTAAAGGGTTATCAACAATGCATACGCCACTGAGTTCCTTTGAGGCACATAGCGCTTGGTTCCCTTAGTTTTCTTTCCTATAAAAAATAAAATCGCAGAGGAAAAATTTAACATAAATACGGACAAAATAAATGTAATGCCAAATGAAGATGCCAGAAAACAAAAACTGAACAGCACCAAACATACCCTTCTCAATCAACTCTTCTGATTCGGTACCTCCAGAACCAGTTCCAAAAAACCCCTGCATGAGCCTCAATATCATCTTACCCACACCCCTTCCACACAATTCCAAAAACACAAAGGAGAACCATTAGATTGGCATACAACAAAATCCAACTTAAAAAACTTACTCCATTCTTTACCCTCATCATTGCAAACACATTCATAAGTCTCTCTCTCTCACACACACACACACAGAACCAACCAGTAAGCACCCAACAACCCTTTTCACCCAAAAATCCCTGCATGAGCCTCAATATCATTTCCCCCAAACACCTTCAAGTTCAACAACCAAAAAGAGCACCGTTTCATTTTTTGGAAAGCAAGGAGTATCATTAGCTTAGAAAACTACAAAATCCAATTTAAATTGAGAAATACTTTCTGGTATGAAAAAAAAGTGAAGAAATGACATGACAAACACTAAAAACATATTCATACGCGACTACCTGTGTGCTACCGTCAAAATCGGAGTAAATTAATAACTTCTAAATAGAAAACATGTAGGCCTAGGCCTTTCTCACGTTTCTTCGAAATAACTTTGGTACCACATAGCAGCACTCATTTAAACTATCTTACTCCACCCTTTCCCCTATTCACTTTACAAACACATCAATAAGACAAAGACAAAACCAATAACTAAGCACCCAACACCCCTTTTCACCCCAAAAGTTCAATCTTTCAAGGTCCAACACTAACATCAAAATTTTGATAACTCTCAAATAAAATAAATAAATAAATAAATTGAAGTTTGTTACTAAAAATTCAGGTCACAACAAAACCAATATATCACAACATAATATCCACACTAACTACATGCGTACTCTATCATACATTACTAAAAATTCAAGTCACAACAAACCCAATATATCACAACATAATATCTATACATTTATCATTTATAACTACATGCATAGTCTATCATACACTTCTTCATGTGTGGCTCACCATTAAACCAAGCCTATGATAAATAGAGTTACAATTACAGGATTTAATCCCACGACCCATAAATAGTGACAAAAACGTGAAGGAAAATTGGCACTTACTTAACTTGAGAGAAATTTTTGATGGTTCGAATTGGAGTTTTGGAGTTACAGACATTGAAATGAGCCTTAGAAAGAGTCATTTCCATGTTCTCAGAAACCCCTTTCGGCTGTTCTGACATTTCCTTCCACTTGTTCCACATGAATGTCGCTAGCTCTTGATTCTCCGGGCATCGAACCCGCGTCCGATTATCCATTCCGGTAGGATTCGGATTTGTTAGGGTTTCGGTGGAGAGAGATCAATCACGTTGTTGTAGCAGTTGCAGAATCATGCCGCGCTGAGTTTCAGTTTTCAAAAATCAATAAAATTTCACTCGGTGAGTCACTGACTCGTGCTACCTGTTGCTGAATGATCTTGGGCTCAAATCTCTAGCCTAGGCTAAATCTCCCTCAACAACTTTTTGGGTTTTTTTTTTGGTACCCCCACCACCTCCCTATCTACCCCCATCGACCCTGCAAAAAGACGCAATTGCCCTTCACAAAAATTAAAAATCCCGAACGTATCCTGATTTCAATTTTTTTTTTTGGAAATCGGATTTAGGTAAATCCGATTTCCACTAAAAAATTTAAAAAATTTAAATCGGATTTAGGTAAATCCGATTTCCACTAAAAAATTTAAAAAAATAAAATCGGATTTATTTAAGATGGGGTAGATCCGCTTTGAAAAATAACAAATCGGATTTACCTTAATTGGGGGTAAATCCGATTTGTTATTTTTAAAAGCGGATCTACCCCCATATAAGGTAAATCCGCTTTTAAAAATAACCAAAGCGGATTTACCTTATGTGGGGGTAAATCCGCTTTGTTAACCTAATTAATAAATAACTCAGTTAAAATTTTAGATACAAATTTCGACCGTCTTTTGGTTCTGTTTAGTGTGTGGTTCGTTAACACGTGACGATATTGTACGTCGGGAGAATAATTTAGGCTAAAAAATCAGTTTTCGGGCAACCTACTCAAATTGTAATGAAACCACATTCTTTAAATCGGAAAAATATCAAGGATCAATACTCCTTAAGAAGGGACTTCTTTCAGGACTGGGGACCTCAAAATCCCAAATTCCATCGTTTACTATTTTATATTAATTTTTTTAATTTTTCATAATCTCCAAAAAATCTGAAAAAATTTGCATAACCTTATTTTGGTTTTATTAGATTTTTAGTGGTGTTTTTATAATTTTTGGATTAGTTTTGGCTGTTTAACGGATTTTTAGTAGCATTTTATAACCTTTTTTAAAAAATTAAATAAAAAACAATTTTTTTTAATAACAAAATCGGATTTACCTTAGGTGGGATAAATCCGATTTTCTTTTTTTAGGGAAATCGGATTTACCTTAGGTGGGATAAATCCGATTTTCTCTTTTTTTAGGGAAATCGGATTTATGTGCCCAGCAGGTAAATCCGATTTCCAAAATAACAAAGCGGATTTACCTTCAGCTAAGGTAAATCCGCTTTGTTATTTTTGAAATCGGATTTACCCCCATCTGAGGTAAATCCGACTTTAAAAATAACAAAGCGGATTTACCTTAGATGAAGGTAAATCCGAGCGAATTGTAAGTTGGGCAGGGATATTTTCGGGTTGTAGCAATTTGATGGGGGTAGATGGGAGTTGATGGGGGTAAAAAAAAAAAAGACCCAACTTTTTTTGTGCGTGTTTTTTGCAGCCCTTTTTTTTAAGGAGCTTACCACCTTTTTTCATTTTTTTTATGAAAATCCTAAACTATCCTATTCCTTCTCTCCCCTAATCCATTTCCCTATCCTAGCTCTCACCGATCAATCGATACTACCCAGATTATTAGTTCAGGGCCTTGGGTTAGGAGGTGTAAAAAAATCATTTACCAGATTATTAGTTCATAGGATATTCTAAAATTTAATGTTCAAATACCCTCGCATATTCATTCATATTCATTAAAATTAAGAAACCGAATACTTCATATTTTTTAAGAGGGAATTGTCAATTTAGTTTCAAAGCCTACGCTCTATCATATTTAGTCCCTAATAAAGCATAGGCTTAATTACACTTTTGGTCCCCCTATTTTCCCCAATTTACGATTTTGGTCCCCAAAGTTTTAATTTGACGATTTTGGTCCCCCTATTTTCCTAATTTGTAAAATCAAGGTCCCCCTCTTAATTAGTCAAAATTGAAAGTCAATTTTGACTGACTTATCCTACGTGGCAGCCCACGTGGACTGCCACGTAGGCGCACCCCCCCACCCCCCACCTTCTTCTTCCTCCCGAACCTCTCCACTGTTCCTCCTCCCCTCCCACCGAACAACTACCACACTCTCTCTCTCTCCTCGTGAACCACCATCTCACCGTCGCCACCACCGTAGCCTCACCCTCACTTCGCCATCACGCATCCACCCCCACAACCTCTGTTACCTCCACCATCAACAACACTGAACCATCGAACGCCTCCCCTTCGCAACCATCACCATCGTCCCTCACCTTTCCCCTTCGTTCATCACCCCCTCTCCCCATTTTTGTCATCGACGGTGGTGAAGTGACAGAGAGCGATATTAGGGTTAGGGGTGAGGTGAAGAGAGGCGAGATTAGGGTATATAAGAGGAGGAAGAGAGGAGATCGGGGGGAGACGAACAGTGGAGAGGTTCAGGAGGAAGAAGAAGGTGGGGGTGGGGGTGCGCCTACGTGGCAGTCCACGTGGGCTGCCACGTAGGATAAGTCAGTCAAAATTGACTTTCAATTTTGACCAATTAAGAGGGGGACCTTGATTTTACAAATTGGGAAAATAGGGGGACCAAAATCGTCAAATTAAAACTTTGGGAACCAAAATCGTGAATTGGGGAAAATAAGGGGACCAAAACTGTAATTAAGCCTAAAGTATATGAAACTAATAAGTAACTCTCTAATAAGTAGTCTCGTAGATACCAATGAGACAATTTCTTAAAATTTTGAAGCTTATTTGACAGACTTTACAAATTTTAGGGACCAATTATTATTTATTATTTAATATACTTTTGGGAATTACTATAAGTTGAGAAACTTATTTGATAGATTTTACAAGTATAAGATTGGGTGTAACTTCAGAAACTAAATTGAGAGTTCAATTTTTATTTGAATGCCAAAGCTAAAAGAATTAAAAAAAAATCTATGTGCAAAATAAAGAATCAAATTATATAGAAAGTTAAGTGAATATTTTTGTTTCTAAGGGCGGGTCAAAAGAAAAATTGTATAGGAAATTATATAGAGTTGTCAAATTGGATCATCTAGCCTATCTAAAAAAAATAAAAAATTGGATCATCTAACCTAGCATCGACCAACACAATGGCCCAAAATGCAAAAACGTATCAAGCCATATATCTTCTGGACTCTGCTTTATGTAATGCCAATCCAAAAACACTTGACCATCAGAACAGGCTAACCCAACTCGGTTTTTTAACAAAAAAGAAGCCACAAAAAATATTCAAAAAGCAGGCTAACCAGGTCTGGCCAAATTAGCTCTCTTTTTTGGGTATCTATTTATCGAGCTCAATTCAACAGAAAACATTGAAACATTGGGTTGGGCCAAAATTGATATAGCCCCTCCTTTATTGTATTTCTTATTTTTTTAGAAATCTATTTTGAATAAGAAAATATTTTTGTCGTCCAAAAATTTTCCAGACATTAACAACTCTTCCTAAGTTGTGCAGCAAGAATGTAATGGAGAGCTAGGATGGTGGCAAGATGATGGCAGGGACAGTAGTGGCGTGACTAAGGGAGAGGGGGATAATAAAGGGGGAGTGAATATTTGAAGGAGGTGAGATATTAAAAATAACTTCGGGGTATTTTAGACTTTTCGTGGGAGATGGGAAGGTGGGAAAAAGTCCAACACGGGTTTAGGAGAAAATGCCAAATCATATATTATTAGATAGGGGTTTAAGCGGGGAGGGGAGGGAGGACTTCTTTTTATAATGAAATTATAAAATGTTTCTAAGAACAAATAAACAATGATTACCAACATGGGTTGGTCCGAGTGGTAATTCCAACCCCAATGTTTCAAGTTTGAATTTTATGTGTGGCAAAAATCTGTATGGCACTACGCCAATTTGCAAAAAATTAGTCGCACACATAAACAGCGCTTGCCATAAAAGCGCTTCCCAATCTGCAAAAAATTGAACAATGGGCAGCGCTTTGGGGGGAGCGCTACTCATTCATGTACGGGCTAAAATAATTGGCAGCGCTTTATGGGGTGAGCGCTGCCCATTGATGAAAGGCGCTGAGTGATGAACAGCGCTTTGGGGTGAGCGCTGCCTATTGATGAAACTCGCTATACGAATAAGCAGCGCTTTTGGGTTGGAGCGCTGCCAATTGATGAAAGGCGCTGAGTAATGAACAGCGCTTTGGGGTGAGCGCTGCCTATTGCTGAAATGCACTATACGAATAAGCAACGCTTTTGGGTTGGAGCGCTGCCCATTCCTTTAATTTTATTTTCGTTTTCGCGTCTTCCCTCTTACTCTCACTGTCTCACTCACGTCCATTTCACTCTTATGTGTTTTCTGTTTTCCAGCTCTCATACTCCATTTACATTTACATTTACATTTTTCCCACTCACTCTCACTGTCTCACTCACGTCCCTATCCCTCTCACTCTCACACTCCATTTACATTTGTGTTCCCTCTCACTCTCATTTTCGTTCCCTCACATTTTCTTCCCTCTCTCATTTCCGTTGCCCACTACCTCTCACTCTCACCATTTTTTTTGTTGGGTCCGTACGTACGTGGAGCTTTTCCATTTGAAGCTTGCATTTTCGTTCCACTTTCACCAAAGGTAATATATCATTGCATTTTGTTCTAGTTATTTTAATGGCATTGGAACCTTAGGTTAGATGATTCAATGTTGATGCTCGTGTAGGTGTAGTATTTGTTGAAATGTCCAAATGAAATGTAGGTGTAGTATTTGTTGAAATGTCCAAATGAAATGCTTGTTAATTTAATGTTGCTCTAGGTTAAGGGATTCTTGTGTTGTATTTATAAATTTGAAAAATTTAGCATTGATGTTGATGATTTGTTGTTTAATGCGAATTTAATGGCATTGCATTTTGTTCTAGTTATTTTAATGGCATTGGAACCTTAGGTTAGATGATTCAATGTTGATGCTTGTTGATTGGTTCTTTGAAAGTAGGTGTAGGTGTAGTGTTTCTAAACTTAAATGCTTGTTAATTTAGGTGTTTCTAAACTTAAATGCTTGTTACTAAACTTAATGTAGGTGTAGTATGAAATGTCCAAATAAATGCTTGTTAATTTAATGTTGCTCTAGGTTAATGGATTCTTCACTAGTGCAAAATCAAGAAAAGAATTAGGCATTTAAAGTCAGGCGCTCAGATGCCTGACTTTATATGTTGACGCGGTGGCAAACTTGTAATTAATAGGCAAAACTCGCGAGTTTTAAAGTCAGGCGAATACACGTCTGACTTCTAAAGTGAATAAATAGGAAAAAAAATTAGACTTTAGAAGTCAAGCGTGTATTCGCCTGACTACATAAATAGACACGGTGGCAAACTTGTAATTAAGGGTGAAATTCTTTTTTTCTATTTTAGTACTTTAGAAGTCAGGCGTGTATTCGCCTGACTTCTAAAGTACCAAAATAAAAATAAAAAATTCACTTACGCGTACGCTCTCCACTCTCATACCCTAGCTCTCCACTCTCAGAACCTTCACTCTCCGCCTCTCACTCTCAGATGTACGAAGCCTCAGTCTCAGAACCTTCACTCTCCGTCTCTCCCTCTCAGATGTACGAAGCCTCTCACTCTCAGATCGCAGAACACGATTTCAATCCCACGACCGCCTTCACTGTTCCTTCAGAATTCAACGTTGTCTTCTCTCTCTCTTCTCTTCACTTCGTCTTTCTTTCTCTCCCTCCCTCTCACCCTCGAAGGCTCCTTGTTGTGCCGGTTGGTATGTGCTTCTTCTAACAAACATAAACGCGAAGGCTCTCCTCCCTCTCCTCCCTCTCACTATGATTTTCTTCTAATTTATGAGTAGATCTGTTGCAAGATTTACACAATAAAGCTACGCAATCACAAAAAAAACCCTTTGATTTGATGATGACTTGCTTCTGGTACTCTTCCATTCACAAAAACCCTTTGATTTGATGCTTATGGTACTGTTTCAGAAACCCTAACTCGTATTTTTTGATTTTTCAGGTACACAACTAGGTGTAAGCTTTGCCCGATTCGGTGATTCCCATATGGTGAAGCGCTACCCATGTTTTGTATTCTTATTTAGCAGGTATACCAATTTGACCGCATGCATTTTTTCTCTTCCAGAAGCGAAAGATATTCAAGAAACATTTGGTGGTGTTCTTGGGAAGCGGGGTTTTGGTTTGTGTACGAAAATGGGTTTTGATTTTTAGGGCTTTCTTCTCTCTATTATGCTTACTTCTGGTGTTTATCATAACCCTAACATGCGTTGTTGTTTGGGAACCTGATGGGGGCCTACAACTTGTCGGTCCTCAAGGGTGGGTGGTTAATGTGAATCTAAAACTGCATAGAAATCAATAATTTTGTTTTGGGATTAAGTAATCATCATCAGTGATACAATTTTGTGTGTCTGGGATTTATTAAATCTATAACTTCATAGGAATTTTGTAATAAGAACAGTTTTGTTGTAATTTTTGATATTTCAGAAATGATGCAGCAATGGTGTATTTGAAAGACTAATTGTAGTTTACTTCTTTGGAAAATTTAATTGTTCTGGATTTTTATCTCTGAGTTAAAGAATAAAGTATCTAAGTTGAGGTATTTTCCACTGGAAGGACTGAATTTGTTGGGTTGCTTGTGTTATTGCAACCTAGCTGTTTAAGGAATATTCATTTTAGTTTTCTGTTTATTTGGTATGCTTTGGAGTTTTGGGATAACATGTTACAACACGCGTTTTGAATCAACCGGCTAATTTATATGAAATTGTTCTGGAGTTTTGGACTGAGATTGAGCATATATGTTCATGCATATCGGATCTACAAATGCCTTATTTTTCATTTCGTTTTTGGTACTCATCTTGGCTTGAACAATTACTTTATTGCTGAACAAAATTCTTTCCCAAGCAATAGTCAAAGTTCTATGTTTACATGAACAGTTTGTTCGTTGAGGAATATAGGCAATGGGATACATACAATACAACATGAATTCAGTTTTAGTTTTCCTTTGTGTTTTCATGGCATTCATCTTAAGGAATACTTTGGGTTCCTGCAACTTTTATGTAATGGTGGACTTGATATGAATAGTAATCATATCGAATACTCATTATGATGTTGTTTTGCAAGTAAGCTTGTGCTCACTTTCTTCAACTTACCTTCTATTTCTCTGTTAGGTAAGTGAACCCATGAGCTTAAAATATTGTTTTTTTGTTCTATTGACATGTTGATTTCCTTATCTCTAATGGTAGATTTTGTCTTTTGAAGTTGGGCTGCATGTAGATTCTGGAAGTTTAAAGTGAAAATGTGGTAGATGGTTGAGTATATTCGGGCCGGTTAGCTCTTCTTCAACAAGGTAATTGTTCATTTTATTGATCTTTTTGGTCTGCTATAACTTTTTTGCATTTTCTACAACTGATAATGGTGATTGGATGTCAAGTTAGGATAATAATTTCTATTTACTAGATCAGTTCTCTTCAACCTACATTTTTGTGTCCCTTTTGGTTTGAAAGTGAAAAGAGAGATTGAGAATGTATGCTTGCTGCATTGCTTTTTGGTGCAGTATTATGTTGTGGGTGATATGAAGAGCTAGTAGTATTTGTCTCTCAGTGTTGTGGTTTTCCTTGCCCTCTCATGACGTTTGTGAAACTCACCATCGATTCTGTCTTCGATCCGCTTAGAGAATTCGCTAACGATAGCGTCAGGCTCGTCAAGCGCTGTCACAAACTTGATTGCAAAGGTGAAACCCTAATCATAAACTCTATTGCTAACTTATGATATGTTTGAATAAGATATTTTATTCCATTGATAATGATTTGTTTTCTAGAGTTTATTATCGTTAAAATTACACAAATATAATAAGTATATTTGTAGAGCCAGCGGCGGAGAGTTTGAGTTCTGTTTGTTAATAGGTTAATCAAAATGAATTGGTTCCACTTGTTTATTGCTTGAAATTTGGTTAAAATTCAATTGTATTTGTTTTTCTAATTCCTTATGCCATGTTCCCTTTTGTAGATACTAGATACTGAAGAATGTGGAATGGCCAGAGTAGTTCCCCTTTAAAGAGGAGGATTTTGAGTGCTATGATGAGTAAGTTGAGAGAAGAACTATGCATGCATTTTCTTTTTCCCTTGAAGCAATCAATTTGCTTTGCATACTGTGTTTTGCATTTTCTGTAACTTGAAGATCTATCATATTATAATTGACGTTTTAGTTTAATTTTGGTCTCTTGATTTGTACCTTTTGTTTCTAATATCATTATCTACTCTATTGTTCTTCACTGTTTTGTGCTGCCATTTTCGTCCAAGATACAAGTAAGAACGAGCGGTGATCAGTAGCCTTGAATTCTAGATTTGAATTGGGGACCCTTGAGGTGACTTTTTAATTGGTTTTCTATATCTGTTCTAGATCAAGATCCTATAGCCTAGATAATGCCTTTCTTTTATGTTATTTTGTATTCAGTGTCAGGTTGTTGCTGATGATTTCTACTAGATTTGAATTGGGGACCCTTGAGGTGACTTTTATGATTTCTACCCGATGATCCTTGTGCTATTATGGTAAATGCCAATGTTAATGTTACCACCCTTGCAATACCCTAAGGTAAATAATACTCCTAAACTAGAATCAAGGTTGTTATCTAAGAACTTTTGTTTTTACACTAAATTATTATATATTCACATGTAGAGAATTATGCTTTCAAGTAATCACTACTGTCATATAAACTTCCTGTCGCATTTGAACATACATTATATTAGTTTAGAAATTCAACTAAATGACACATTATGTATCTACTAGAATTCTTCCATTATGAGATCTCTCTTTTATGTGTAATTTGAACCAGTTTCTATTAGTGTTTGTGTGCATGTTATGTGTTTAATGGTTGTGTTATTAGATATTGGTGAATAGTGCTTTGAACTCTGAAAGTTATTAGAAATTATAATATCTAAGTAGCTTACAATCAGTACCATATTATTTCTGTAGCCTCTTTTTACAGGTGGATGATGTAATTGATCTGGTGATTCCAAGAGGCAGCAACAAACTTGTCTCTCAGATCAAGAGTTCCACCAAAATTCCTGTTCTCGGTCATGCCGGTAAGACCTTTCTACTCAATATGGTAATTTTCGTATTCTGGATGATATACAAGCTTTATTTGCCAGCTATTTTTTCCTTACTCACTTCTCACTGCTATGCATAATACTTGTTATTTACATTTCAACTTGGAATTAAAAGCAGATCTTCTTATTTTGTTGAGTGATGTAGATGGTCTTTATAGTGGACTCCAAGTGACCCTCAACAGATATGCATTTTGAATTAAAATATATACTTGAGTACGGTGTGTTTTGATTGATTTTATTTTCATCAATTATTTTTCCTTATGTATGTAAGCACCTGGGGAGTATATTAAGAGGAATTCATGTTAGGAATTAGGATTCACTCTTTGTGTTATGATTTCATGTTTTGCACAATAATAGAAGTTAACTAGCATACCCCTTGTTATAGTTGCTTACTAACCATATAAATGGATAACAAGTTCAGTTTTTATGATTTGTTTTTCCCAACTGTATGTTTTTTACTGCAATGAGCATTATTGTTCATATATGTTTTGCTCTTGCATTAGATCATCAATTGAAATTTCCAATTAGAGGTACCTATTAATTTATTCCCAGGCAGTTTTGTGTTGACAGGTTTGGTTGAGGCAACTGGAGCTGGTGCGTTGCATACTCTTTTACCAAATCACTATTATGATACTTTTGACTTTTATTTTATTTTTACTAATGTTCTTTAAAAATGTCTAGTTGCTAAGTATATCTTTATTCTCTCCATTTTGAATACTATAGAGCATAAATATGAAATTGTAAAGAAGTTGCAAGAGAGGAAGCACATTTGTGGAATGACTGGAGATGGTGTAAACGATGCTCCTGCATTGAAAAAGGCTGATATTGGAATTGCTGTTGCTGATGCAACTGATGCTGCAAGAGGTGCTTCTGATATAGTTTTGACAGAACCTGGTTTGAGTGTTATTATTAGTGCAGTGTTGACAAGTAGAGCTATTTTTCAAAGGATGAAGAACTATACGGTTGGTTCCATTCCATGCTTCTTTTGTATATATGTGTTTTTTGAATATTACCACTTGACATTGTTTTCTTTGTATTTCAGATCTATGCTGTCTCTATCACTATTCGTATAGTGGTAAGTAAATAATGTTGTGGTGATTATATTCATGATGCATAATGCCAAGATATGAATAGTATACTAATCAGTTTGTATTTCTTATTTCTAAATGCAGTTTGGTTTCATGTTTATTACACTAATCTGGAAGTTTGACTTCTCTCCTTTCATGGTTTTGATTATTGCCATATTAAACGATGGTAAAATTCTTAAGTGATACTTTTCTTAGAAATACTTAAAATTTGTTTATGACTATATTATGAAAATGGTGATATGAATCAATAAATTTTATATTATTAGGGACAATCATGACAATTTCAAAGGACAGGGTTAAGCCATCCCCCATGCCTGATAGTTGGAAACTAAGAAATATTTGCTACTGGGATCATGCTTGGAGGTTACTTGGCATTGATGACTGTGATATTCTTCTGGTTAATGAAAGAAACTAGTGGAGTATTTCATTCAAATTTCATGTCATTGTGAAATCTTTTTGTGTAGAACTTTATTTTGTTTTAAGAGTAATTTTAATTTTGTTTATTCTGTCCTGATTCTTCTTTTCTTTGTAAACATATAACACTGCAGCTGATTCAGTTATTGATCAAAAATCTAATTCTGCAATGGATGAAGATACACAAGAGCCTTCTGTTGCTGATAAAAAGAAGGAGAAGAAGGAAAAGAAGGAAAAGAAAGAAAAGAAGAAAAAGGAGAAAAAGGAGAAAAAGGAAGAGATAGTTGCAGCTTTACTGTTGCTGTTGAAGTTGTTTCTGAGATTCATTTAAAGGTACTTGATTTGAAAGAGTTTGACCAGTTATTTAGTAAATTTAGAGTTCTACTTGCATCAAGAATTGCATTTTCTAGGAAACTTGATTTGAATCATTTCATCATTTTATTGTGAGGCATGGAACTGGGATAGTTTGTATAAGCATGAAAGAGGAAACTTGATTTGAATCATTTCATCATTTTACTGAGAAGTTTTTATTTGGAATTTCTTCTTATCCCTTTGTTCAAAGTCTATGTTGTTAAATCAGCTAAAACACTATATGCACTCACCATATGACATAGTCAACTTTAGGGAATAATGTATCTCATCTTAGCTGCATTTCTACAGGCATTTAGTTTGTGTAAAACTCAGCACGACTTCACTTTGTTTCATTTAATATCTCGTGTTGCCTAGAATGACATTTGATTATAATTTTACTAGAATGACATCATGTTGACAAAGATGATTGAAATTTAATAATTGTCACAGTTTTTCCTTCTAACAAAGCTAAGAAAGTTTACCAAAACTGTTTTTCTTTATAAGGATCATGAAAATGATTACTTCATGTTCAGTTCTTCAAATTGTTTTCCATTTCACGATTCCTCAATTTACCCGTGTATAATATAACCATGTTTTTTTGTCAACAGAACGAGCATCTTTCAAGAGTGAGAAAAAGCAAGTCTACTTTCTATTGAAGACAGATGCAGGCAGCATTGAAGACAGAACCAGAGAAGATGCAATTTCCACAAAGAAAGCAAGCAATCAACGTTTAGGTTAGAGGAAATAATTAGTGTTTCTTGTTTGCCAAATTCCAATTTTTGTTCTAGTTATTTTCCTGTTGCTAACAGCCTCTGTATAGTGTATACTGCTAGTTTGCCTTGAGAATTTTCAAGGTTAATGTTGAAATCAGAGTTGTTTTGGGAAATTATGCTTGTTTTGAGAAATATGTTTTACTCTATTTTGAGAATGCAAGTTGACTAGCACTTGATTGGTTACATTCATTAAGGTTACTTTACTAGTACGCAGACTTTTACAAAATGTTGCTAAAGCCTTTTAGAAACATAAGCTTTATCTAACTGCTTTTGGTACCTCTGTGTGTTAATTTATGAAAATGCACTATGACTTGCCTCCTTGGTCCATAATGTATTGATTGTATTCTGAAATTTTATGATTTAGATGCATAGTGTGTCATTACATGTAGCCTTATAAAGAATAGATAGATCCTTTGATTGGCAAAAACTAGCACTGATATATGACTCCATGGCCCAATGGATAAGGCGCTGGTCCACGGGACCAGAGATCTGGGTTCGATCCCCAGTGGAGTCGCTTCTTTTTAACGAAAAATTTGTGTAACCAGGGTGTATAGATTAAACCAAAATATTAAACCAAAATTTAAAAAAAAAAAACTTTTAAGGTCAGGCACAATAATGCTTGACCTTAAATCATACATACGAAGTCAAGCAATAATAAAAGCTTGACCTAAAATCATACTTACGAAGTCAGGCAATAATTAATGCTTGAATTTAAATCAAACTTACGAAGTCAGGCAAAAATAAATGCTTGACTTTAAAACATACTTACGAAGTCAGGCAAGAATAAATGCTTGACTTTAAAACATACTTACGAAGTCAGGCGCAATAAATGCTTGACTTTAAATCAGACTTACGAAGTCAGGCGCAATAAATGCTTGACTTTAAATCAGACTTACGAAGTCAGGCTACCGCTTGACTTTAAAACTCCAGACATACAAAGTCGACTTAATAAAAGTCAAGCGTCCGCCTGACTTTAAATCCCCTTTTCGCCTGACTTTAAATCCCTTTTTTGCACTAGTGCTTGTGTTGTATTTATAAATTTGAAAAATTTAGGATTGATGTTGATGATTTGTTGTTTAATGCGAATTGTTTGTTAGGTTTTGCGAGTTTGGTTTACCGGAGCTTCGCGTTCATTGTTCGAGTTCGTCCTGGTTCGAGTGTTCGTTCTAGTTCATTCGAGTTCATTCGAGTTCATTGTTGCTTCCACTTGTTCAGGTACTTTTGTTGTTTTCTTATATTTATTATATGAAGAATGACAATATGGAAGACATTAAAGTCTTTGATTTTTTTAGCTGAAAATAGTTGAATGTCTTAGCTTCAAAAAAATTGTACGTTGTGTGTTTTTCACCTGTAATAGGTTTAAGTTCTCTTATCAGGATTTTATTATAAATATTGGGAAATTATGGATAGAAAGTGGATGTCTGCCAATCGTCTGTCCAAATATGTCGCTGGAGTGGATTATTTTGTGAACTATGCTGTTAAACGTTTAGGGACTTCTAGTGATATCAAATGTCCTTGTTTAAGTTGTTGTTATGTAAAATCAGTTAATGCAGAGGAGTTGGCAGGACATTTAAAGGGTTACGGAATTGATCAAAGTTATACTTGTTGGACAATGCATGGTGAGGAAAGAGGTGAATCTTCAAATATGGGTAATAATACCGAGAGATGTGCGCCGGTTGACACTGAAAGACCTACATTGGATGAGGACGAATTTGAAGAGATGGCAAAGGCTGTTGAAGACGATCTTAATGACTGTCCTCAAATGTTTGAGAAGTTGATAACGGATGCGGAGACACCGTTGTATCCAGGTTGTACTGAATTCACAAAATTATTGGCTGTGATAAAGTTGTATAACTTGAAAACTTGCCACGGATGGACGGATAAGAGCTTTACGGAATTACTCGCACTATTGAAAGAAATGTTGCCGAAGGATAATGTGCTCCCTTCTCGGACGTATGATGCAAAACAAATGTTAGGGTCCATTGGCTTGAACTATGAGAAGATACACGCTTGTCCCAATGATTGCATTTTATTTCGGAATGAACATGCATTGTTAAAGTTGTGTCCTAAATGTAACACATCGCGGTATAAAAAGAAAGAATCTGCTCCAGAAAAGGTGTTGTGGTATTTTCCCATAATTCCTCGATTTAGGCGCATGTACCGTAGTTCAGAAGATGCAAAACACTTGACATGGCATGAGGATGAAAGGATTAAAGATGGCATGCTACATGTTTTTGGCACCGTGTCTCTTACGGTGAGAGATTTAATCCATTCTTATATAACATGCATTTTTTAAATACTAGTCAATTACTTATTCAAAATCTTATTTTGTAGGCAACATTGGATTCTGTTAGCAATAAATCCGGGGAGAGATACAGTGTACTTCATTGATCCATTGCATGGTCATTTCAACAACTACCCCGAGTTGCTCGAGTTATTTAATAGATGTGTGTATTTTGATCCCTCTACATATTTCTTTGTTTTACTTATATACGTATGTATTTCGAATAATATAGTTATATGTCATTGTGTTCAGTTGTTTGAAAACATATTGGGGAGTGGAACAATCAAAGACCAAATGGATACCGGTAGATGTAAGTTTGTAATCAATGTTCTTATATATTTAATTACATTATTTTGTGAAAAAATGTATTAAATTAAATTTAACATTTAACTAATGTTTTGTTTTGTAGTGTCCAAAACAACCCAATAACAATGATTGTGGGTATTATGTAATGAAATTTTTGAAGGAAATTATTACCCACAACCAAACGATTATTCCCCGACAGGTATCTAGAATTCTTTTTGATTTTGATATAATAATAGTTAATTCCATTTAACCATTTCAATTCTAATTTTATTTATTTATATAATTTCAGTATTTTCCTGATTGTCGGGTGAGACATACTCTGATGAGCAGCGTAAAAGCGCTGCCAATTCGTAAAAGCGCTAAGGCAATGAGCAGCGTTTTCTCCTAAAAAGCGCTGCCCATTCGAAAATGCGCTAAGGCAATGAGCAGCGCTTTCTCCTACAAAGCGCTGCCCATTTGAAAATGCGCTAAGGCAATGAGCAGCGCTTTTTCCTAAGAGCGCTGCCCATTGCTATAAATGGGCAGCGCTTTTAAAAGCGCTGCCCATTGTTAGAGTGGAATCACCAGCGCAAATATTAGCAGCGCTCAAAAGCGCTGCCCATTAATAAAAAAAAGCGTTGCCCATTAAAAAATCTGTAGTAGTGTGGAGTGGAGAACCACACGGATAATATGCACCAATAAGACAATAACAAAAAAATGATGATTGAAATATTATATGACTATCTATCATGTTATTCTTTCAAATTTTTAAAATCTCAAATACATATAAATTTGGACTTTTAAACCCTCCAAAATTTCCCTAACATAAAGGCCCTAAAAAATCTCCTAGTACTAACACTAGAAGATTAACATGGTTCAGTTCAGCCGTAAACCATCAAGGCAACTGCATGTTAATTTCTTCTTTTTAATTTGCATGGATTTTCCCAATGAAGCATGTAGGATTTGGTAGAAGAAAAAACTAGTTCTCTTTTGGTTTTACACTAGCCAGTGACTTAAACCTGTTTCTTTAGATTATTTTTGTAAAAAATATCGTTTAAGGATCTTTAACGTGTTTGTTTTAGTTTATAAAAAAGTTATTTTCAATAGACAAACATAAATGCTTTACATGAAAATATCTAAAAATTTAATTTCTTTACAATGTAAAAACCACTTTTTGTTAATTGAAATCAGTGTTCATACTCTTGTTCAGTAATGCTGTCTAGAATAGACCACATTCAACTTAACCTGCAGTTGATTCAACAAGGACTACTCTAGCCAATTTATTCAGAATTTAACAAAGCTTGTCTGACTATACTACATACAAAACATGGTAGAATAATTTACCCCAAAACATGTTAGGGAATGAATGGCTTCTATAAATCCAACCAATGATTAAGAGATCATTAAAATTTGTTCAGAAGACTACAACTTGCAAACAGTCAAACACCTTGTGAAATTCATCATTCAACAAGTAGTTTAAAAGATTGCAAAAGTACACATCTATCTCAAAAACAGAATCCCCAAAAAAGGAAAGGGGGTAGTAACGGGAAATAAATATAAAAACTAAAAAATTTATTTAGTTAAAAATTCTAGTGACCGTCTATAAGTAGTATTCCAAAAATCCAGGTATAGTACTATTTTTCACTATACCAGGGTTGTGTTCTATTTTTTCTCCCTCTTTCTAGTCAATGAGTTCTGTTTAATTGAAAACAACCAAAGCCACACGAACTCAGTTTAACCAAGGAAGTTCATGATCACCAAATGGAGCACCAAATTGCAGAGAACAAAATCTGCAAAAGCGCGCTCGGGTGCAATATCCTGCAGTAGGATGGAAGAAGACCAATTAACTCATCTGTAAGAACATATCAAGTAAAGAAAAGAACATGCAGACAACACAATTTCTTCATTTCCCTCCTGCTTTATTTTCTCAAGACAAAGATGTAAGGAACTACTTCTAAAACTACATAGTTTAGGAAAGGTTGATGAAATATAATACGTCAAATAAAAGAAAGCAAGCCTAGAAATATCACGGGTTGACACTCGTGTAGTTGCTTGGGTAATTTCAAGTTTCAAATTGACTCGTATCTATCTACACAAACATCAAAATATACACCAGAAAAGAATTTTTACCTTGAATTCCTTATTATCTTTATTCAGTTGGATCCGGAGACAAACTGGTCCAAATAAAGAGTGATTAAAACAATAAGCAAGACAAGAACCTAACTTATGCATGCATATGAACCAAACCTATATATATATATATATATATATATATAATAGCCAATAGGTATAGGTAGCCCGCAAATTGTAGTTCCCCTTGGCCACTTACTAGCTAGAACCGCAGTCCCGATGCAAGAAAGTACTCCTGAAAGGAAGGAGTTAAATGGAAATGATCCCACCAAAGCCACGTAAACTACCTGCTCATAAAGAAAAAAGAAAAATATAAGTTTCAACAAGAGCAGGTAACTTTAATATAAACCTACTAAACCAACCTCGAACCTTCGCCAAAAAAGATTAATTTCACTAATACAAATTTTTTCAAGGTATATTCAATTAGTCAGAAATTGAATCTTTGATTGCCTAATGGAAGGAGGGGTATTTTCACATTCATATTTGAACATGATATATGATGCTAATTTAGGTTAATGATGGTCAGGTCATGTGGTAGTTGCTAATATAGGTTTAAAGTGATACTTGTGAGGATTAAATGGGAACACTGCCATGTGGTATGAATGATGGTGTATTTATTATATAAAGATCAAGCCCAAGGATGATCTGAAAATATGCTAGGTATTAGGCATCAACAGTTCCTCATGTTGCTAATAAACTTCTCTTTCTAAATTTTGCTACATGAATAATGGTCACGAATCACTTTCATAAACACCCTTTGCACATAATATAAGTGGTACACGCATTACGCCTACTTATAATTTTCTTTTTTTCTTCTTTTTACAAAGACAATTTCCTGCTTTTTCCTTTGAGGACTTGAGATGGTTCAGAGGATGGACAATAATGCCTTTGCTCCTAGACTCTAATATGTTTGGAGCTCTAAAGATTTGTCTTCATATTTGGTTATCCTAGATCTTAGCAAACCAGAAACAAAAAATCCTATGTTGCCTTGGTTTAAAGACAATATTCAGTAGTGTGTGTGTGTGGGGGGGGGGGGGATTGATATTAGCATAAGCACAATTCACTAAACTTACAGGTAAATATTGTTAAACAACAGTTAAAAAGATAAGATAAAATGAAGGACGGTTATGAAGTACCTGAATGAGGGCAGTGAAGACAGCGAATGCGACATACAGATCAATGACCTGAAGCAAAAGAGAGAGAGAGTAGGGTTAGGGAAAAGTAAAGATTTTTGGAGAAATGGAGAGCGAAAGAGAAAAGGGACCTTGAGATTTGTGGGGGTTGCGGTATAAGCAGACCAAAGAGCGCGGAATAGGTCTTGGGCATCCTTGCTGGTAGACCTCGTCATTCTCTCCAACTCTTGTTAATTTGGCAATACACTCACCAGTCACCACACCAGAAGCCTAAGGCCTCTTCCTTCTACCACAAGAGTTAAAAGAATAGACACAGATTTGCACACTTATGGCTCTGGATCCTGAAATACAAGATAACCAAGCCCACTTCAAGTCATTCAAAATTTAGTGCAATCTGCTCAGGCCAAATTCAACAAGTAACTCAACTAATTCATGCATCCAATCTTAACATAAAGATATGCTAAACATCAGAATATAAAAGGATCTATATCAATGAAACATAGAAAATGAAAAATAAATGTAGTATAAAATAAAACAAAACTGCACTTATCTGTCTTTTCCAGCCAAATTCAACAAGTAAATCAACTAATTCATGCATCCTATCTTAACATAAAAATATTGCAGAAAAATCAAAATAAAATAGGAGATATCAATGAAGCAGAGAAAATGAAAAATATATAAATAGTAAAAAAACAAACGCTACACTTATCTATCTTTTCCAGCCAAATTCTACAAGTAAATGAACTAATTCATGCAAACTAACTTAACATAAAATATGACAGAAAAATCACAATATAAAAGAAGATATCAATGAATCATATAAGACAAAAAAAAATAAAGAAATAGTATAGAATAAAACATACACTGCACTTATCTCTCTCTTCCAGCAAAGAAATGCAATTTACAGTGACATGGTTCGATCATTCTCAAAGGGGGAATAAAACATACACTGCACTTATCTATCTTTTCTAGCAAAGAATTGCAATTTACAACGAAATGGTTCGATCATTTTCAATCAATGAATCGTATAAAATGAACAATAAATAAATAAAATAAAATAAACCATACACTGCATTTAAATAGTTCAATTCACTGGAATTATCCAATTCCTATAACAGAGGAATTGATCTGCTAAAACCATTCGCATCTCAAATCAACTAAAGATGTATCCAATCTATGAGGTAAACGAATAAGCGAGGAAAAGAAACGGCCATATTTTGAGTTAGAGAATGCAGCACATTGAAATCAAAAGCCAATCCACACAACAATTAACAGAAAGAAAGAAGAACAAAAAATGAAAAAAAAAAAAAAAATTCTCCTGCTTCAGATATAAGAAATCCAAAAAGAAAAAGAAAAATCAAGAGGTTTGTGATCAGGAGCTTACCTTTCGATTCAACCGGAAATGCACGCACCCATGGACATGGATCAATCTCCAGACTTGTCGAAATGCAGCGTCTAAAGACTAACTGAAGTCATCTCCGGAGCCCCAAAATCGTCTTTTCCTAATTCAATAATATATAATAATTATCTAATGACTAGCATTGTCTTTTACTCTATTGTCAAAAGAACATTGTCTTTTACTCTTTTTGTTGACAAGAACTAACAATTTTGTTAATTATTACTTTTAATACATAATATATATATATATATATATAATATTTAGTATTGAATAATTGTAGTATTTAATAATTAGTAATTTTTTAGTCGACATTAGGATGAGATCTAAACTTAGTTAGCACTCAAACCAACCTTTATTGATTTAATAATTAGTTATATATAATATTTCATATTTAATAATTTTAATATTATTTAATGAATTTTATTCAATGTTTTGCTGGTGACAATTTTTTGTCGCAAAACCTAACTAGTCAATTTGTTGATGCTATGGATAGAGGCATAGAACATCTGTGGTGACCGAAGAATCCGGAGGAGGGATTCCTCGTTGTTTTTGAACAATGGAGCCGCCATCAATATTTATTTTTAGGAAAACATTGAAAAAAACCTTTGTTTTTGGGTTCGGGGGTCGATTAAGTGCGGGGAAGGTACAAGCACCCCGCAACATCCTAAAAAGGTTACCTTTTAATTTAATGTGTAGAAAAAAAAGTTTAAAGAAAACACTTTAATTTACCCTTTTTTGTTATTCGCAAAAAAAAAAAAACGGAAAAGAAGACTTAATGAAAATTTTAGTTTTTTGCGCTCGACGGGAGTGGGCCCCCGCTCCTACGTATCTCCGGGTGCGATGGAGAAATCAAAGCTACGTAGTTCTTGGGTAGAAAATATTTGTGTGTTGGTATTTTTTTATTTTTTTGAAAAGTTTGGGAAAATTAGAGACCGTTCATGGTGACCAAACAGATACATCCAGAGTGGTCGTCATTAATGGTTTATTCGGAAAAGAAGGTATTTATAGCGTTCAAACAAGCCGGGCCCAGAGTGACCGCTATAGACAACCTATTTTTTTGCGCGAATTCGATTTTTCGAAAGAAAAAAAAAAACGGTTCGGAAGCATCACGTTGTGAAAAAAAGCGGAGTAAGTGATAAAAGGGGGGTGCAAATAATAAAGGAGTTGTATTAAAAGGGAGGTGTGAATAGCGTTTTGACGCTAGAAAAAAAAGTGTCACCGGGGGTGCAAATAGCGTTTTGACGCTAAAAGAAAATGGTTGCCGGGGGTGTAAATAGCGTTTTGACGCTAAAAAAAACGATTGACGGGTCTATTACCTTTTTTACTATTCTACCCTAGAGCACGTGATTCTTGAAACGCTTTTCCTTAAAAAAAAACCTAGACTAAATAAGTGGTATTTTGAAAGCGGATTATGGAGAAAAAATCTTTTGTTGTTTTTTTTTTGTTGTTGTCATAGTTATTATCTAAATAAAAGGGGACCTTTTTACTTTTTTTTTTGAAAAAAGATTTTCGTTATTATGTTATTATTTTTTTTAGAAAAGAGTAGGGACACTAGTAACCATTTATTTTAAAAAATATTTTTTAGTATTTGAAAAAAGAGCTTTATTTAAAACCGAAAAATAAAAAAATGAACACATTTTTTTATCACTCTTTTTTTTATCCGGAAAATAGTAATTGTTATAAAAACAACATATCTTTTTTTTATCATTTTTTTTTTAAAATCTGAAAATTAGAATAATTTATTTAAAAAAAAAGCACAACATTTTTTTTATTTATTTTTTTTTTAGACCGAAAATATTAGCACCTAAATAAAAGGAACACACATTTTTTTGTTTTTGGTTTATTTTAAATCCGAAAATAGTAATTGTTATAAAAACAACATATCTTTTTTTTTTATCATTTTTTTTTAAAATCTGAAAATTAGAATAATTTATTTAAAAAAAGCACAACATTTTTTTATTTATTTTTTTTTTTAGACCGAAAATATTAGCACCTAAATAAAAGGAACACACATTTTTTTGTTTTTGGTTTATTTTAAATCCGAAAATAGTAATTGTTATAAAAACAACATATCCTTTTTTTTTAGCATTTTTTTTTAGTCCGAAAATTACAATAATTTATTTAAAAAAAGCACAACCAATATTTATAAAAACATCAACTAATATAAAAACATGACAACAACAAAATAAAAACAGTAACTAAAAAAAACGAAAAAAAACATGAACAACAATAATTAAAATACAATGGCAATGATTATATGAACAAAATTATAATAACTAAAAATTACAAAAAAAAAAGCAACAATACTACAAATTATTACATTTTTGTACCTTGAACAAATCCAAGCTTTCTTCTTCGGATCTCTTCAATACACCAAAATTTTAAACTAAAAAAAAACTAAGAAGGAAGAAAAGAAGGGGAAGAAGATTTTCTAAGAGAAACCCTAAATTTTTTTAGATTCTCCTTTTTTTTCTAAGAGTCCAAATTCGTCCCCTCTCCTCTAAGTGGGGAACCCTATTTATACAAAAAAACTTGCTCTTGCTTCTCTTCATTGCTCCACTTCAACCACCCTTGGATAGTGATGATGACTTTCTTTGATATGATGGAGGTTTGGGGGGAGTTGTTGAAGGGGAAAATAAAAAAAGAAGACATGTGAGATGTGGGGGAGGTGATGGCCGAATTTGTGTGAGGGGGAAGTGCCAAGTGTGAGTGGGGGAGTGATGAGGAGAGGAATGGATGAGTGTGTGAAGAGAAAAGAAAATGAGTGTGAGAGGAGGGGAAGAAGTCGTAGGTATGGGGAGAGAGAGGAGGGAAGGGTTGAGTGTGGTGTTGTTTTAGGGTTGAGTGTGAGAGAGAGTGAGTTGAGTGATGTGTGAGGGAGAGAGAGAGAAGAGGGGGGCGTAGGAAAGAGGGGGGGAGCCGTTGGGAGAGGAGAGAGGGAAGGGTGGAGTGTATGGGGAAAGGAGATATGGGGAAGTGGGGTTGTGTGTGGAAGTGGGATTGAGAGTTTCAAGGAGGGAATCAAGGAGAGTGGGGGGCGGATTTCTAGGGATGAATGTGGATGCATTTTGGGGCTTGGGGGGAGAGTGAATGTGGACATTTTTAGGGTAAAGGGGGGTGGGGTCGAATTAGGGTTAGGAGAGGAGGGATTTTAGGGTTTTGGTGAGTTGGGTTGTGGGTTATGGGTTGGATATGGGTTAGGTGTTGATGGAGTTGGGTTATGCGAAATGGATAGGGTTTTTTTTGGATTGGGCTAGGCGAATTGGGCTAGCCATTTTGCTGGGTTGGGCTTCCATGACAGCATCTTATTATTAATAGACCCCCCCCACTTCCTTCTTGGCTTATTTTTATTTCTTCACTTCTAATTATTATTTTTTCAAAAATTAAAAACTTGTAGCAAACTAAAATAAAATAAAACATGGCATGAAAAATAAAATAATTATTTTTATTAAAAATAAATAAAATTTCTCTTTTTTTTTGGATAGGACAAAATTAGGGTATTACAGCTGCCCCTCTTTATTTATATTTTGCTAGGAAATCGGAGGGATTCCGAATTTCTCGAGGAAAATAGAAATGAAGATAGAAAAGACGCTAATTTTGTCCGGACTGAGGTACTTTGGTTTTTTTGTTTTGAAAAATTTATGAAAACTGGGCTGATTTAGACTGAAAGTAAATAGGGAGCACCGGGGCTTGCTAGGGATCTGAAGGAGCACTGGGGCTCTGAAGGAGCACTGGGGCTCTGAAGGTCTAGCTCAAAATCAATGCTTGGCGCATCGACCTGAGTTCGACTGAGGGACCGTCGGGGTCTGAGGGGCATGCCTAAGCCTGAAGGACCAATGGGTCTGAAGGAGCGCTTCTAGCTATGGTACTAGAGATACGGTCTGGGGGTGGCCTTTTCGAGCGGCCATTAGGGTTAATCAGGTCCGGAACTGATATAACCACGAAGGACGTGCACTGTGTTTTTTAGGCGGGCACAGCTAGTCTGAAGGGCCTGGGGCCGGATGATCCGTCGGTTGCTCGATTAACGCGACGTGCGATCTGGATTGAAGGACTATTGTTGGTCTGAAGGAGCGCCTGGGCTCTGAAGGACCGCTGGGGGTCTGAAGAATTGGTGCTAACGACACAAAATAAAATTATCTTAACAGACACTTGCAATGAATGATGCATGCGTGCATGTAGTTAAGTAATTGATGACACGATGGATGAAATGTGGAATGATTTTGTTTTTTTTGGTTTTTGTTCTTGGCTTCTTTTTTCTTTTTTTTTCATTTTCTTTTCTTGCTCTTTTGCTCTTTTTGCTCTTTGACTTTGCTGGCATCATCAAACTCGCATGACTCTTGACGTGGGATACGAGGGTTGCCTCAAGCAGTGGTGCCAAAGTGCGGGTTATTAAGTTTTGCTGAAGTGATTATGCATTTGTCCTTTTATGGGAGATCATCTCTTTTTGTGATTTTTAGAAATTTCGCAATGATTATAATGCTTTCGATTATGCACATGTTTCGCAAACCAATATCATCTACCATAAAACATCTTTCCAAAGTAAATAGGGAGGTGAGAGAATGAAGAAAGAGTTTAATATTCAAATGGAAACCGAGTGTGCCGAAGGTCACACTGGCTGAAAATCACATTGAGAGTTTAAACTGAAAAGAAAGAAGAGAAAGAAAAAGCACATCATTTGATTGTTTGTATCTTGGAGGTAACAATGCCAATCACCCATACACATGACCTTGAGCATCCATCACCCAACTTTCGGAGGACTGCCTTTGCATTTGTTCCAAGTCCAACTCATTGACCCTAATTTTTGCCTGGACTGCTCTTTAGAGTTTTCAATCCACCAGGTCGCTCTAATTTTTGCCTAGGCCGCCCTTTCGGGTTTTCAACCTAGCGAGCTCATTTTTGCTTGGCTCATCTTTCTCTTTTTTCATATATTTCTTTAGGCATAGTACTTCTTAACTGCATCTGAGTTCACTGGGAGTGGGAGGTCTTCACCGTCCATTTTTGTGAGAATTAAGGCTCCTCCAGAGAATGCTTTTTTTACCACGTAAGGCCCTTCGTAATTTGGGGTCCATTTTCCACGGGAATCCTTTTGGATAGGCAAAATTTTCTTGAGCACTAGATCTCCCTCCTGAAACTGCCGGGGTCGAACTTTCTTGTCATAAGCTTTCTTCATTCTTTGCTGATACAACTGCCCGTGACACAAAGCTTCCACTCGTTTTTCCTCTATGAGGTTCAATTGATCAAATCGAGATTGAACCCATTCTGCTTCCTCTAATTTGGTTTCCATTAACACTCGCAGAGAGGGTATTTCGACTTCTACGGGAAGAACTGCTTCCATCCCGTATACTAGTGAGAATGGTGTTGCCCCTGTTGACGTGCGGATAGAGGTCCGATATCCATGCAGAGCGAAAGGTAACATTTCATGCCAGTCTTTGAAGGTCACTACCATCTTTTGCACGATCTTCTTTATGTTCTTATTTGCAGCTTCGACTGCCCCATTCATCTTCGGACGGTACGGGGAGGAATTATGATGTTGGATTTTGAAGTCGTCACACAATTCTTTCATCATCTTGTTGTTCAGATTGGTCCCATTGTCTGTGATGATTTTATTTGGCAGACCGTATCGGCAGATCAAATCTCTTTTTATGAACTTGACAACTACCGATTTGGTTACACTGGCATAAGAAGCGGCCTCGACCCATTTGGTGAAATAATCGATAGCGACAAGAATGAAGCGATGCCCGTTTGATGCCTTAGGTTCGATGGGACCAATGACATCCATTCCCCACATTGAGAATGGCCATGGTGCTGTCAGGATGTTCAAAGAAGCAGGCGGCACATGGATATTATCAGCGTAGATTTGACACTTGTGGCATTTTCTCACGTAGTTAAAGCAGTCGGTCTCCATTGACAACCAGTAGTAGCCGGCCCTTAGGATTTTTCTTGCCATGGTGTGCCCGCTAGAATGGGTTCCGAACGAGCCTTCATGGACGTCTTTCATAATTCTTTCTGCTTCTTCTTTTGCAACACATCTGAGGAGGATCATGTCGTGATTCCTTTTGTAAAGCACCTCCCCGTTTAGGAAGAAACCCATTGATAACCTCCTAAGTGTTCTCTTATCATTCTCAGTGGCACCGGAAGGGTATTCTCTATTTGTGATATAGTGTTTGATATCATAATACCAAGGCTTACTATCAGGCTCTTCCTCGATTGCCACACAATGATGCGCCGGTAGATCTTGATGCTGGATTCGGATGAATGTCAGACTTTTGTTGTTATTGATATTGAACATTGATGACAAAGTCGCCAAAGCGTCAGCCAACTGGTTTTCTTCGCGAGGGAGATGGTGGAAAGTGATCTCCTCGAACCGTTCAATCATCTTTTGGATGTGATCATGATAAGGAATCAATTTGGGATCCCTGGTTTCCCAGTCACCTTTTATCTGATGGATGACCAGCGCTGAGTCCCCATATACATCGAGTCTTTTGACTTTCCATTCAAGGGCCGCTTTGATGCCTAGGACACACGCTTCATATTCTGCAATGTTATTGGTGCAATAGAAGCTCAGTCTAGCAGTAAATGGTATGAAGCGGTTATCGGGAGAAATCAACACAGCTCCAATCCCGTGCCCATACAAATTAGAAGCGCCATCAAATGACATCCTCCACCTTTCATCGTCTGGAGATTTTCCTTCTCCGAACAAAGCCATTATATCTTCGTCCGGAAAATCATACTGCATTGATTGGTAATCCTCAATGGGCTGATGCGCCAAGTATTCCGCTAAGGCACTACCTTTGATTGCTTTCTGAGTGACGTACAAAAGGTCGTATTCGGATAGTAGCATTTGCCAGCGGGCGATTCTTCCTGTGAGTGCAGGTTTTTCAAAAATGTACTTGATGGGATCCATTTTAGATACCAACCAAGTCGTGTGGCTCAACATATATTGCCTCAGGCGACGTGCAGCCCAGGCCAAAGCGCAACATGTTTTTTCCAACAATGAATATCTTGTCTCGCACTCGGTGAACTTCTTGCTGAGGTAATAGATGGCATGTTCTCTCCTTCCAGACTCATCATGTTGCCCCAGTACGCAACCCATTGAGCTGTCTAGCACTGTTAAGTATAGAATGAGGGGTCTGCCCTGCACCGGTGGCATCAGAATCGGTGGATTTTGGAGGTACCTCTTGATCTTTTCAAAGGCCTCCTGGCACTTATCGTTCCATTTCGTTTCTTGGTTCTTGCACAGCAATTTGAAGATTGGCTCGCAGGTCGATGTCAATTGGGATATGAATCTGGAGATGTAGTTCAACCTTCCTAGGAACCCACGAACTTCCCTTTCGGTTTTAGGCGCTGGCATTTCAAGAATTGCTCGTACCTTGTCTGGATCTACCTCTATACCCTTCTGACTGACTATGAACCCCAACAACTTTCCTGATCTTACACCGAAAGTGCATTTGGCGGGGTTTAATCTGAGTTTGAACTTCCTTAGGCGTTCAAATAGCTTTCGCAGATTGACGATATGTTCCTCTTCAGTCTTGGATTTTGCGATCATGTCATCCACATAGACCTCTATTTCTTTATGCATCATGTCGTGGAACAACGCTACCATCGCCCTCTGGTACGTTGCCCCAGCATTCTTCAAACCGAATGGCATTACTTTGTAACAGAAGGTTCCCCAGAGAGTGATGAAGGTGGTTTTTTCCATATCCTCGGGGGCCATCTTAATCTGGTTATATCCGGAATATCCATCCATGAAGGAGAAAAGGGAATGCTGAGCTGTGCTATCCACCAGGACATCAATGTGAGGCAAAGGGAAGTCGTCTTTTGGGCTGGCTCTGTTCAAATCTCGATAGTCGACGCACATCCGAACCTTCCCATCTTTCTTTGGGACCGGTACAATATTGGCTACCCATTGAGGGTACTTTGCTACCGCCAAAAACCTGCATCGAACTGTTTCTTGACCTCATCTCGGATTTTTAGTGACATTTCTGGTTTCATTCTTCTTAACTTCTGCTTTATCGGCGAGCATTCAGGTTTTACTGGTAACTTATGCTCGACTATGTTGGGGTCCAGTCCCGGCATGTCTTGGTATGTCCATGCAAAGATGTCAACATAGTCGATCAAAAGTCTAATCAATTTCTCTCGCTCACTGTCTTTTAAGGTGGTGCCAATCTTGACTTCTTTTTCATCCTCTTCCGTGCCCAAGTTGATTGTTTCGGTTGATTCCTCGTGGGGTTCGATTATTTTTTCTTCCTGTTCCATCATTCTCATTAATTCTGGAGGAGTTTCCCAGTTATCTTCAATATCTTCCTCAGTTTGATTAATGGGGTGCTCAAAGTCACAGTATGAATTATTGGCGTTGTTATTTTCAACAGTGTTTTTTTCAAATCTGCATTAGTATAAATTGATGGAATGAAAAACGAGCCAAAAGAAATTAAAACGCAAGTGCAAAAGAGAACTGAAATTTATTTGGAGAATCTGAAATAACATTTTATTGATATTGATATTGAAAGGAAACATGTGTGCCCGAATGAAATGTCCTAAGGCCTTGGGCAGAGCCATAGGATTGCATTACAGAAACATTACTTTGAACTAAAAACTACAGGAAAATCGACGATCTCCCAATTCTTGAGCTTTTTGCTTGCTGGACAACGGCGCACAAGACTGACACTGCCATTTTCAGCGCTTGAATCATCTTCAATAGCTGCAACCTGGTTAGGATCTAGCATTCCTGCGCTCTGAAAGCTTTGCTTTATGTTGCAGATGACAATCTTCTTCATATTTGGCTCCCGACCCTCAAGTTTGGCCAACCTCCGCTCCTTCTTTTCTGCGGCGATCATTCCTTTGTCAGTACGACTAGGCCGGTACCCTATCCCACATCTGTCCTTGTTTTCACGCGGCTGTATGGGTGTTAGGATCCCTTGTTCAGTCCTCCCTAAACCACTTCCTGCCTGATAACCCTTGCTTGTCATGACTTTAGCAATCATCAATGCAGCTTTGGACAGCTTTGGTTTTAATGATGGGGCTCCTTCCCCCACAAAGGTAGCATTTGCAATTTCTAGTGCTTGGAAGGCGGCCTCGAAAGATTCTTCTGCAGCCTCAACATAACGTATAGGGAACGGCTTATTGACTAGCAATTCTTCTTCTCCTGAAACGACCACCAATTTGTTGTTGACTATGAACTTGAGCTTTTGGTGTAGAGAAGAGGGCACAGCCCCTGCCGTATGGATCCATGGTCTTCCCAGAAGACAACTGTAAGACGGATTGATGTCCATCACTTGGAAACTTACTATGAAGACTTCTGGACCTACCTGTACAGGTAACTCCATCTCTCCGATAACCTCTCTTTTAGACCCATCGAATGCCCTGACCAGTGTAGAACTGGGTTTCATGTATGAACAGTCTACGTCTAGCTTGTTCATGGTTGATTTGGGTAGTACATTCAGGGACGATCCGTTATCGATGAGTACTCGGGCTAGAGAGTATTCTCCACATTTCACGGAGATATGCAAAGCCTTGTTGTGCCCTCTTCCCTCGACGGGGATCTCATCATCTGTGAAGGTGAGGTAATTGTTTGCAACGATATTTCCGACGATCCCGTCAAACTGACCAACTGTGATGTCGGGAGTGACATGGGCTTCATTCAGTACCTTCATTAGTGTTGCTCGGTGGGTTTCCGAATTGAGTAATAGTGATAGCAGGGATATCTTAGCGGGAGTCTGATTCAGCTGATCCACTACCTTGTATTCGCTTTGCCTCATAATCTTTAGAAACTCACTGGCTTCTTGCTCAGATAGTGCCTTCTTGCCCGTATTTTTGTCAGATGGCTCTACTTCTTTGTCTTTGCCTTTATCGATCTTTCCTCTTTCATTTGATTCTCCTCCTCTGGGTCTTTCAGGGGCATAGATGCGCCCGCTCCGAGTTATTCCGCTGCTTCCCGAGACATTTGTGACATCAGGATTGCTCTGAGGACCTTCCACTTGGACTTTCGCCTTGTAGTTCCAGGGGACTGCTTTGGTGTCGTTGTAGGGGAAGGGAGCTGGCACTTGGATAGTGATTGGTTTAGGCATACCCAGGGACGACTTGGAGTCCTTAGTATAGTGGATCTCTAGCGGCTTCCGAGTATCCTTGTTCTGGCCATTGCTCGATAGGATAGTTGACACCTGGTCCTCCCTCTTTTGAAAGCCCACTTGTATTACATGTCGGTCCAACAGGTCCTGAAGCACTTGTTTAAACGCCTCACAATTCCCAATGCAGTGATGGTTATTGCATGGATTCTTTCCAGTACATTCTCTCTCAATAATCCCAAAGGAACACAGATTAGCATGAATCACTTCCAGGGGTGTCTGGATGCATTCTACCCTCCTGATTAGGGACGGTTCTGCAGAATCCTCAATTGCATTAGCTGAGGGCATCCCATGTCCTGGTAATGGGTTGGTAGCCACATTAGGACCATTTTCCTTGAAGTTCAACCAGCCCGAGGCGATTAGATCTTGGACGACATACTTCAATGCCTTGCAATTTTCTATGGAGTGGCCGACCGTCCCCGAATGAAATTCGCATGTGGTGTTTGGGTCGAAGCCTCTAGGAAAAGGGGGCTGGATCTGTCTCATTGGGCGGGTGGTGATTAAATTATGGCTGAGCAGGTGGCGGAATAGGTCGGAATATGACATTGGGATTGGATCAAAGTGGACGAACTTTCCGACTGAGTAGTTTTGTGTTTTATGGCCTTGGTTATTTTGGGTAGGTGGGGTAGGTAGTGTTTGTGCTGAGAACGGATTGGTGTGAGAGGGATTGGAGTAGGAAGTTTTTCCGGTTCCTGTGATGGCATTGGCTTCTCCTTCTTTCTTTTTAGGAAATCCGGAGAAGGGCTTTCTCTGGTTAGTGTTTCCGGGGGGGGTATAAGCGATTTTTCCATTCCTCATTCCGTTCTCTAGCCTTTCTCCAATAACGACCATGTCCGAGAAACTTGACGATACACTCCCGATCAGTTTTTCATAGAAGGGTGAAGGAAGAGTTTCCATGAACATAGATACCATTTCCCTTTCAAAAAGAGGCGGTGCTACCTGTGCTGCTAGTCCTCTCCAACGCTGAGCATATTCCTTGATGGACTCATTATCCCTTTTGGTCATGTTTTGTAGCTGAGTCCTATCAGGAGCCATATCAGTGTTGTACTTATACTGCTTAAGGAAAGCATCAGCGAGATCCTTCCAACACCGAATATGAGTGGGCGTCAACTGCATATACCAATTTGAAGCTGCCCCAGCTAAGCTGTCTTGGAAGTAGTGGATAAGCAGCTTATCGTCGTTTGCGAATGCAGCCATCTTCCTGCAATACATAGTTAGGTGGCTTGCCGGACATGTTGCTCCTCTGTATTTATCAAAATCTGGCACTTTAAACTTAGGGGGAATGACCACGTTTGGAACGAGACATAAATCTTGTGCATTTCTTGCACCAATACTGAATCCTTCAACCGCTCTCAACCTTTCTTCCAGCATTTGCAGCTTGCCTTGGGCTTGAGGGTTCTCCATAGAGTAGTCGTGAGGAAGCCCACTCATACCATAGTAAGGATGCATCATCGGAACTATGGCTGGGTTCGCATTTGGGGTATGCGAATGAGTGGGATTCCTGAGGTTGGAACCCTGAGCTTGAGCGTTAGCTATCGGCGGTGGAGGGCAGCCAAGTGGGAGTCCTTGTGGTATGACGACGGGGGTCGGGTTTTGAACTTGTGGTGCCCCCGGATTACCATCGTGCCCCGTTGATGTAAGCTGCTGTTGGCCCGCGACTCCTGAGGGACTAGCATCGACTGTTGGAGGTGTGTAACCTTGTGGAAGTCCGTAAGGAGGCCATATGTAACCTTGGCCATTAGGCCCAGTATGGTGCACTGTATGCGGGATTCCGAGTCCATTGGGAGGAGGAGGGTTGGTAACTTGATTTTCTGTGTTCCCAGCGGAGGCATCTTCACTTGTGTCTTGGCCCTTCAAAGCTTGTAGAACCTTCAAGATTTCAACCATCTGTTCTTTCATCCCATCTATTTCTGCCCTAAGCTCTTGATTGCCTAGGTTCTGAGGTGGATTGCCTTGATCCGGGATATCTTGAGGCGGATTGTCCTGATTTTCTTCCATGTTTCTGGCCTGAGAACGAGTCCAATAGCGATGTTGACGCACCAGCTTGTCTTTTACTCTGTTGGTGGGACACATGTTATGAGTATATGTATGAGTATATGAATGGATGACAATGCGAATGATGCATGTGTGCATGAGTCTTATTGTTTTAGGTCGGGAATTGCAAGCGCATCCTGATTTGTCATAAGTACACAGATTAAAGTTCCACAATTTTTTCAAGATAAAGGATCAGCATGTGAGACAAACAAACTTCATTGATGGAGGAAAGTACAATATTTTGGAAATAAAACTTAGAAAAGAAAAGTACAATGTTCTTTAAATTTCACTCAAATACATATGGCTTTCATTTTTCCACTCCTCTCTCTTTTTCTACTAGTAGTGCTGCCAGCCTTCTCCCGGAGTTCGGCAATCAGAATCTCGCAAAACTCCATGAATTCGGAAACTTGGACCGGGGTGTTAAACGGGTGCATTGCCGCGTTAGCCTCCTTTAGACGTTTGGGGATTCCTACGATAGCTTGATCGGCCAGCCATGCCAACTTTGAGAATCTGTCTTTCCAGTATAAGCTTTCGTTCTTCAACTCTATGAAGACTTCATGGTTTTCTATCTTGCTGACCAACTCCACAAAGCGGTTCTCCCAATAGATGCTTTCTGTCTTCAGCTGGTGGTAGACCTCCTCTTGATATCTGATATGGTCGTTCAGCTCATCAGATTTTTCATGCTCCCTTCTTAAGGCTTGCTGGTATTCTCGGAGTATCTCTTCAATGGTATCTTTATCCTGCTTGATACTTTTCACTTGCTCTTCAAACTCGGCTGCCATCATCCGGGACTCTCTCTTTGATACCATTAGTAGGCTCTGTGCGGTCTTTTCAGCCATCATTGATTCTTCCCATAACTTTTTCCATTTGTATGTATCATCGATGGCTTGGTCCATTTTCAGGTTGCAACGTTTTATTTCCTCTTTCGCCCCTCTTAGGTACCTTTGAACCTCTAGTTTGTTCTTTTGTTCGATCTTGAGCTGCTTGCGGCTGTCTTCAATGGCTACTGACTTACTTGCATTCTCTTCCTCCAACTTCTGGTTCTTTAGGAGCACTTTCTCTAACTCTGCCTGTAAGCCCTTCTTTTCTTCCTCGGCCTTTGACAATGCCATTTTAAGCTTATCTAAATCTTCGACAGTGGGAAGGGTAGGTTCAGGTATATCTTCCTCAACCCGTAGTGCACTTTGGTAAGGCAATCGGGTGTCTTGGATCCTCTTTTGGAGCCATTGACGAAAGGTGGTTTCCTTATCGCCGCTCTTCTTAGTAAGCTCTTGTCCCTTGCGGACGACCATATTCCACGCTTGAGAAATCTTCCGGAGCATGTCAACCTCTTTTGGGCTTCCCTCATGGAGGTAAAAAGGGATTAACATGTCTTCGGTGGGCGGATTTCGCATGGGGTACCCCAGCTGTCTTAGAGTTAGAGAGGGGTTGTAATTTATGCATCCTCTTGTTCCCATGAGTGGGACATTTTGGAAGCTTCCACATTGAAAAACCACTTCAGGCCTATCTTTCCACCATGATGGGTGCCAACGAACCTTATATTCATGAAGGCCCCCCAGCACCTGCAACCATTCACTAGTGTTCATTGTCTTCACGTCACACCCTCTGGCGTCTTCAATTGGGCCTTCTACTCTGACTTTGTTAACGAAAGCATGGGTGAGAAGCCAAACATACAAGGCGTGCAAGCAACAAGATATCCTCTTTCCCCTTAGCTCACTATAATGAGTGAAAGTACAGTAAGTGTCTGCAAGCATGGCTGGAATCGGATCCTTGAAGGATAAGAAGACGCCAATAGCTGTTGTGTCTACATATCTTTCAAGGCGTGGAAATAAGACAATGCCAAAGATAGTCAAAGCTAACACCTGCTTAAAAGGACCCCAATTTCTAGCGTCGGCGAAGAATTTCATTTGGCCTTCCAGATACTCTTGTGGGAATCCTGCAATGCCATTTCGATTTTTCTTCCGGAGCCTCAAGTTCTCTTTGCTGGTTTGTAACATTGAGGCGAGCTTCTCATCTGTGTAGTATTGTCCCTGATACTGGTAGGGTCCCTTGTCTTGTTGAGGAAAGCCGAAGATCTGTGTATATTCTTCCAAGGTAGGTGCCATCTGGAAATTTTTGAAGGTGAAGCATCTTAATGAAGAGTCGTAGAACTGGCTCAAAGCGGCAATGGCATCCGTTTGCACGTCCAATTGTAGTAACATAATAATCTTCCCATACACTCTATCAAAAGACCTGCGCTCGATGGGCGGCAACCGACCAGCACATTCCCTTAGACTTGTCAGATTAGGCTGCTTCACTATAGGGTAGTTCAGAGTTTGGATTGCTTCACAGTTTGATCCCATATTGCCTTGCTTATGACAAAACTTTCGAACCTCTTACAATTCCCGGCAAACCTAAATGAGATGAATAGCATGCAATGTGAGGATTTTTTGTATTATTTTTTTTTGTGAAATAATGATGATGTATGATGAATTAAAAAAGACGTTACATGCGTTAATAAAAGCATATTTTGGTGATTCAAAATTTTGAGGAACATTAACCATGCCACATAAAATATGAAAAGGGCAAAAGAATAAATGGTTTTCATTGTTTGATTTTTTTTGAAAAAAAAAAAGTTGTTGTGATGATGCAGCGGGTAGGTGAATTGCTTTTGTGTCCTAAACAGGTTATGTCGTACATATAAGTCACGGTCTAGGGTCACTTATGTGATCAACCTCTCAGGTAGTTCTATTCACTTCCTCACAAAGGTTTCCAGAGCTAAAATCCCTTTCACGATATGACCCACAACGATAGCGAGCTACCTGGTGTGGGATGCCGCGAAAGAGCATACTCTGGTTGAGATTTTCATGAGAGTCAGACAGATAAATCCAGAATGACTGTCACTAATCATCTCCGCTCGTCCTAAGTTTATTTTTCAGACCCGGGTATAGGGCCCCACTCAGAAGTGTGTGAATAAATAGGTGTAGGTGATGTGTGTGATATAAGCAACCTAAACTACCCAAACTGCAAAAGAGCAAACAGATAGCAATATAAAAGTCTTCTACCCTAAGGTTTGCAAGAAAACAAATAGCAGAATAAAAGTCTTCTACCCTAAGGTTCAATATGCGAATATAAAGACTAAGGGTAAATAAAGTACTAAACTAATAATTTACACATTTAATTAAATTAGGCTTGACCCTCTAAAAAAAAAAGTCCCCAGTGGAGTCGCCAGCTGTAGCGACCGAAGAATCCGGAGGAGGGATTCCTCGTTGTTTTTGAACAATGGAGCCGCCATCAATATTTATTTTTAGGAAAACATTGAAAAAAACCTTTGTTTTTGGGTTCGGGGGTCGATTAAGTGCGGGGAAGGTACAAGCACCCCGCAACATCCTAAAAAGGTTACCTTTTAATTTAATGTGTAGAAAAAAAAGTTTAAAGAAAACACTTTAATTTACCCTTTTTTGTTATTCGCAAAAAAAAAAACGGAAAAGAAGACTTAATGAAAATTTTAGTTTTTTGCGCTCGACGGGAGTGGGCCCCCGCTCCTACGTATCTCCGGGTGCGATGGAGAAATCAAAGCTACGTAGTTCTTGGGTAGAAAATATTTGTGTGTTGGTATTTTTTATTTTTTTGAAAAGTTTGGGAAAATTAGAGACCGTTCATGGTGACCAAACAGATACATCCAGAGTGGTCGTCATTAATGGTTTATTCGGAAAAGAAGGTATTTATAGCGTTCAAACAAGCCGGGCCCAGAGTGACCGCTATAGACAACCTATTTTTTTGCGCGAATTCGATTTTTCGAAAGAAAGAAAAAAAAACGGTTCGGAAGCATCACGTTGTGAAAAAAAGCGGAGTAAGTGATAAAAGGGGGGTGCAAATAATAAAGGAGTTGTATTAAAAGGGAGGTGTGAATAGCGTTTTGACGCTAGAAAAAAAAGTGTCACCGGGGGTGCAAATAGCGTTTTGACGCTAAAAGAAAATGGTTGCCGGGGGTGTAAATAGCGTTTTGACGCTAAAAAAACGATTGACGGGTCTATTACCTTTTTTACTATTCTACCCTAGAGCACGTGATTCTTGAAACGCTTTTCCTTAAAAAAAAACCTAGACTAAATAAGTGGTATTTTGAAAGCGGATTATGGAGAAAAAATCTTTTGTTGTTTTTTTTTGGTTGTTGTCATAGTTATTATCTAAATAAAAGGGGACCTTTTTACTTTTTTTTTTGAAAAAAGATTTTCGTTATTA
Organism: Astragalus membranaceus; assembly: GCA_039519185.1. Classification (NCBI taxonomy): domain Eukaryota; kingdom Viridiplantae; phylum Streptophyta; class Magnoliopsida; order Fabales; family Fabaceae; genus Astragalus; species Astragalus membranaceus. Next base: position 175,570,738 of record CM076848.1, on the reverse strand, counting down.
TGTTATTATTTTTTTTAGAAAAGAGTAGGGACACTAGTAACCATTTATTTTAAAAAATATTTTTTAGTATTTGAAAAAAGAGCTTTATTTAAAACCGAAAAATAAAAAAAGGAACACATTTTTTTATCACTCTTTTTTTTATCCGGAAAATAGTAATTGTTATAAAAACAACATATCTTTTTTTTATCATTTTTTTTAAAAATCTGAAAATTAGAATAATTTATTTAAAAAAAAAGCACAACATTTTTTTTATTTATTTTTTTTTTAGACCGAAAATATTAGCACCTAAATAAAAGGAACACACATTTTTTTGTTTTTGGTTTATTTTAAATCCGAAAATAGTAATTGTTATAAAAACAACATATCTTTTTTTTTTTATCATTTTTTTTTAAAATCTGAAAATTAGAATAATTTATTTAAAAAAAGCACAACATTTTTTTATTTATTTTTTTTTTAGACCGAAAATATTAGCACCTAAATAAAAGGAACACACATTTTTTTGTTTTTGGTTTATTTTAAATCCGAAAATAGTAATTGTTATAAAAACAACATATCCTTTTTTTTTAGCATTTTTTTTTAGTCCGAAAATTACAATAATTTATTTAAAAAAAGCACAACCAATATTTATAAAAACATCAACTAATATAAAAACATGACAACAACAAAATAAAAACAGTAACTAAAAAAAACGAAAAAAAACATGAACAACAATAATTAAAATACAATGGCAATGATTATATGAACAAAATTATAATAACTAAAAATTACAAAAAAAAAAGCAACAATACTACAAATTATTACATTTTTGTACCTTGAACAAATCCAAGCTTTCTTCTTCGGATCTCTTCAATACACCAAAATTTTAAACTAAAAAAAAAACTAAGAAGGAAGAAAAGAAGGGGAAGAAGATTTTCTAAGAGAAACCCTAAATTTTTTTAGATTCTCCTTTTTTTTCTAAGAGTCCAAATTCGTCCCCTCTCCTCTAAGTGGGGAACCCTATTTATACAAAAAAACTTGCTCTTGCTTCTCTTCATTGCTCCACTTCAACCACCCTTGGATAGTGATGATGACTTTCTTTGATATGATGGAGGTTTGGGGGGAGTTGTTGAAGGGGAAAATAAAAAAAGAAGACATGTGAGATGTGGGGGAGGTGATGGCCGAATTTGTGTGAGGGGGAAGTGCCAAGTGTGAGTGGGGGAGTGATGAGGAGAGGAATGGATGAGTGTGTGAAGAGAAAAGAAAATGAGTGTGAGAGGAGGGGAAGAAGTCGTAGGTATGGGGAGAGAGAGGAGGGAAGGGTTGAGTGTGGTGTTGTTTTAGGGTTGAGTGTGAGAGAGAGTGAGTTGAGTGATGTGTGAGGGAGAGAGAGAGAAGAGGGGGGCGTAGGAAAGAGGGGGGGAGCCGTTGGGAGAGGAGAGAGGGAAGGGTGGAGTGTATGGGGAAAGGAGATATGGGGAAGTGGGGTTGTGTGTGGAAGTGGGATTGAGAGTTTCAAGGAGGGAATCAAGGAGAGTGGGGGGCGGATTTCTAGGGATGAATGTGGATGCATTTTGGGGCTTGGGGGGAGAGTGAATGTGGACATTTTTAGGGTAAAGGGGGGTGGGGTCGAATTAGGGTTAGGAGAGGAGGGATTTTAGGGTTTTGGTGAGTTGGGTTGTGGGTTATGGGTTGGATATGGGTTAGGTGTTGATGGAGTTGGGTTATGCGAAATGGATAGGGTTTTTTTTGGATTGGGCTAGGCGAATTGGGCTAGCCATTTTGCTGGGTTGGGCTTCCATGACAGCATCTTATTATTAATAGACCCCCCCACTTCCTTCTTGGCTTATTTTTATTTCTTCACTTCTAATTATTATTTTTTCAAAAATTAAAAACTTGTAGCAAACTAAAATAAAATAAAACATGGCATGAAAAATAAAATAATTATTTTTATTAAAAATAAATAAAATTTCTCTTTTTTTTTGGATAGGACAAAATTAGGGTATTACAACATCCTTTGAAGTCTTAAGGTTTTGGCAATGATTATTTAATATGCTCTCGTGTTGAATCTCATTTTTTGTGATGATGTTTTGAAGTATTTGCATAGAGGCATAGAGCATCCTTTGAGGTCTCAAGGTTTTGGCAATGAATCTTTAACATGCTCTCGTGTTGAATCTCTTTTTGTGATGATGTTGTGAAGTATTTGCCGATAGAGTCATAGAGCATCCTTTGTGGTCTCAAGGTTTTGGCAATGAGTCTTTAATATGCCCTCGTGTTGAATCTCTTTTTTGTGATGATGTTGTGGAGTATATTTGGAAAGCTAAGAACGAGAAATTGTAGAAGAACTCAATCATAAAAGTTATAAGTATCTGTTCTAGAGTTGTATCCTTATTTTCTCTTTGCAACAAGTCAATGGATTACTGGTGAAGGTTCGCATTGAGATTGAGTCCCCACCCACTACTAATCTTCCTCATGGTTTGTAAATATGTGGTAGATCATGTCAACTATTTTAGAGTAGATGTGTCTGAGTTAGGATTCATTATTTTAGAGTGTTTTCATTTTTCTTTTAAGTTTTCCAAACATTAATGTGAAATTTATTCAAAAACAATTCAATGAAATCACTCACACATTAATATAGCATCTTCAACAGCTGGCTCCCAATTTTTTTACCATATGTCACAATATATCTCTTTACTAATTTGTTAATTGTAAATTTCCTTTGCCCTAAGTACGAAAAGTGGAGAAGAGGAAAAGTGAAGTATTGCGGTTTTAAACATGTATAAACCTCTACATTGCACTTGTGTTTATCAATGACGTTGTATTTATCAATAAAAAACAATGAGGTTGTGCTCTCGAGAGGTTGATGGCAAATGAAACGATATAAATTTATAATTATGAACTAATTTGCTACAATTTTTTTTAAGATCACTAGTTTTAGAAGTTTTTAAACCATTTGTTATAATATTTTTAAAAATGAGAATCTAAAAATGTTTCAAATGATAATCTATTTTGAATAGTTTATGATAAAAATTATTTTTATAGAATTTTTTTTTTTAAAAAAAAATCTTCATGTTATCCAAACACAAAACATTCTTCAATTATTTAATAATAAAATCACTTATTTTTCAATCTATAATAACAAACATACCCTATATTTTTTTACATTAATTAATACAAAATTAACTAATTCAATTATTATTTTTTGGGATAGAGATAAAAGAAAGAGTAAAGTAACCATGATTCTCTAATTCCTTGTTTACTCTCGTCACTCTCAGGAACAGAGGAGTTATTGCGAGTGGGAGACCCAATTGGATCTTCCACCATGCCGATAACCAACCACCACCACAACCACCAACTTCACACACCTCTCCGATCAACCCAATCATCCTCTTCATCATCATCATCTTCTTCTTCAAATTCTTTCACTTCTAAGATCATTCTTCTCCTCACTCTCCTTCCTGTTTCCTTAGCAACCATAGCATTCATTCTTCAATGGCGTGGTGGTATTACCGATCCATCAACCCTTTTATCCCCTCATGGTTCTCATAATTTCCCTGGCATGGAATATTCTCTTCTTTCTCCTCTTTCTCATTCCCAATCTCGTTCTTCTGATTGTCTTAACCTTGCTCGCTCTTCCTCTCCTTCTTTTCCTTATTATCATAATTGGAAACTTGACTTTTCTGCTTCTCTTACCCCAAAGGTTCGTTTTTTAGCTTTGTTTCTTTGATATGAAATATACGTTTTGCTTATTATTTTTTTTTTTGTATTTTCTTTATGGTTGCAATTTTGAAGTTAAAGGGTTGGATGGGGATTTTTCATTTTAGGTTTGGTGATTTGTGCTGAGCTTGATTTTTAGTCAATTATGCTAGTTCTAGTGTATGAGGTCATGTGATCTGTGTTTGTAAGTGAGGGTGATGTAAAAATTTTGTTGGTGATTAGTTTAAGAGGATAATGGAGGTTGTTCATGTTCTTGTTTTCCAGCAATTTGATTATCAAAATGTCTTTTTTTTTTATATTTTATTTTCATCTTTGCTAATAGGCTTCATAGCACTTTTGGTCATTTCTCTTTACTCCAGATTTCACTTTGGTCATTTATCTTTTTTTTGTCCATTTTAGTCTCTCATGTTTCATTTTCGTTTCATTTTGCTCCCTTACGTTAGTTTTGGTTAACGGACGCCACGTTGGCAGTTAACTGCTGACGTGGCAACTCAAATTCATTAAACGACGTGGCAAAAATATATGATTTAATTTTTACACATCAACAATTAAGTTTTTAAAATTAAAACTATTATTTAAACATATAAATAAAACTATTATTAAAACAACATCAAGCTAAAGCGTACAGATAAACAAACAATTAACAAAAACATAAAAATCAAACAATTAACAATTAAAACAATTAAAAGCCGTTCATAAAAGCAGTTCAGCAATTAACAAAAAACTAGAAACATAAAAATCAAACAGATTTGCGTTCCTCCATATCTTGTTCTTCGTTGTTCCAATCTGCGTTTACTTCGTTTACTTCGGGAGCTTCTTCGTTGTTTACTTCGTTTTTCCTCCAGATCTGCGTTTTTCGTTTTTCCTCCAGATCTGCGTTTCTTCAAAGTTTACTTCGTTGTTCTTCAATCTGGATTCTTTTTCCACCGTTTTCGTTTTAGGAAAACGTGAATAAAGACGAAGATTGAAGGGAAAAAAGATATTTCAGATCTGGAAATGAAATTGATGAATGAGAGATTTTTTTTTAAGTTTCTGAAACGAAAACGAAAAAAAAAACAGTTTAGCAGTTAAAACTTGTGGGAAATCGCTTCGTTGTTCTTCTGGAAATCGCTTCGTTGTTCTTCTGGAAATCGCTTCGTTGTTCTTCTTGAAATACAACTTAGAATTCAAACACAATTACACATAATTACTCAAGCACACAAATATACATCAAACTCAGAATTCCATATTTAAAAGAATCTGAGAGGGACCAAAGTGAATCAAAATAAAAACTGAGAGGGGCCAAAATGAAACCAAACAAAAACATAGAGGACCAAAATGAAACAAAGCGTGATTCAGTAGAAAACCCAGATCTGCAACTCAGATCTGCAGCGTGACCCAGCAAAAAACCCAGAAAAAATGCAAGAATCGAAGAACAACAACAAAAAACCCAGATTTGATTAACGAAGAAGAACAACGAAGAACAACCCAGATTTGTTCCTGTTCGTTCTTGTTCCTCTTATCTGGTTAGTTCTTGTTCCTGGGTTTCGTTTTGCTGAGTTTCGTTCCTGGGTTTCGATTTGTTGGGTTTCGTTCCTGAGAAAGAAGATGAAATCGTCGCTGGGAAATCATGGCTGAGAAATCGTTTTTGATTTTATTGTTTTTGGTTTTATTGCTGAGAAATCGTTTTTAATCTGGGTTTGAGGGCTGGAAGAAGGTGAAATCTGGGTTTGATGATGATGATGAACAGTATGTTTGGGTGCTTGATTTCGTTTTGATTTAATGTTAATTTGTTATTTGTTTTTATGATGTGTAATTTAATTAAGAATTAAATAATATATTTTTGCCACGTCAGTTAATGTATTTGAGGCGCCACGTCAGCAGTTAACTGCCAGCGTGGCGTCCGTTAACAAAAACTAACGTCAGGGACCAAAATGAAATGAAAATGAAACATGAGGGACCAAAACGGACCAAAAAAAAGATAAAGGACCAAAGTGAAATCTGGAGCAAAGATAAAGGACTAAAAGTGCTATTTAGCCTTGCTAGTACTATAGAAATTTTGAATTTAGGTTTGATTGATGCTAGCTGAGTTGAACTATGAGTTAATTATGTTATTAGTACTGGCGTTTGAGTTCATGTGATATATGTTTTATTATGATCTGTTTTATGGGTTCTGTAAATTGAGTTAATTTTGATATATTTTTGTTGAAGATTGTTTCTAAAATTATTTTAGCGTGCTTATCTTCAAGCTATTTTGTACACTGACAGCCTCCTCCCCCCTCCCCCTTTATTTATTTTTTTTTGTATGAGAGCTCGTTTTGCTTTGTCTTAACTGATTTTATTTGCTATTGATATAGTCCACATTTTCTTCTTGATGCACAGATCTGTGTCACGACTAGTACATCAGCTGGGCTCGAGCAGATTCTACCCTGGATGTTTTATCATAAAGTAATTGAGTGACAAACTTTTTTCTTTTTGTGGAGGGGAAGGCCGCTTCTCCCGAAGTATCAAGGGTCCTCGAATCAATTCCCGTAAGTAGACAAACACACTGTTCTATCCATCTCAGCAATTGGGATTCAATTCTTTTGATTTACATTGCATTCCTCCTTTTTGTTCCCTAGTACTATTCCTCTAATTTGATTTATGTTGTTTAATAGGGTGTAAAGGTTATATATAGAACAAGACAGCTGGAAGAACAACAAGCTAAGAGGTTAATCAATTTTACCATTTGCTTCCTCACTCTCATCCTTTAAATAACCTGCAATTTTCAATGGTTATAGACTTATAGTGTTCTCCAAAGTTTCTCAATTTGTATTTAGATATGCAGAATGCTTTTCACCATAATAGTTTGATGTTTCTGTATGTCAGTGATTACTCATCATTTCACGTCTTTGCTTCTTTTGTGATAACTCGCTTGTGCTATGTATTGCTTGTGTTCATGTTCATTGCACTTAAAATTTTATTTGTTATCCTTGCCCATGTTAAGCTTTTTACATTAAATGACGGTACTTATGTTCTTGTCTCTTCAGGATACATATGTGTTATTGCAATTCTAATTCTTCAGTTTCTAGGAGAGAGATTTTTTAAACTAATTCTATACATTGTTTGTTGCATCAGCCGTATTTGGAATGAGACATGGCTGGCTGGTTTCTTCTATAAGCCATGCAATTATGAACTTTTTGTGAAGCAATCCCTCAATATGGAGATGGCTATTGTTATGGCAAGGGTATGAGAAAATTGTTTTATTACACAAATTCTTATTTATTAGTTTTTTTTCTGTATTATTATGGTTTGTGATTAATTTGGTTGATCAACAAAATGCTCTGCATATTGTTACATCAGGATGCTGGTATGGACTGGATTCTTCATCTTGATACAGATGAATTAATACACCCGGCTGGTACTCGAGAGTATTCTTTAAGACAGTTGCTTCTTGACGTTCCAGGAAATGTTGATATGGTCATCTTTCCTAACTATGTAAGTAGGATCTGTAAATTCTTTTTAATTGCATGATGTTCATTTATAACTCATGGAACTAGAAGAGAAATGGACATATTGTTAGCTTCCGTTTTTTAACTAATGCTATCTGTTGTTTTTTTTAGGAAAGCAGTGTTGAGCGAGATGATATCAGAGAACCTTTTAGTGAGGTAAGTCCTGAAAGCTATATACTATCCTCTGATTTTTTTTGTTAAAGCTTAAGTTTGTAGAATTACAAAAGGGAGTTATGACATTTGGAACACTTCTTTTATTTTCTTCACTAAAAATTTTAAGATCACTATTATCTATATGACACTTGTTTGGCACTAGTTTTGTGCTTTAGTTGAGTCATGTACAAAGGTTAGATTTATTACCTGAACTGATGCAATGGATTGCTCTACTTTAGAGTGGAAAGGTGCTTAAAGGTTGAGATGCTGTGATGGCATACGTTTATTGCTGGGTTGAGCATCATATTGGAGTTTTTAGATGACTTAGGTGAGTAGGATAGAGAACTGTTTTGAGGTAGGCACTTTAAAGTTAAGAATAGATGGGGGATTACTAGGCACTTGAAAGAAAAACCGCCTTACCCAATTTTGCTTACCATAAAGTAATACTAGATATGTGATCAGCACATTGAAAAGTAAACTTAGCATTGAAGTATTGAAGATCCATAATCACTTAGGCGATGGACTTGAGTTTCCTTATTGTTTGAAATATATATAACATAGCAACCATTCTTGTGTCTTCATCACTGTTAGGCCCACTATTAATGATAGGCCCATTATTGATATAAGGGGTAGAGTTTTCTAGAATTAGTGAATGAGGTGGTGAGGATAAGTACAGGGAGTTAACAGAATGGAGGGTAGGAAATTAGTTAGAGGGAATTGTGGGTGCTGGGTATTGGCGGAAGCAGTTCCCATCTCAGTAGGGGGGTGCTCTCTTCATTGAGAGTATCATTTGTAGTTTCCATTCTGCAAGGAGATATTTCTCCAGCCATTGTATATTTTTCAGTTTAGATTCCACTTGTAAAGAGGTTTCATCCTCAACATCAGTTTTTATACAGACATTTTCATCTCAGATTTCCCCTCAATTTGTTAATTCTCTTACATTTCTGCTGCTGCTGTCCTATTAGTCACCTAAGAGGTGAAGGCTGTGGGATAGTTGGTTTATGACATGATAATGAAGCCTTTATAACAAAGTGATCTGGTGTTTCATCCTTGTTGCTCCATTCTTTTAAGAACGTTGAATTTTAGCTCAAGGTTGATGAGCCTGGGCATCGTCGGCGCTTTAAGCCCAAGTGTGTGTTGTGTGACGTGGTCTGTTAGGGATATAATATTCATGTCTTCACCTATTGGATAGTTTATGCTTTTGGATGATTAGTTCATGACACTTATTCCAATAGTGTGCCAAGAAAGAGCATGGAGTTTTGTCTGCTTTTGTAAGCATTGGCAATGGCAAATACTTACGGGATTTGTAACCTTATCTTTCATTCATTTACATTTGTTGATTTCTTAAAATCTTTTTCCCTCACCCCTTGGGTTCATCCTTGGATGCAATTGAGCACCATTTTCTGAAAAGACAATATGTAAAGGATGCAATGGTGGTTTTCTTATGCAGTTACATATTTGTGCACGTGTTTGTGTTTTTGCTGAATTTACTGGATGTATGCTTGATTTTTCTGTGGTTCTGGTATGGTGTTTGCATGTTTTCTTATTGGTAATTCTATCTTCCTCATTATCTTTTGATCTGTCAAAGCAGATATCAATGTTTAAGAAGAATTATGATCATCTTCCAAAGGATACATACTTTGGCATGTATAAAGATTCTGTACGTGGTAATCCAAACTACTTCCTGACTTACGGAAATGGAAAATCAGCTGCGAGAGTACAAGATCATCTTCGGCCTAATGGTGCACACAGATGGCATAATTATATGAAAACCCCAAAGTATGATACCTTAATACCTAAAGCATACTTGATGCCACAACTTTTTTATTAGTGTCGTGATTATTCTTTTGAACTATGATGGTGAAATCAAATTGGAAGAGGCTGCTGTTTTGCATTACACATATGCCAAATTTTCAGACTTAACTTCTAGACGTGATCGCTGTGGTTGCAAACCGACAAAAGACGATGTCAAAAGGTGCTTCATGTTGGATTTTGACAGAACTGTAAGTTTCCAAATTTGATTACATTCTTGCTGTTTGTTCCTTTTAAGGGATAAATCTCCCCATGCATATTTTAGGAGTGGTTTACGAATCCGGTGGATTGTATTGCTAGGCGTTAATTCTATATTGCTTTTGGACCTATCTGGAGTCCCCCTTGGTTGTGTATTACTTTTCTTGATTTATTGGTTGTGTAAATGGGTCGGAGTACCATTAGTACTCCTTGATTGATATATGCTTTTTCGATTAAAAAAGACCCTATTTATTCTAGGCATAAATAATTGCTTTCATTTATGCTAAGTAGAACTTATGAATTTCAGGCATTCATCATTGCTTCAACTGCAACTGAAGAAGAAATGTTGAAGTGGTATGCTAGCTTCAATTCATATTGTTCTCTCTCTCTCTCTCTCTCTCTCTCTCTCTGTATTTTAACCAATGTGTTATTTATCTTCCAGAGACATTTGGTGTTTGTTTCTTGTTCCAGGTATAATGAGCATGTTGTGTGGGGTGATAAAGACCTGAAGATAAAATTGTTGAGGAAGGGCATTTTGACTCGCATATATTCTCCTACGGTAAGAGTAAAAATAGAAACGAGGTTAACGTTACATAACTGAAAAAATTATTGATATCATGTAATGTGATACAATACCCTCTATTTATACTAGTAATAGGTCAAATACTAATGTTAGAGAGTTGCATTAGAATATATTAGGTGTTGAAGTTTCATAAGAAAAAATGGTATAGAAAGAAATAAGATACTAACACCCTATATGAAGTGAAATTTGGCCAAAGGTTGTCAAAGTTGATGTGTGTCAATTTAGATGGAGCATTTCTAGATGATATCATAGTTTCTACATATTTTATATATTTATTATCCTTTTGCAGTATTATTATGGTAGCTTCAAAATAATATCCTGATGAACTTATTATCTTCAGGTCATAATACAAAGTTTGAGGGAATCTGGAGTATTCAGTTCTATCATTGCATCTGCCCCAACACTCTCCAAAGACAACTTCTTGCAATCAATTGATAGTAGTAAATCCTCAAGAGCTGTTGCCTCGGTATCCCTCCCTTCTAGAAAGATTGGAAGAACCAAAGAATCTCTAGCAACTGCAAGGAAGGTTTTGGATGTTGAATCTAATGTATTCCAAGAAGTGGCTGTACCACCATTGTCTCCTCCAGGAGTAGAAGCTAGTGACCTCATTTCACACTCTTGATTGTATTCCAAGAAGTGGCTGTACCACCATTGTCTCCTCCAGGAGTATTAGCTAGTGACCTCATTTCACACTCTTGATGGCAGTGATTTGTTTAGGGATTTGATGATGGTAGTTGGATATCTTGTTTTTGTCATTTTTTCTGTTTAGTGTCACCACTAATGGGAGTTCTAGTTTATCCCTTTTTTCACAATCCAGGTACCTCATTTGTGACTAGGATAGTAGTATTGTATTTTAGTCATATTGCTCTTGTACTATATACTCAATGATGTCCAAGCATATGAAGTTAAATGAGACAACCATGACATGCTATATTGGTGAGTGTGAAGTATTTATTGTTTACTTTGTGCCAATACTTGTATTGTAAGAATTCAGAACTGTATTGGGGTTGACCCGGTCACATAACTAAGTTTGACAATTGGCATGTTCTGAATGAGTTTTTTTGGGTAGGATACAAAAGTAACAAGCAACAAGGGGCACAAGCTAAGGCGAGGCCCCTAGCTCCGACATAAAGGATTACAGACCAATTGTTTTGGGGGGGGGGGGGGGGGGTTTAAAATAATGTCGATACCTCAGAGATCTAGCATCTTGCTTGGCTAAAAAGTTGGCACATTGGTTTTGCTCTCGAAAGACATGCTATAAAGAGACCTCTCAGACAAAGTCAAGCGAATAGCGTGACCAAGAATTGAGGCATATGCATACACATGAAAGGCATGTTGGTCTCGGGCTTTTTTAAGAGTTACTAGCACTATACTCGTGTGAGTACGTGTGACTAAGTCAAGCCAACATGTAGTGTGATGGCATAGCCATACACACATGAAAGACATGTTGGTCTCGGGCTTTTTTAAGAGTTACTAGCAGTATACTCGTGTATACGCACAAGTAATATCGTATTCTTTGTTTAAATAAACTCAGATAGAATTCTGTTACAATAAATCTTTTAAGTTGATAAGAGATGAAGTTTCTTAACTTTAGAATATTTATTCAATTAACATTTTTAATCATTAGGTAATTATCAATCATGTAGTAACAATGAAACCCAGAGCGTGGGGTTCAGCGGTTGGGGCTGATCCTCTCTTAACCAAGGGTCGGGGGTTTGATCCCCACCTTGGGTACGGAGCAGCGTTAAAACTCTGGACCAGCTGTCCTGCCCCTCGAGGCGCCTACAATTCAGCCAGGGGATTAGTCACTGCGGTCGGCGGTGGATACCCTGGGTAAAAACAAAAAAAATCATGTAGTAACAATGTAGTCCCCATGGCGAATAAATACACAATATATTTTATCAATAATAAAATTATACCATAACATTTTCCCATTGTAACTCAAAAGCAAAATATAAATAATTATTCCGACAATGTGTAACGTTCCGCCATAGAGAATTGATAGTAATGAAATTATAGCAACAACATATAATGTTTACTCGTTGAAACTTAAAATAGAAAATAATTTTTCCGACAATATTTGTGTTTTCGTGTGCGGCTCAAAGGAAAAATGTTCATTTATAATAAATAAAGAAATTATACCAACAACAGATAAGAAAAAATTATAAATAAAAAAATTATTCATTTATAAAAGTAAAGATATTTTCTCGTCTAGAGAAAGGTAGTTTGGTATTTTTGGTAGTAGCTGTTTTGATTAAACGTATAGTTGATTAAATAGGAGAAAGAAAAATATAGATTTTTGTAGCGGGAGTTTTGATTAAAAAGATTATATATAGAATAAAAAAATTAGATATTTGAAGAGAGGGAGAGAAGGAATATATGGGAGAGAGATAGAGAGAGAAATTTGAGAAAGATGAGAGTAGGAGAAGAAAGAGAAAAGTGAGTTTTAAATGTGTGAAATAAATAAAGTTAATAGATGATGTGAGAAAGTGAGTCTCACAATATAAAAAGTGAGATAAAATAATTTTAAATGAAATAATTGTCCTTAAAAAGTGAAGTTTAGAGAAGTGTAGTTTGGTATTTTTGGTAGTGATTGTTTTGATTATACTTATTATTATAGAGTTGATAGTTGAAGTTGATTTATAGTTGACAGTTGAAGTTGATTTATAGTTGACGGTGGTTGTTTTGATTAAATGTATAGTTGATTTTTGGTAGTGATTGTTTTGATTAAATGTATAGTTGATAGTTGATTAAATAGGAGAAAGAAAATCTTTTTAGTAGAAGGTGCTTTGATTAAAAATATTATCGATAGATTAAAAAAAATTAGAAATTTGAAGAGAGGGAGAGAGGAATAGAAAAATAGATTTCAAATGTGAGATAAAAAAATGAAGAGATGATGTGAGAAAATGAAACCCACAATATAAAAAATGAGATAAAATGACTGGGAATGACACAATTCTCCTCAAAAGGTGAGTTTTAGAGAATGATAGTTCAGTATGTTTAGTATTTTTGGTAGTTTGGTATAATTTATATTTATATATAGTTAATAGTTGATATAGTTGAAGTTGATAGAGTTGAATAGTTGATGAGTTTTAAACGTGAGATAAAAAAGTTATGTTAAATAAAAAAGTTAAGAGATGATGTGAAAAAATGAACTCACAATATAAAAAGTGTGATAAAATAATTGAGAATAACATAATTGTGCTCAAAAAATGAGTTTTTAGAGAAATGTAGTTTGATATTTTTGGCAATAGTTGTTTTGATTATATTTATAATTGAATTGATTGATTATAGTTGATAGCCTCAACACAATACATTTTAAAAATATTCAAAATTTAATTCAGAATTCTATTTTTTAATTTTTTTTCAAAATTATTTATGAAAGACATAATTTCGGAATGGTATGTTAAGAATTTTCTGGAATTTATGTCAAAACATAAATCCGGAATGTATTTTTTTTAATTCCGGATTTATGTCATATAAATCCAAAATTAAAAAGTAACATAATGGATTTATGTCAAAAAAACATAAATCCGAAAGTTAAAAATTATTTTTGGGAATTAGTAAGCGCTATTAAAGGGTCAAAGACAAATCCGGAACTATTGCAACAATGTGTAAATTGGTTTTGTTTATACTCTTTAATAGAGCTTACTTAAATAAGCGCTAATAGTGTCAAAGTGTATTATGATGGTGTTGTGTGTAAAAGTGAGACAAGCTAAGAAAGTTATAATTATGGCATGTGGGTGTGTTTTTATATTTTGTCTTTTAGTGCACCTCCTTGGTTATAAAAGGAGAAGTCATGTAACATATTCGACACAAACACAACCGAAATCAATAAAATCCGGTGTGTTTAGTAAAAACACGTGCTTCTAAATTTTGTCTCTTCTTCTTGAAAACTTAGTTATTATGTTCATATCATTAATCTCTCTATAGAGATGCAAATATGCTCTACACTCGTCTCAGAAATGAGGATCTTGTGTATCAGAGCACATCTGACTATTGATCCATGTTACGGTCCTCTCTATTATGAGATGTCAGTTTTAATTGTTGGTATGTGCTTGAGACTATTGTATGTCTGTGTGTGGTTGTTTTATGTCTCGCTTGACATTTCAATTAAGACTAATTAATCTCATGATATGTGAGACTCCCGACCAGTATGATATTAGAGCCACAACTCTTGTGCATAAAGAGGGGGGTGCATTTGGTATGGATATAATAAAGAGAGTGAGTAAGGAAGAAAACCAGAAGTCAAAAAATATATTCGAGATTTATGTTAAAAAGCATAAATCTGGAATGAAAATTTTTTTGTGAGGATATTAAAACTAAAGAGTAAAATGGGAAATTTTGAGGGGTTTTTTTCCTACCCCCATCATATCCCTATATACCCCCACAGACCCTGCGAAAAGACAAAAATACCTTAAAATTTTTACAAATTTACAAAACATTTACCATTTTTCACTTGCATCCGTTTGACCAGAAAGTTTACTAAGAGAATCAGATTTACCCTTGAGAGAGCTATTTCCGATTTGCCATCGGATTTACCATCGAATCAACATAAATCCGATCTTCCTCAAAACACGCAGAAACAGTAAGTCGGAACTAGCTATATCCGATTTCGCATCGGATATAGCTAGATCCGATTTGTGTTTTTTGTGTTTTTTTTAATTTGTTTTTTCCAGTGTCCAATAGGTATCGAGGGGAGTCCTCGGACCAGGCCTCGCCATCTGCTCCCAATACACGCACCCGCCACAGGATTGCGGGACATGCGTCTATCCGGCGTAGCCGACAGCAGCAGTATCAACAGGTGGAGGAGGCCCCAGCCCCAGACTATCACTATGAGGAGGGCCAGCAGGGGCACCCTCTTGATGAGCATTCTATGCCTGAGGACTACCTGCAGCAGTATTATCAGCAGCAGTATCAGCAGTACGAGGAGGAGCCCTACCATCAGCCTCAGCAGCATGAGGAGTAGCCTCCTCTATTCACTAGGCTAGCATCTCATGTTTGTTCCGTTATATTGAGAGACCCGGTAAGTTTAATTTATTTACATAGTCTTCTTAGTTTAATTTATTTACATAGCCTTAAATCTGATACTTTTATAATACAGACATATGAGTGGAAATTGAAGGTTACCAACCATGGTAACAAGCTGGCTCAGAGACTGCTTGGGTTTTCCCAAAACCACCGGTTGTGGGATTTTATCACAGGTTCCGGATTAGCCCCCCTCGTCTCGACTGGACATACAAAGGTGGACCATGAGCTGATGTCTGCTTTTCTTGAGAGGTGGCACTCAGAGACATCGTCATTTCACTCACCATTTGGTGAAATGATTACTTTGGATGATGTCTCCTGTTTGTTGCATCTACCCATTACGGGGAACTACTACAGAGCTCCACCTACTTCTATCACCACTGATCAGGCCATCCACCTAGCACATGTTTATCTAGGTGTGACTATGGAGAAGGCGGAGCTGGAGTGTCGAGCTTCATCTGACCCATATTACCGTTTTGAGTGGCTGCAGGAGATTGTTAGCAGAGGGTCCATAGAGAATGACATGCGTCCTGTTGTCAGGGCCTTTATCCTTCTGATCCTGAGCTGGTCCATCTTCACAGTCAAGACCGACGACAGGGCTGAGGCCAAGTGGCTGCTGCTACTTGAGGATGTCAGTGCAGCTGGTGTGGGATCATATGCATGGGGGGGCAGCAGCACTTGCTTTCATGTATGACCAGCTGAACTACTCCTGCTTGGACCAGGCGCATCAGTTAGGAGGGTATGCGACCCTCTTACAGGTAATAATTTGAAGTTAATTTTTTCCGAGTTTCGTTAAATTTCTGTTAAACAGTTTTTAATTCACCATGTTGTTTATCTTCTTTTTTTCAGAGCTGGATTTTATGGTATTTTCCTCAGCTAGTGGAGAGGAGGAGTGAATTGCGGGCTGGAGCACTATGTGGGCGTTGGAGGAAGAAGAAGACAGGTGGAGTGAAGTTGAGGGTATACAGGCAGAGGATTGATGCGCTGACCTCGGATGATGTCTGCTGGCGACCGTTTGGGGAGCACTGTGACGATAGAGGATTTGAGCAGGTCTCATTATACAGGGGACACATCAGCTGGGGAGACATCACTGTTCCCTACATGACAGATAGGTGCCTCAGAAAGTTTGGGTACGTGCAGGTCATCCCACGTCACCCTCTTACCGGTCATCTGAGCCATGCAGACTGCATTTTTCGGATTGCACATTATATGCCTGTGGTGGAGGAGGTTTTGCATACTACTCATCCTGCTGAGGAGTTGGGTCAGATTGCTCCGGACTACATACATTGGTATGTGAGAGCATCTATTCCTAGACTCTTACGGGTTGCATCACCACCACCACCACCAGTACAGCCAGCTGCACCACCAGTACAGCCAGATTTGCTAAAGATTGTGGAGGAGGAGATTCGGAGGGGGCTTCGGAGCGGAGACATTAGGATGGGTAGTCAGACATACGCTTGTCTCACCCGGCGTGACTAGGGGGTTTTGTGTGATTGTATGGTTGAACTATTTTTTTATGACTTGATTCTTATTATTTTTGGTTTATTATATTTTTGGAGTTTCATTAAAATTTCGATTTCATTCATACGATAAAAGATAAAACATAACCACTACAATAACAATAGGCAGATACATTTTCCTAAAATTCTGGTCGTCGAAGACGACGTAAAATCTCATTCACACTCCGTTGAGTTTCCACGTATAGCTCCAACGGCTTATACCCCTGAAGCGTGTCATGGATGTTTAACATGTTCACCACGTCTTCGTAAGTCTTGATTGTCATGGTCGAGAAGGAAATGCGGCAATCGTCTCCAAGATAGGGTTTGCGATAAGTGATACTAGTGACGTCACGGTCGTCACCAGTCACTTGAACTTTGTACCACACTTTATCCTTCAAACCTTCAAACCCCATGTCGCGGTGGGATCTGCATAACACCGGATGAGGACTCCAGAAGTGGACACCATCTTCTCTCCTCGTGATTTCGCCCCGATTTATTGTCATCTGAGCGTTGAGTGAGACATATCTCCATTTTGGATGAGTGAAATAAGCAAGTGAGAGTGAAATTTTTGAGTGAAAAGAATGAGGTTGGCAATGGGTATTTATAGAATTCGTCAATGATTATCAACCGTTGATATTGTCGGTGCAATCTACACCGTTGATCAACATTGACAGACAAATCCTACCCGTCGAATTTAGTACAAATAAGATTTACCTATCAGAGAGGTAAATTCGATTTGCATTTTAACAAAGCGGACATACCCCCAATTATAGGTATATCCGCTTTGTTAATTGCAAAGCGGATTTACCTATATCCGCTTTGTTAATTGCAAAGCGGATTTACCTACTTGATAGGTACATCCGCTTTTGCAATTAACAAAGCGGATATACCTCACTGAAGCTATATCCGATTTCCCCCCACTAATTCTAATCGGATATACGTAAATCCGCATTTTATTTTTGTGAATCGGATCTACCTCCCCAAAGGTAGATCCAATTTAAATCAATTTTACAAGGGGTATTTTTGTCTTAAAATTTATTGTGGGGGTATATAGGGAGATGATGGGGGTACAAAAAAAAACCCCAATTTTGAGTTATGTGCGGGTTTGTGGCCCAAGTGGGAGGTATGTAAATCAAAGCCCCAATTATTTTCGCACACCTTGCTAATTCCTAACACGAATAAGAATCGGACCATATTGAATTTAGTCTATTTACATGGAACATATATTTTATTTTTTATTTTTATAACAGCACAATTATATATTAAATAAATTTTTTTTTAAATAATTTCAATTTAATTATTTTATATTTTATTAGAATGCTCATACATTACACACCATGCTTAAGCCATGTTTAGATAAATAGTTTATAAAGGGTGTAATCTTACTTAAAAAAAACATAAAAACCGTAATTTATTCTACCCTTAGTAAAAACTCTGGAACATATACCATCTACAAGGTACAAATTCTCTCCATTAGACTAGTCCCTCGAAGTTAACCATATAATTTATCTATAATAAATATTGTTGTGAGAATTGAACCGGAATAGACGGTTGAACCGATTAAATCAGGAATTGTCGAGTCTAGCGGTTGGTTCAACTTCAATTGAACCACAGTCTGGTTGAACCGCCCAGAATTGCTTTCAACTTGGGGTGTTCGCGGTGCGGTTTGGTTCGGTTTTGAGACAAAAAGTGAACCGAACCGCAAGGTAAAATTACATGCGGTTTGGTTTGGTTCGGTTGGCTTCCTAAAATAAAACCAAACCAAACCAAACCAGTGCGGTTTGGATTGGTTCGGTTTTTCCAAGACAAAACATAATTTAAAACGAAGTTAAAATTAACTAACATAAATCTTTAAGAAAAAAATCTACTCAAATATATGTAGTATATAAATTACTCTCTTTTAATTTTTTTAAGATAGCTAAGACAATGTTTAAAAGAATTTGAATTAAATATTTTATTGTAACTTTTAAATATAGCATAACAATATGGATTGTTTGTAAGTTAGTCAAAAAATTAATTGGATTTGGGCTAGTAAGTGAGTGAGAGTTGAGTTTTGGCCTTTTTTTTTTGTACCCCCATCAACTCCCATCTACCCCCATCAAATTGCTAAAACCCGAAAATACCCCTGCCCAACTTACAATTCGCTCGGATTTACCTTCATCTAAGGTAAATCCGCTTTGTTATTTTTAAAGTCGGATTTACCTCAGATGGGGGTAAATCCGATTTCAAAAATAACAAAGCGGATTTACCTTAGCTGAAGGTAAATCCGCTTTGTTATTTTGGAAATCGGATTTACCTGGTGGGCACATAAATCCGATTTCCCTAAAAAAAGAGAAAATCGGATTTATCCCACCTAAGGTAAATCCGATTTCCCTAAAAAAAGAAAATCGGATTTATCCCACCTAAGGTAAATCCGATTTTGTTATTAAAAAAAATTGTTTTTTATTTAATTTTTTAAAAAAGGTTATAAAATACTACTAAAAATCCGTTAAACAGCCAAAACTAATCCAAAAATTATAAAAACACCACTAAACAGAACCAACAGACGGTCGAAATTTGTATCTAAAATTTTAACTGAGTTATTTATTAATTAGGTTAACAAAGCGGATTTACCCCCACATAAGGTAAATCCGCTTTGGTTATTTTTAAAAGCGGATTTACCTTATATGGGGTAGATCCGCTTTTAAAAATAACAAATCGGATTTACCCCCAATTAAGGTAAATCCGATTTGTTATTTTTCAAAGCGGATCTACCCCATCTTAAATAAATCCGATTTTATTTTTTTAAATTTTTTAGTGGAAATCGGATTTACCTAAATCCGATTTAAATTTTTTAAATTTTTTAGTGGAAATCGGATTTACCTAAATCCGATTTCCAAAAAAAAAATTTGAAATCAGGATACGTTCGGGATTTTTAATTTTTGTGAAGGGCAATTGCGTCTTTTTGCAGGGTCGATGGGGGTAGATAGGGAGGTGGTGGGGGTACAAAAAAAAAAACCCTTGAGTTTTAGTTGCATTTGGGCTAGTAAGTTAGTAACTAAGGTTGTAAGTCAATAAGCCTTAGTGTTACTTACGGTTTGGTTTGGTTCGGTTTGGTTTTCATAATCAAAACCGCGAACCGAACCGAACCGCGCGGTGCAATGAAAAACAAAACCGAACAAAACCAATAAAAAGCGGTTTTTTGCGGTTTTCGGTTTGGTTTGGTTCGGTTTGCGGTTTTCTATTGGTTTGGTTCGGTTTTGAACACCCCTACTTTCAACCGCCAATTGGACCGGACTGAATTATCAAAATGTTTTTTATTTATTTTTTCCCAAAATTTAATTAATAATAATGCAATATAATATCTGAATATTAAACTAGTGTAATTTTATCCATCAGACCATCATCATCCTCACGGAAAAAATGTCATCAACGAAGTCATCAACTCATCATCGTCCATCGACACTACGCTACAGAATTTCATTACACCGTGTCCATGGCAACGTTATTCTTTCTCTCTAATCCAATTTCTCACACTCAAACCTTCACATTTGCTTCCCTGAGGGTCCCACCTTTCCGAAACACTCGAGCGTTTCTCCACACCGGCCACCGGAAACTAAGGGGTTCGACGGTGACCACACGTGCGGGCCCCAGCTCAAGTAGCGTAGCCTTCGCGATTGGTCTTCCCCTTTCTCTCCTCGCCGTCACCGTGTTCACCGCCCTTCGAATTGGCCAGAAACTCGACCAAGATTTCTATGAGGAGGTAATGTCACCATAAAATCGTTCTCTGAACTCTAAATATAACCCTTTGGTGAAACGAGTTATGGTTCTGTCTAAATTTGTAAACTTTGTATCGTGTATTCAACGTGTTCGATAAAATTCCCCATTTGTGTTTTTGCACAATTGCATTCACACACCTTTAAGAGATTGTCTGGACTTGCTTATTTTGCTTTATGTACTAAATTACTCTAGACTGTTTAGTAGGGCTTATAGAGCTTATATAAAAATAACTTATGACAAATTAGTAAGCTGTTCTCTCACTTCTCAGCTTATAAGCTGATAGGTTATGGCTTATATGGAAATAGTTTTACTTTATACTTTTAATGGTTTATTGTTTATATGGAACTATTTCTATATAAGCTATAAGATGATTCTATAACCAAAGTATAAAGTAAAACTATTTCCATATAGCTCTCTAGAATAGTTTCCATGAGGCTCCAGAATAGCTTCCATGAGCTCCATCTTACAGAAAAATTTCTCTAGTTTCCAGAAGGTCTCCAGAATAGTTTCCATAAGCTCTATCTTACATCTTAAAAGATCTTAGAGAATAATTTCCATAAGCTCTCTTGGAATAGTTTGTAAAAACACCCGATACCTAATATGGATATAGTTTTTCTTTATTTTAACTTTTATTATAGAAATGGATTATACAAATATTAACATTTAGAAATTTTTCTTCCAAATTACAAAATAATGTTATTAATATTGTTTTTTTTAGTAATTACTCACTAATAATAATAATAATAATAATAATAATCATAGTCATGAATAATTAATTTTTATATGATTTTATTAACATTAAAGTCTTCGATATACAAAGTTACTGCTTAGAGATGCTGATTAAGTAAACCATTTAAGGAGAATTTTAATCAAAGATCAACTTCCAAGAGTCTGTGCTTGTGAGCTGAAAGAACTGTTTGTTGCAATGTTTTTCATGGTGGCATTTTGAATAAGGTCTTGGGTTTGGTGTGGTCTATAAGGGTAAAATTTCATAGAACAGCCTGAAATAAATTTCCACGAGTTCTTTTTGTTGCATTTCATGAGATGCTAAATAGTTGGTTATATGAGAAGTTTAATTCTATATGATTATTTATAGTTGTTGCCTATGTCAAATTAAGTCTTTTGAGTTGGTTTGGTTGATCTTTCCCTTAGCGTGTGCTGTGTGTCTGTTAACACTGTTGTTAAATTGACAAACAAAGAAAGAAAGATCTAAGATTTTTAAAATGCTATTGGGCATGTGTTAAGTTTGTATTGATGAGAAATTGAGGATATATCCTCGTACAGGGAATATTAGGTGTTAATTCAGTAAGAAAGAAGAAAAGTTAAGGGTGGAATGGAGCACTGCTCCTTACAGAATGGTTAATAGGGGATAAAACAGAAACTAGACTCCAACTGAGAGAAGTTTTCAAAAAAATAAAGACTCCAACTGAGAGAGAAAATCCAACTCTACAGTCTACATAAAATTCATGCCCCCCCTCTCCATTGAGTTCATACCGTTAGTCTGGCCTATAATTATATTCCATCTCCCCTTTAGTGTGACTGATTCCTGTATCCCTCTCATCCTCTCCCATCTTGCCACCTGGCCATTCTGTTATGGCATTCATCAATACTTCATACTCTCCCCTCGTGCGAGGCACACTCACCTCTTCCTCCTTATTTTCTTTTACCTCATCACAGCCCACTGTCCCCTCTGGCCCATCTGGCCCACTTCCATGTCCTTCTCTTTACCCGCCATTTGTATACTTTTGTGATGGGTCTATCAGTATGACTCATAACTAAGATAAATCAGAAATCAGCTACTGTTCAAATTCAAAGCTATGTGTTTACCTTTACCAGTCAGAGTTGTAGAACAAAAATGTGGTTATCATAAACACTCAAATAAATAGTTGATATGTGGAAAGACATTCCTTAAAGATAAGTGCATTTGTAACATGACCTATGCAACGTTAGCCAATGATAACCTTGATTATAGTGCGTTTTTCCAGATTGTAGATATGCTCTACATTTAGCGTCAAATCTTTACATATTTAAAAACAATTCTATGGACTCTTGAGTCCAAAAGATGGTTGATAATTTTTCAGCATGACTTGATTGACTTCTGTTTCGCAGTCCCCTTCTTAGTATTGCTTGACTGTAATCTATGTGTGTGCTTTATCAGTTATCTTGATGAATATATATTCTTCCTGCATTTACACTCATCTGAACTGAAACACTTGAACCACGGATAGTGGACCCCTAATATTTGTCAGTTATCTTCGATTTTGTTAGGCAGTGTGCATAATTGGAGATAATTCTTGTTAGGAAACTTTGGTTTAGCTTAAAAAGGTGTTTTCCCCTGATTTTGTGACATATTTTACCAATACCAGATGGCAATGAATGAAGCTATCATGGAAGTTGATGAAGACGAAGAAGAGGAGAATGGCGATGCTGATGATGTGGAAACTTATTTACAAGAAGAACCTGTCCTTCCACGTGGCCGCAATAGGCCCAAAAGGGAAGCTTAAATGTGAGGTGATCTTATTGCAGTAGATACATAGCAGACTTGCAAATGAGCATGGATGATGGAAAAGGGGGTGTTTATCTTCGTGCTTCAAGTGTCCCTCCATTCATGTTACTTGGTTATGTTGTCATCATTCTCTCTATAAAGCAACAATCATGTAATATGAATCTAGTAAGTAAGCTTATAGAGGGTGTCTAATGTAAGTTATGTAATAGAGTATTTCACCTATCCAATGTAGGTGAAAAATACTACAGTTCAGGAAACATACCAATTCAAAAAAGAGTTTAATTGGTGTGCATTACACCATGCCAATGAGAATTCATAGTATGTGTGACTTTCAAGTTGATTAGATAAAAAGGTCAATTTCTAGCTGATTGTTTGTGTAAAAAATCTTTAAACTGTTGATGCACACTAATTGAAAATGAAAAAACAATGCCTTACTATACTTTCCTAGTTTTTGCTCCAAAACTTGAAAACGTGAGAAATGGAATTTGATAGTAGTCTTGTTTTTTTATGAGCCTACGTTCTTACGAAGTCGACTAGATATATAAGAAAAGATTGGTCGCTGAAATTACTAAATTACCCATTTAACTTATTACTTTTTAAGGGTTTTTTTTGGAAATTTATAATTATTCAATTTAATTTTTTGGGTCCCACTTTCTCCGATAATCTCTTAAATTTTTTATCTCATATTTAAAATCTACTTTTTCTACTTCTCTCTCTCTCTCTCTCTCTCTCTCTCTCTCTCTCTCTCTCTCTCTTCACATTTCATTTTTTTGATCTATCTATTTAATCAAAATATTAATCATCAGCTATCTATTTTTCAACTATCAAGTATATATTTAATCAACTCAACTACTATTTTTTTTTTGACAAAAACACAACTACTATTAAAAATACCAAACTACCCATGTCTAAGAAAATACAAGGCTGATAAAATTACCAAATTGTCAATTTAACTTTTTACTTTTTTGAGAGCTTCTTTAGAAGTTTATAATTATTCTATTTCATTTTTTTGTGGGTTCCACTTTCTCCCATTATCTCTTAAATATTTTTATCTCACATTTCAAACCCACTTTTTTACTTCTCTCTCACTATTATCTTTCTCAATTTTCTCTCAATTTTCTCTCAATGTATCTCTCTCTCTCTCTCTCTCTCTCTCTCTCTCTCTCTCTCTCTCTCTCCACAACCACTATTAAAAACACCTATTTAATCAACTCAACCACTATTAAAAATACCAAGCTACTCACCTCAAAAATATCTATCTAAGAAAATAAATAACTAATCAAATTACAAAATTACTCACTTAATTTTTTGTTTTTTAGGGCAAATTTGGAAATTCATAGTTATTTTATCTCATTTTTTATTTTTGTAGGTCCCACTTTCTCTTATCATCTCTTAAATTTTTTTTATCTCACATTTGAAACTCACTTCTTTACCTCTCTCTCTCTCTCTCTCTCTCTCTCTCTCTCTCTCTCAATTTTCACTCTATCTCTCTCACCTTTATTCTCTCTCTCTCTCTCTCTCTCTCTCTCTCTCTCTCTCTCTCTCTCTCTCTCTCTCTCTCTCTCTCTCTCTCTCTCTCTCTCTCTTCTCTTTCTTTCTCTCTCTCTTTTCACATTTCCTTTTTTTAAATCTATCTACTATCTATTTAATCAAAACACTAATCATCAACTATCTATTTATCAACTGTCAGCTATTTATTTATGAATATTATTTTATCTTTTTTCTTTTTCAGTTTTAACGGGTAAATATTACATATTGTTGATACAATTTCATTATTTTTTATTTTCTACGGGGAAATGGAACACGTTGTCAATATAATAATTTTTATATTTGTTTTCATTAATGTGTTTACCAACTAACTATTTAAGTCCTTCGTAAGTACTCAAAGAGCCCGAAGGTCTTCTCTGCCTTGGACTAGGGCGCCATCCCCTCATCCTAAAATATTTTTGTATAAAAAAAACTAACTATTTAAGAAAAAAATGGGCTGATCAAATTACCAATTTACCTTTTTAAATTTTTTCTTTGTAGAGGGAAAATTTGGAAATTTTTTATTATTTTATTTTTGTGGGTTCCACTTTCTCACATCATCTTTTTAATTTTTATCTCACGTTTAAAACTTTTTTTTCATCTCTCACACTCCTAATTTTCTCAATTCTCTCTCTCCCTCTCTCTCTCTATTCACATTTCATATTTTTATTCTATATACTGTCTATTTAATCAAAGTACTAATCATCACTATTTATTTATCAACTATCAACTATGTATTTTGTCAACTCAACCACTACCACAAATACCAAACTACACATGTCTAAAATATTGGAGGGGGAAATATATTTCCTATTATAAATGGATGGTTTGTTTGTTTTTATAAATATTTTTTTTGTATTTCTTATGATTTCACGTAGTCAATATAATCATTTATTGAATCGCGATAAGAAAGTGCTATATATTGTCAAAAAAATTATTTTTTATTTTTTAGTTTCAGAGGGTAAATATTATATGTTGTTGCTATAATTGCATTTAATTTTTTATGGTGGAACGTTACACATTATTAAAATAATTATTCCATATTCTGCATTTGATTCAACGGAAAAAAGTTACATGTTGTTATCATAATTTTATGACTGAGAAAATGTATTTGTAACGATAAAAACTGTAAAAATTCATTTCTTAATAACTTGAAAATTATATTGTAATTGATTTCTGTCTACGCCTATTTATACAAAGAATATGATATTACGCACGGGTATACTTCTAGTTACTCTTAAAAAAATTACTTATAAAATATAGCATGAAACTTTGAGTTATCTTTTTCTATATAAAAATAATTTCATTCAAAGATAAAATAAAGATTGACACAACCGGTTCAAAATAATAGTGTCGTGGCCAGGGTTCTAAATAGCGGTTGCGGTCGCGGTCGCGTTAAGGTTTTCGCTGTTTCGGCCGTTGCGATATGTGTTGCGGCCGTCGCGGTGTGAATTAACCACAATAATGCAAAAAATTAATTTAAATTATTTGTACTATCATATAATATATACTAGTCCTATGTCCCGTGCTCCGCACGGGGCTTTCCTTATTTTCGTTTGTTAAACTGAGAGAAAATCATAATAATTATAAATTATAACTGAATCAATAAATGGTTAAACAATAGGGTTGGATGAAAATCACCAAAAAAATAGAGGTGCCCATACTAAGTTGACAGAAGATGATATGGAGTTCTATTGTAAATGTGGTTGAAGTTCCTGTGGTAGTTAATAGTTGAAGATAGATAGCGACCATATCATTGCCTCTATCACACGTGGTGCTATATGACAATATCATTGCCTTTATTCACCGACTATCACACGTGGTGCTATATGACAATAACACTTGCTCTGAGAAGCTTCCAGAAGCGATCTTAAAAAGAAATCAGAGAAAGACATATTTTGGGATAAAAAAACATCCTTTTCTTCCCCTCTTCTCTGTTGACAAGCTTTTCCCAAATGAGAGATCTGGCACAAAAATGAATGATTTTTTCTTCCTTCTTCCTCTCTTACACACTACTATCTACCATTCACCATGATAAGCTTTTCCCAAACGAGATGCGACACTCACAGTATTGGAGGAGCGCATGATGGCAGAGAGAGAAAATGGAGGAAGAGTACTCTTGCAGGACTGTAACGGAAATTTCGCCCGCATCAACCGTTTTTCTGCCGGCGTCGCGGCCGCAACACCGTTACGTAACGGCGGTAACAGGTGATTTTCATTCACTCAGCAGTTGCGGTCTAATACGGTATCGCTCAGTTCCGTGACCGTTTTGTCACGGGCGTTTTCTCGGTATCGTCCCGTTTTTTAAAACCTTACTTTACTATGCGTAAACTAATTATTGGACTGCAATAAACACAAAGAGCTCATAAATTAAAAAGGCAATATCGAGTCAATATGTAGAACCTGTCAACCAAGAAAAGAAAAAAGGAGGCAATGGGAGGAAGAAGGAGGCTTGCAACCATTTGTGGCAAGGACCACATATTGCTCTGCAGAAAAATGGAAACAAAACAGCCCAATAAGTCCTTGCGGAAAAATTATAGAAAGAAAAAGTATAAATTATTTAAGAAGAGATTGAGTTCTCTGGGGAAGATGAAGAATAACACGCCTAACACAAATAAGTTAAGCAATTTTTTTTTTGTCCAGAATTTTTCGACCCCACTCCAGTGTCTAGGAGAAAAAGACCTTGACTAATCCAAAGTTTAGATGGAATGCGGGTACTAGTTGAGTCCGTCTATTTAGATGGAGTGTGTTAACCACTCGCTCCCAAACATGGAGTTATAGGAAGCAACTTAGGAAAAAAATGTTAATGCAGAAAAAGTAACGGCAACAAATAAGTATGAATCTAATCACATTAAGTAGACAAACGAACATTGACCAATATATTCACATTATGCAGAAAAAAGTTGTTTTTACCACTCAAATGCGAATTGCGGACTATTTACTATGGGGTTTGATTAGCCTGGGGAAGGGGCTAGAAAGTTGAATTTGATTTTGCTAATGCTATTGAGCTCTTGAGTAATGACTGCCCTAATAGTCACTCTATGGCTCACTTGGTGAAGTGTATTAAAGAAGTGATGGTAGATCCTGGTCGTGTGTAGTGGGAGCATATTAAGAAGCGTAAGGCAACATCCCAATAACAACTTAGTTAAGAAGAGTCTGAATAATTAGACCAAAAAAAAGAGTCTGAATAACGTAAATTCATGTAATATTTTTAGGTTCCTCATCATTCAATTTTGAGGGCCTTATTTGATGATGATTCATGTATAAATCGCGTGCCTAGTCTCTAGTTTTTTTGTGGGAACCCTTTTGTATCCGATAACAAAAATCTAATACACATAAGACATAATCAAAACGTAAAAATAATCCATTAGAAAACTAATGTAATTTTTTTGTACAATAATAATGTATATAAATTAAATAATTTTTTTTTATCCTTTTGTATGTAAGAAATGCAATCTGGGGGTGTTGATAAAAAAATGCAATCTGTGGGTAGAGCTGTATAAAAAACATAATCCTTTTGTTTTTTTTGTTTTTTCTAAAAACGAATAGGAAATAATGCCTCTTCAATCAATTATGATGAGAAACGAAAAGATGTTATTAATTACTGCATATCACAAACAAGTCATTATAATTTCGGCCTATATGTTTAATCGGATGTCTCTACAAAATATTGTCGAAGGTGTTGGCTAGTAGAATCAACAAGGTGTTGCCTAGCATCATAGCGCCTCAACAATCAGCCTTCATTGGGGGGTGTCAAATTCTAGATGGAGTGGTCGTGGTTAATGAGGTGGTGGACTACGCCAAACGTAGCAAGGAAGAATGCTTATTGTTTAAAGTTGACTTTGAAAAAGCCTTCGATTCTATTTCGTGGGATTTTCTCATCTACATGCTTCGTAGAATGGGTTTCCCTTCCCGTTGGATCTCTTGGATGAAATCATGTATTTGCACTAGCTCTATGTCGGTACTAGTCAACGGTATCCCAACTCAAGATTTTAAGGTACATCGGGGTCTAAGGCAAGGTGACCCTTTATCTCCATTTCCGTTCCTTATTGCAGCTGAAGGTTTGACGGCTCTTATGCGTCAAACAGTGGATATAGGTGTTTTTCAAGGTTTTGACTTGAATGACGAATTGCGTTTCTCTATTTTGCAATTCGCGGACGACACTATGTTGTTGGGTGAGGCTACTTGGGATAATATTTGGAGCATAAAATCTATCTTGAGGTCGTTTGAATTGGTGTCGGGCTTGAAGGTTAACTTCCCCAAGAGCAAGCTTATCGGTATTAACATCCCGGATGGTCTCTTGGAGAGAGCAAGTGCATTCCTCTATTGTAGATCGAAAACCGTCCCATTCAAGTTCTTGGGGATTCCTATTGGCGCCAACCCCCGAAGGGAGTCAACTTGGAGTCTGGTAATTGGGACCTTACGCAAAAGGCTGGCAACGTGGAAGGGGCGCTATCTCTCTATAGGAGGCCGGGTAACTTTAATTACTTCTGTTTTGAATAGCATCCCGGTATACATGATGTCTTTCTACAAAGCGCCAAAGATTGTAATCAAGAAAATGGTAAAAATCCAAAGAGATTTCTTATGGGGGATCAAGGAAGGGGAGCACAGAATGTATTGGGTGGCTTGGGACACTGTGCAAATCAAAAAAGGATGGCGGGTTAGGGATCAAAAATCTCGAAGCATTCAACATCGCACTTCTTTCCAAATGGAAATGGAGATCTTTGACGGAGAATAACACCTGTTGGAGTCGCTTATTATCTCACGGGTATGGCGATTTTGCTAACTCATTTGTCTATGCCTCAATGGAGGGTCACTCAATGCGAAACATTGGATCAATCTGGTGGAGGGATTTGTTGTTATCGGATTCTAAGGTGGAGGAGCAAAGAAGATTCGCGTGGGGCATAAGAAGAGGATTGGGGGATGACAGTCACATTAATTTTTGGAAGGACCAGTGATTAGGCACTGGGCCCTTCTTCAAGGTATTTCCTATACTCTTTGAAGCTTGTGGTCGGCAACTTAAAACTGTGGTTGAATTGGGTAGTTGGACTGGCGATTATTGGCGGTGGAATGATGATTGGCAGCATTTTAGAGATCCCGTGACTGCAGCTGAAGGAGAGATTTTGCACAGTATTTTGATTCCCATTGCGCCGAATAGAGGAAAGAAGGACTGGTGGATTTGGCCGCACGATTCCTCGAAATCTTTTTCGATTAAATCCTACTATTTGGAGCTGAATTCCGCACCCATTCAGCAGCAACCCCTTTCGGGTCAACAGGTAATTTCGGCATCCTTGTGGAAATGTATTGTCCCATCGAAGGTAATAGTGTTTGGTTGGCGTCTTTTGTTGGATTCACTGCCGGTTTGCATGCAATTGCTTAGGAGGAATGTCATTATCTCCGATCTCGATGCCCGCTGGCCCATATGTCACCAAGAAGCCGAGACAAGAGCTCATCTGTTTGTCAAGTGTCCTTTCGCAACTTCAGTTTGGGAAGGAGTTAGCGCTTGGTTTGACGTTGATCTAGACTTGTCCAAGCCTCTGGAGGAGTTATTCTTTGGATGTGAAACTTTGTGCAAAGGGAAAAAATCAAAGCGTACGAAACATATGTTATGGCTAACAACTTGCTGGAGCATTTGGCTCGCTAGGAACGGAGCCATTTTTAAAGAGGGGGAAGCGAATGTTGACTCCACGGTAATCTGCATCAAGAGCTTATCTTGGAGTTGGAGTGTTTATAGATTAGATTTCCATTCATCTGTATCTATTTCATCATGGTGGTCTAATCCACTACAAGTTCTAAACAATTTGTAACCATTGTTGGTTGGGTTTGAGCACTCCCAGTGCTCCTTGAATGAAATTTTGCTTATCGAAAAAAAATAAACAAGTCATTATTTATTTTCTTTTGTCAAAAAAATGTATTTTCTAGTAAAAAAAGAAAAATAAAATCATTTATTTACTGCTCCACTTGCTGGTCTTCATAATTAATGAAATTTTAAATTTAAAATGAAAATAGAAGATAAGATGAAACGATTAACCCTAATTGGAGGGGAGTTTCCCTCCAAATTCCCAAACTTCCTTCGTAAGATAACCAGAGCGTTCCATCGAACAATCAAATTAGGGATTTTACTCCGATACGAAAATCAACCGCTCACAAATCTCGCACCTCAATCAACCGCTTTCCCTTAGGGTCTGTTTGAGAGTTTGGAGGGGAGGGGAGGGCTTTGGAGGGGAAGGGATGGGAGGGGAAGGGAGGAGGAGGGGAGGGTTAACCTTACCCTTGTTTGGATGTCACAAATTATAAAAGGAGAAGGAGAGTGGAGACTTAATATGTAAATGGACATTTGTACCCTCCATCTACTATTTGTTGTATGTTTATTTTTTTTTGTTTATTTATTGAATTTTTTTTTATCATAATCCAATCCAATTAGTATTATTATTATTTTTGAACCATTTATTTATTTATTTACTTATTTTTAACTTCAACGATTCTTTTTTTAAATAATCAGTTATTTGTATTAAAAATTGTTAAATGTTAATATCAATTATCTACTTTCTAACAATTACATATACACTTTTTTTGACCAAAATAGATTATACATACACTTTTATTTACCGAAGTAAATTTATATCAATTAAAATTGTGTCAAAAAAATCCAATCCAATCCATCCAATTACAAAAAAGTTAATCCAATCCATCCATTTGCAATTTTTTAGATTTATAAATATATATATATATATATAATATTGTTAATATTATATATATATATATATATATATATATATAATATTGTTAATATAATTATATATATAATATAATTATATATATAGATAATATAATTATATATAATATTGTTAACTATATATATAATATAATTATATATATATAAATAATATAATTATATATATAATATAATATAATTATATATATATATGTGGTGGTGGCAGGTGTGGCCGGCGGCGGAGCTCCGGCGGCGGCGGTGGTCCGGCGGCGGCGGACGGTGGCCGGTGGTGGTTGGTGGTGGCTGGTGGGAATTTTAGAGTTTAAGTGAGGGCAAAATTGTCATTTCATAACCAAAACCTCCTAAAACCCCCCAATTTGGGGGAATGCAAAATTGGACCAAGAGGAGGGGTTAGGAGGGTTTGACAAAATCCCCCAACACTTTCCCTAATTTTTTTAAACTCCGAAACAAGGGGTTCTTTCTCTACAAGCCATCCATTCCCCTCCCTTCCCCTCCCTTCCCCTCCCAACTCCCCCTCCCAAACATACCCTTAGTTTCGGAACTCGTTTCTGAGAAAATGAAGCGACGAAGGCAAACGCATGAAAACGAAGAGAATGAAGACACGAAGAAAGAAAGTGTCACCGTTCACTACAGGGCTAGCAACTGTGAAGCACGGTCGAGTATTCTCAAGGGAATCTAATGTGAGAATAGACTCCGGAAAGAATAACTCTGCTGATAAATTCTGTTAGTACAGATAGAGAGAGACTGAGAGAGAGAGAGAAGGATTGATTAAATGCTTGTTGTCCTTCATTAATGGTTTGAGGAATGATAAAAATAGTACAAGCAATCAGATATTTGGCTGATATGCCAGCTCACAGCCTTCTAGAATGTAAGGAAATAAATTGTAGTACAATAGATCAAGTGTAGTACACACTCCACTATTACCGCAAGATACAAGTGCAGTAAAATGAAAAGTAAATACTTAAGTAATAATAGAAATAACTGTCACAATACCCTCCCCATGGAAGCACTCTTGTCCTCAAGAGTGAAATGCAGGAAAATCACGCAGCAAGTCATAATACCATTCCCAGGTTGCAAGCTCGGGCGCCAAATTCTTCCACTTGACAAGCACTTTGGTGGCAGCCCTATGTCCACGTTTCACCATCTTCCTTGCTAGAATGCTCTCTGGTTCACCCTTAGAAGTGATGACAGCAGGTACTGCAGGGTGCTCAATAACAGCAGCTGAAGGGTTAGTGCAGCGTTTGAGTTGTGAAACATGGAAAACGTTGTGAATTTTGGTAGTTGAAGGGAGCTCCAGCTGATACGCAACACTGCCAATTCTATCAGTAACCCGATAAGGCCCAAAGAACTTAGGATTCAACTTGTGAAAAGTTTGATTTCGCAAGGTGAATTGGCGGTATGGCTGAAGTTTGAGGAAGACATAGTCTCCAATAGCAAAGACACGATCAGTACGATGCTTATTCGTCTGCTGTGCCATCCTGTTCTGAGCACGCAGCAGATGGAAACGCAGCAGTTTGATAGCATCCTCTCGAGCAGTGAGAGTCCTATCTACAGCAGAGTTGTTTGATTCCCCTGGGAGGTAAGGCAAATGCATTGGAGGGGGTTGCCCATACACTACCTCAAACGGTGTGGTCTTAATAGAGGAATGGAAAGTGGTATTGTACCAAAAATCAGCTAGAGGTAGCCATTTTATCCAATCCTGAGGTTGCTCAGAAGTCATACAGCGCAGGTATGTCTCAAGGGCTTTATTCACAATCTCTGATTGACCATCACTTTGAGGATGGTACGCAGTGGACTTATTCAGAGAAACTCCCTGCAGAGAAAACAGTTCTGACCAGAATTCACTCAAGAAAATGGGATCACGATCACTAATGAATGAAGAAGGTAAGCCATGCAGTTTAAAAACAGAATCCAGAAATGTTTGAGCAACCTCTAAAGCTGTATAAGGATGATGGAGAGCTAAAAAATGTGCGTACTTACTCAACCGGTCAACCACCACTAAGACCACTTGCTTGCCTTTAGATTGAGGGAGGCCCTCAATTAAGCTGATAGAGTCCCAAATTCTGCCTGGTATGGGGAGTGGTTGCAGTAGGCCAGGAGAGGGAATCTGTTCTAGCTTGCTCCTTTGACAAACAACACATTCTCTCACATAAGTGTGGACATCTTTAGTCATGCCCTTCCAATAGAACAATGACTTGAGTCTAGCCAAAGTATTGTCTCTCCCCGAGTGTCCACCTGTTGCAGAGTCATGGAGCCATTGCAGCAAGGTACTCTTAACAGTAGGGTCACTGCCAACTACCAATTTGCCATTTCTTCGCAGCAAATTGTTCTTCCAGCTATACTTGGAGTGTGAAAGAGGGTTGGTGGTGATCTCACCAATCAATTTCTGTATGGCAGCATCTTGATTCCAGGACAATTGAATTTGCTTTAACAAATCATTGGAAACATTGTTGAGAACTAGTGTCATCATCTCAGCTCCTTCTACTCGAGAGAGTGCATCTGCTGCCTTGTTCTCCTTGCCTTCTTTATACTGGATTTCAAACTCAAAACCCATTAACTTAGCCATCCATGCTTGTTGAAATGGTGTGTCGAGTCTTTGTTCAAGCATATACTTGATACTTTTCTGGTCAGTGCGTATAATAAAGGGCCTATGAGCAAGATAGGTGCTCCATTTTTGAATTGCATACACTATTGCCAATAATTCCTTTTCGTATATCGAGAGAGCTTGCTGTTTGAACCCCAATGCTTTGCTAATATAAGCTATGGGATGGTTTTCTTGCATTAAGACAGCACCAATCCCTTTGCCACTAGCATCTGTTTCCAAAATGAATGTCTTTCCAAAGTCTGGCAGAATTAAAACCGAGGCTGTTACCAGAGCATTCTTCAGTAGTTGAAATGCTGTTTGAGCGGAGTCACTCCAAAGGAACGCATCCTTCTTAAGTAAATCAGTGAGGGGTTTGGCAACCTTGCCAAAATCTTTTACAAAACGCCTGTAATATCCTGCTAAACCGAGAAAACCTCTGAGCTGTTTGAGATTTTTGGGCACAGGCCAGTTATTGACAGCTTGAATCTTCACTGGATCTGTAGACACACCTGCCTGAGTAATGAAATGCCCGAGATATTCCACTCTGTCAGTTGCAAAATGACATTTCTTTTTGTTGAGGAATAGCTTGTGATGCCTTGCAACATCAAAAACCTGAGACAAATGCTTAGAGTGATCCTGCAATGAAGCACTGTAAACTAATATGTCATCAAAAAAGATAATTACAAACTTCCTCAAATATTCCTTGAACAAATGGTTCATTAGGGATTGAAAAGAAGTCGGTGCATTGGTCAACCCAAAGGGCATCACCAAGTACTCATAGTGACCACTATGAGTCTTGAATGCAGTCTTGTATTCTCCCCCTTCAGCTATTCTCAACTGATGGTACCCCGATCTAAGGTCTAACTTGGAAAAAACACTAGCACCACCAAGTTCATCCATCAAGTCCTCAATTAAAGGGATTGAGAATCTATCTTTAATAGTGGAATGATTCAATCTTCTATAATCAACACACAACCTCCACGAACCATCTTTTTTTCTTACTAGAACTGTTGGTGAAGCAAAGGGACTATTGCTATATTGTATAATGCCTTGTGTCAACATTTCATTCACAAGTTTATCCACTATATTCTTTTGGATGATTGAGTACCTATAAGGTCTAATGTTCACATGCATGGTATCATCTTTCAAGGGTATCTTATGGTCAAAACCTGCCCTAGATGGTGGTAACTCAGATGGTTCATTAAATATTTCAGCATATTGTTCCAGCAGTAATTCTATCTCTACAGGCAATTGAGATTGCAGAGTACCTGATTGAGACACAGAGCATGATGGAATAATAAACTGAGGTGTGGTGTCATTGACTTGAAGGAAGCACAACTCTGCTCCTTGCTGCACTGCAGCATTCATAGCTTCATTTGAAATGAGCTTGACACTAGGAGTTTTAGTTCCCCTCAATTGGACTCTACTGCCCTGTACTGAGAACTCCATCAGCAATTTGTCAAAGTCACATAATATTGGTCCAAGTGATTTCAGCCACTGAATTCCCAAGATAAGATCACAGCAGACCAATGGTAACACGATCATGTCTGCAGAGAATTCATGGTTATGCATTGACCAAGTGAATCCTTTGCAAATGTACGGTGCTACCAGTTTATTTCCACCTCCACCAGTAACTTTCATAGGTTTCACCTTCTCTAATTTGCAACCAAGCTGTATAGCTTTGTTCAAATCCAGAAAATTGTGGGTGCTCCCACTATCTAACAAGATTTGCAGCAATTTCTTGTAATACAGACCTCTAACACGCGTTGTCTGATACGATGGTACTCCTGTAAGAGCCTGCAAGGACATCTGAGGTACTTCAGGTTCCTGTGGGGTGATTTCTTCCAACACAGGTTCCAATTCAGATGTTGCTTCCTCTTGAGTATCGTCCCCTTCCATCTCCATCATCATCATTTGCACCCTACGATGCTTGAGATGGTGTCCAGGTGTGAACGGTTCGTCACAAAACATACACAAACCCTTGGCTCTACGCTCGGACATTTCAGCAGGGGTCATGGTTTTGTTGGTCTTGGTGAATATTGGCTTCTGGGTAGGTGAAGGCTCTTTAGTGGTTACTGTTTGATTGGTTTTGGTGAAAGGGGGTTTATACTGGGTTGGTTTCTGGTGTGTGATTTTGGTTGACTCATGTAACTTAGCAAGATTAGCAGCTTGTGCAATGGAAGTGGGGTTAAACATTCTGACGTGGGCTTGTGTTTGAGGATCTAGGTTAGCTAGAAAGATGCTTAGGGCGTGTTCCGGTAAGATACTGACCTGAGTTTGAGCTAATTCAAAATCATCAATGAAGGTTTGAACCGAGCTAGTATGTTTTACCTGGATAAGTTCAGCAAGTGGATCTTCATACAAGTCACCAAATCGGCGTCGTACATCTGCTATATACTCCGGCCAGAGAGGGTATTCATCAAATCTTCCCCTCATGTAGTTGAGGTGCCACTGCAGGGCCAATCCCTCAAGGTGGATCGATGCCAGCCTCACCCTTTGCTCCGGTGGCGTTTCATCTAGGAGAAAAAACTGGTTACACTTATATATCCAGTCTTTAACCTTCTTCCCGTCGAACTTCGGAAAGTCCACCTTCGAGATCCGAGTAGAATAATTCCTGTTAGCGTGCTGCTCCGCTTGATTCCTCGGTGGCGGTGGCGGTGGCGTGTTGTTGTTGCTCTCTTCCTGTGACCCTCGCCCTTGCGAAATCAGAAGGTTTCTGATCTCCGCCATGTTTCCGGTCATCGCATCGATAGCATCTCGTAGCTCATTCATTCTCGTGTTTGCTGCAGCATTGCTCTCGTCAAATTTGCGATCGAGCTCTGCAACCGATTGTGCTCGTGTCGTCATTTCCGGGCCAAGATCTTGCTTTGAATACCAATTGTCACCGTTCACTACGGGGCTAGCAACTGTGAAGCACGATCGAGTATTCTCAAGGGAATCTAATGTGAGAATAGACTCCGGAAAGAATAACTCTGCTGATAAATTCTGTTAGTACAGATAGAGAGACACTGAGAGAGAGAGAGAGAAGGATTGATTAAATGCTTGTTGTCCTTCATTAATGGTTTGAGGAATGATAAAAATAGTACAAGCAATCAGATATTTGGCTGATATGCCAGCTCACAGCCTTCTAGAATGTAAGGAAATAAATTGTAGTACAATAGATCAAGTGTAGTACACACTCCGCTATTACCGCAAGATACAAGTGCAGTAAAATGAAAAGTAAATACTTAAGTAATAATAGAAATAACTGTCACAGAAAGGCACGATCACAACGATCGTGAAAACGAAGAGAGTGAAGGCGGAGACAGGTTGAGTGATTTTCCAGATTTGATTCCCCTTCACATACTTTCATTTTTGACGACAAAAGAAGCAGTTCAATCTTGCATATTATCAACAAGATGGAAAAATCTGTGGAAGCATCTTACCGCACTTAAGTTATATTCCTACGAATTCAAAACTCTCAAGGGTTTCACGCAATTCGTTACTCGAATTTTATCTCTTCGCGATTCCTCCGGTGCATTGAGCGCTCTCACTTTCCAACGACGAGGTAGCGTAGAGCCTAACCTACTCAAAAGGATTGTTAGATATGCTCTTTCACACAATGTCGATCGATTAGGTCTTTATTGTCGAATGGAACATATTCAACCTTCTTTGTTTTCATCACACACTTTGAAAAAACTTAGTCTTCTGTGTTGAAAGAAACCATCAAGATTCTATCCAATTAATAACACAGTAGTAGTATTTCCAAGTAATCTGAATTTACCAGCATTAACTACATTGAACTTATGGTTCTTAGCTTTTTGCGCTGGTGAGGATGGTCGCACCGATCCGTTTCCGGGATTTAATAGATTGAATAGTTTGATTGTTGATGATTGTATGGTTCTGGATGGAAAACTCTCTGCATATCAAATGCTACGCTAGTTAATTTGTGTCTAAATCCGAAGCACCAATGTAACTGACTCCACCTAAAAGGCTAAAACCATGGCTATAAGTGGAGGTTCACCCAACCTTTATAAGCTCTCACACCGGGCTTGGTCCACCCGATGTGAGACTCATTACATAGCACCCTCCTTCAAGGCCAACGTCCTCGGTGGCACTTTACTCGACGGGTTACGCCGCCGGTCAGAACCCTCCATCGGTCAGAACCCTCCATCGGTCAGAACCCTCTGTGTCCGAGAGCCGTCAGCCTCTCAACGAGAGCCCCAATGTAACTGACTATCCGAAAATTGACCTATATGCTCCAAATCTTTGTACTTTTGCTTTTAATGGTACTCCTTTTTGGAATCTCTGTGGGAGTAATCTTTCTTCTAAACTGTGAATAAGGAAATCAGGATGTTTGTAAATAGTAGATTTAGTTATATATGTATTCGGCCCAGACCCGTTAGGGTTTCACATAAAATAGTCTATTTAAACTCCTTAGTGTTTGTACTCAAGGACTATCGAAATATAATCAATAAAGTGAAACTACAGCTACTTTGTAGTCGCAGACGTAGGCAAAGTAGTTTGGCCGAACTACGTGATCAATATCGTGTCTCATTCTCATTCTGTGACATGGTATCATTTGAATGTTGGTTCATATGGTGGTGATGACCAGGGGCGATTTTAGGGCCCAGCTAGCCCGGGCACGCGCCCGGGCTCAACTTCTACTTTGTTTGTAAAGCCCCCAACCCAATAGCTGATTTTTAGTCATAACCAGGGGCAAAAATAGTAAAACAGTGGGTGTGAAATAAAAAAAGAATGGTCCAAGATACTACATCATGTCAAAGATACTACATCTGAGGCACTAAAGGATGCTCTTTATGGTATTCTTGATCGTCACACAT
This sequence comes from Astragalus membranaceus, assembly GCA_039519185.1. Lineage (NCBI taxonomy): Eukaryota > Viridiplantae > Streptophyta > Magnoliopsida > Fabales > Fabaceae > Astragalus > Astragalus membranaceus. Next base: position 175,532,367 of record CM076848.1, on the reverse strand, counting down.
TATCTATTTCAAGGATACGAGGGCAAGGGTACGATGGGGCTTCAAATATGAGAGGTGAATTTAATGGTTTGCAAAGAAAGATTCTAGATGAAAACCCTTATGCTTTCTATGTCCATTGCTATTCTCACCGTTTGCAATTGGTGGTTGTGTCCGTTGCTAGTAGTTGCAATTCTATTCATGATATCTTTGAGTACATCTCCTTGATTGTAACCACAACAAGTGCATCTTGCAAGAGAAGGGATGCTTTGACGGAGGCACGGCGCAAAGATATTTTGAGTAGACTTGAGAGTGGTGAGATATCTCAAGGAATGGGCTTGCACCAATCATCTAGTCTCGCTAGACCCGGGGATACTAGATGGGGTTCACATTATACTACCTTGATTCGTTTGGATCAGTTGTGGTCCTCCGTGTTAGAGGTGCTTAGTATTGTTGATGAAGATGGACGTGGACCATCTCAAGCGGCGGGTTTGATAGAAAAAATGGAGAGCTTTAAATTTGCTTTCATTTTGAAATTGATGTTAAAGTTGTTTGGTATCACAAATGAGCTTTCAAAAATCTTGCAAAGAAAAGATCTAAACATTGTGCTTGCTATGGAATTAGTTGATGATGTCAAATCTCGGTTGGCCACATTGAGAGATAGTGGTTGGGATAATTTATTTTTTGTTGTCCAAGAATTTTGTGTTGCTAAAGGTATTCCGGTGCCAAATATGGATGAAGAAATACCAATTCGGGGTCGTTCAAGAAAAGAAGGGAGAACTATCACTAATCTTCACCATTATCGTGCAGAGATTTTTTATGTTGCTATTGACAAAATATGTGTGGAGATGGATCACCGGTTTAGTGAAGGAAGTAACAATGTGCTGAATTGCTTCTCATGTCTTGACCCCAAGAACTCTTTCTCAAGGTTTGATATTGATAAACTTGCTCGTCTTGCTGATATTTATCATGCTGACTTTTCTGATGATGATCGTGGAACAATAAGAGAGCAACTTGACAATTATGTACATCACATGAAAATGCATGCTTCCTTTACTTCTTGTGAAGATATTGAAAGTTTGGCTATGAAGATGGTTCAAACTCAGAAACATTTGGTATTTCCATTGGTCTACAAACTCATTGAGTTGGCTTTGCTGTTGCCGGTGTCGACAGCATCCGTTGAAAGAGCTTTTTCAGCAATGAAGATTATCAAGTCTAAATTACGCAACAAGGTCAACGATGAGTGGTTCAATGACTTGATGATATGTTACACCGAGCGGGAGATATTCAAGTCACTTCAAGATGTTGATATTATGCGAACATTCACCCGAAAGAAGTCTCGGAAAGGGCATTTACCTCCTAATTTTATTTAACACTCTATTGACAGGTTAGATTTCATCTCTCCTATTTAGCACACTTTATGATTATGTATATATTATGTCATATGTAAATTGGCGGGAAATTTTCTTGCCCGGGCTCTAGAAAAATCCTGGCTTCGCCACTGGTGATGACAATCCTTTGATTCTACTCAACTGCCTAATTGAGCTTGCTCATATCAAATCATTGATGGTATCTCTAAGTACCATTCATGTAATGTTTTGAGGCTTTTTTTTCTTTAATTTATTCTTGCTTTTTCTTTATCAATTACTTTTAAATTGTATTAAGAAGTGTGCCTTGCATTATACTAGTCTTAACTTGCCGTCATCTGCCATTTGCTTAGGTTCTCTTCTCAGGTCCTCATAAATTGAAAGTTAAGTTACCCTCCTTGTGTAACCTCAAGTTACTCAAAGTAAAAATGAGACCGGACTCGCGCGTACCGGATGAAATGGTGGACTTATTGCTTCCAAATGCACCGTTAGCAAAGCTTTGCATCGAGAAAGAGTTGAGGTGAAACGTGCATTCAAATTTTTAGATAGCGATTTTTGCTTTAGTTTTTGCCTCCTCGGTTTCATTTCCTTTTGTTTCTCTGGTTATATATTATTATTGGTATCTTTGGTTATGACATGATTGTAATAACTCTTCTCAACTAAAGTGGATGATTTGTACCAAGGATTAGAGTTTCTATTGAATAAAAGAAAGTTAATCGTAGTTTGGGGAAATAGTATTTTTGTTTTGAGGTAAGGTAATAAAGGTTGAAGAATGAAGAAATGATGCTTAGTTTATGGATCTTTTTTTTATTTACAGTAAAATACGTTTAATCCAAAATATTAGCAAAATATTCATTAGGATAGATAAAAGATTGCAACTAGAGTATGTTTCTATTGAAGAAGACAACAAATTGGTGCTCAATTTATGAGCTTTTTTTATTTTATGCTTTCTAGATGTCGATGGTTTTTTAAGAGGGCTGTCAAGAGTGGGAGGAAACTTTATTACTTTTCAAGTAATATTTCCACTCAGAATCTGTGGTTTACATAAAAAGGCACCAACAAAATTCAAAAGACCTTCTCTAAATTTTATTCTTTAATTGATACATTTGAGTTATGAATTGAGTTATTTGGCTACTGCTCAGTTGCCAATTGCCATGTCCTTATATTTTGTTTAACAGTACTGTGATGTGAATGTTAGTGAAAAGGTAAAGAAAGAACAAATTTTACAGATTTCTCTTAGAAAACAAAGTTAGTTAAAATCTTCAAGACACAATAGAAACACTTACAGTAGTAGGTTCCAGCAAGCACCCAAAGAGGTTGAATAGTTCTCCGCAGATTACAATAAAATGAATGAAAATGTTGAATTTAAGTGGTCAGAGAACTTCATGCAGATATAAATAAATAAAAAATGTAGTGGCTGTGGAGTGAGGATCACTCAATAACATTAAACTCTGAAATTGAATTTAGTTGAAACACAAATACATGAAGTGTTAGCTAAAATGGCTCAGAAGATTTTTCTCTGTAGTTTGTTATAAGTTGAGGTATCTCAGCAACCATCCAAACAATGACACTAATTACACCTAATGTCACAGAAGTTGTCTTTGTCACATTAGTCATAAGATTTTGTACCAATTGCAAACAATGCTGATTGCCAAGACACAATGAGGTGGAGTTAGCAATTACTCCAACTGTGTCAAAGAACTTCTATCTGTTACTCTTAGTGTGAATTACACTGTGAAGTAATAGCTTTTAGTGTGAATTCTGTTGCTCTTGCACTTTTTGGACTCACTTTATGCTTTTTTTTACTCCACTCTATCTGTTCATATGTTATTGGTTTTGAGTTAAGCTCCAGCTGAATTAAGCGTGGGTGAGGCTTCAAATGATTTGTTGCATGAAGCTCTGGTCATCGACAAAAATTCCTCCTTAATTGTTTTCTTATATTATGTTTGAGTTAAGCTGATGTATTATTTGGTTTGCATCTGTAGGACTCGAGATTTCTGTTACTAAGATCATTGTCAAATATGAGCAGGATGCACTTGGTTCTATGAAGTGAGCTGCTGAATGTTAGTGGGCTTCTTATTGTAACTGTTAGTAAGTCTTTCTGTTGTATTCGATTGGTAGCTTTGGGCCTGGTTATGTTTCATTTTAGTCCAGCCCATTATATGTGTAAATGTTACTCAGCTCAGCATATTGTTAACTTGTAATGAGCTGAAACTGACTTAGCTTGTATAAGTACTATCATCAATGAATAATCAAGCAGTTAGTTGCCATTAACAACTTTCAGTTAGAATAGTTACTCTTACAATTGGTACCAGAGCTCCGAACGGGGCCTGGCGGTGAATCAAGAAACGCGAACCGCAGATTCACGGTGAGTGAAAGATCAACAAATGGCGGAGAAGGAGAACAACAATTTCATCCAACCGGCAATCCCTAAGCTTGATGCTCATTATGAACATTGGGCTCGATTGATGGAGAATCTGCTGAGATCTAAAGAATACTGGGAAATAGTGGAGAATGGAGTTCCGGCTCTTGGAATCAATCCAACACCAGAACACAAGAAAGTTGTTGATGAAGCGAGGTTGAAAGATTTGAAAGCGAAAAATTATCTCTTCCAAGCGATTGAACGAGGGGTTCTTGAGACGATCTTGGATGCAGATACGTCGAAGGGGATATGGGATTCGCTAAAGCAGAAATATCAAGGCTCAACAAAGGTCAAGCAAGCACAGTTGCAAGTTCTGAGGCGCGAATTTGAACTGTTGGGAATGAAGGAAGGCGAGACAATCAGCGACTACTTCGCAAGAACTCTGGTAATTGCGAACAAGATGAAAAGCCACGGTGAGAGGATGCCAGAAACTGTGGTTGTTGAAAAGATTCTGAGGTCAATGACACCCAAATTCAATTACGTGGTGTGTTCAATTGTTCAGTCCAACGATGTGGAAAAACTTTCCATTGATGGTCTGCAAAGCAGTCTGGTTGTCGAGGAGGTACGCATGAAAGGGCAAAGGGAAGAAGAGCAAGCGTTGAAGAGCACAAGTGTTGGGAGAGGTAGAGGTGCTGGAAGAGGAAGAGGTAGACAGGGCTCGAAAGAAAATTTAGAATGCTACAAGTGTCACAAACTTGGACATTTTCAATACGAATGTCCAAGTCTTGAAGAAAAGATAGCCAATTACGCTGGGTTTGATGATGAAGAAGAGATGTTGTTGATGGCACGTGGTGTTGAGCAGGGCACAGAGGAAGAAAGAGCGTGGTTTCTTGACTCCGATTGCAGCAACCACATGTGTGGTATCAAAGAGTGGTTCTTTGAGTTGGATGATAGCTATAGAGAAACAGTTAAGTTGGGTGATCACTCAAGAATCAATGTGATGGGCAAAAATGATAGCGCACCAGGAAGTATCAAGGGCAAACCGGTAATTTGGAGAGTATATGAAAGGAGAAATAAGAAGAAGAAATAATATATTAATGTATAATTATTAGTGTGTTAGTTATTTGTGTGTATGTTAGTTATTTGTGTGTTAGTTATTTGGTTTGAGAGAAGTTATCTATAAGTAGGGTAGTTTCTATTGAGAAGTTATGTTGGGAAGTTGTTTGTAATATTTGGCCAGAAGTAGTTACTTCTGAGAAGAGCAAACTGCTCTTGGATAACATTCTGTATATAGTACTCGTATTCTTCAATATATTCACAATTCCCTTTCCAATTTCCTTTCATATTAATGCTGTCTCAATTCTGTTACTGGACATAATTCTGGTTTGTATCAAATTGGTCCGACCTGCCGGATGCCACCGAAGAAGATGGAGACAAAGGTTACTGCACTAGAAGAAAAAATCGCAACCATGGAGGTTTCTTTGAAGGAAATGCAGGATCAGAATAAAGAAAATCAAGAAAAAATTATTTCTTTGCTTAGTTTGAGTAAGGGAAAGAATACTGCAGAATCATCACACAATAATGAGTCTGTAAGTACTAAACAAAAGAATTCTGAATTACATGGGGATGCGCTTGATGAATTTCGCTTGTCTGTTAAAAAAGTGGAACTGCCAATGTTCAATGGAGACGATCCCGCTGGTTGGATTGCGAGAGCAGAAGTTTATTTTAATGTCCAAAATACTCGTCCGGAGATAAAAGTCAATCTTGCGCAGTTATGTATGGAGGGCGCCACCATTCATTTCTTCAAAGGATTATTAGAGGAGAATGAAGGATTAACATGGGTGAAAAAAAAAGGGTGTTACACGCCGCGTGGATCATCGTAGAAGGACGCGGCTAAACGTGTTTCAAGCGCAATGAGGAAATCGTGCCAGTTAATGATCATACCATTCTTAGTCATCCATTGAAACCAACTGAGGGCTGCACCATCCATGTAAAATGAAGCGATGGTGAGGCGATCAGGCGGCGATGTGCCATGAAAATCAAAGAATTGCGAGATTTTGAAAATCCAACCAAGTGCGTCAGTGCCGTCGAAGTGGGGAACCTCCAATTTCATGTGAGGGTGACGGTCAGTTGTAGGTGGTGGTGGTGGTGGGAAGTTGGATTGGAAAGTGGATTGTTGTTGTTCGATGGATGCTACATGGGAGGCTAAGGCGTCAACTTTCGCTGTAAGGGCAATAATGGCGGCATCGATGGGGGAAGGAGGAGAAAAATGGCTTTCGGAGGACATGATTAGTGCAATGAAAGCACCAAGTTGATAGAGGATAAATTCTCAGGCTATACTATCTACTGCTAAGAAAGATAAATTGGCAAATGCTTCTCTGCTGATTTCATTAGATTCTGTGAATTTATACAAAGAGTCCATACATCACAACCAATGATTGGTTCTCAATCAACGGCTAACAATGAAACAGAATCTTAGCAAGATCTAGGCAATAACAGAATTATAACAAACCGAGAATAAAGCCAAATGGCAACACATTCTAGAAGGGAATAAAAGAAAGGGTTTTTTTTTCATACCCCCATCAGCTTCCATGTACCCCCCACCCAAAATCGTAATCCCAAAAATACCCCTGACATAAATTATAAAAATTGACTTTTGGAATATTCTCTGGTGGGGGACCACTTAATCTGGAAATCGGATTTACCTAAATGAGAGGTAAATCCGATTAGCTTTAAATACTTAAAATTCCACGCATAAGTCAAATCGGATCTATCAAACTGACAGATAAATCCGATTTGACAATTTAATTCAGAACAGAAAGCGAAATATTAATAAATCGGATTTAGCTAAATCCGATGCGCAATCGAATTTACCTAAATCCGCTTTTATCGTTTAATAAATCGGATATACCTGGATGAGGGTATATCCGATTTGTAAAAAATACAAAGCGGATTTACGTTTGAAGGCACTTAAATCCACTTTGTTTTTTTTTTTAAATTATTTTCTTTATAACTGTTCTTCTATTTTGAAACAGATATTGTGCATAGAGTCGCAGGTCGTTCCTTTCGTGGTAGACACTACAGAGGCATTCTGGACGGAGAGGGTATATTTTTCAAACCAATTTTCTTGATCAAAGTTTGGTAGATATTTAATTAATTAAGTACGCAACATTTATCTATTTTTTCTATTTTGTAGATTTTTTCTACACGCCAGGATGTTGAAGAGTGAGCTAACGCGGTTGGGAGGCGTATTGGAGTTGTGGTTATCATCGTAAGATCTGACAAAGCTGGAGGTAAAAGGGGTTCTAGAGATAAGATTATATTTGGTTGCGAGAAGCAAGGGAAGTGGTCTAATGATTCTAGAGTTTTCGGGTCTAAGAGAAGAAGCTGTCCGTTTACATTGAGAGATACTTGTAAAATACGTCATGGGGGTTGGCGAGTTAATGTTAGGTGTGGTCTTCACACACATGAGTTGCTTACTACCCCGGTTGGGTCGACAGCTTTTGGTCGTTTAACTAAGCCGCAGAAAGCTATTGTTAATGAGCACACTGATCTGAATGTTGCCCCGAAAGATTGTCTTACTGCTTTGAAGAACCATTATCCGGACAACGTCACTTCTCTTCCTCAAATATATAGGCAGCGTTACGCCTATAGGTCTTCTGAGAGGGGTCCTAGAACAGACATTCAGGAGCTTTTGAGATTGATTGAGTCGCAAAATTATTTATGTTGGAGCAGAAAAGTTGAGGGTTCCGATGTGGTCAGTGACATCATGTGGGCGCATCCCACTTCTATTAAGTTATTCCGGTCGTTTCCAAAGGTTCTTATTCTTGACACCACCTACAAGACCAACAAATACAATCTACCTCTATTGGAGATTGTAGGTGTCACTTCAACGGAGTTAACTTTCTCGGTTGCTTTTGCCTATATTTCACACGAGCTTGGAATTCATTTTACTTGGGCATTGCAGCAACTAAAAGAATTATTTGACTTGCACGGGCTTCAGCCTCAGGTGTTGTTGACTGACAGAGATCTTGGTCTTATGTCCGGTATTGTTGATGTCTTTTCCTTCCGCTACAAATTTGTTATGTTCTTGGTACATGACTAAAAATGTGAAAGCGAAGATTAAAGAGTTGGTGCACGTGGATAGGCAAAACTACGTACTCTCTCTTTGGCATAACATTATTGATTCACTTGACGAGTCAGACTAACTTGAAGGTTTTTGAGGACTCCTGCAATGATTTGCCCACTCTTATTAAGTATGTGCATGACACATGGTTGACAAAGCATAAGGAAAGATTTATCTTGGCATGGACAAACCAGATCCCACACTTCGGGAATCAGACCACCAATAGGTATTTTTATCGTAGTTTAAATTTTTTTGACACGTGTTTAGTATTTTTATCGTAGCTTAAATTTTTTTGACACGTGTTTAGTATTTTTATCGTAGTTTAAATTTTTTAGACACGTGTTTAGTATTTTTATCGTAGCTTAAATTTTTTTGACACGTGTTTAGTATTTTTATCGTAGCTTAAATTTTTTTGACACGTGTTTAGTCTTTTTATCGTAGCTTAAATTTTTTTGACACGTGTTTAGTCTTTTTATCGTAGCTTAAATTTTTTTGACACGTGTTTAGTATTTTTATCGTAGTTTAAATTTTTTTGACACGTGTTTAGTATTTTTATCGTAGTTTAAATTTTTTTGACACGTGTTTAGTATTTTTATCGTAGTTTAAATTTTTTTGACACGTGTTTATTGTTATTATTTAAGAGTCGAGTCAGCTCATTGGACTTTGAAGAGACAGTTGAGAACTTCTGGAGGTGACTTGTCTAAGTCTTTTACATCTATGCATGAGATGCTTACTCTTCAATTTGATAAAGTCATCGGGTCTTTTCAAAGAAGCATAAACCGTATTGAAGTGGCTTCCAATACTCCTTTGTTTAAAAAGCTTCGCGGTCTTGTCTCTTTAAATGCTTTGGATGATATTGTTAAAGAGTTTTCAAAATCGACATCTGGGGTTGGATATGACAAAGCCCGCTGTGGGTGCATTATTAGAAAGACACATCTTCTTCCTTGTGCTTGTGAGCTAGGTGTGTACCATGTCTCCGGTACTCCTATTCCGTTGGATGTTGTAGACGACCATTGGAAAAAATTGAGTTTGGATTCTATGGATGATAAATTCTCGCAGGAAAAATCGGCTGACTGTGATATTTCTTACCAAATGGAGATGATTTGGGCGAGATATAATCGTATAACTCCTGAGGAGAGATTCGTCTTCAAGAAATAACTTAATGAGCTTGCATTCCCTACCACTTCTTCAATGGTTGCACCACCATTTAAAGTTAAAACAAAAGGTGCACCAAAGAAGAAAAAGCAGAAATTATATGATGTCAAGCGTGATCCTTCTGGGTGGGAGCATGTGGATGAGAAGATGAAACTGACTCAAGAATCTGGAACTTCTTCTAAAAATCATCACATCGGTCTTCTTGTATAAAATCATCACAGCGGTGTTCAATGCTATCTCAGAGTATTTCTAAGAAATTAACACATCAGGGTGAGACTAGATCCGCTTTGCAATTGGGGGTAGATCCGCTTTGATCAACGGTGTAGATTGCACCGACAATATCAACGGTTGATAATCATTGACGAATTCTATAAATACCTATTGCCAAACCTCATTCTTGTCACTCCCAAATTTCACTCTTAGTCACTCCCTAAATCATTATCAGCTTCTTCTGCTCCACAAAAAAATGCCCCTAACACAATACTCACAAGATTCATCCCTCACTATCATTCATCATCAGGGCATCATCACCAACAAAGTTGATGGTGTCTGTTTCGAGGGACGTGACACAATGCAGTGCAGGCTTAAACAAAACATAACATTCGCTCAGCTAAAAGATAAACTGTTGGGTAAGGTGCAAGTGGAGGGCGACGAGCGAGAGATAACTCGTATAGTTTATAGGAAAAAGGATTGGTCTGATGGACGTGTGCACTGCTCTACAATGGATATCAAGAACGACGGTGACGTCCAAGCAATGATGTCCATTTATGTTATGTCCATTCTTGTATCGCATGAAATCGAAATTATTTGTTTTATCCACAAATATAATAAACAAGAAATACTAATAATCAAGTAATGTGAAAATAGTTCAAGCATAAACAAAAAATACACAAAACCCCCTAGTCACGCCCCCTGGGTAGCCTATCCAGTAATCGGTGGAGGCGGGCGTATGTCTGACTACCCATCCTAATGTCTCCGCTCAAAAGCCCCCTCCGAATCTCGTCCCCCACAATCTCTAGCAAATCGGGCTGTACTGGTGGTGCAGCTGGCTGTACTGGTGGTGGTGGTGATGCAACCACTACAAGAAATTTGTCAACCGGCGGCGGACATTCTGCGGCGGTTCTGAGAAAATCGCCGCCGCTTATTATTTGGCGGCGGTTTGCGCGGCGGTTAAACTAACTGCCTCAGCTAATACGAATATGGAGGCGGTTATTTTATATTCTGCGGCGGTTTAGTTTTAAACTCAAGCGGCGGCGGTTGGTCGCTAAATCTGTGGCGGTTATTAAAAATATTCGTCCCTCCAGACTCCAACTCTCCCTCTCTTTTTTTTAGTCAAAAAAAATTCGCTCCCTCTAAAAAATATTTCATTTTTATTATAAGTAAAAAATAAAAAATAAAATAAAAAAATAAACATCTCTCGAAACCTAATCAGATCAGTTCGCTCCTCTCAGTCGCAAACTCCCCCGCTCTCGCGCCTCTCATCGCTCTCGCGCCTCTCAGAGTCGTCTTCCTCTCGCGCCTCTCACAGTCGTCTTCCTCTCGCGCCTCTCACAGTCGTCTTCCTCTCGCGCACACCTCTCCCAGTCACCTCTCATCATCGTCAAACGCCACCGCCAACCTCTCATCGTCAAACGCCACCGTCAACCTCTCGAAATCTCTCGCCACCACCACACCTACACCAGGTTCATCTTTTTTCTTCCTCTCTTTCTATTTCTCATGGTTAAATATTCCGAGTTCAATCCTTTGTTTTCTTCATACCCTATTTTAATCAATCTAAAGAAGAGATTGAGGTTGCAATTGCAAAGGTGTGTGTTAATGATGTGAAATTGTATTCACGTTAATGTTGCTTTATTCTGTGTTTCTTTTTCTTCATTTTTACCCTTGTAGATATAAGGCTTCTTTGAGATTTTAGGGTTTGGAGTTCACTGCTTTGCTTTTTTATGACCTGATTTTAAAGAACGGTGTTTATTTGCTCTGATTTGGTTTGATTTAAAGAATGTAAAGGTTCACTGTTTTGATTTTAATTTGCTACTAGTAGGGAATAATTGTGTTAATGAAGGTATGCATTGCTTCTTGTCTCAGCATAGTGTGCTACATACATCCATATTTTCCTTTTGAAATCAAGTGCATTTTAAATTTAGTAATTGTACTTTGCCACTTTTACAAATTAATGCTACTTTTGTAAATCCTCATTTTCAATCTGATGGTGGAATTCCACTTGCATCGTCCACTCTTGTGGTAACTAGCTGCTAATGCCACTTTAGTTGGAAAAGTCTGTGGAGTTTGAAGTGTGGAATTTGTGTACTTTATTTTTGGTGATGAATGTTAAGGATAATAACATCGTAGTTTCTATTTTTGAGTTTTTCTAAAGTGATGATGTAAGTAATATTAGGCTATTGCAATCCTAAGCTAATTGCTCTTTTGGTGTATGTGTAATGTATGTCAATGCTAAAGTCTCTTCTTGTTTTCTCTTCTGGTCATATTCACAGGGTGTATGTTTGTTGCTGCACTGGAAGGGGGGATTAGGGTTTGTGATTTTGTGGCAATTTCCGACTCGTATAGAAAGCCGAGTTAACATCACTTCACTTGTGAGTTTTAGCATATCTTTCAAATTAGTTTTTTTTTTATATTTGCAATCCACTTTTTAGTAAGTTTTACCATATCTTTAAAATGTTCCGTTGTGTCCAAATTCCCCTGCTTTTTATGCCTCTACTTTGCATGTTGGACTAGAAAATTCCCCTGCTTTTTATGCCTCTACTTGAGTTGAATTCTGGATTATTAGTTGAATTTTAATTATATGATAAGTTTTGGTATTGAATGCTGAATTCTATGAGTTTTAGTTGGTACTGAATCCCACATGACACACTAGTTGTCCCTGAATCTGTTTGCTCAGTTAGACTTCTCAAGCATTTGTTATATATAGCAAACAGATTGACCATTTCTGTACAATTAAACCTGAGCAAACAGATTCAAGCATCTGCATGCACAATTAGAATTCAGCATCCAAAATCAAATAGCTCTGCTGCAATTAATTAGAACTATTCTGATTTATAGTTTTGATGTCTTATGCTTAGTGAGAATGTTTTGTTGTGTATTGTTGTGTTATCATTAACATTTACTTTGCAACTGTGTGTTTGCAACAATGTGAGCTTAATTAGTATTTACCCAACCATAATCATAAGTGGCTAAAAGCGACTATAATTGTTCATCACTATTACATTAGTTCTTTGAGTTTTTATGTTACCAATGATCCTATATAAATGTTCCAGATTATATTAACTTGTAGTTCCTTTATTGTTGAGTATTTTATGTCTTGTTTCATATTTCTTAATTCAGAAACAAGATTGTATGACAATGGATAACTCATGGATTACAATGCCACAAGGTTCACGTGAGTATAAGCAAGGGGTTCGGGGATTTATTCAAGTTGCTTATGAACGTACTGCCGTTGATGGCAAAATAAAATGTCCTTGTTCCTTGTGTGGTTTTGGAAGACGGCAAACTGGGCGTGATGTGTATGAACATTTAGTTTGTAAAGATCAGTGGGCAGGTTTTTTGGAATATCGATTATCAACTGAAACTATGGTAAGATATGATGTGTTGAGAATGTTTTGATAAGAGACATCATTTACTAATTGTTTGATTTAATAATGCAGGAAATTTGTGAAATTAATAGGGAAAATCGGGCTAAGCAAACGACTACTCATACACTTGGGTCGAAAACATATGCCCGGAAAAGACATGAATTGGTATTTCTTTCTTTAAAGTGTTGTTGAATTCTATAATTAAAATTCAATATTATTTGATGTTACTAAACTGATATAATTTGTTAGGAAACTCAAACTGGACAGTCTTTTGGGCGAGTAGAGATGTATGATGTTGCTCACAAAAAAAAAGATGGATCATTTGTCACACAAGAGGCATGGAACTCAAGGAGCTCCAATGGAGGAATGGAACTCGAAGAAGGAGAGTAAGGCACTAGATTGTGTAAATCTAATGTAACCGTAAGGAAAGAGAAAGAGAAGATATATTTGCTGATATCAATTGGTACCTTTCGTTAATGATGGTGATGGTTATAACTACACAATGATTGGAATATTCCCTAGGACAGCTGGCTAAATGCCTTCTAGAATAAAATGCTATAACAATGCAAATACACTTGTGACTACAAGTGTGGTACATAAATGAAATGAAATTGCTGTAATTAAGCACTTAAGTCACCCTGTGACAATACTCCCTCGCGAAGAGCACTCTTGTCCTCAAGAGTGGAATTGAGGAAAATCCCTTACGAGGTCATAGTAAAATTCCCATGTAGCCATATCAATAGGGCGGTTTTTCCACTTAACCAGAACCTTGGTGGCAGCCACACGACCACGCTTCACCATTTTCCTATCAAGGATTGCTTCTGGTTCACCTTTAGCAACAAAAGCAGAGGGAACACCTGGGTGTTGAATGACTGCAGTAGCAGGGGAATTGCATAGCTTCAAGTGAGATACATGGATCACATTGTGAATGCCAACTTCAGCCGGTAACTCAAGCTGATATGCTACCTTACCAACTGTAATACCCCGATTTTGTCCGCCTAATTGAAAAATCCCAAAAAATTTTATCGCTTCGCATATCGTTCTAAATGCGGGTGTATTTGGCACTCTCGTGCAACAATTTTGCTTGGCGCTCGTTGTTTTCAAAAAAAAGAGGAAGAAAGAATCCAAAAGTAAGTAATAAAAATAATAAGTAACGCGGGCGCGCGTTTCGTTTCGAGTCATCCGAGTAATTGTATCACTGCGCGTTATTTTACCGTTTTTAGAAAAGTGAGAATAGAATGAAATCGGTTTTAAAAATGTGTGCGCGTGTGTATTCAAATAGCGTGCGCGTTCCTAGTCTTCAGGCGAACGCGCGTTTCATTTCGAGTCGTGTGAGTCGTCGCGTCGGTGCGCGTTGTTTTTTACCGTTTTTTATTATCATAAAAAAATAAATAAAAAATAAATAAATAAATAAATAAATAATAATAAATAAATAAAGTCAATCTGAATAGCTGCTGTCCTTTTGTATTGTTACACATATAGACAAATTTTTATGCAATAGTACAAAATAAATAAATAAAAAGAGTACAATTTTTTTCAACAAAAAAAAGGAAGGAAAGAAAAAGCAACAGAGGCAGTATGCGCCTGGTTGCTGGGTAGGCATTTTGAGCACCAAGCCAATGAGCCCTTCTTCTTGCTCTCTGTTCTTTTACCACTTTGGCACCAGCAAGACAGCCTTTGCTCCACCTCCTTGCTGCTCCCTCTCTGCTCCACTGCAGCAGCAACAGCCTGGTCCCCTTAGGGTTTTGATCCCCTGCTCAGCACCCACCTACACCACAGTTTCTTCAGCCTATAAATACAAGTGCACAGAAATCAGTTAGAGGAGGACACAGAGATACAAAACAAACAGTAGAAAACACAGCAACAGAAACACCAAAAAAACTGGGATACCATAAAATTAGAATTCTTCACAGAGTTCTAATACACTTGAGCAACAAAAGGGAGAGAAGCAGTCAGTAGCAGAGTGACAGCAAGCAGTAGGGAAATTATCAGAAGCTGGATAAGAGGTTGGTTTAGATACGTTTTTGTGCATTTAGGAAATAAAATTTGCATTTAGTTTGAAATGGTTGTTAGCTGAAAGACTAATTGGTTTTCAGCTAATAGAATTTGCATTTAGTTTGAATGACCAATAAAAAGTCAGTTTCAGACATAAGAAATTTTTAGGTTCAGATTGTTTTTTATTGTCATTCTATTACCTATAAGGGAAAAGATGAAATAAAAATAACAACTAGGGTTTTTAAATGAAAATTAGGCTTTTCGGATTTAAACCAAATTTAGGTTTCAGTGATAACAAAAATTAAGGTTTCTAAAGAGGAGGGAAAGGAAAGAGGCGATGTGAAAAAATAGTAGTTACCTCCGGCCACCGCGTACGGTGGCCGTGGCCGTACGGTGGCCGTTCCTGTCTCTGCACTGCCGCCGCCATGACCACCGTTGCCGTAACCTCCACCCCCATCACCACCAAACACGTTGCCGCTAGCCATGAATCCCTAGAGAAACCAAAAACAGTAAACAGCAAAAAGTAAATCAGAACAGAAGAAGAGGAAATAGGCAGAACAGCAAAAACAAAAAAAAGAGAACGGAACTCACCCCTTTGACTCCGACCACCGTAGACGGTGGTCGTGGGCTTGAACACGCCGTCGTCAACCCACCACAGTATATTCACAGTCGCCGGCGCGTTCGCGAAAACCCCCTCCGTCGCGATTGCCGTACCAGTTGCGGTTGTTAGAACCGAAGCATCACGACTCTGTCTTCCCCCATCGTGCCCGCGTCGCAGCCACCGCCGTAAACCATCCTCGCGGTACACCCCATTTTGCGAAATCGACTCTCTCTCTGGACATGCTGAAACGGAGATGGGGATTACGAAGTTAGGGTAGGCGAGAGGAGATGAGAGAAAGAGAGAGAGGTTATGGTGGGTGAGGGGGAGAGATCGGCCGCCACGGAGCAGGGAGTGAGAAGGGAGAAATTAGGTTTGGCCGCAGATTGGGAAAGGGGCGCCGTGGGAGAAGGGAGAATTTTTTAGGGTTTCCTCTTTTGGGTTTTTGTATTTATAGTTAGGAAAGCAAGGGCTGTTTGGTCTTTTCACGTTTTTTTATTTTTCAGATTTCTATTCGCACCCCCTGTTTTTACTTCGCACGCCACCCCTTCTGAAGCCCATGGTTTTTTTTTTTGAAACGCAGCCCAGCTCACCAAAAACGAGCTGGGCTCACTATTTGCACTCCCATTTTAATAATACAGCCCTCCTTTTATTTGCACCCCCCATTTTACTATTTCACCTCTGTCTTTCTTTTTAAATTTTATTTCTTTTCCCTTAAATAAACTTATTTATTTTTTTCCTTTTCTCTTCGCAAACCTTTTCCCCAATGATGGATAAATGTTTCCCCGAACGAAAATCAATCCAATTGCAAATTCCTTTCATCACGACGTTCTCTCCAATTAAAACCCACGAAGACACTTTTCAAAAACAAATCTTTTCAAACGTCGAAATCAAAACTAATCATCACTAATGATCACTCGCGCCGTTGCCGTTTGATTGTGGGTGATGATTTCATTCCCGTGGGAGCTAGTAGTGTGGCCACTCTAAACCGTTGTTGTTTGGTCCTCACAAACGCTCTCCCTCAATTGCGAAAACCTTTTCAATGCTCAAAACAAAAACCGATTATCATTAATCATCACTCGCGCCGTTGCCGTTTGGTCGTTAATGATAATTCATTTTCACAAGAGTTAGTAGTGCGACCACTCTAAACCGTTGTTGTTTGGTCACTGCGAACGCTCAACTCCTTTGCGAAAAACTCCAAAAAGAATAAAAAACAAAAACCGTTTTCCAAACAAACAAGAACTACGTAGCTTTGAATTCTCCATCGCACCGGGAGATACGTAGGAGCGGGCCATGTCCTGTCAAGCACTTCTTTCTAAAAACCCTTTTTTCCTCCTTTCTCGCCAAAAATAAAAATTTTCATTAAGTCTTTTCATTCTCTCTTCGAAAAAGGGGCAAATTTAAGTATTTTCCAAATCAGCACTCAAAACCACACGTTAATTAAAGGTTCCCTTTCGGTAGAAAGGAGGCGTGGGGTGCTAAAACCTTCCCCATACCTAACCGACCCCCGAACCCAAATCTTCCGGTTTTCCAAAAGGCCATCCGCTTTCCAAAAAGGTTTTCTTCAATATTTTCCTTATAAAAAAATATTGGTGGCGACTTCATCGATTTTTAAAAAAGGGTTGTAAACGAAGAAAGATTCCCTCAGGGACTTTTTCGGGCGCAACAGCTGGCGACTTCACTGGGGAATTTTCTTTTTTAAGTGGGTCAAGCCTAACTAATTAAATGTGTGGTTTAGTGTGCTATCGATGCGATTTGGATACTTTGTTTGCTTCTATCCCTTTTCGGTTTATTCTTCTTATCATGTTGTATGCATGTGCATTTGTTTTCTCTCCTTCCATGTTTATTTTTCCTCGTCTTTGCTTATGTGCCTAGTACCCTAATGCATTTCCCCCCATCTTGTTATGTTCCCCTCTTCTCGGCTCCCTTTCCCGAGGAAAGCAAAGCACTTGATTATTGTTGAAACCCTAGGCTAGCTAATTTGATATTGAACCCTAGGTAGACAACATGTTATCACTTGCTATTGTTTGGACTGTTCTGGGTTTTCCTTCGCAGGTGGGGTATATGTGGGTAGTTTTAGGCGGTATGTCCCCGCTACACACACTCACCCCCTTATGATTATGAGCTTTGAAGAGAGGCCTAAAACCCAAGGTCTGAAAAACACCTAGGAGAGTGGAAACGAGTAGTGACTGCCAATTGGACCGATGTCCTTCTGCTCTCACGAAAGTTTCAGCCAGAGTATGCTCTTTATGGTACCTCACACCAGATGGCATTCCATCGTTGTGGGTGTTATCATAAAAGAGATTTAGCTCTGGTAGCCTTTGCGAGGGAGTGAATAGAGCCACATGGGAGGGTTACCCTTTAAATTGCCCTAGATCGTAGGTCTCACCCCTTTTTAGGTCACAAGGGCTTTCCAAATTGTGTGCTGCATTGTAAACTAGGCACGTTTTCAAAAAGAAAAGGAGATTTTTCGAAAAAAGAGAAAATAGAGAAAGAGTTACCGTTGTAACCTTTCTTTCGCCGGTCTGTACGAAGTGACATATGAACCACTTTATTTTTTTAAAAAAAAAAGAGGGAGTGAAAGAGTTACCGATGTAGCCTTTCTCATACCGGTCCATATGAAATAACGTACGACCCGCATTTTCCAAAAAAAAACTTGAATCACTGCCAATAAGGACTGGTCTCTGAGTTACATAGACATAGAACATCATCATCATCATTTACACATCATCCTTTGCATAAAACATACATTTTCGATAATTTTCGCATGCATCTCTGCATTTCATCATGGTTTGCTTGCCGAGAACCCCAAGTAATGAGAAATTTTTGTCATAGATACGGCATGGAATCTAGAAGGGAAACGGTGTATACTCCAAGGTACCCCGTTGTAAACAAGGTAGATGTGACTAGTCTGAAAAAATGTGTTGACCTGATGGGACCTATTGAAAGGGGATCGTTTGACAATGCTTATGGGAACCTCCGGAAGCTGTTGTTGCTAGAGGTGCAGACCGAGGCTATCGCGGCTTTGAGTAGATTCTATGACCCAGAAATCAGGTGCTTTCTTTTCAAAAATTTCCAAATGGCCCCCACATTGGAAGAATATCAGCAGATTTTGGGTTTCACTCAGACAGAAGCTGTCCCCTACCGGTATCAAGAACAGTACTACACAGATGAGGGGTTCGCTGCATTATTGCAAGTGAGTGTAGAGGATCTGAAGCTCCAAAAGCAGAAGAGAAACAATGTGATAGGTTTCCCGCAGAGCTACCTCGAAGGTTTAATGGGAGCCTATGCTAGAAGTAAAAATTGGGTTGTCTTCAAGCGAGTTTTGGCCTTAACAATTTTTGGGGTTGTTCTCTTTCCGCAGATTGAGAGGTATGTGGATGTGACCGTTATTGGTATTTTCCTAGCTTTTCAGAACAGGAAGAGCCCCATTAATCCAATTCCCGCCATCCTTGCTGACACTTATTCCGCTTTCACTCATCATTGTGACTTGAGAAGGAAGAAAATCTCTTGCTCTTCTCACCTGTTGTATGCGTGGCTTCTCATTCATGCCTTCACCAACCCAACACGAGTGGAAAAGTTGATTAGCTACGCTGTAACTTGTGAGGTGAAAGCTATGAGTATTCAAGAGTGGATCCAGTTTCTAGGGGGTCTAGATGAACACTCGATCCGCTGGTATCTCTCATCTTGCTGGGAAGACAGGCCCGAGGTGGTCTTCCGCTGTGGTAGTTTTCAAAATGTCCCGCTGATGGGCACTAAGGGATGCATCAACTACAACCCGTCTCTGACTCTGAGGCAATTAGGGTATCCGATGAGGAATTCGCCTACTGAAGAGATGATATTCCCGCTTTACATCTATGAAGGAGGACCAAAAGATGACAGTTTGCTTAGAAAGGTCTTGCAAGCCTGGAGTACGGTGGTTCGCATGGGAAAGGTAGAGCTCGCTCAGAAGACTAGTGGTATCACCTTCGCTCAGTGGCTCGGAAAAAGAATCCAGAATGTTCAACTGCCTTACCAAAAAGAGTTACAAGTCGAGAGGGAAGTAGTAGACGCCAGTGCCCCTGTTGTCGAAGAATTAGGCGAAGTTAAGTTGGCCCTGATGAAGGCAGAGGAAGAGAAGAAATCTTTGCAAGCTGAGATAGAGAAGATGGCTCTGAAGAACAAGAGGTTGAGAGAAGAAAACGCCCTAAAGTCTGCTACCATTGAGAGTTTCAGTCGGAAACTAAAAGGGGAAGAGGAGAGCAAGTTAGAAGTTCAAAGGTATCTGCAGGGAGCCAAGGAAGAAATCAAGAGACGAAGCTTGAAAGAGAAGAAGGCCCTAGAAGAAGCCAATCAGTGGAAAGAGTTATGGGATGAAGCAAAAATGGAAGAGAGAACGGCGAAAAGCTTGCTTGCCAAGTCAAAGAGAGAATCCCGCATGTTACAAGCTGAATGGGAGAGTAAGTTAGACAGTGTTGTGCAAGAGAGAGACTCTTTTGAGAACATCCTCAGGGAATATCAGCGGGCCCTAAAAGCAGAGCAAGAGGATTCTGATGAGTTGAAGAAGCGTCTTTGTCACATCAGCAATGCATACCTGCAAGTGAGGGATGAAAGTCAGTATTGGGAACATCGCTATGTTGAGCTGCTCGGTAGGATTGAAGAGCAGGCAGTCATCATTGAGCTGAGGGATGAAGTTCAACACTGGAAGGATAGGTTCTCCAAGCTATCAGAGTCGGTCAACCAGGCTCTTGCGGATGTGCCCAAGAAATTAAGAAAAGCTGAAACTGAGATGCATCCCCTCAACACCCCGCTTGAGGTGTACAAATTTGTGGAGTACTGCAGAGCCCTAGTTGAGGAAGCCAAGGGAAAAGCCGGAAGTACCTCTACCAACAACAAGAGGAAAAGGAGTGGAAATATCAAAGCTCTTTGTATTTGAGCTTCTTTATTGTAATTTTCCATTTTGTTTTATTGTACCTTTCCTTTTTCAATCATTGTATCAGAATGTCGTACTCAGATTTTGAAGTATTTTGTTTAAATACACCCGTTTCGCTCCCAGATTCCAATTTCAGTATGATCCAAAGAAAGTGATATAACAAAAATAATCAAAGATTTACCTGCGTATCTATGACAAGACATAATACGCTGCGATTCTCGGCAAGAAAAACTAAACACGCATTCATTCGCATTGCATTTCATTTATTCGTTCTTGTGTTCATAAATGTGTTCCGTCAACAGAGAATTAGGCAAGCTGGTTAATCATCGCTATTGGACGCGTCTGCAAGCAAGAAGCATGGAAAACGATCAAGCCAACCATGATCAGAACGATCCGCAGCCACATCAGGATGACGGAATTCCAGGAGGTCCGGATCCTAATGGTCAGGGTCAGCATGATCAGAATCAGGGGAATCAAGTCATTCAAGCTGAGATGGAAGTCCTAAAGGCTCAAATGGCGGAGGTCATAAGAGTGCTAAGTGCTTTAAGAGATGTTGGCACAACTGAAGCTGCTGTCGCTGGGACGAACAATCCTCCTCCCCTTCCTGGGTCCGGGATCTCTCAAACCCTTCAAGCTGCGCAATGGCCTCCCTATGGTCTCCCATTGGGCTATACGCCTCCTGCCGCTGATGCAAACCCTGGAGGAGATCCTTCGGGAACCACGGGGCACGCTCAGCCTAATACAATTGTGAACGAAGTTGGAACAGGGACACATCAAGCCCAGATTCAGATCCCAATTCCTGTTATTGCTCCAGGAACTCCGGCGGGTTTCAATTCACCAATAATGGTTCATCCACACGTGCAGGGCCCAGTCCCTCAGAATATTGCTCACCGACACATGACCCCGGTCGTGGCGTCGATGAATAACCCTCACTATGGTGCCGGCGTTTTCCCACAGAATTACCCTGCCGAAGCTAGAAGTCAGTATCAGATGCTGGAAGAAAGGTTAAGAGCTGTTGAAGGGGCAGGTTCCCGAGCCAGGAATGCCCATGAGTTGTGCTTGGTTCCTGATCTAGTCCTGCCGCCCAAGTTCAAAGCACCAACTTTTGACAAATACAGAGGGACAACTTGCCCAGTCAGCCATGTGACAATGTATTGCCGAAAGATGACTGCCTACGCCCGTGATGATAACTTAATGATGCATTGCTTCCAAGAAAGTTTAGCCGGAGCTCCCCTCGACTGGTACATGCAGTTAGAGCCAACTAATATCCGTTGCTGGAAAGACATGGCGGATGCCTTCATGCGTCAATACCAGTATAATAATGATTTGGCCCCAGATAGAACTCAGCTGCAATGCATGTCTAAGAGGGATAACGAGTCGTTCAAAGAATACGCTCAGAGATGGAGGAACCTTGCGGCTCAAGTAAAACCCCCTCTGCTGGACAAGGAAATGGTCCACATGTTTATGGAAACCCTTCCTGCGGTGTATTATGATAGGCTGGTTGGCAGCGTAGCCTCAAACTTCTCTGAGATGGTGGTCACAGGGGAAAGAGTAGAGAATGGTATGCGGAGCGGAAGAATAGCTCAAGGCCCGGCACCTCCTGCCGGTCAAAAAAAGCCATTTTTTGGGTCTCATAAGAAGAAAGAAGGTGAAACTAATGCAGTCATCGGAGCCAGTGGTCCGTCGCACAGCAACCCATCGCAAGCTATTTCGGTTCCTCCTCAGGCACCGCTGGCACAGCCTTTTCAATCAAATTATCAGTACCGGAACTATAATGAAAGGAAGCCTGCCGTCTTTGATCCCATTCCCATGTCCTACACGGACCTGTTTAATTATCTCATCACCAACAAAATAATCAGTACCCGTCAAATGAAGCCATATCAGCCTCCCTATCCCAGAGGGTACAATGCAAATGCCACCTGCGCCTTTCATTCTGGGGCAGTAGGTCATGTGGTGGAGGATTGTAAAGCATTCAAATATGTGGTGCAAGAATTACTTGATAAGAAAAGCATATCATTTCAACAACCCAATGTAGCCACCAATCCGTTGCCAGGGCATGGAGGGTCTGCTATTAATGCCGTTGACTATCAGGAGGGTCAGTGTTTGGTGAGAAAAGTTGATTGCATTCAGATGCCTTTGAATTTTATCCATGCTGAATTATGCCGCTTTGGTATCATCAAAGAAGGGTGCGCTAGGAAAGACGCCTGTGATAATCCTCACTGCATCGGGGCATGTGAAGGCTTTAAACCAATCCTCCAAGATCTCTTAGACAGACACCTGGTCCAAGTGGGAATCCAGGAGAAAGAAGAAAGTGTACTTACCTTGCAATCAGGCAATGGAGGCTTCAGAAGACCGATTGAAATTCCCTGCAATTTGAATTCCAGCCTAGCTGTGACGAGACCCTCGACTGTCGTTATTCCAGTACCTGCTGCTACCCCTAGTAGGGATACTAGGGTGACTCCGTGGAGCTGCAATGTGCAAGTGCAAGCGGAGGTCCCTAAAGGCACTCTGGATATAACAAACATTGCTGGAGGTAGTTGTATCACAAGGAGTGGAAGGATGTATACTCCTGAAAACCTTAGAAGAGAGCAATCCAAGGGAAGTGAAGAAAGGGCCCGTAAGGGAAAAGACAAGGAAGCTGTAGAAGTCAGGGATGTGTCGGACAAAGAAGCTCAAGAATTCCTGAGAGTAATGAGACAGAGTGAATATCGGGTGGTAGACCAGCTGAATCAAACTCCATCCAAGATCTCAATGCTCTCTTTGCTGCTTAGTTCAGAGGCACATCGTGCTGCACTGCTAAAGGTCCTGAATGAAGCTCACGTCTCTCATGACATTACAGTAAACCAGCTTGATGGTATTGTTGGCAGCATTGTAGCCTCCAATTACTTGACCTTCTCAGACACTGAGCTGCCTCCGGCAGGAAAGAGTCATAATCAAGCTCTTCACATCTCAGTCAAGTGTGGAGACCATATACTTGCCAGGGTGCTTATTGATAACGGTTCATCCTTGAATGTGCTGCCTAAGTCTACAATGGATAAGCTGGATGTAGACTGTTCATATCTGAAACCGAGCTCCACCTTGGTCAGGGCGTTTGATGGGTCAGTGAAGGAAGTTTTTGGAGAAGTGGAAATGCCGATGCAGGTAGGCCCTGAAGTATTTTATGTCGTCTTTCAAGTGATGGACATCAATTCATCCTACAGTTGCCTGCTAGGACGTCCCTGGATACATGCGGCTGGGGCAGTGCCATCCTCGCTCCATCAGAAACTCAAGTTTGTGGCTAGGGGAAAGCTGATAGTGATCTCCGGAGAGGAAGAAATATTGATAAATCGATCACCACCTGAACATTATGTGGAAGCAGCAGAAGAGTCCTTTGAGACTGCTTTCCAGGGATTGGAGATTTCAAACGCTGTCTTCGTCGAAGGGGAGCCTCGGTGGAAGCCTAAGTGGTCCAGGGCTGACATGATGACTGCAAAGGTGATGCTGGGACATGGGTATCAGATTGGTAAGGGCTTAGGAAAAGCTGCTCAAGGAATTGTAATGCCTATCCAGTTGAGGGGTAATATTGAGAGGTTCGGTGTTGGGTACATCCCAAGTCTTGCTGATCGGGAGAGGCTGACATCTGACAGGAGGGAGAAATGGCTGGCCAAACTCAGAGGAAGGGCACCCAATCAGGGGAGAATAGTCGTCGCTAATCTTAAGGACAACTTCCGGAGTGCTGGTATGCTGAACCCTGACCAGGTTAATATGGTTGAAGAAGGATCAAGCTCAAGTGGCCGTGCTGAAGGGCTGGTGCGCTGCTGTGCGGTTGGAGAGAAGCTGCAAAACTGGGAGATCATGGATTTCCCCGTATTTTCCAATTTAAAGTAATTATCATTGTAATGCAGACCCCTCGGCTCTGCCCAAGGCCTTGGGATATTTCATTCGGGCACACATGTTTTCGTCGAAAATCATCAATCAATAAAGTGTTATTTTGAATTTTCAATAAAATTTCTGTCTTCATCTTTTATCTGTGTTGCTTTTTCTTTGTTTTTATTCGCCGCTCCATTCTAATGCAGATCGAAAATAAACTCTGAAAATAATAATGCCCATAACTCATACTGTGATTTTGATTACCCGGTTAATCAAGCCGAGGAAGACGTTGAGAATGATTGGGATACTCCTCCAGAAATCATGAGAATGGTAGAACAAGAAGAAAAGGTCATCGAACCCCATGAGGAGTCTACAGAAATGATCAATTTGGGTACTGAGGAAGACAGAAAAGAGATCAAGGTTGGTACCGCAATGGAGGATAAAGAGCGCAAAAAGTTGATTCAGCTCCTGTTCGACTACGCTGACGTATTCGCATGGACATATCGGGACATGCCAGGGTTGAGCACAGATATTGTTGAACATAAATTGCCAGTGAAATCAGAGTGTCCCCCTGTGAAACAGAAGTTAAGGCGGATGAAGCCTGAAATGTCTTTGAAAATCAGGGATGAGGTCAAGAAACAGTTTGATGCAGGGTTCTTAGCTGTGGCAAAATATCCTGAGTGGGTAGCAAACATTGTCCCAGTCCCTAAGAAAGATGGGAAGGTCCGAATGTGTGTCGACTACCGTGACTTGAACAGAGCAAGCCCTAAAGATGACTTCCCTCTACCCCATATTGACGTTTTGGTGGACAGTACTGCTCAGCATTCGATGTTCTCCTTCATGGATGGATATTCAGGCTATAACCAGATCAAAATGGCTCCGGAGGATATGGAGAAAACCACCTTCATAACCCTTTGGGGAACTTTCTGTTACAAGGTCATGCCTTTCGGGTTGAGGAATGCCGGGGCAACCTACCAAAGAGCGATGGTAACCCTATTCCATGACATGATGCATAAGGAGATCGAAGTCTATGTGGATGACATGATTGCTAAATCCAAGACTGATGAAGAGCACGTGGTTAACCTGCAGAAGCTGTTCGAGCGTCTCAGAAAGTACAAACTCAGGTTGAACCCCGCTAAGTGCACTTTTGGGGTTAGGTCAGGGAAGTTGTTGGGTTTCATTGTCAGCCAGAAGGGAATTGAGGTAGACCCGGACAAAGTACGAGCAATCCTGGAGATGCCAGCACCTAAGACAGAGAAAGAAGTTCGTGGTTTCCTGGGAAGACTAAATTACATCTCTCGATTCATCTTCCAGTTGACTGCGACTTGCGAACCAATTTTCAAACTGCTGTGCAAGAACCAAGAGATAAAGTGGAATGATAAATGTCAAGAAGCATTTGAGAAAATCAAGGCGTATCTTCAAAATCCACCCGTCCTAATGCCACCTGTGTCTGGCAGGCCCCTCATCCTATACCTCACGGTGCTAGACAATTCTATGGGCTGCGTGCTGGGGCAACACGATGAGTCAGGAAAGAAAGAACACGCGATCTACTACATAAGCAAGAAGTTCACAGACTGTGAGGCGAGGTATTCATCATTGGAGAAGACTTGTTGTGCTCTAGCCTGGGCTGCGCATCGACTGAGACAATATATGCTGAGTCACACTACCTGGTTGGTGTCCAAAATGGACCCAATCAAGTACATATTTGAAAAACCCGCGCTCACAGGTAGAATTGCTCGTTGGCAAATGCTTCTGTCAGAGTATGACCTCGTGTACGTAACCCAGAAAGCGATTAAAGGTAGCACACTGGCAGACTACCTGGCACATCAACCGGTTGAGGATTACCAATCAATGAAATGTGAGTTCCCAGATGAGGACATTATGGCATTATTTGACGCAGGGAAGTCTCAAGATGATGAAAGGTGGAGAATGTTGTTTGACGGTGCCTCTAACATGTGGGGGCACGGAATCGGAGCAGTACTGATCTCCCCAGACAACCGCTTTATACCAGTCACCGCTAGACTAAGCTTCTATGTCACAAACAATATTGCAGAGTATGAAGCGTGTATCTTGGGTATCCAGGCAGCTCACGATTGGAAAGTCAAAAGGCTCGACGTGTACGGAGATTCAGCTCTAGTTGTCCATCAAGTAAAAGGAGACTGGGAAACAAGAAATTCTGATTTGATTCCTTACCGTGACTACATTCAAGAATTAATCAAGCCCTTTGAGGAAATCACTTTCCAACACATACCCCGCAGCGAGAATCAGTTGGCCGATGCCTTGGCAACTTTGTCCTCTATGTTCAACGTCAGCTGTGACAAAAGTCTGACGACTGTCAGAATCCAGCACAGAGAACAGCCTGCTTATCACTACTGTATGGCAGTCGAAGAGGGATCAGATAGTAAGCCTTGGTACCATGACATCAAGCAGTATATCACAAACAGAGAGTATCCTCCCGGAGCTACAGAGAATGACAAGAGAACCCTCAGGAGGCTGTCAATAGGTTTCTTCTTGAGTGGAGACGTCCTTTACAAGAGAAACCATGACTTGGTACTCCTCAGGTGTGTAACAGGAGAAGAATCAGTAAAGATTATGCGAGATGTTCATGAAGGCTCATTTGGGGTTCATTCCAACGGGCACGCAATGGCTAGAAAAATCCTGAGAGCCGGATACTACTGGTTGCAGATGGAATCAGACTGTTACAGTTTTGTGAGAAGATGCCATAAATGCCAAATCTATGCAGATCACACCCATGTACCTCCAACTTCTCTGAATGTTTTGAGCGCACCATGGCCATTCTCAATGTGGGGCATGGACATCATTGGTCCCATTGAACCCAAAGCTTCCAATGGTCACCGTTTCATCCTGGTTGCTATTGACTACTTCACTAAGTGGGTGGAAGCTGCCTCTTATCCCAATGTAACGAGCTCAGTGATTGCTAAGTTCATCAAGAAAGACTTGGTTTGCCGCTACGACCTTCCAAACAAGATTATCACAGACAACGGTAGTAATTTGAACAGCAGGATAATGAAAGACTTGTGTAAAGACTTCAAGATACAGCATCACAACTCTTCTCCCTACCGTCCAAAGATGAATGGGGCAGTTGAGGCAGCCAACAAGAACATCAAGCGGATAATACAGAAGATGGTCGTGACCTATAATGATTGGCATGAGATGCTCCCCTTTGCCCTGCATGGTTACAGAACCTCAGTACGCACCTCAACAGGGGCAACCCCCTACTCACTGGTTTACGGGTCAGAGGCAGTCCTCCCCATTGAGGTTGAAATACCATCCCTGCGGGTGTTAATGGAGACAAAACTTGATGAAGCAGAATGGGTTCGGTCTCGTCTTGACCAGTTGAATCTCATTGATGAAAAACGAGTGGCCGCAATGTGTCATGGACAGTTGTACCAACAGAGGATGAGGAGGGCTTTTGACAAGAAAGTCCGTCCTCGTGAATTCCAAGAAGGAGATCTTGTGCTCAAGCAGGTCTTGCCGATTCAGACCGACTCCAGGGGCAAATGGGCTCCCAAATATGAAGGACCTTATGTGGTGAAGAAGGCATTCTCAGGAGGAGCTTTAATTCTGGCAAACATGGACGGAGATGAGATCCCAAATCCAGTGAACTCAGATGTGGTCAAGAAGTATTATGCCTAGAAAAATAGACGAAAAAAGAGAAAGATAAGCCAAGGAAAATCAGCTCGCTAGGTTGAAAACCCGCAAAGGGCGACCTAGGCAAAATCAGAGCGGCCCGGTGGATTGAAAACCCGCAAAGGGCGATCCAGGCAAAAATTAGGGCCAGAAAACTTGGGCTTGAGAAAAGAAAAAGGCAATCAGCGCTCCAAAGGTTCTGATAAAGGGGTGATCAGTATTATGAGTATGGACGGTGGGCACCGTTACTTCAGAGACGAAATCACGAGATTTGTTCCTTTTTT
The DNA here is from genome assembly GCA_039519185.1 of Astragalus membranaceus. Lineage (NCBI taxonomy): Eukaryota > Viridiplantae > Streptophyta > Magnoliopsida > Fabales > Fabaceae > Astragalus > Astragalus membranaceus. The sequence goes on along the minus strand of CM076848.1, from coordinate 175,504,508 downwards.
CTTGTATTTCTTAGGTTAAAAGAAAGATTGCAATGTACTTTCGATTGGCGTGACTTTCCGCACGTCCAATTTCTATATCAATGAAAGTCCAACTTTTCTTTCATATGTGTGCTTTTCGTGTCTCTGCTTTCATCTATTCAGTTTCTTTCAAAATAATAACTTTTATGATTGATGAAATCGAATTGCAAAACATGTGCACATTCAGAGCATTACAGGATCATTGCGAAATCTTTGAAAAAATACAGAAAGGAGTGATTTCCCAAGTGAATAAAATTGCGAAAAAAACAGTCGTGACGAACCAGTGTGCAATCCTCGCGGGATCATCGTCCTGGAACAGCCTCCGTCCGGCAGATCGATTTAACCAGCAAAAAAAGAGTGCCAAAAAAAAAACAAATAAGCAGAAAAAAGAAAGCTGCTTAAAGAAAACAAACAGGATAAACAAAAAACAAAAGAGAAAATCACAGAAGACGGAACATAAAAGAACACACCATCTTCATATCATTCATCATTCTCGTATCATCCATACCATTCTTCACTCCATGGCATCAAACAGCGGTGCGTTACACTTTCAAATTCGCATCTCAGAAGAGCGAAAGAATAACAAAAGAAAAAGAAGTGAATGAGGAATCAAACAGAAAAAGCATCCCACCAAAATCAATCATTGCATTCATGTGCATCCAAATACCCAAATGCACTTCATGCACCATCCAAGAATTTACTTCGGACCAGAGAGTCCCAAAAATCTCATTTTTTAGAAAATCACCACCAGCACCGAGTTAGTAAACTCCATCAACCCAGAGTTAGTGAACTCCCACAGAGTTAGTGAACTCCTTCCACAGATCACAACATCGTGTACGAGCACGCGATGGATCCATCAGACTTCGTTAAGTCCTTCGGATTAGTTGTGTCAGCCTAAGGCATAGCGTAAATCCATTGATCAAATCAGTTCCGGACCTGATGTTGATCGGCCGCTCGAAAAGGCCACCCCCAAAGCTCGGACTCGACAAGAGTTCGTTAGAAGGTTTTTAGGCAACCTCCGAATTCCCAATTTACCTGCTTTTCTCAATTTACTGCTTTCCCGTTAATGCGACAAGTGTTAACCCCCCTTCCTCAAAAGGAAGATAACAAAAAGAAAATTTGAGCTTTTCTGGAGCGGACAAAATTAGTATTATTCCTATATCTTTATTTCCATTTCACCAACAAATATGAAAAGGCCAGTTCATATTTCTTGGCGAGATGTGAAATAAAGAGGGGCAGCTGTAATACCCCGATTTTGTCCGCCTAATTGAAAAATCCCAAAAAATTTTATCGCTTCGCATATCGTTCTAAATGCGGGTGTATTTGGCACTCTCGTGCAACAATTTTGCTTGGCGCTCGTTGTTTTCAAAAAAAAGAGGAAGAAAGAATCCAAAAGTAAGTAATAAAAATAATAAGTAACGCGGGCGCGCGTTTCGTTTCGAGTCATCCGAGTAATTGTATCACTGCGCGTTATTTTACCGTTTTTAGAAAAGTGAGAATAGAATGAAATCGGTTTTAAAAATGTGTGCGCGTGTGTATTCAAATAGCGTGCGCGTTCCTAGTCTTCAGGCGAACGCGCGTTTCATTTCGAGTCGTGTGAGTCGTCGCGTCGGTGGGCGTTGTTTTTACCGTTTTTTATTATCATAAAAAAATAAATAAAAAATAAATAAATAAATAAATAAATAATAATAAATAAATAAAGTCAATCTGAATAGCTGCTGTCCTTTTGTATTGTTACACATATAGACAAATTTTTATGCAATAGTACAAAATAAATAAATAAAAAGAGTACAATTTTTTTCAACAAAAAAAAGGAAGGAAAGAAAAAGCAACAGAGGCAGTATGCGCCTGGTTGCTGGGTAGGCATTTTGAGCACCAAGCCAATGAGCCCTTCTTCTTGCTCTCTGTTCTTTTACCACTTTGGCACCAGCAAGACAGCCTTTGCTCCACCTCCTTGCTGCTCCCTCTCTGCTCCACTGCAGCAGCAACAGCCTGGTCCCCTTAGGGTTTTGATCCCCTGCTCAGCACCCACCTACACCACAGTTTCTTCAGCCTATAAATACAAGTGCACAGAAATCAGTTAGAGGAGGACACAGAGATACAAAACAAACAGTAGAAAACACAGCAACAGAAACACCAAAAAAACTGGGATACCATAAAATTAGAATTCTTCACAGAGTTCTAATACACTTGAGCAACAAAAGGGAGAGAAGCAGTCAGTAGCAGAGTGACAGCAAGCAGTAGGGAAATTATCAGAAGCTGGATAAGAGGTTGGTTTAGATACGTTTTTGTGCATTTAGGAAATAAAATTTGCATTTAGTTTGAAATGGTTGTTAGCTGAAAGACTAATTGGTTTTCAGCTAATAGAATTTGCATTTAGTTTGAATGACCAATAAAAGTCAGTTTCAGACATAAGAAATTTTTAGGTTCAGATTGTTTTTTATTGTCATTCTATTACCTATAAGGGAAAAGATGAAATAAAAATAACAACTAGGGTTTTTAAATGAAAATTAGGCTTTTCGGATTTAAACCAAATTTAGGTTTCAGTGATAACAAAAATTAAGGTTTCTAAAGAGGAGGGAAAGGAAAGAGGCGATGTGAAAAAATAGTAGTTACCTCCGGCCACCGCGTACGGTGGCCGTGGCCGTACGGTGGCCGTTCCTGTCTCTGCACTGCCGCCGCCATGACCACCGTTGCCGTAACCTCCACCCCCATCACCACCAAACACGTTGCCGCTAGCCATGAATCCCTAGAGAAACCAAAAACAGTAAACAGCAAAAAGTAAATCAGAACAGAAGAAGAGGAAATAGGCAGAACAGCAAAAACAAAAAAAAGAGAACGGAACTCACCCCTTTGACTCCGACCACCGTAGACGGTGGTCGTGGGCTTGAACACGCCGTCGTCAACCCACCACAGTATATTCACAGTCGCCGGCGCGTTCGCGAAAACCCCCTCCGTCGCGATTGCCGTACCAGTTGCGGTTGTTAGAACCGAAGCATCACGACTCTGTCTTCCCCCATCGTGCCCGCGTCGCAGCCACCGCCGTAAACCATCCTCGCGGTACACCCCATTTTGCGAAATCGACTCTCTCTCTGGACATGCTGAAACGGAGATGGGGATTACGAAGTTAGGGTAGGCGAGAGGAGATGAGAGAAAGAGAGAGAGGTTATGGTGGGTGAGGGGGAGAGATCGGCCGCCACGGAGCAGGGAGTGAGAAGGGAGAAATTAGGTTTGGCCGCAGATTGGGAAAGGGGCGCCGTGGGAGAAGGGAGAATTTTTTAGGGTTTCCTCTTTTGGGTTTTTGTATTTATAGTTAGGAAAGCAAGGGTTGTTTGGTCTTTTCACGTTTTTTTATTTTTCAGATTTCTATTCGCACCCCCTGTTTTTACTTCGCACGCCACCCCTTCTGAAGCCCATGGTTTTTTTTTTTGAAACGCAGCCCAGCTCACCAAAAACGAGCTGGGCTCACTATTTGCACTCCCATTTTAATAATACAGCCCTCCTTTTATTTGCACCCCCCATTTTACTATTTCACCTCTGTCTTTCTTTTTAAATTTTATTTCTTTTCCCTTAAATAAACTTATTTATTTTTTTCCTTTTCTCTTCGCAAACCTTTTCCCCAATGATGGATAAATGTTTCCCCGAACGAAAATCAATCCAATTGCAAATTCCTTTCATCACGACGTTCTCTCCAATTAAAACCCACGAAGACACTTTTCAAAAACAAATCTTTTCAAACGTCGAAATCAAAACTAATCATCACTAATGATCACTCGCGCCGTTGCCGTTTGATTGTGGGTGATGATTTCATTCCCGTGGGAGCTAGTAGTGTGGCCACTCTAAACCGTTGTTGTTTGGTCCTCACAAACGCTCTCCCTCAATTGCGAAAACCTTTTCAATGCTCAAAACAAAAACCGATTATCATTAATCATCACTCGCGCCGTTGCCGTTTGGTCGTTAATGATAATTCATTTTCACAAGAGTTAGTAGTGCGACCACTCTAAACCGTTGTTGTTTGGTCACTGCGAACGCTCAACTCCTTTGCGAAAAACTCCAAAAAGAATAAAAAACAAAAACCGTTTTCCAAACAAACAAGAACTACGTAGCTTTGAATTCTCCATCGCACCGGGAGATACGTAGGAGCGGGCCATGTCCTGTCAAGCACTTCTTTCTAAAAACCCTTTTTTCCTCCTTTCTCGCCAAAAATAAAAATTTTCATTAAGTCTTTTCATTCTCTCTTCGAAAAAGGGGCAAATTTAAGTATTTTCCAAATCAGCACTCAAAACCACACGTTAATTAAAGGTTCCCTTTCGGTAGAAAGGAGGCGTGGGGTGCTAAAACCTTCCCCATACCTAACCGACCCCCGAACCCAAATCTTCCGGTTTTCCAAAAGGCCATCCGCTTTCCAAAAAGGTTTTCTTCAATATTTTCCTTATAAAAAAATATTGGTGGCGACTTCATCGATTTTTAAAAAAGGGTTGTAAACGAAGAAAGATTCCCTCAGGGACTTTTTCGGGCGCAACACCAACTCTGTCCAGAACCTTGTATGGCCCATAGTACTTAGGATTAAGCTTATGGAAAGCTTGTTTCCTTAGTGAATATTGTTTATAGGGTTGTAGCTTCAAGAAAACATAGTCTCCTATCTTGAATTCTCTGTCACTCCTCTTCCTGTCTGCTTGTTGTTTCATTCTGTTTTGGGCACGCAGAAGGTGAAACTTAAGCAGTTTAAGAGCTTCCTCTCTAGCAGCAAGAGACCTATCCACAGTCACTGAAGAAGATTCTCCTGGTAAGTATGGTAGATGAATGGGAGGAGCTTGGCCATACACGACCTCAAAAGGTGTACTCTGAATAGAAGAGTGGAACGTGGTATTGTACCACCACTCTGCAAGAGGCAACCAATCAGACCACATGCTAGTTTGTTCATGACACATACATCTAAGGTAGGTCTCCAAAGCCTTATTAACTATCTCAGTTTGGCCATCCGTTTGAGGGTGGTAAGCACTGGACTTGTTGAGAGATACACCCTGTAATGAGAAGAATTCCTTCCAAATTTCACTGAGAAATATAGGGTCTCTATCGGAGGTAATAGAAACCGGTAAGCCATGTAGCTTAAACACAGAGTCAAGGAACACCTATGCAATATCCAGTGCTGTGTAAGGATGTTGAAGAGCTACAAAGTGAGCATATTTGCTCAAGCGATCAACTACAACAAGTATGACTTGTTTCCCTTTAGATTTAGGAAGACCTTCCACAAAACCCATACTAATATCTTGCCAAATGCGTCCTGGTACAGGTAGTGGTTGAAGCAATCCAGGAGATGCTGCCTGATCACCTTTGTTTCTTTGACCGACCATACATTCACGAACATATGTCTGAATCTCTCTAGTCATGCCCTTCCAGAAGAAGAGAGATTTGACTCTAGCATGAGTTTTATCTCTACCTGAATGTCCCCCTGTGAATGAGTCATGTAGCCAGTGCAAAATCAGCTTCTTAACCTCCACATTGTTGCCCACAACCAGTTTCCCTTTCCTCCTTAGAATGTCATACTGCCAGGTAAACTTCTTGTGAGAAGCAGGAGCCTTCTTTAGATCTTCAATAACTCCAGAAACATAAGCATCATGCTCCCAAGTATCCTTGATTTTTTGCAGCAAATCATCTGTTACAGAGTTAAAAGCAAGGGCCATTAATTCAGCACCATCAATCCTTGAAAGAGCATCTGCTGCCTTATTTTCTTTACCCTCTTTATAATAGATTTCGAATTCAGATCCCATCAATTTAGCAACCCAAGCCTGTTGAAACGGAGTATTCAACCTCTGCTCAAGGATATGCTTAATACTCCTCTGATCCGTACGGATGATGAATGGTTTGTTAGCCAGATATGTACTCCATTTCTGGACTGTCTTGTGTAACACCCATTTTCTACCCGTTAATTTGATTGTAAAAAAAAGAGTTTCAAAATCGCTTTCATCGCAAGGAATATTACACATACTTCGAATAAAACATCGTACTTCAATAAAACATTTCAACATCAATAATTGTGCAATATGTAACACGCCCCCAATGGGGAAAACCTCAAGCATCAGTCATCGTCACCACAACCTTGACATCAATAAAACCAACTACGCAGCGGAAAGTAAAATAAAGAGAAACCATCGAATAACATATAACAACCAAAATGGTCTTAAAACATCGAGTTCGTTTCCCCCCCTGAGTGCTACGTATCAGAGCATGACGACCCGACTCAAAATTAGTGAAGATACCTAGTTCTTCACTCGTGATCACCTGCACGTTACCGCATAGGGGTAACATTCAAACAGAAGGGTGAGTCCAATTCAATCCATAAACGTCATCAATCAAACAATAGCCACTAAGGGCAAAACCGTCATTTAACTAGCCACTAAGGGCGTCATCGTCATTTACACATCATCATCAATAATATTGGCCACTAAGGGCAAAAACGTCATTTAACTAGCCACTAAGGGCATCATCGTCATTTACACATCATCATCAATAATATTGGCCACTAAGGGCAAAAACGTCATTTAACTAGCCACTAAGGGCATCATCGTCATAATCACCTATTTTGACACTAAAGTGTTAAAACTGTTGGTTATACGCAAAAAGGATTTTTAAAGGACCCAATACGGCTTTACAACGTCACTGAGATGACCACCGGGGACAGCCACTTGGGTGCCCAGAAACCACCAGAAAATAATAAATTTTTATTTTAAAAATAAGACCCACAGGTAGACAACCGAAAAAGCTTCCGAACACTTTTTGAAACGTTTAAAACGGATGCCCGAGTCAAAAGATATAGCGAAAACAGTTTTTATTAAAAATCAGGAACATCCTGAAAGTGGCGCCCAGGCACTGGGCGCCTAAGACACAAACTTAGACATCGCAGGCAACACAGGAAACGGGCGCGCACACGGGCGCCATGCGCCCAGCGGCAACAGCACGCAACACAACACACAGCGCCCATGGCGCCTGGCGCCCAGCTCCCCACAACACACGCACCCACGCACACACGCACACAGCGCCCTTGGCGCCTAGCGCCTGGCACCTGGCGCCCAGCAACACTTGCACACACGCACACAGCGCCCAGCAACACATTCCAGCAACAAAAATCCAGCAACACAATCATGGCCAAGGCGCCCTATGCGCCCAGGCACTTAGACATTCAGCAACACAATCAAACATATGGCGCCCATCTACATGAGCCTGCAAAGTGTCACTATAAACCAGGATATCATCAAAAAAGATGATAACAAACTTTCGCAAGAAGTTTTTAAATGTGTGATTCATTAAAGATTGGAAAGAGGCTGGTGCATTTGTGAGACCAAATGGCATCACCAAATACTCAAAATGGCCACTGTGTGTCTTAAAGGCGGTTTTGAACTCTTCTCCTTTGCTCATCCGCAACTGATGATAACCAGACCGTAGGTCCAACTTAGAGAAGATTGCAGCACCATTTAGCTCATCCATGAGGTCCTCAATCAATGGAATAGGGAACCTATCCTTCACAGTGAAGTGATTCAATTTCCTATAGTCTACACACAACCTCCATGATCCATCTTTCTTTCTCACCAAGACAGTTGGTGAAGCAAAAGGACTATTGCTATATTGAACAATTCCCTGGTTTAGCATTTCAGCAACCAGTTTATCTACAATATCCTTTTGAACAATTGAATATCTATATGGCCTCATATTGACAGGTTCAGCATTATCCTTTAGAGGTATTTTATGATCAAACCCTGGTCTAGGTGGAGGTAATTGTTTTGGTTCAACAAAAATTTCCTTATACTCATTAATCAGCAGCTCTATTTCATGAGGTACATGGGCTTCAGTTTTACCTGAGTGTGACAACTCACAAGTAGGTACCATGAACTGAGTGTTGGTTTCATTCACTTGCAGAAAACACAGCTCTGCACCCTTGCAACAGCTTCACTCATAGCCTTGTTGGTGATGAGCTTAACACCAATTTCTTTAGCTCCTCGTAGAACCATTCTCCTTTCCTGCCATGTAAATTCCATCTGCAGCTTCTCAAATCCCACAAAATAGGACCCAATGATTTGAGCCATTGAATACCAAGTACCATGTCACAGCTAGCCAATGGTAGAACAATCATGTCAGCTGTAAATTCTTGGCCATGCATCATCCATTTAAAACCCTTGCAGATGTATAGAGCTTCCAATCGATGGCCACCTCCTCCAGTTATGGACATAGCACGTACTTTAGTTAGCAAGCAGCCCAATTTCCTAGCCTTGCACAGGTCTAAGAAGTTATGAGTGTTGCCACTATCAAGTAATATCTGCAATAATTTCTTAAGGTAAAAGCCCTTAACTCTCATGGTTTGATAATGTGAAGATCCTGTCATGGCTTGAAGAGATATTTTTGGGTTATCAGGGTTAGTAACAGGTGGCAGAACTGGCTCTAAAGGTTTCTCAGTTGTTAATTCAGAAGCTATTTCCTCTTCTTCTTCCATCTCCATCATCATAAGGGTTTGTCTCCCCTTGTGCTTAAGATGGTGTCCAGGTGTGAAGGGCTCATCACAGTACCAACAAAGACCCTTGGCACTTCTCTCTTCTAATTGAGCTCTGGTGAATGGTTTAGTGGTTCTATTTGTGGTATTTTTCTGGGCTGTGGGATTGGCTAACAGGGGGGTCTGTGTTTGGAATTGTGTTTGGGTTTGTGTTTGGCTTGTGTTAAGCTTGGTGAATGGCTGTTTAAAGGGTTGTTTCTGGGTTGAGGACTTGGCTGATTCATGTAGTTTGGCTAGGTTTGCCGCGTGGGCTAGGGTGGTAGGGTTAAACATCCTAACATAAGCTTGAGTCGTATGATCTAGTCCAGATAGAAATATACTAAGGGAAAATTCAGGTAGTATGTTGATTTGAGTAAGTGCAAGCTCAAAATCATCAATGTACTTCTGGACAGTAGTAGTATGCTTTACCTGGATGAGTTCAGCTAATGGATCCTCATATAGGTCACCAAACCTACGTTTCACTACAGCAGCATACTCACTCCACAGAGGATATTCATCAAACCTGCTCCTCATGTAGTTGAGGTGCCATTGAAGTGCAAGTCCCTCAAGGTGGATCGAAGAAAGGCGAACCCTAGACTCCGGTGGTGTCTCATCTAAGAGGAAGAATTGATCACACTTGTACAACCAATCCTTGCCCTTCTTTCCATCAAACCATGGAAAATCCACCTTAGAAATGCGCATGGAATAATTGCGAGCTTCCGGTGGTGCGCACGGTATCACATCTTGTCGAGGAGCACCCTGAGGCGTCGCGCCTGGTGAGCCTTGGTCTGCTGCGTGGCTCGCTTCTGAGAAAGGGCGCCTCTGTGCGATTATCAACGCTCGTAATTCATCCATTCTCGTGTCTAGTGCAACCCAGAATTGGTCCATTCGTGCATTCACAGCACTCTGGTTCTCATCGATTTTACGATCTAGCTCAACTACCGATTGGCCGCGAGTGGTCATGGTGTGGAAATCACAAGCAACAGGATCGTTGTTTTGATACCAGTTGTCACGGTTTGGATTGCAAGGGAGCTCTCCGAAACAATCACAAGCTCAACTCAAGGCGCTCCAATGGAGGAATGGAACTCGAAGAAGGAGAGTAAGGCACTAGATTGTGTAAATCTAATGTAACCTTAAGGAAAGAGAAAGAGAAGATATATTTGCTGATATTAATTGGTACCTTTCGTTAATGATGGTGATGGTTATAACTACACAATGATTGGAATATTCCCTAGGACAGCTGGCTAAATGCCTTCTATTATAAAATGCTATAACAATGCAAATACACTTGTGACTACAAGTGTGGTACATAAAGGAAATGAAATTACTGTAATTAAGCACTTAAGTCACCCTGTGACATTATGAGATTCAAATTTTATTTTTGTTAAAATATTTATAAAAGAGACATTGATTATATATTTTAAGAAGTGAAATATTCAAATATATATAGCAACAAAGTCTTTATAAGAAAAACCCAGGGGGTGTGGTTAAGCGGTTGGGGTTCATCCTCCATTAACCAAGTGTCGAGGGTTCGATCCTCGCCTTGGGTACGGAGCAGCTTTAAATCCCTGGGTCAGTTGTCCCACCCTTCGAGGTGCCTCCAATCCAGCGAGGGGATTAGTCACTGCGTTCGGCGGTGGATAGCCTGGTTTATACCAAAAAAAAGTCTTTATAAGAAAGAGACTTCACAATTAACTATATGATGACACTTGCGAGGTATGAATTTTTTTTTTGGTTCAGATCATCGCTGGCTACCCACGGAGTGTCCCAACGCTTTCAACGAAAGATTAATCTCTGCTCGTGCTTAGGATCAAATTTCGCACTGGCCAACACCGAGTTTCGAGGCATGAATGTTTTGTGCCAATGAAGTAATTTTTTTAATTATATTGAAGCAAATTATTTTTGAAATTAAAAAAATACAAGAGTTAAAGTATTTTATATATAATACTTTGTTAGACTAAAAGCCCAAATTGGTCTATGACAATTTCCTAGCAGGACAAATTCGTTCCTGGCAATTTTTTTTGAGATACATTAGTCCCTCACATTTTTGATCTATGCACAAAAGCGGTTTCTAGTTTTTAAAATTGGTCTTGTTCTCCGTTCTTCTTTTCATTCATTTTTATTTTTAATATTTGTTTCACGAACTTTACGGATAGAGGATGTTAGGCAGTTTGAATCTTTTATTCGTAGAAATGATGTAAGTCATCCCATTAATCTCCCTTACAAACCATGACCTCCAACTATCTAACAACTAACCAAGTTATTTTATCTTTCACGGCCAAGAGTCAGATTCCAAAGGGGAGTCTGGGGGAGCACCGGGAGCAATAACGAGCTAACCAATGTTAGGCAGTTTGAATCTTTTATTTGTAGAAATGATGTAAGTCATCCCATTAATCTCCCTTACAAACCATGACCTCCAACTATCTAACAACTAACCAAGTTATTTTATCTTTCACGGCCAAGAATCAGATTCCAAAGGGGAGTCCGGGGGAGCACCGGGAGCAATAACGAGCTAACCAATGAATCGAACCACCAAGAGACTTGTACGCCACATCTCCACCCAAAACCTTTAGGTGTTAGGTATATGGGTCTCCTCTCTTACATGTCATTCATATAGCTCATTCATAGCCGATGTGGGACTTGTAACGCCCAAATATTTAATTATTGATTTCAATTAAATATTAACGTGTGTTATTGGTGTAGTCGTATTAAAGTATTAAAATGGTGTTTTAATTAACTTAGGGCGTGTTGATTAGGAATTGGGCTAAGCTGTGGAGAAAAGCCCGTGATTCAAAAGCCCACTAGCTAGGCGCATAGGTGAAACGCCTAGGCTAGGGTTTTGCCTCATTTGCGCTTTTGTTTGAGAAAAAGAGAGAGAGAAGAGTCGCGAATAGAAGAGAGGAGAGGAGAAGAGGATTCGGCGCACATCCAAGAGAGAAGAAGAGGAGGATTTCGCGAGTTCAAGGAGAAGAAAGAAGCTGTGTTGCTGAGGTTATTGTTGGTGACTTGTTCAAGAGGATTAGTGTTCTCCTACTATAAGGTAAGGGTGGGGTTCTTCCTTATAATAGGGTTTTATGATGGGGTTATGTGGGAATAGATCCTATGATGCCTCTTGCTTGATTTTGATGTTTGGTTTGATGGTAGTTGAATCATGACTATGTTGATTGAAATATTGGCTCGTTGGTGATTGTTGTAACTCTAAAAATTGGTGTTCATTGTTGTTATCACGAATTGCATGCTAAGTGTTCGATTAAATGTTGTTTGATGTTGTGATTGACAATTCATGATAATTGACATTGGTGGTTAAGAATTGGTGATTTAAATTGGTGAAATAACGAAAATATTGACCCCTAGGGCGCCATGGGAGCCATTGTCCTAGTCGCTGTTTTTGGAGCCCTGGTGCTGGGAGCCATTGCTGGGCGCTGTGTTGCTGTTTCTGGCGCCCTGTGTGTGGGCGCCGTGTGCCAGTGTGCGTGTGTGCGTTGCTGTGTCTTGGCGCAGGGGCGCCATGGGCGCCAGGATTGTTGTTGCTGTTGTGTTCTGAGTCAGGGGCGCCATGGGCGCCAGAGTTGCTGTTGTTGTGGTTCCTACTGTGTCATGGGCGCCATGGGCGCCAGAATAGTTGTTGTTGGTGTCTTCCTATGTCTGGGCGCCAAGGGCGCCATATCTTGTGCCATGTTGCGTTTTTGTGTTGTTCTGGGCTGCCTGGGCGCCAAGGGCGCCAGTTTCTGTTTGTTGGCTAGTTTCTGCGTGTTGCCTGCTAGGCGCCCTGCTCCTGGGCGCCGTTTTCAGGATGTGTCTCAGTTTTCCCCTGTTTTGTTTTCGAGATATCTTTTGACTCGAGAGTTCGATTGAGACGTTTCAAAATGTTTTGGAAAGCTTATTCAGAGGCCTAGCTGAATATTCTAATTTGAGGCAAAGTGATCTATTTTTCTGGAAATTGTTAGCCGTTGGCTTAGCCGTTAAATGTTGCTGTTTTGAAAAGAAAAAAAAATTGTCGCGTCTCAAATATTTTGGAAAATTGTCGTCGTCCCAAATATTTTGGAAAATTGTCGTTGTCTCCGATGTTGGGAAAAATCATCGCGTCTCAAATGTTTTGGAAAAATTGTTGTCATCTCGGTGTCTTGGTGCTGTTTGAGCTAGGTGTGAAGGCTCAAACCCTGGTGTTGTTAGAGCTAGGTGTGAAGGCTCCAAATCTTGGTGTTCCGTTGTTTCGGGTAGTTTGGTGTTTCGGTGTTGTTGGGCTAGGTGTGAAAGCCCAATTTTGGTGATATTCGGTGATTGATTTTTGGTGTGTCACATTGTGACTAATTTTTGATGATTGTCTGTGTGCATTCATGGTGTCGCATACAGCATACGCATTTATTTCGGTGAAGGCCTTTGGTCTTGGAGCTGGGTGTGAAAGCTCAATTTTTTCTAAAACTAGTGAGCCGGGTGTGAAAGCTCAATTTTTCTAAATTGGTGGGCCGGGAGTGAAAGCTCTCAATTTTGGTGACGCCTCTATTTACAGGCAAAACTTTCGGTGATTTTGTACCACATGCATATGCCCGTTGGTGTGGGTTGCATTCATGAATTATCATGACATTTGGTGACTGATTGTGGTGTTTATAATTTGACGTGTGTTTATAATTCGATGTGTGTAGTGGAGTGGTAGATATAGTTGTCATATTCTAGCATATTCCCTATCATTTACGCTATTATATTGAAGATATCTCACCCCTTCTGTTTGAATGTTACCCCTATGCGGTAACGTGCAGGTGATCGCGAGTGAAGGCTTAGCTACCTTCGCTAGTCTGAGTCGGTGTCATTTGCTTTGATATGTAACACTCAAGGGGAGGGGATGAACGCTAGACTTTGGCTGTTGCATTTTATTTGTTTGGAGTCCATTCAGGATGTCATGATTTTATGTTTTGAAACTTATTTCTATTCCGCTGCGTGGTGATGTCTTTTTGGCGGTGTGGTTAACTAAACCGGTGTTATGGGCTTCGTCCCTTTTGACAAAGTGTTATATATCGTATGTGACGTTTTGGTTATCGATGAATGTGTGACATCTCTTTTCGAAGTATGGAATAATGAATTTTTTTTGTAACTCTGATTTTATTAAATAATTACCGGGTAGAAAAGGGGTGTTACATTAGTGGTATCAGAGCAAAGGTTCGGTCTGTCCGGCCAAGTTGTCCAGTCGTAGTGTCAATTGACAATGGTGTGTTGTCAATTATATCTAACTGTTGTTTGTTTTGTAGCAAGTGAGTTGAAATGGCTGGGAGGAACGATGCTGCGATTGCTGCTGCTCTAGCTGCTATGGCGCATGCTGTGGAGAATCAGCAGAATGCCGGTGAGAATGCTGGGACTCGCAGTCTGGCGACATTTCAGAGAGAGAATCCACCCACGTTCAATGGCAGGTATGATCCCGATGGTGCTTTAGCTTGGTTGAAAGAAATGGAGAGGATTTTTCGAGTGATGGATTGTACTCCAGCACAGAAGGTCCGCTATGGTACGCATATGCTAGCTGAGGAAGCTAATGACTGGTGGTTAGAGGCTAGGCAGAGGTTGGAGACTGCAAATGAAGAGATCACTTGGGCTGTGTTCCGCAGAGAGTTCATGAGGAAGTATTATCCCGAAGATGTCCGAGGCAAGAAAGAGATCGAGTTCCTAGAGCTGAAACAAGGGAATATGTCTGTGACTGAGTATGCTGCAAAGTTTGTGGAATTGGCAAAGTTTTATCCGCACTATAGTGAGGCTACTGCTGAGTTTTCCAAGTGTATCAAGTTCGAGAATGGTTTGAGGCCCAAGATCAAGAAAGCAATCGGATATCAGAAGATCCGTGTCTTTGCTGACTTGATTGATAGTTGCAGAATTTTTGAGGAGGATAGTAATGCTCACTACAAGATTGTGAACGATAAGAGGAGCAAGTTTCAAGGCCGTAGTAAGCCGTATGAGGTCCCTGCGGGCAAGGGTAAGCAGAGAGTTGGTGCTGACAAGAGGACTAGTGGGGGAGATGCCCCTGCTAGCATTGTGTGTTTTAAGTGCGGCAAGCCTGGCCACAAGAGTGTCATGTGCAGAAGCGACGTGAAGAGGTGTTTCAAGTGCGGGAAGGACGGCCATGTGGTGGCCGAATGTGAGAGCAAGGTAGTGGTCTGCTACAACTATGGTGAAGGAGGGCATATCAGTACATAGTGTCCGAAGCCGAAGAAGGAAAGGTCCAGTGGAAAAGTGTTCGCTTTAGCAGGTGAAGAGCCTACTGAAGATGATGGACTCATTAGAGGTACGTGCTTCATTAATGGTACTCCTTTAAAGTCTATTGTTGATACTGGTGCTACTCATTGCTTTATTGCTGCTGATTGTTGTAAGAAGTTGGGTCTTGTATTGTCTGCTATGAATGGAGAGATGGTTGTCGACACTCCAGCTAAGGGGTCGGTAACTACCTCTCCAGTGTATTCTCAGTGTCCCTTGTCGATCTTCGACAGAGACTTTGTTGTGGATTTTGTTTGCTTGCCGTTGAGCGGATTGGATGTAATCTTGGGAATGAACTGGTTAAAGCATAACCATGTTCATATTAATTGTCGTAGCAAGTCGGTGAGTTTTGAATAGGAGGATTCTGGTCTGTTATCCGCTGGTCAGTTGCGGAAGTTGATGAAGGAAGGAGTTCAGTTATTCTCGCTGATGGCATCGCTGTCTGTTGAGAATCAAGCTATCATTGAAGAGTTGCAGGTGGTGCGCGAATTTCCTGATGTTTTCCCTGATGAGATTCCAAGTGTGCCACCAGAGAGAGAAGTTGAGTTCTTTATTGATCTTGTACCTGGTACCAAACCCGTTTCTATGGCACCGTACAGGATGTCCGCGTCCGAATTGTCTGAATTGAAGAAGCAACTTGAGGATCTGCTCGAGAAGAAGTTTGTGAGGCCAAGTGTATCGTCGTGGGGAGCTCCTGTATTGTTAGTAAAGAAGAAGGATGGTAGTATGAGACTCTGTGTGGACTATCGGCAGTTGAATAAGATGACAATTAAGAACAAGTACCCACTTTCGAGGATAGACGATTTGATGGATCAGTTGGTGGGTGCTCGAGTGTTCAGCAAGATTGATTTGAGATCAGGTTATCATCAGATCAAGGTGAAGGACGAAGATATTCAGAAGACGGCTTTCAGAACCCGTTATGGTCATTATGAGTATTCGGTGATGCCGTTCGGTGTTACCAACGCACCAGGAGTATTTATGGAATATATGAATCGTATATTTCATGCTTACTTGGATCGGTTTGTGGTGGTGTTCATTGACGACATTCTGGTTTACTCTAAATCGGAGGAAGAACATGCAGAGCATCTGAGGTTAGTATTGGAAGTATTGAAGCAAAAGAAGCTGTATGCGAAGTTGTCAAAGTGTGAATTCTGGTTGAAGGAAGTGAGTTTTCTCGGTCATGTCATTTCTGGTAATGGTATTGCAGTGGATCCGTCGAAAGTAGAAGCAGTGTTGAATTGGGAGGCTCCGAAGTCGGCAACTGAAATTAGAATCTTTTTGGGGTTGGCCGGCTATTATAGAAGGTTCATTGAAGGTTTTTCCAAGTTAGCACTTCCGTTAACTCAGTTAACCTGCAAAGGAAAGGCTTTTGTTTGGGACGCCCGATGTGAAGAAAGTTTCGTGTAATTGAAGAAGAGATTGACAACGTCTCCTGTCTTGACGTTGCCCAATCTAGAAGGGTCGTTTGTGGTGTATTGTGATGCGTCAAAAAAGGGTTTAGGTGGTGTGCTTATGCAAGATGGGAAGGTTATCGCGTATGCGTCGAGGCAGTTAAGGGTTCATGAGAAGAATTATCCCACGCATGATTTGGAGTTGGCTGCAGTAGTCTTTGTGTTGAAGATTTGGAGGCACTATTTGTATGGTTCCAGATTTGAGGTGTTCAGTGATCATAAGAGTTTGAAATATTTGTTTGACCAGAAGGAGTTGAATATGAGGCAGCGTCGATGGTTGGAGTTGTTGAAGGACTATGATTTCGGTTTGAACTATCATTCAGGCAAAGCTAATGTCGTGGCTGATGCTTTGAGCCAGAAGACTTTGCATATGTTGGCAATGATGGTTAAGGAGTTAGAGCTGATTGAGGAGTTCAGAGATATGAGTCTGGTTTGTGAAGTGACATCTTAGAGCGTTAAGTTAGGAATGTTGAAGATTGGTAATGAGTTTCTGAATAGCATCAGAGAAGCCCAGAAATCAGATGTTAAGCTGGTAGACTTGATGGTTGAGAGTGATCAATCGAAGAATGAGGATTTCAGATTGGATTCCCAAGATGTGTTGAGGTTCCGTGGTAGGATTTGTGTTCCTGATGACACGGAGATGAAGAAAGCAATTCTTGAAGAGAGTCACAGAAGTAAGTTAAGTATTCATCCAGGAGCTACAAAGATGTATCAAGACCTGAAGAAGTTGTTTTGGTGGCCTGGTATGAAGCGAGATGTGGCGCAGTTCATTTATGCATGTCTGACTTGCCAGAAGTCAAAGGTCGAGCATCAAAATCCTGCTGGGTTGATGCAACCGTTGGAAATTCCAGAGTGGAAATGCGATGGCATCTCGATGGATTTTGTAACGGGATTGCCTAATACTGCGAAAGGGTATGATGCAATTTGGGTGATTGTTGACAGGTTAACGAAATCGTCTCATTTTGTTCCTATCAGCATCACGTATCCGGTGTCGAAGTTGGCAGATATTTATATCCGGGAGATTGTGAAGCTTCATGGAGTTCCTAAGAGTATTGTTTCGGATAGAGATCCGAGGTTCACTTCAGATTTCTGGAAGAGTTTGCAAGAAAAGTTGAGGTTGAGTTCGGCATATCATCCTCAGACAGATGGTCAGTCAGAAAGGAGAATTCAGTCATTAGAAGATTTGTTGAGGGCTTGTGTCTTGGAACAAGGAGGTTCGTGGGATTCCTACCTTCCACTGATAGAGTTCACGTATAACAAAAGTTACCATTCTAGTATTGGGATGACACCTTTTGAAGCATTATATGGCCGGAAGTGTAGAACCCCGCTGTGTTGGTATGAGTCCGGAGAGAGTGTGGTGCTTGGACCGGAGATTGTTCGAGAGACAACTGAGAAGGTGAAGTTGATTCGTGAGAAGATGAAGGCGTCGCAGAGTCGAGAGAAGAGTTATCATGACAAGCGGAGGAAAGATTTGGAATTTCAGGCGGGTGAGCATGTATTTTTGAGAGTCACTCCGGTGACCGGTGTTGGACGTGCCTTGAAGTCGAAGAAGCTCACTCCTCGTTTTATTGGTCCTTATCAGATTTCAGAAAGAGTCGGGAATGTTGCTTATAGGGTGGCTTTACCGCCTAACCTTTCGAATTTGCATGACGTGTTTCATGTGTCGCAACTTCGGAAGTATATTTCAGATCCATCTCATGTGATCCGCATGGACGAGGTGGAGGTACGGGATAATCTCACCGTGGAGACGATGTCTGTACGGATTGAAGGTCATGAAGTGAAAGTTTTAAGGGGAAAGGAGATTGCGTTGGTGAAAGTAGTCTGGCTAGGAGCTGCTGGGGAGAGCATGACGTGGGAGCTGGAGAGCAAGATGCGGGAGTCCTATCCCGAGCTGTTTGAATCAGGTAAATTTCGAGGACGGAATATTCTAAGTGGGGGAGAGTTGTAACGCCCAAATATTTAATTATTGATTTCAATTAAATATTTAGGTGTGTTATTGGTGTAGTCGTATTAATGTATTAAAATGGTGTTTTAATTAACTTAGGGAGTGTTGCTAAGGTTCTCCAATCTGGTTTTCACTGGCCATCCCTCTTCAAGGATGCACATGACTACGTGAGAAGCTGTGACAAATGCCAGAGGACTGGCAATATTTCACGTAAGGGGGAGATGCCATTGAATCCCATCCTTGAAGTAGAAGTGTTTGATTGTTGGGGCATAGATTTTATGGGACCATTCCCACCCTCTTACAATTGTGAGTACATCTTGGTGGCAGTCGACTATGTCTCCAAGTGGGTTGAAGCTACTGCCACTTCCAAGAGCGATTCCCAAACTGTGGTAAAATTTGTGAAGAAGAACATCTTCTCTAGATTCGGTGTGCCAAGAGTCCTAATCAGTGATGGGGGTAGCCACTTTTGCAACACCCAACTCAACAATGTTCTCTCCAAGTATGGTGTTACGCATAAAGTGACAACTCCTTATCATTCTCAGAGCAATGGTCAAGCAGAAGTCTCAAACAGAGAGATTAAGAGGATCTTGGAAAAGACAGTTGGAAGCTCAAGAAAGGATTGGTCGTTGAAGGTAGATGATGCGCTTTGGGCATATAGAACAGCCTATAAGACACCTTTAGGCATGTCACCGTACCAATTGGTTTATGGTAAAGCTTGCCATTTACCGGTTGAACTTGAGCACAAAGCGTATTGGGCACTAAAGTTTTTGAATTTTACCACTTCGGCCTGTGGGGAAAAGAGAATCCTACAACTACACGGATTGGATGAGATGCGTCTGCAAGCATATGAGAACAACAAGATCTACAAGGAAAAAATGAAAGCGTATCATGACAAGAACATTGCAAGAAAAGAATTTCATCCAGGGCAACAAGTGTTGCTGTTTAACTCTAGACTCAAGTTGTTTCCCGGGAAATTGAAATCCAAATGGTCAGGGCCGTTTGTAGTCAAAGAAGTGACACCATATGGAGCAATTGAAGTAGAGGAACCGGAATCAAAAAGATCCTTCAAAGTTAATGGGCAGAGATTGAAGCCATACTTGGGCGAAGTAGTGGAGAGAGAGAAATTGGCCTTGGTTTTAAGCGACCCTTAAAAATCGAGGTAATGTCAAGCTAGTGACGTTAAAGAAGCGCTTATTGGGAGGCAACCCAATTTTCTCAACCCTTATCTCTTTTATTGTTTCGCATTATTTTCCTTAACTTAGGCATTTTAGGATTCACCAAGTTTCTGTCTAGTCGCGCGTGAGTGGCGCACCATTGACGCGCCGCGCGCCAGGAAGCGCCTGTCGCATCTGAACTTTCTGTGACCCAGCGCGCCAGTTGCGCGTAAGTAGCGCGCCGCGCGCCAGGAAGCGCCTGTGCATCTGAACTTTCTGTGGCCCAGCGCGCCAGTTGCGCGTAAGTAGCGCGCGCGTGGCTGGGGGTATAAAACTCGCACAGCACTCACGCTGCTGCATGTTTTCACACGTGGGTCTTCTCCAAGTAAGGGTTTTTCAAATTTTCTTCCAAAAAAGGGTGCCAATCTTGGATTTTGCTTGTGGGGTTTTGCAATTATACCCTCCTTTCTTCATATTCTTCATTTATCAAGTAAGTTTCCTCCTCTCAATCTTAATTCTTGCAACATTCATCTTAAGCTATCAATGAAAAACTCAACAATGTGCTTGTTTTTGCTAAGAATTTGTATTAGAAATGTTGTAGAGTTAATGTATGTGATTAGGAATGGGTAATAGAATAAATTTGGGGTTGATAAGATTAATGGTAAGTTGTTGTTCATGAGTGGAACAAGTGTGCACACTAAGTGTTTGATAAATTGCCTAAACTAGGATCTCATGAGCAACAAGCTTGCATTTGTCTACCACAAGCTTGTCCTTGCAATGGATTTGTTTTTATGATGTGAACTCAATATTTTCCTCGAGCAAAACAATGTTCTATGTGACTCTGGTTGAAAGAAGGAGTTATGTCAAGCGTGTATGCTAACCTTGACCAATTTTGTGCAAAATTGTTGTTTTTCTTATGGTGTGCGCAGGTGATGGCTGGTTCGGGCAAGAAGAGAAAGACTGTTAGACGTGGTTCGTCATCCCATTCCGACCAACCTGAGTATAATTCTCATTTGTTTAGGTCTCTCGGGTGCGAAAAGTTCCACGAGACTATTGCTGTGGATTCCAAGTTTGTTAAGGAAAAGGCTCTTTTCTTCCCCCCGGGCGAATTTGAGGAAATAAGACAAAACATCAGTGACCGGGGGTGGGAGCAATTTGTGGCATACCCCAAGGAAGCAAGCAGAGCTTTGGTGTATGAGTTCTTCTCCAATGTGTTCCCCAAGCCAGCTATTGATGGGGATTTAGTATTCTCAGGGTCCAAAAGTTTTGTGCGGGGCTGTTGGGTTCCCTATGACATTGATACTATTAATGAACTGTTTGGGCTAGTTGCTGTGCCTGTTTTAGATTGCTTTCTTGGAACCAAGATCAGTAACCGCAATCTTAAGGCTAACCCAGAACATGCAGCTGAGGTTTGTGCTACATTGTGTCAACCAGGGGCGGATTGGGTCAGAAACGCTAGTGGGGAGCCACAGAAAATTATGGTAAATTCTCTTACACCAGTGGCTAGAGGATGGGCAGCGTTCATTCTTTCCACCATATGCCCAAGTTCCAATCAGACTGAGCTGAATTTCCCCATGGCGACCTTAGCCTCTTGCATCATTAGAGGAGAGCCGGTCAACTTGGGATGGGTGCTTGAGAATGAGATTAGAAGCTTTGCAAATTTCAAGGGTGGGGCGTTGCCCAGATATTGGAGGCATGCTAGCCTCGTTTCGCTGCTGTGTAAAAAATCGGGTGTTGTAGCTGATCCAAAGGAGGCCACCATTTCGCCAGCTGCTGCTATCACTGGGGGCTGGATCAGGGCTAGAACCGGACAAGAGCACCCGGGCCATAGAGAGGAGCAACCCCATGAGCAGCCAGATGAGAACGAACCAACCTTCACCATGGAAGATTTTCAGGCTGGGCCATCTGCTGAGGATTTCCAGCAGCTGCAATCAAGAATGGAGGCTCTCACAGCCAATCAGGATGAGTTGAGGAGGACCCAACTGAGGATGGGAGCAGAGTTTAAATTTGGGATGAGAAATCTTTACAAAGCCTTATGTACTATGCAGAGTGGAAGGCAGCTGGACCCAGATGCCGACATCTTTCGGGCACTTCCGCAGTAGACCCTGGTTTTGCTCTCGTCCCCTCATCTCTGTCTTACTTGATTGTGTATTTTGGTGTTTTATTTTCCTTTAGTTGTCATTGCTTTATGTTTTGCTGCTTTCCGTTGTGTCTGTTCATAGGCCTTCCCTATAAATTATCAGTGAGGACACTGCTGTGTTTTAAGTGGGGGGGGGGGGGAGGACCTATTGTCTTGTCTTTTTCTTATGGCCTGCCCTATAAATTCCTAGATGGTAGGCATTCATGTAAAAAAAAAGAGACAGTTGAGCTAACTTGGTGATGATTTGGTGAGATTTGAGCGGATAGTACCCCAGTGGTGATTGAATTAGTGCATTCTTGCTTCTACACTCATAACCAAAGCGCAGGTGGAACTTAGTGATCCTAGGGATGAGTTTAGTTGAGCTAGCTGTCTGGTGGACCATGGGAGTGTCAAATTTTTACTAAAGATTTAGGGTAGCTGTAGAAGCTAAGTTGGGGGTGCATCGGTTGTATTAAGGCTGGGTATGAAGATTGTAGGATGGTCAGTGCCGTGTGTGTGCGCGTGAGTGCAACACTGCAGCGTCCACCCGTGACGCTGTAGTGTATGCCGGGTGTGTGTGTTAGTACGCGTGAGTGCAGCACTGCAGCGTCTACCCGTAACGCTGTAGTGTATGCCGTGTGTGTGTTAGTGCGTGTGAGTGCAGCACTGCAGCGTCTACCCGTAACGATTGTAGTGTATGCCGTGTGTGTTAAGTGTGTTTGTGAATAAGTGGAAAAATCCACATAGTTATGTAATTGCTGCAAATGTCCCGAAGTAACTGCTGAGTAAATCTAAATCTTTGATGTAATGAGGGGGCTGCAGCCCAAAACTTTATGTTGTGTAGTTGAGTGTGTGTGTGTGTGTTGAAGTAGTGTGCACTGGCCCAATCTGAAATGCCTAATTAAGACCCTTTGTCGTTGCCTTGAAGCCCCTCAATCTTATGTGAAAACGCTAGTCTACCCTTTGTGTTGAACCATCTTTGGCATTCCCGGAAGGAAACCCTCTAGTCTTAGCTAAATGCATTGCGAAACTAGCTATGTTCCAACTGAGTTAAATGTCACACACGCACTATTGAGCAAGTATGTGCTAGTGAAAGTACCATATGTGGGATTGAATTCGAGTGGCCAGTCTGAAAGTTGACGCTCAACTTGTCTCTGTGATATTCGTGTTAATTAGTGGATTCTACTTGATTGCTGGTTATCTGATTTTGGTTTGTCTTGTCTTTGCTTGAGGACAAGCAAATGTCCAAGTTGGGGGTTGTGATGAACCCTCATCACATGATGTGGTTCATAGTTTTCAAGAGAGTTTTTATACAAATTTAGTGATGAATTAGTTAAATTCTGTGATGAATTGTACTGAATTGTGCTTTTTGGAATTTACTTGTTTTGCAGTGTTTATGCTTGGTTTGTTGTATTTTTGTGCCCAGGGAATAGGTGGAACGAAAAGACAAGGCACTGCAAACAAATGGATTCGAGAGCGCAGGAGTTGGGAGTGGCGCGCCACTCACGCGCGGCGCGCAAGAGGCGCGCGAGACAACAGAAGAACCAGGAGGACGCATCTCTCCAGGGCGCGTAAGTGACGCGCGGCGCGCCAATGCTGCGCGAGTTCACAGCGCCTTCTGCCACTCTGCGCGTAAGTGGCGCGCGCCGCGCCACTGCAGCGCGAAGTCACTGTGCTTGCGTCAAAAACAGATCCAGGACGCGTTTTGAAGGACCTTTGGACGTTTTTGGAACCCTAGAACGAAAGAGGAGCGATTCCGTCTGACGGCGACCGAAGAATCAAGACTTGGGAACAAGGATTGAAGCTTCATATGTGTTCATCATCATCTTCCACGTGTAATTTTCTTTGTTTCTCTTCATTGATCATGAGTAGCTAAACATCTTTATGTTAGGGATGAAGGAATATTGACGTAACTCTATTGTCGCTGGTTTAGAATCATATTTGTATCGTACTCTCTCATATTTTGTGTATCGAATTTCTACGCTTAATGCTTTTTATGGTTGGAAAACTCATACAATGATCTTTTGTTCAATTATGAAATGGGAATTTTATTCTTGAATGTTTGAATTTCGATACCTTCAATTCGTGGCTTAGGAATAATCGATGAATTGTTGTATATTGCAAACCTTTGTTTTTACTGCTTGTTGTTAATTAGAATAGTCTAAGGAATTGGGGATTCTAGTTATCTACAAAGTACTAATTACCTAAGGAATTAGGAATTAGTTGATAGTGTTGGTTTGATAGCAAAATTAGAGAGAGTTTATCCTTCGAATTAGATTAGCGCAATAGTGTGAAGTCAATAGGAATTCGTCCCTAGCATTTCCTCCATCGTATCTTTTCCAACGTGTTCCGTGTCTCTCATTAAATACTCAAAAATATTTTATTGCTTTACATTCGAGCTTCATAGCTCAACCATTATCAAACAACCCCCTTTTTAGATTTGGTTCACATTAGTTGTTGTCAGCGTAATTAGTAATTGAATTCGATCCTTGAGGACGATATCCGGTTCTTACCGATTTTATTACTTGAACGATTTGGTACACTTGCCAAAGTCTTAACATGATTCAACCCTAAGTGATGAGGATTACTACAAGTGACTCAACTTGCTTTTAATTTTCAATGAATAAATGCAAGTTTATGCTTATGTCGGATTGAGAATGCTGATTTTTGGGGCTTGTAAATGTGATGTTTGGGTTATTAATTTGTTCAATTGGTTGATGATTGGTGAGATGAATCAACATGTGTTTTCTAGCACCATTTTAAATGTTGAGGATCACTTGAAAGTGATTCAACTTTTACCTATGCTTTAATGTTAATTTGGTAAAGTGACTAGACACTTATGCATGGAGCATTGTTAACAAGTGTCAAGGATTACCAAATACTTTTAACTTGTGTCTAATGCCTAAAATCCGAACCAAGCTTTTGCAATGTTTCCTTAAGTGCCTTTCTTGGTAACTTATTTGGTTGTTTTTGATCTCATATATTCATGCCATTAATTGTTGATGACTCAATGTCGTTCTTGTGTACAATTGTTGTAAATGGAAATGCTTATGCTTGTGTTCCCATTATTGATTACTTTGCTTGCAAATTGGTAAGTATTGCATTTTGGTTTTGACTTGAAAGTTGATTGAAGATTCTACTTTCTTTTCTTTTGTGGCCAAAGCCACCCTCGAATTCTCTTCCTCTCCCCTCTAATCAATCCTTTTTCAAATGATATTCCAAAATCCAATGCTTCGCTAATTGTCTTCACAAATTAATCAATTTCTTTTTAGATCAATAATCAACCTTTTGAAAACTCATAAGGAGGCAAGTCGGACGTACGGCCGATGTTGTCTAGCGTCCTAAGATCGGAGTTGTACAACTCAAACATCTTGGGATACTTATGAGAATTAAAACCGGTAATTAACAACTTCAATCCTTTTCAAAAATGAGTGAGGAACCGATTCGGATGTACGTTCGACATTGGTTAGAGTCCTAGGATTAGCGAGTTGTACAGCTCGTGCGAGCCTAAGATACTTGCTCGAACAAAAACTACCAATCTCACAGCAAATCTTTTTTTTCAAGTAACTCAAATCACTTTTCGATAAGTAGGGGGCACGTCGCCTGTACGGGCGGGGATGTCTATGTTTTAGGGTTAGTGGACTGTACAGTTCAGACCCGAGAACCCCTGCAATAAAAGACACCAACGCACCCAAA
This sequence comes from Astragalus membranaceus, assembly GCA_039519185.1. Lineage (NCBI taxonomy): Eukaryota > Viridiplantae > Streptophyta > Magnoliopsida > Fabales > Fabaceae > Astragalus > Astragalus membranaceus. The sequence goes on along the minus strand of CM076848.1, from coordinate 175,479,370 downwards.
GTTTCTCGACCCAGGAGAACTACGTAGCTTTGATTTCCTCATTGCATCTGAGGATACGTAGGAGCGGGCCACGTCCCGTCGAGCACCCTTTTCAAAAAATACCAAAAAAAAAATCTTTCTTTTCCCCGTCTTCTTTCCAAACGCTTTTCTCAAATAAAAAAAAAGAAAAAACGAAAAGAAATAGAACATCGTTTCAAATCAAACTTTGTCGAAACCACACATCAAATTAATGGTTCCCTTTCGGTAGAAAGGAGATGCGGGGTGCTTATACCTTCCCCGTGTCTAACCGACCCCCGAACCTACATCTCCTGATTTCGAAAAGACCACCCGCCTTGTATAAAAAGACGTTTTTTCAATGTTTTCGTCTAAAAACTAAAATATTGATGGCGGCTTCATTTATCTTCCACGTTGTACATCGAAGAAATCCCAACCGGATTTTTCGGGGTGCAACACCTACTGTGTCATGGGCGCCATGGGAGCCAGAATAGTTGTTGTTGGTGTCTTCCTATGTCTGGGCGCCAAGGGCGCCATATCCTGTGCCATGTTGCGTTTTTGTGCTGTTCTGGGCTGCCTGGGCGCCAAGGGCGCCAGTTTCTGTTTGTTGGCCAGTTTCTGCGTGTTGCCTGCTAGGCGCCCTGCTCCTGGGCGCCGTTTTCAGGATGTGTCTCAGTTTTCCCCTGTTTTGTTTTCGAGATATCTTTTGACTCGGGAGTCCGATTGAGACGTTTCAAAATGTTTTGGAAAGCTTATTCAGAGGCCTGGCTGAATATTCTAATTTGAGGCAAAGTGATCTATTTTTCTGGAAATTGTTAGCTGTTGGCTTAGCCGTTAAATGTTGCTTTTTTGAAAAGAAAAAAAATTGTCGCGTCTCAAATATTTTGGAAAATTGTCGTCGTCCTAAATATTTTGGAAAATTGTCGTTGTCTCCGGTGTTGGGAAAAATTATCGCGTCTCAAATGTTTTGGAAAAATTGTTGTCATCTCGGTGTCTTGGTGCTGTTTGAGCTAGGTGTGAAGGCTCAAACCCTGGTGTTGTTAGAGCTAGGTGTGAAAGCTCCAAATCTTGGTGTTCCGTTGTTTCGGGTAGTTTGGTGTTTCGGTGTCATTGGGCTAGGCGTGAAAGCCCAATTTTGGTGATATTCGGTGATTGATTTTTGGTGTGTCACATTGTGACTAATTTTTGATGATTGTCTGTGTGCATTCATGGTGTCGCATACAGCATACGCATTTATTTCGGTGAAGGCCTTTGGTCTTGGAGCTGGGTGTGAAAGCTCAATTTTTTCTAAAACTAGTGAGCCGGGTGTGAAAGCTCAAATTTTCTAAATTGGTGGGTCGGGTGTGAAAGCTCTCAATTTTGGTGACGCCTCTATTTACAGGCAAAACTTTCGGTGATTTTGTACCACATGCATATGCCCGTTGGTTTGGGTTGCATTCATGCATTATCATGACATTTGGTGACTGATTGTGGTGTTTATAATTTGACGTGTGTTTATAATTCGATGTGTGTAGTGAAGTGGTAGATATAGTTGTCATATTCTAGCATATTCCCTATCATTTACGCTATTATATTGAAGATATCTCACCCATTCTGTTTGAATGTTACCCCTATGCGGTAACGTGCAGGTGATCGCGAGTGAAGGCTTAGCTACCTTCGCTAGTCTGAGTCGGTGTCCTTTGCTTTGATTGCTTTGATATGTAACACTCAAGGGGAGGGGATGAACGCTAGACTTTGGCTGTTGCATTTTATTTGTTTGGAGTCCATTCAGGATGTCATGATTTTATGTTTTGAAACTTATTTCTATTCCGCTGCGTGGTGATGTCTTTTTGGCGGTGTGGTTAACTAAACCGGTGTTATGGGCTTCGTCCCTTTTGACAAAGTGTTATATATCGTATGTGACGTTTTGGTTATCGATGAATATGTGTGACATCTCTTTTCGAAGTATGGAATAATGAATTTTTTTTGTAACTCTGATTTTATTAAATAATTACCGAGTAGAAAAGGGGTGTTACAGGACTTATAACCACTCACACTTGAATTTCCAACATCTTCCCTCAAATAGCTATCCAATGAACCGGACCACCAAGAGACTTGGACGTCACATCTCCACCCAAAACCTTAAGGGAGTCCGGGGGAGCACTGAGAGCAACAACGAGCTATCCAATGAACCGGACCACCAAGAGATTTGGACGTCACATCTCCACCCAAAACCTTAAGGCATTAGGTATATGGTCCCCTCTCTTGTATGTCCTTTCAAGCCGAACCATGGCTCTAATACCACTTGTAGGGGAGTCCGGGTTGCAACGGGAGCAACAACGAGCTAACCAATTAAATGAACTACCAAGAGACTTGGACGCCACATCTCCACCCAAAACCTTAAAGTGTTAGGTATATGGGTCACATCTCTTATACGTCATTCATATAGCTCATTCATAGCCGATGTGGGACTTATAACCACTCACACTTGAATTTTCATTAGTATTATCACACAAGCCTTCCCTAGATATCTAACACTTAGAAAATCCATTTGGGATTTACTATCCAGCATATGTGGGAACTGATCATAACAAAGAACTGTATTTGGAGACTGATACTCTGCAATTTGCCTTGTGTACTTTGTTTTGTTGTTGGGTCAACTATTCAAATTAATTCGCTACACAAGATGTGGGAGGTTTCATTTGACAATTCCATTTCCCTCAAGAATACCAGAATAGACAATGCAAGCATCATCGATGACCAACATAATGACATTCATGATGTTAATGATAATGTCCTTGGGGATGTTCAGGATCAGTAACTGGTGCACCGGAACATGATCTGGGTGATGACTGATGATGATGCTGAATATCCATAGTCCTTTTGCAGTTTCTCTTTGTTTTTGAGTTCAATTACAAAATGTAAATTTTTTAGCAACTTAGTTTATCTTTGTGTTGTTTTGTTTTTTTGGTAAAAATGTTTCTAGTTTATTGGGCTTATTTAGTGCGTCTAGCTCAAATTAACTTTACAATTTTGTAACAATGGCCCAAACCGTTATACCAAGTAAAAGGATATTGTTTCACTAATGCATATTTCTTTAAAAATACCTTTCTATTCAACTGTTTATCTTTTTTTTGACACAAAGAAAATCAGTTTATTTCATTCATGATAATAGAATCAATACACAGGGTCGTCTGAAATCAGGACCAAATGATTAAGGGACCCAAGTATCTATCACTTGTGCCACATTATGTTGGTCTTTATAAACTTTACTATTACCATTAAAGCGAGTTAAAAGATTTACATTTTATCACCAGTTACTACGACTTTATTGTAACAACTAGCGCCTTGCACAGAGTAAAAGCTCTATTAAATATAGAACTGTGGAAGTAGGAAAATTTATTGGCTAAATTCTAATTTGGAAAAGCCTTGTTTAAATATAAAAAAGACAATTGTGAACTTAAGAGCAAAATTAAAGTGAACAGACATAATCCAGGCAAATTGTTCCATAAACATAATCTATAGTCATAATTTTAAGTAGAAAGTTAAAACACATAAGATGCATAATCCAAAGATAGCATGATTAGAGTTTCCTTGATGTGTATTTAGTGAGGAATATCCACTTGAAGGAGTAGTGGTTGGTTACACATCACACAACGACTAATCTTAAAAAATGTTGAACCTTGAAGAAAGAAAAGCTCCATTATAGCAGTAGTCTGACATAAATATTATAGTAATGCATGAGTGAAGATAAAAGTGACTATATCTTGTAGAAGTATCTACAGTGGAGGACCCAGGACCCCGGGGTCAGGGGTGTCAAATTTTTTAAGGCCGGTGTCAAATGGGTGCAAAACTTGGTCTACTAGTACAATTTAAAATTTTCAGGGGGGGTCAAAATTAAAATTTCAGGAGATTTAGGCTATTTATATATGGTGTTTAGTGCAAAAAAAAATTCCAGGGGGTTCAACTGAACCCCCTGGTTGTATGCCAGGTCCGCCACTGAGTATCTAACAATGTAAACTATAGTTAAAAATATCATTTTTAATTAACAAATACATTGAAATTGAACATCTATAGATAATAAGAAGAAAAAGTCTAAAAAACTTTGAGTATTTGAAAAGTAAAATATTTTTCGATGGTTAAAGTAGCCAAAAACACTGCTTAGCATCGCACTTTACGTATTTTGTCACGAAACTATATTTTTTCACCAAACCGGCTATTGAGAAACAAACTATACATATCTGAACAGGTAAAAAAAAATTCCAAATGCTAAAATAACCTAAAACACATTGCCTAGCGTCGTACTTTACGTATTTTGGCTCGAAATTATTTTTTGGTTTGACCAAACAAATTATTGAGAAACGAACTCCGTGTATTTATACAATCTAAATTTTTTCTAAAGCCTAAGACACCCCAAAACACACTCATTAGCGTAACACTTTACATATTTTGGTATGAAATTATTTTTTGGTTTGACCAAACAAATTATTGAGAAACGAACTCTGTGTATTTATACAATCTAAATTTTTTCTAAAGCCTAAGACACCCCAAAACACACTCATTAGCGTAACACTTTACATATTTTGGTATGAAATTAATTTTTGGTTAGACCAAACAAATTATTGAGAAACGAACTCCATGTATTTGTACATCTAATTTTTTTTTGAATCATAAGGCGATCCAAAACAATTTTTAGTGTCACATTTTTCATATTTTGTTACAAAATTGGTTATCGAGGAACAAAATTCGCATATTTGAACAATTAAATTTTTTTTGGAGCCCTAAATTACCCAAAACACACTGTCTAGCATGACACTTTACGTAATTTGTTGCAAAATTAATTTTCATTTTCAGTAATTCGATTATGGAGGAACAAAATTTACCTATTTGAACAATTAAAAATTTTAATGGGCGGGCCGTAAAGTACCTAAAAATATAAAAATAAGAAGTGAGAAAAGACGGAAGAAAAAGGGGGAAAAAAGAGGGAAGGGGGGAGTTTTGGGGAAGGAAACAAAAAAGGAGGGAAGGGGAGGGAAATTTGGCTCTAAAATGTGGAGGAGGGCCCACATGGAGACTACCATGAGATTTAAATATAAAGATAAAGATAAACATTTTTCGCCATCTTTCAATTTTTTTATCACACTTATAAATCTTACAAGATATTGGATGTCAAAAATTTTATACAAATTTTTATATTTAATTTTTATTAAAAGAGGTTATTTTTGTAAATATACTTTCCTATAAGTCCATCTTTGCAAATCCACTACTGAGATTTGAATTTCATCCTATGAAGATTATGAAAACATCGATATTTGGATGTACAAATATTATTTAATATATTTCACACATGGACAATATCAGTGTCATAATCTTGTTAATACATATGATTAAAACAAACTAAAATACACCAACAAATGGTAGGTCTAAATGGTAACTGGACTTGGATCCCACCCCAAGGTCTCGGGTTCGAATCTTGAGTGTGGCAAAAACTTACGCACCAATGAGATGGTAACAAAAAAACAAACTAAAATACCTTGTCCTTATCCATTATAACTGAAATGAACTGTAATTGATTCACTGAGTAATTCTGTTGCTTGTACAGCTTATATAGTGACACGGCAATGGGTCAATGCTGATTCATCACCGCCACATCAGCTGGTCAATTGGTCAGTGAATGATTTCTACAATCATGTAATGTAAAGACTATTACAAAGCAAGTGTAAACACTCTATATTTCTATTACTCCCCCTTCAAGTTCAAGGGAGGACTTGAGAGAGGAATCACTTTGAGCTTGAACCGTAAGTCAGCAAAGGATGTTGCTGGTTAGGGCTTCGTCAGTGCATTTGCTAGCTGATGAGCACCAGGAACATGGTGGACTGTAAGTTGTTTTGCAGCAACTTTCTCACGCATAAAATGAATATCCAGCTTAAGATGTTTGGTCCTAGCATGTAATATTGGGTTGTGGGATAACATCACAGCACTTAGTTTGTCACAGGGTAACACTGGAGCCTATATTGGAATGTGCAGTTCAGCCAAGAGTGACTATACCCAGAGAAGATCTGCAATGGCATTTGCCGTTACTCTGTATTCTACTTCTGCACTGGAGCGAGCAACAAGGGACTACTTTTTGGAGCTCCACGAGACTAAGTTGGGTCCAAAGAAGAGGCATGAGCCAGATGTGGAGCGACGGTCATCCAGATCACTGGCCCAGTCTGAGTCACAGTAAACACGCAGAGAAAATGGTGTATCGGGACTTGCTGGTTGCAGTAACAACCCATAATTCTGAGTACCACGCAGATAGCGTAAAATACGCTTAACTGCATGCCAGTGAGCGTCTAGAGGATTGGCCAGAAACTAACACACTTTATTAACACTGAAGGAGATTTCAGGTCGTGTTAATGTCACGTATTACAATGTCCCAACTATAGAGTGATACTGTGTAGGATCAGTGAGAGAATTAGTGTCGTGCCTGCTCAATTTACAATTGGACATCATTGGTGTAGCAATAGGGCTGCAGGTGTGCATGTTAACCCTTTGCAAAAGATCCTGAATATACTTAGCTTGAGTGAGAACAATAGAGCCATTGCTGTCGTGCTTCACTTCTAAGCCCATAAAGTATTCTGGTTTACCTAAGTGTTTCAAAGCAAAGTGTGACTGCAGCTTGGAGATAAGATCATGAATCAGCTTTGGAGAGGACCTCGTGATGAGTATGTCATCCACATAGACCAAAGCAAATAATTGAACTCCTTTGGCATTGAGAACAAAGAGGGAATAATCACACTTACTGTGTTGAAATCCAAGCTGAAGTAGAGATTGTTGCAGTTTTTCATACCATGCCCTAAGGGCCTGTTTGAGCCCATAGAGAGACCTCTGAAGCTTGCAAACCAGTGTCTTGTCAGAGGAAATGAAATCAGGAGGTTGATTCATATAAATTTCTTCCTCAACATGCCCATTAATGAAGGCATTGTTGATGTCTATTTGTTGAATTTGCCACTTGAATGTTAAAGCCAAGGAGAGTATGATTCTGATAATTGTGGGTTTGATGACTGGGTAGAAAGTCTCACCATAGTCTTGACCAGGCAGTTGGTTGTAGCCCTTGGCTACCAATCTTGCCTTGTATTTATTTATGGAACCATCAGGGTTCTCTTTTACACGAAATACCCACTTGCACCCAATTGCTTTTCTGTGGGGAGGTAATTTGGTAAGAGACCAAGTATTGTTCTTGATAAGTGCATCATATTCATCTTGCATGGTTGCAACCCCACTCAGGTTGTGCAAGGGCTTGTTAAACACTTGTAGGTTCAGCATGAGCCACAAATACACGAGGTTTTAAGTTGCCTGTCTGTGCTCTAGTGACCATGGGATGGGTCTTGTGAGTGGACACGGGTTGTATGAGTGGTTGAGGAGGCGGTTCAGGGGAGGGACTGTCTGATGTAGGAGAGTGTGTGGGATCTGAGTTGGATACAGGGGAATTTAGGGGCGCAAGTGGGATGTTAGGAGATGGTGACTCAAGGGAGGTTGAGGTAGGCAATTGATCACCAGAAGGAGGAGAAGTAGTGGTTGGAATTTCTGTTGAGGAGGAGGGATGTATGTTGTATTGGAGAGGTAGAATCCAGCTTGAGAGTGAGTCTTCTGTACTCAGGTTGCTGGATTCAATATTAGAAGTGGTAAAAGTTGAGAATGGAAACTGAGACTCATGGAATGTGACATCGTTGGAGACATAAATTCGACCCTTGGGACTTAAACATTTGAAGCCTTTGTGTTGAGGTGAGGGACCAAGATTGACACACTATTGACTGTGAAACTGTAGTTTGTGTTTATTATATGGAGTGAGAAGTGGAAAACAGGAGCAACCAAATGACCTAAGTGTAGAATAGTCAGGTGGTCTGTGGTATAAGGCCTGATAAGGTGAAATGATGGTTGGAAGAGAATTTGTGGGTAGTCTGTTGATTAAGTAAACTGCATTTGTTAAGTTGTGGTCCCAGAAAGTGATGGGTAAGAAGCATGAGACAAAAGTGTAAGGCCCATTTCTACAATTTGCCTATGTCTCCGTTCAACAAAGCCATTTTGGTGAGAGGTGTATGGACAAGTAAAACGATGGAGGATACCTAAACTGGTGAGACATGGTGTGAAGGCTTTGAACTCTCCCCCCGAATCAGACTGAATGGCTTTGATTTGGGTGGTGAACTATGTGGTGACTAAGGTGATTGAGCCAGTAGAGTGAATCGGTGCACCGTGGCCATTGCCCATGAGAACCTTTTCTTTACCTCTATAAGGTGCAGTGTGATGCATATATTGTAAGTGAGCAGTGATATTATGTGAAGCACAGGTATCTGTGTACCAACCTTGGTCGTAGATGTCCCCTCGAATGGCTACAGCAATAAGATCTTATTGCTTTTACAACTTCCATTTTACAAGCCATGGGATCCAGGAATATGTTTTCATTCTTCATGTGTCACTTGGTCTTTATGCTTCAAGCAATGGGACCCAGAAATAACTTTCCAAAGGGCAAAGGTCAAGCTAATGACCATAAACGAGTGCTGCGTGGGAGGCAACCCACCGGTTTACCTATGTTTTGTTTTCCTGGAAAAAGCAGAAAAGCTACAAAATGCCAATCAATGTGAGCTTTCTTACCCCTCTCATATATTCTATTCTGATTTACATTGAGGACAATGTTTGGTCCAAGCATGGGGGTATTTTATTGCTTTTCTTGGGTATGTCTTTATTGCTTTGCTGAGTTTTTATCTTTTTGTACTTTGAGTTGTATCTGCTCCCTCCATCATGAAACTTTGTGAACCCTAAGCATGTTTTAGATAAGCCTTTTCTGGACAAAATTTTTTTTTCAAATTTTCATTAGCAATCATCTAGGTGGACTGGTTGGGAACAACAAAATTGTATCATGATTCGATTTCTACTTCTAGGGCTTTTTCACACACCCACTATTGAGACTTTTTTTCAGTTATTAATACAATTAGAAGGACTGAAAAGAAACTACTAACCTGGTTCTCTTGGTGACATTCACTGGATGCGCGGTTACTGGAGAAAAACGTCTGAGTTGGGGTATTAAAAAAAATAAAATAAAATAATAATAATAAAATAAAAATGCAAAACCAATTCAAAATGCAAAAATTGGTGCATTTTAAATGTCAAAATGAATGGTTAGCATATGAAATCAAAAAAAAAATGCTTGAATGCCCAACATATAAAGACCCTCCTTTGAGACCCGGTCTTAGTGAATGAAGGACCCAAGCTTAAGAATGCTGGGGAACCGGTTCTATGATGACATTGATATCCTCTCTAGAGTATTGATACTTTAAAACTGTCTCCCAATTCCACAAGAAGCTCAGATAGTAGTTCTCAAACCAAAGTGTTAGAATTGCCCCACAGTTCACTTAAGGTTTCGATATGAAAATAAATTCCCTTCAGAATTGGCCTAAAGATTTACACTGTTTTTGCTTGAGGACAAGCAAAGGTTCAAGCATAGGGGAGTTTGATAAGTCTATTTTTAGAGTCTTTTTAATAGTTATTTTTCTTAAGTTTATTTGGTATTTTAATTATATTTTTGAGCTATTTTACTACAAATGTTTACTTTTTATTTTCAGGTGTTATTTTGAAGCAAAAGAGAAAATATGAGAAAAAATGAAGAAACAAAGAAAATATTTGAGGAGGAACAATTTTTAAGACCGCTTGGCACTCAACAGGGCGCCAAGGGCGCCAAGCAGCAAAACTGGCGCAGCACAGGGCGCCAAGTAGCAAAAACTGGCGTAGAGCCTGCGCACGACCCTGGCACATTGGCGCACGACCCTGGTGCAAAACTGGCGCAGAGCAGCCAAAATTGACTGGCCAGGGCGCACGACCCTGGCACATAGGCGCACGACCCATGCTTGCCAGCAACGCAGAACAGCTGTTGCCAGCACAAGGCGCACGACCCTGGTGCAAAACTGGCGCAGAGCAGCCAAAATTGACTGGCCAGGGCGCACGACCCAGGCACATGGGCGCACGACCCTGGCGCCAGACAAGTCAATTTTGGTTGCACCCACTTGCTGATGGCTATCTTTGCCAACTTGATTTGCCACTTTTTTTTGGACCATTTTGCCCCTCCACTCAAGTGCCTTGGCCCTCATATTTTCCTATAAATAGGACATTGATCCTCACTTGTAACTAAGCTTGAATTTTGTTAGAAAATCAATGACAAGGTTTCCTCTAAGATTCATGACTTCAATTTACTCTTCATGCTTTTTATGATTCTTGCTCTTTTAAATTCTCGCTCTTTTACTTTCTCGCTCTTTTATTTTCTCGCTATTTACTTTCTCGGCCTTTTATTTTCCAAGTCATTTACTTTCCTTGCTATTTACTTTCTTGCCCTTTTATTTTCCAAGTCATTTACTTTCCTTGCTATTTACTTTCTTGCACATTTATTTTCTTGTCATTTACAATTCCGCTATTTATGATTTTGCAATTTACCGCTTTCTTTTATTTCTCGCTATTTAATTTCATGTCTTTTCTTCTTCTTCTCTCATATTTAATATGAGTGAGTAGATACAAAGTCTTGGGTTATTGGGAGTAATCCAATGATAGGTCCCTAATAATTCCCAAGACTATTCTCCACTCCAAATTGTTTTATATTTCAATCTAATTTTATTGCCCTTCAAATCTTATTTTAAACATCAAACGAAGAACCGAAAGGTGAAGTATTGATGTTGGATCTATGAAATTAGACAAGGGAACCAACACATGAGAATAGTTAAAATTGAAACTCTTGAGACATTATAAAGGTGTTATGCTTAATGGGTTTTGGTGACAATCAACCATGAGAATAGGCTTGATTGTTAGTTCAAAACACGCTCTTGTACTCTGAAGGGAGACATTAGTTATATTCGCTGCCTTGTCTTTGAAATATATTACTCTTATAATTTGTTGAATAGTCTAAAGAAATTATTTTGGTTCCTTATTGTTGTGATAAAACTATAAACTTGAGATTGTTTGTTTTTATTTCTAAATTTCACAACTCCTAAAAACCATTCCTTCTAGCTAATCAACTTTGGAAAATTAAATTGGTAATCACTTACGCTCTCCCTGTGGATCGATAACTCTTTTATTACGCGATACGACTCGTGCACTTGCGAGCCTATCACTTGTCTTGAAGTAAAGAGAGAAGTAGTCAATTCCTTTCTTGCCTTCTTACAATTCTTGTCTAAGTTGCTAAATAAGTACACTCCTGCCTTTTAAGTACCCACTGCATTACCCTAAGGACTATGTTATCATATGTCTAGGACTTAACATGGTTTTAACAAAGTTTTCTTTATTAAATAAGTTAACAAAGCCTTCATTAAAATACTCACCCTTATTAGTTTTTGATTTCTAGTTATAAACCATGTCTGTGAATATAACTCTACTCATTTTAAGTGATCAACTTTAAAATAAGATGGATGTAGTATAACACAAGAACCAAAAATGCATACACCACTTTGAAAACACAATAACTCACTCAAAAGCTCATTATAAAGTTACAACATCTCAACCAAAGAGGTTTAGCTCATCATATGCATTGCAAGGCAAAAATAGATGAAATAAAACATATTAATATAATGGAAAGTACAAGAGATATCAATAGGGTAGATATTACACTGATTGAAGTACTCTTGCATAAGTTTGTCCAGCAGCGCAGATGCACTGATTCCTTCTACGTAACTAACTTGATGAAGAAGTGAAAGAGGGAGTTGTCAATTCCTTCATTACCTTCTTACTCCTAACTACTACTAAGAACTATAAAATGAAAAGCAAGAAAAGTAGATATATGGATCCTATAGAACTTCTTATATTTAAATGATGAGAAGTGAAGCCTTTATATAGCCTTGGAGCTTTCCTTTAAGTGAGGGTTTCCTTGGAGATCAAGTTAACCTAGAGGGGTTAACTGTAACACCCCGATTTTCGTGCGTTGTGGTTCTCTTAGTGTGTGCCTGTTTTATGAATTATTTTGTTATTGATAAGATCAAATTATTTTAGTTTATTATGTGTTTGAGTTATTAAAAATAGCTAAAAATCATATTTGAATGTATTTTTATATGCTATTGGTAATATATAATTGTTATTATATACTTATTTTGTTTTTATAAAATAATAGTATTTTAGATGTTATTTACCTTGAGAAGTTGTTTTAGCGGAAAAAAAAAGTGTTAAACTGAGTATTTAGAATCAAGTGGGCTTTGAAAATACTTAAAATTAGTATTTGGGCTCAAATTGATACACTCTCTATAGGACCTAATTTTAATTTCCTATCCTTCCATCTTCCCTCATGTTGGTCCAGCCGTCTCCCATCTCTTATCTAGAACCCTCTCTATTTTTCAATGTCCGGCACACACACTATAACCTCCAAAGCATTTATCCCCCATTCTGATTGCTTAGTAGCTTTCACTACTAGCTAACCTCAAAGTAGCAAGGTGTAACCATAGGTGATATTCCTTACGTCGTATTCCTTACAAGGCAGACAAGCAGAAATGAAAAAGAGAATTATTGCTTTGACCCGTCGTCATTACCCATAGATGTATGTAACGGTACGTCAATCCATTTTATTAGAGATGAGCTATATACATATCTTTATATGCAGCTTTACTAAATGTTTTTATATATATTTTTAGAAAAGCTATATTAGTTTAATATATATTTTTAAAAGATTGTTATTTACAAGTTATATTAGTCTAATATATGTATGTATATGAAGCCAGAAGCTTTTAACTTTTCAATACATTTTTATGAACAATATGTCGTTAAGAGGACTTATACAATTTGATTTTCATGGTGGACAATGCTTTATAATATAATGATTTAAGATTTTAATCTTTCAAAAATATTTTATTATATTACTTTTGAAGGATAGTACAGTTAATTCATTAGAGCTATTATATTTATTATTTTTAGTGTATGTAACGACCGTGTTTGTTGTTATTACATAACCATACGCGTTCGAGTCAAACATTGTTCTGCTGGAATTGATTCACGCTTGAGAACTCGTAATCTGTCTCTGTAGAGATTTGCCTTGGAAGACGCTTCGATATCAGGTAAGGGTGGGTCTCATCTTCTCTATAATAGGGTCTTATGATGGGGACTAAGTAGGGGTATGCTCTATGTATGCCGTTTTATGTATTTCTAGTGATTATTGATGAACCCTAGGCATATGACAACTTGTTGTTGAGAAATTGTGGTTTTCGTGCTAAGTGCTTGGATACTCCTTGATGGTATTGTGATTGATAATGATTCGGTGGATGATTTTTTGATGACTCCTTATGTGTTCGTGATTGATTTGTGATGTGATATTATTTTTACGGTTGATATGCGATTTGAAGTTGTTTGTATGAGTGTATGTGATTTGATGAAGTTGTGTTGCTCGAATTCGTTGTTGTTGGTGTCATAGGCGCATAGGGCGCCATTTTTGTGTTTATGATGTTGCTGGAATTTTGTTGTCTAGGTGCAGAATAAGGCGCCCTTGAGTGGGGCGCCCTGTGCCAAGCATTGTTGTTGCTGGAATTTTGGCCACGGAATTAGGCGCCTCGTGATTGGGCGCCCCGTGCCAAGTTGTTGCGTTTTTGGTTGAATTTTGCATTTCAGGAATTGGCGCCCTTGTGCTGGGCGCATGAGCCAAAGTTTGTGTTGCTAAATTGTGCTTGTTGTTGTGCTGAATTGTGGTTGCTGGGCGCTGGGCGCCAAGGGCGCCGTGTCAGCGTGCGTGCGTGGGTGCGTTGTGTGTGTTGCGTGTTGCGAGCGCTGGGCGCCATTTTCAGGATGTCCCAATTTTTATTGAAAACTGTTTTCGCTATATCTTTTGAGTCGGGTGTCCGTTTTAAGTGTTTCAAAAAACATTGTGAAGCCTTTTCAGTTGTCTATCTGTGTGTTCCATTTTTAAAAATAAAAACTTATTATTTCTGAAGGTTGCTGGGCGCCCCAAGTGGCTGTTCCCGGTGGTCGTTGCTGTGACATAGAAAAATCGTTTTGGTGTCTTTAAAAATCCCCTTTTGCGTATAATCAGTGGTTTTAGCGTCCAATTGTCAAAAGTGATGATTTTGACGATGATGCCCTTAGTGGCTAGTTAAATGACGTTTTGCCCTTAGTGGCCCATATTATTGATGATGATGTGTAAATGATGATGATGCCCTTAGTGGCTAGTTAAATGACCTTTTTGCCCTTAGTGGCCAATGTTGTTGATAATGATGTGTAAATGACGATGATGCCCTTGGTGGCTAGTAAATGACGTTTTTGCCCTCAGTGGCTATTGTTTGAATTGATGATGTTTATGAATAAGTGACGGTGAAAATAAGTGACGTTGAGGCCCAAAAAGGCTAAGTGACGATAAGGCCCAAAAGGCTAAGTGACGATAAGGCCTGAAAGGCTAAGTGACGTTGTTGTGTGTAATTATGAGTTGACAGGTGCTGTGCCTCTTATTTGACAAATTGGTAAGTGGCGGGTCACATAGTTGACCGTGATTGTGTGTTTGTGCGTGGTGCATGTCATAGTGTCTCATGCCTCCCATATGCATAAACCCAGTGACGTTTTGAGGCCCAAAAGGCTAAGTGACGATGAGGCCATAAAGGCTAAGCGACGTTTGTGAAAAGGTACCTCATGCATATGCACGCGAGTGGGTTGCATTTCATACTCCTGCATGACATTGTGACGACTCGTTGTGCCGAGTAACTTGATGATGAGATTGACTTTTTACCCTTGCTGATGGAATTGACTGTTTTATCCTTGATGATTGACTTGATGTTTCGTGGTGTGGTCTATATAGTGTCATAACTCTAGCTTAGTGCTTATCATATGCTTTATTATATGGTTAAATGAACTCACCCCTTCTGTTTGAATGTTACCCCTATGCGGTAACGTGCAGGTGAGCACAAGTGAAGGCTTAGGAACCTTCGCTAGCTGAGTCGGGTCGTCTGCTCTGATATGTAACACTTGGGGGAAATAGAACGTTGTTTTAGTTTATTCAAGACTGTGTATAATTGTTGGACTTTCCGCTGTGAAGTTGTAATTTATTTGACAATGACGTTTTGAAAGTATTATAAGACTGTTTTCAAAAAGTGAGTAATTTGGTGTGTGATGTTTAACGAAGTAAGTGTGACATCCCTTGTGGTGTAATTAAAATTTTGAAACTCTGATTTTTACGCTAATAAATTAACGGGTAGAAAAGGGGTGTTACATTAACCATGGTTACTTTTCAGAACATGTTTGCTGGGAATTGAGTCCAACACTCCACCTCAAAGAGAGGTCCAATCGTGGAGGGCCATGTGTCTTTTATGAATGACTTTTCATGATGGTCATCTATTGTAGGCGCCTCATTTCGCAAGTGGGAATGTGCCTCCATGTGACTTGTGACTAAGCATGATATCATAGATGTGTTTATGCATTGGTATGAATTGAGGTGCTTCCAATGTGGGGTTATCCGTCTTGGTGCAGAAAGGTGCAGATGCACTGTGGAAATGCTTCTAGTGCAGATGCACTGTGTTTTTCCTGGTGCAGAAGCATCAACTACAGAAGCACTTAACAAACAAATCAAACATACCAATGTATATACAAAATGCTAAGTTTGTGAATGTCATTCATCTTGAAACCATAAATGATTTTATTTTATTCATACATATTTAATACATATTATACTTGAGATTAAGCAATTATCTAAGTTTAAGTGCGTGAATAACTCTATATAAAATAGAGTTATCACACCCCAAAACTTAAATTGTTGCTTGTCCTCAAGCAATGACAAAAGAAAACACAAATAAGATTTTTATAACTAAGAAGAACAGATCAGCTTACTTCTTTTCAAAGAATGATCCTTTCAAAAATAATGCAATTTTCATGTCTTCTACCAGCTGTTTTGCTTCCTCCCAGGTTTTAGTACCTAAAGATCCTCCTGCTAAGGCATCTAACATCATCCTGGTCTGAGGTCGCAATCCATGACAAAAAGTTTGCAACTGCAGAAAATCATCAATACCATTCCCTGGACATTTTTTTAACAACAGTTTAAATCTCTCCCAGGAGTCATATAGGGATTCCGAATCCCCTTGTTCAAAATTTGAGATTTCTGCCCTTCTCTTGATGAACTTTGAGATTGGGAAGAACCTTTCCAAGAACTTATTTTCCAAATAACTCCAAGTATTGACAGCTACTGCTGGGATAGTATTTAACCAATCCTTTGCCCGACCCGTTAAGGTGAATTGGAAGAGTCGTAGTTTCGTGGAGTTTTCATCAACTCCCTCAGGATGTGTGGTTCCACAAATCTCATAGAACTGGAACAAGTGTTGGTTGGGGTCTTCCGCATCTGACCCTGAAAATTGCTCTGATTTCAAGGCGGTGAGAAGAGAAGACTTGATGTCAAATGAAACAACTCCCACAGGTTGGAAGGTGTAGGCTTGAGCGCCCCGATTTCTTCTCCCAAAGTCCGCGAGAGTGCGCCTTGGAGGAATTGGTGGTGGTGAATTTGCAGCCATTACTACCTCTTGTGTTGGGGAATCTTCTGGAATAGAAGTGGAAACCGAGTGTCCCTGCGACTCTCTCTGAGCTTGTTGCTTTGCTAGCTTAGTTTGCTTCTGATTTGCCCTTGCTGACTTTTCAATCTCTGGGTCAAACAACAAATCTTGTGAATTCTTGCCCTGCATAAACAAATCTCTGAAACACTAAACAAACCGTCAACGAGTCCTATAAAGTCACTGGGTCACAGGATTAAAATAATAGAACAAAAATATAAAAACAAATATCGCTAAGAATTAACTCCTTTGCCTTGTTGTTAATGAAATCAACAATCCCCGGCAACGGCGCCAAAAACTTGTTAGAATTTCGGCAAGTGTACCGAAACGTTGCAAGTAATAGTAAAAATGGTAAGAACCGGTCGTATCCACAGGGATTGTGTGTTGTTAACAACAGCCAAGTGATCAATTCTTAGACGCGACAGTTGGAATAAAAATTGGAATTTTTGTAACCGCGAAATAAAACGTTTGTTTAACAAGCAAAGAAAGGCAATTAGGGATTGAATCCTCTCCCATATCCTATCACATGAACCTTCAGTTAATTTCAAGCTATTTTTCCAATATACCAGATTCAATTCACTAATTTAGGTTAAGGGCAATCCCTTGCCTCAAAACACCTTTTACCTAATTGTGAAACCCTAATTCCTTAAGTGATTCAACAATAGGCAAAGCATTAAATCCTAGAACTAATAAATTCACAAACTCAATTCCGCATTCCTATGATCATCAATTATGTGACCTAAAACCCCATATCAAGCATGAAAACCCATATCCCTATGGTGATCACAAACCCTAAATCAATATAACTATCATACGTAATTGTAAGCATTAACATAGAGGCATAGGCAAGTGATAAACTGAATAAACAACTGAATTATCCATAACAAAGTATTCATAAGATAGGTTTGGGGAGATTAATCTCTCCCTAATCTAAGAGGATTAGTTACACATCATCAAAGAAGTAGAAACTAGGGTAAAGAATGCGTTACACAAGAAGGAAGACATTGGAACCTTCAAACCCTTGTTCCCAAGTGATGAGAAGTCTCCAAAATCGCACTCTACAGCTGCTCCAAACCCTTGCACGGTGCCCAAGACGAAGTGTCCTTTCTTTCCTCAGAATTTCGCATAAAACACTCACTTCCTGCCAACGGTCGCGACGCGACCCGACCCCATCGCGACGCGATGGGCCTGAAATTTGCTTGGTCGCGACGCGAAGAGTGACAGATTCTTTCCTTCTTTTCTCTGTTGCGTCACTAGGCAAGTGTCTGGTTCACTAGTTGACGCCACATCAAATTGAAGGTCTTCCATTGCAGTTGGCACTAGGGATGAGGGAAATAGCTTACAATTCAACCTAATACATCAATCTAAATCTACGCTACTTCCTCTGACAATTTACTGAATTACAATCGAATCACAGCAATTTTGGTTCTAAAACTGAACAACATTATACATATGACTGTGAGTCAACACACCTATACGGTTCTCGTTTCGAATTCTTTAGTGATCACAAGAGCCTTATGTAACACCCCTTTTCTACCCGGTAACTTTTAATGAAAATCAGAGTTTCGAAAAACATTTTTCTTTTCACCCACAAGGGATGTCACATTTTCACCAATTAAGCGTCACACGAATATGATAAAATTCACCATTAAAAATAGCACGGTACATAGCACGTCATAATTAACTCCATCACCACGCAGCGGAATAAAAATAAAGTTCAAACGAATACTTATAACATCACCATTAAATTTTGACAATTAAATAATAATGACTACTAATAAAGCATAGCGTTCATCCCCCCGAGTGCTACGTATCAGAGCGACGACACCGACTCTACTAGCGAAGGTAAATATGCCTTCATTCGCGATCACCTGCACGTTACCAACATAGGGGTAACATTCAAACAGAAGGGGTGAGATATCTAACATTATAATAGCATATATGATAAGCAATATGCTAGAGTTACGACACCATATCTACCGCTTCACAACAACATCCAATTACAATCACTAAGAGCAATCATAAAAAGTCAAGGGCAAACAGAAATCAGAAATTACCTAGAAGATCTGGTCGCGAACGGAGAGAGTCAGGGAGAGAGGAGGTTGATGGTGGCTACTAGTTCACGAAGGGAGGAGGAGGAAGACGGTGGCTGATAGTTCACCGTGGCAGCTAGTTCACGAAGGGACGGAGGAGGTTGACGGACGGTGTAGTTCAGGAAGGGAGAGAGTCAGAGAGGCGGAGAGTTTGAGGGTGAGAGGTTTGCTTCTAGGGTTTCTATTCCTAGAACAGTAATATATATATATATATATATATATGTGGGATATTTAAAAGTAGCTGAACAATTAGCGGGCGGGTTCGGGCTCGGGCTCGGGCTGGGTATCATATTCCCCATCCCCGTCCCCGTCCCCGACTTAGTAAATCGGGGAAAACCCATCCCCGTCCCCGACCCCGTTCAACTCGGGTTTTCCCCGACAAAATCGGGACGGGTTCGGGCGGGTACCCGCGGGTCTGGGTTTTACTGCCATGCCTACCAATTACAATCACTAAGAGCAATCACCAAATGTCATGAGTAACGTATGAGATGCAACCCACACCAACGGGCATATGCATGTGGTACCTTTCATCACCTTTAAAATAGCCAATAATAATGGCATCATCACCTATATCATCATCACCTTGTTTTGAGCATAGCTCCATCACCTTTAAAATAATGCGTATGTATGTATGCGACATCATGATAATGCACCAAAACACTATCAACACCAATAACAGTCAACTTAGTGACACAACAACACCAATCAATATTTCGGTCATAGACCCATCACCTGTCATTTTGCCAAAATAGGCACATCACCTGTTACATCAACAATTTCAACACCAGCACCAACACCAGGAAATTTACAACATCAACACTGTCATCAATTTAATTTACAACACCAACACCGACATCAAATAATTTACAGCATCGACACCGACACCAATCTAATTTACAACACCAACACCGACACCAAATAATTTACAACACCAACACCGACACAATTACCACACCTAGGATAACACCGACCAGAGCAGCCACACAGGCGCCCGACTACCAATAACCACAGACAGGCAGCCAACATTTAACCATTTGATCAACAAACACACCCAAAAATTAACGACTCCAGAAACAGTTCTTTTTTCCTGAAAATTAGAATATTCTGTTAGGCCTCTGAATAAGCTTTCCACAACATTTTAGAACACCCCAATCAAATACCCGGATCAAAAGATATTGCAAAAACAAAATCAGTAACAGTGATAGTGAAACAGTGACAGCAAAACCAAACAGTGCAGGAAATGCCGCCCAGGAAAAGGGCGCCTAGCAGGAAACAGCAACACAAAACTGGCGCCCAGGAGCAGGGCGCCTAGCAACAAGCAACACAACTAAAACTGGCGCCCAGGAACAGGGCGCCTAGCAACAAACGCAACACAGTAGAAACTGGCGCCCCAGAGCAGGGTGCCTAGCACAAACGCAACACACATGACACTGGCGCCCAGGAGCAGGGCGCCAAGCACAACAACACCCAAACCGAAACTGGCGCCCGGGAGCAGGGCGCCTAGCACAGGCAGCAACCCAACAGGCAACACTGGGCGCCTAGGGCGCCATTCTTAGCAACACAGGAACAATGCTGGGCGCCTAGGGCGCCACTTTCAGCAACACCAAGACAACATTGGGCGCCTAGGGCGCCACTCCTAGCAACAGGGAACAACACTAGCACGGCGCCCAGGGGCAGGGCGCCTTTTTCAGCAACCAAAACAGCAACCACACAAGACAACAACATGGCGCCCAGGAGCAGGGCGCCTTTTCCAGCAACAACACAACACCAAACTTGGCGCCCAGGAGCAGGGCGCCGTTTTCAGCACAGCAACAAGACACAACCATGGTGCCCAGGCACAGGGCGCCTAAATCAGCAACACAAATTTTTTTGATTTCCACCATGATCAATCACCAACACCAATTCGTAACAACCATGAATACATATCAAAATCACCAAACAAATCATCAAACAAACATCAAGGCATACCTAGAGCCTAACTCCCACATAACACCCATCATACACCCTATTAAAATGGTAGAACCCACCCTTACCTTAGATTTGCCGAAGACAAGACTCTCTTGACCGTAGACACCAAAGAACCACAGCAACAGAGCTCCTCTCCTTGCTAGCGTCGCGCCCTCTTCTCTCTTCGCACTCCTCTCTCTCTTTTTCTCAAACAAAAGCGCAAGTGAGGCAAAACCCTAGCCTAGGCGCTTCACCTGTGCGCCTAGCTAGTGGGCTTTTGGATCACGGGCTTTTCTCCACAGCTTAGCCCAATTCCTAATCAACACACCCTAAGTTAATTAAAACACCATTTTAATATTTTAATACGACTTTTTTTTTAAAACAAAAGGAAAGGAGCCTCGTTAAAACCTTCTGATGCAAAACCCTCCTTAGGGATAAAAACATCTAGAAGGAAAGTGTACTCCCCCTATTTCATTAAAAAACAAAAAACAGAAATACAAGAAGCATGGGGGACATAGACCAAAACCCATGCAAACAAAGATAAAACATTATTGCCTGAAACGAAAATAAGGAAGGCCAATCCTATTACGGATAAAATCTTCTTTAATAAAATAGGGAACAGAATTCCACCATTGGAAACCAGACAGATTGATCCCATGAGACGCCAGCTTATCAGCGCAGTGATTCCCTTCCCGAAAAATATGAGTGCACGTGACAGTCATTGATTTGAGCAGACCCATGCAATTAAGCCAACGATTGCGGAGATTCCAAGGCACAATTGAGTGAGACGAGAAAGCCATAACAGCAAGCTGAGAGTCACTCTCAATCCATAAACTATGCCAACATTTGCGGAAAGCCACTTCAATGGATATTTTAATACGACTACACCAATAACATACCTAAATATTTAATTGAAATAAATAATTAAATATTTGGGCATTACAACTCTCCCCCACTTAAAAATATTTTCGCCCTCGAAAATTTACCTGATTCAAACAGCTCGGGATAGGATTCCTGCATCTTGCTCTCCAGTTCCCACGTCATGCTCTCTCCGGCAGCTCCAAACCAGACTACTTTCACCAATGTGATCTCCTTGCCTCTTAGAACCTTCACCTCTTGACCCTCGATTCGTACAGGCTTCGTCTCCACCGTGAGATTATCCCGTACTTGCACATCATCCATGCTAACCACATGAGATGGATCTGAAATATACTTCTGAAGTTGCGACACATGAAACACATCATGCAAATTCGAAAGATTAGGCGGTAAGGCCACCCTATAAGCAACATTCCCCACTCTTTCCGAAATCTGATACGGACCAATAAAACGAGGAGTGAGCTTCTTCGACTTCAAAGCGCGTCCAACACCGGTCACTGAAGTGACCCTCAAAAACACATGCTCACCCGCCCGGAACTCTAAATCTTTCCTCCGCTTGTCATGATAACTCTTCTGTCGGCTTTGCGACGCCTTCATCTTCTCACGAATCAACTTCACCTTTTCAGTTGTCTCTCGCACAATTTCTGGTCCAAGCACCACACTCTCTCCAGACTCATACCAACACAGCGGGGTTCTACACTTCCGACCATATAATGCTTCAAAAGGTGCCATCCCGATACTAGAATGGTAGCTATTGTTATACGTGAACTCTATCAGTGGGAGGTAGGAATCCCACGAACCTCCTTGTTCCAAAACACAAGCCCTCAACAAATCTTCTAATGACTGAATTGTCCTCTCTGATTGACCATCTGTCTGAGGATGATATGCCGAACTCAACCTCAACTTAGACCCCAACTTCTCTTGCAAACTCTTCCAGAAATCTGAAGTGAACCTCGGATCTCTGTCTGAAACGATACTCATCGGAACCCCATGAAGCTTCACAATCTCCCGGATATAAATCTCTGCCAACTTCGACACCGGATACGAGATGCTGATAGGAACAAAATGACACGACTTCGTTAACCTGTCAACAATCACCGAAATTGCGTCATACCCTTTTGCAGTATTAGGCAATCCCGTCACAAAATCCATCGATATGCTATCCCATTTCCACTCTGGAATTTCTAACGGTTGCATCAATCCAGCAGGCTTCTGATGCTCAACCTTTGACTTCTGGCAAGTCAAACATGCATAAACGAACTGCGCAACATCTCGCTTCATACCAGGCCACCAAAACAACTTCTTCAGATCTTGATACATCTTCGTAGCTCCCGGATGAATACTTAACTTACTTCTGTGACTCTCTTCAAGAATTGCTTTATTCATCTCTGTGTCATCAGGAACACAAATTCGATTACGGAACCTCAATACACCCTGCGCATCCAGCTTGAAATCATCATTCTCAGATCGATCACCCTCAACCATCAAGTCTACCAGCTTAACATCCGACTTCTGGGCTTCTCTGATGCTGTTCAGAAACTCATTACCGATCTTCAACATCCCTAGCTTAACACTCTGAGGTGTCACTTCACAAACCAGACTCATATCTCTAAATTCTTCAATCAGCTCTAACTCCTTAACCATCATTGCCGACATATGCAAAGTCTTTCGGCTCAA
This sequence comes from Astragalus membranaceus, assembly GCA_039519185.1. NCBI lineage: Eukaryota > Viridiplantae > Streptophyta > Magnoliopsida > Fabales > Fabaceae > Astragalus > Astragalus membranaceus. Next base: position 175,456,290 of record CM076848.1, on the reverse strand, counting down.
AGCATCAGCCACGATGTTAGCTTTGCCTGGATGATAGTTCAAACCGAAATCACAGTCCTTCAACAACTCCAACCATCGACGCTGCCTCATATTCAACTCCTTTTGGTCGAACAAATATTTCAAGCTCTTATGATCACTAAACACCTCAAATCTAGAACCATATAGATAGTGCCTCCAAACCTTCAGCACAAAGACCACAGCAGCTAATTCTAAGTCATGCGTAGGATAATTCTTCTCATGAACTCTTAACTGCCTCGACGCATACGCAATAACCTTCCCATCTTGCATAAGCACACCACCTAAACCCATTTTTGAAGCATCACAATACACCACAAACGACCCTTCCGGATTGGGCAATGTCAAGACAGGAGACGTTGTCAATCTCTTCTTCAATTCCAAGAAACTTTCTTCACAACGGGCGTCCCAAACAAAAGCCTTTCCCTTGCAGGTTAACTGAGTTAACGGAAGTGCTAACTTAGAAAAACCTTCAATGAATCTTCTATAATAGCCGGCCAATCCCAAAAAGCTTCTAATCTCAGTTGCCGACTTCGGAGGCTCCCAATTCAACACTGCCTCTACTTTCGACGGATCCACCGCAGTACCATTACCAGAAATGACATGGCCGAGAAAACTTACTTCCTTGAACCAGAACTCACACTTTGACAATTTCGCATACAACTTCTTTTCCTTCAGTACCTCCAATACTAACCTCGGATGCTCCGCATGCTCGTCCTCTGATTTAGAGTAAATCAGAATGTCGTCAATGAACATCACTACAAACCGATCTAAGTAAGTATGAAATATACGATTCATATACTCCATAAATACTCCTGGTGCGTTGGTAACACCGAACGGCATCACCGAATACTCATAATGACCATAACGGGTTCTAAAAGCCGTCTTCTGAATATCTTCGTCCTTCACCTTGATCTGATGATAACCCGATCTCAAATCAATCTTACTGAACACTTGAGCACTCACCAACTGATCCATCAAATCGTCTATCCTCAGAAGTGGATACTTGTTCTTAATTGTTACCTTATTCAACTGGCGATAGTCAACACAGAGTCTCATACTACCATCATTCTTCTTCACTAACAACACATGAGCTCCCCACGGCGATGCACTCGGCCTCACAAATTTCTTCTCGAGCAGATCCTCCAGTTGCTTCTTCAACTCAGACAATTCGGACGCGGACATCCTGTACGGTGCCATAGAAACAGGTTTGGTACCAGGTACAAGATCAATAGAGAACTCAACTTCCCTCTCTGGCGGTACACTAGGAATCTCATCAGGGAAAACATCAGGAAATTCCCGCACCACCTGCAATTCTTCAATGATGGCTTGATTCTCAACAGACAACGATGCCATCAGTGAGAACAACTGAACTCCTTCCTTCATCAACTTCCGCAACTGACTAGCGAATAACAGACCAGACTCCTCCTCTTCAAAACTCACCGACTTGCTACGACAATTGATATGAACATGGTTAAGCTCTAACCAGTTCATACCCAAGATTACATCCAATTCGCTCAACGGCAAACAAACAAAATCCACAACAAAGTCTCTGTCGAAGATCGACAAGGGACACTGAGAACACACTAGAGAGGTAGTTACCGACCCCTTAGCTGGAGTGTCGACAACCATCTCCCCATTCATAGCAGACAATACAAGATTCAATCTCTTACAACAATCAGCAGGAATAAAGCAATGCGTAGCACCAGTATCAACAATAGATTTTAAAGGAGTACCATTAATGAAGCACGTACCTCTAATAAGTCCATCATCCTCGGTAGGCTCTTCACCTGCCAAAGCGAACACTTTTCCACTGGACCTCTCTTTCTTCGGCTTCGGACACTGGGTACTAATATGCCCTCCTTCACCACAGTTGTAGCAGACCACCTCCTTACGCTCACACTCAGCCACCACATGACCCTCTTTACCACAACGATAACACTTCTTCACTTTAACCTTGCACACATTACTCTTGTGACCAGCTTTGCCACATTTGAAACATACAATGCTAGCAGGAGCATCTCCCCCACTAGTCTTTCTGCTAGCAGCAGCTTTCTGTTTACCCTTATCAGCAGGAACATCATACGGTTTACCACGACTCTGAAATTTGCTCCTCTTCTCATTCATGATCTTGTAGTGAGCATTGTTGTTCTCCTCATAAATTCTGCAGCTGTCAATCAAGTCGGAGAAAATACGGATCTTCTGATAACCAATCGCTTTCTTAATCTCAGGACGCAGCCCATTCTCAAACTTAATGCATTTTGAAAACTCTGCAGTAGCCTCACTGTAGTGCGGATAAAATTTGGCAAATTCTACAAACTTAGCAGCATACTCAGTCACAGACATATTCCCTTGTTTCAGCTCTAGGAACTCAATCTCTTTCTTGCCTCAGACATCTTCCGGATAGTACTTTCTCATGAACTCTCTGCGAAACACAGCCCAAGTGATCTCTTCATTTGCAGTCTCCAACCTCTGCCTAGCCTCTAACCACCAGTCATCGGCCTCCTCTGCCAGCATATGCGTACCATAACAGACCTTCTGTGCCGGAGTGCAGTCCATCACACGAAAGATCCTCTCCATCTCTTTCAGCCAAGCTAAAGCCCCATCGGGATCGTACTTGCCCTTGAAGGGAGGCGGATTCTCTCTCTGAAAGGTAGCCAAACTCCGAGACCCAGCATTCTCACCAGCATTATGTTGACCTTCCACAGCCTGAGCCATAGCAGCCAACGCAGCAGCAATAGCAGCATCGTTCCTTCCAGCCATCTCAACTAATCACTACAATCATAAGCAACAGTTAGAATTAATTGACAATACATAATTGTCAATTGACACTACGACTGGACAACTTGGCCGGACAGACCGAAACTGCTCTGATACCACTAATGTAACACCCCTTTTCTACCCGGTAACTTTTAATGAAAATCAGAGATTCGAAAAACATTTTTCTTTTAACCCACAAGGGATGTCACATTTTCACCAATTAAGCGTCACACGAATATGATAAAATTCACCATTAAAAATAGCACGGTACATAGCACGTCATAATTAACTCCATCACCACGCAGCGGAATAAAAATAAAGTTCAAACGAATACTTATAACATCACCATTAAACTTTGACAATTAAATAATAATGACTACTAATAAAGCCTAGCGTTCATCCCCCCGAGTGCTACGTATCAGAGCGACGACACCGACTCTACTAGCGAAGGTAAATATGCCTTCATTCGCGATCACCTGCACGTTACCAACATAGGGGTAACATTCAAACAGAAGGAATGAGATATCTAACATTATAATAGCATATATGATAAGCAATATGCTAGAGTTACGACACCATATCTACCGCTTCACAACAACATCCAATTACAATCACTAAGAGCAATCACCAAATGTCATGAGTAACGTATGAGATGCAACCCACACCAACGGGCATATGCATGTGGTACCTTTCATCACCTTTAAAATAGCCAATAATAGTGGCATCATCACCTATATCATCATCACCTTGTTTTGAGCATAGCTCCATCACCTTTAAAATAAGGCATATGTATGTATGCGACACCATGATAATGCACCAAAACACAATCAACACCAATAACAGTCAACTTAGTGACACAACAACATCAATCAATATTTCGGTCATAGACCCATCACCTGTCATTTTGCCAAAATAGGCACATCACCTGTTACATCAACAATTTCAACACCAGCACCAACACCAGGAAATTTACAACATCAACACCGTCGTCAATTTAATTTACAACACCAACACCGACATCAAATAATTTACAGCATCGACACCGACACCAATCTAATTTACAACACCAACACCGACACCAAATAATTTACAACATCAACACCGACACAATTACCACACCTAGGATAACACCGACCGGGGCAGCCACACAGGCACCCGACTACCAATAACCACAGACAGGCAGCCAATATTTAACCATTTGATCAACAGACACACCCAAAAATTAACGACTCCAGAAACAGTTCTTTTTGCCTGAAAATTAGAATATTCAGTTAGGCCTCTGAATAAGCTTTCCAAAACATTTTAGAACACCCCAATCGGATACCCGGATCAAAAGATATTGCAAAAACAAAATCAGTAATAGTGACAGTGAAACAGTGACAGCAAAACCAAACAGTGCAGGAAATGGCGCCCAGGAGCAGGGCGCCTAGCAACAAGCAACACAACTGAAACTGGCGCCCAGGAACAAGGCGCCTAGCAACAAACGCAACACAGCAGAAACTGGCACCCAGGAGCAGGGCGCCTAGCACAAACGCAACACACATGACACTGGCGCCCAGGAGCAGGGCGCCTAGCACAACAACACCCAAACCGAAACTGGCTCCCGGGAGCAGGGCGCCTAGCACAGGCAGCAACCCAACAGGCAACACTGGGCGCCTAGGGCGCCATTCTTAGCAACACGGGAACAATGCTGGGCGCCTAGGGCGCCACTTTCAGCAACACCAAGACAACATTGGGGGCCTAGGGCGCCACTCCCAGCAACAGGGAACAACACTAGCACGGCGCCCAGGGGCAGGGCGCCTTTTTCAGTAACCAAAACAGCAACCACACAAGACAACAACATGGCGCCCAGGAGCAGGGCGCCTTTTCCAGCAACAACAGAACACCAAACTTGGCGCCCAGGAGCAGGGTGTCGTTTTCAGCACAGCAACAAGACACAACCATGGCGCCCAGGCACAGGGCACCTAAATCAGCAACACAAATTTTTTTGATTTCCACCATGATTAATCACCAACACCAATTCGTAACAACCATGAATACATATCAAAATCACCAAACAAATCATCAAACAAACATCAAGGCATACCTAGAGCCTAACTCCCACATAACACCCATCATACACCCTATTAAAATGGTAGAACCCACCCTTACCTTAGATTTGCCGAAGACAATACTCTCTTGACCGTAGACACCAAAGAACCACAGCAACAGAGCTCCTCTCCTTCTCCTCTCCTTGCTAGCACCGCGCCCTCTTCTCTCTTCACACTCCTCTCTCTCTTTTTCTCAAACAAAAGCGCAAGTGAGGCAAAACCCTAGCCTAGGCGCTTCACCTATGCGCCTAGCTAGTGGGCTTTTGGATCACGGGCTTTTCTCCACAGCTTAGCCCAATTCCTAATCAACACGTCCTAAGTTAATTAAAACACCATTTTAATATTTTAATACGACTACACCAATAACATACCTAAATATTTAATTGAAATAAATAATTAAATATTTGGGCGTTACACCTTAAGTATCTGTTTGACCAAAAGGAACTGAATAATAGGCAAAGAAGATGGGTTGAATTTCTGAAGAATTACGACTTCGAGTTGAAGTATCATCCCGGGAAGGCCAATGTTGTAACTGATGCGTTGAGTAGGAAATTTATTCACACGTCAGAATTAATGATGCATGAAATGAAGTTTCTAGAGTCTTTCAGAGACTTAAATCTGAATGTGAAGCAAAGGAAGAACCGGTTAGTGTTGAGTCATATCCAGATTTCGAGTTTATTGAGAAATCTAATTCGCCTAGCTCAAGAAATTGATGTAGAGTTGCAAGCTCAAAGAAGGTTACCAAATTTTACCGAAGATAGTGATGGGATTATTTGCTTCAACGGTAGGATTTGTGTGCCAAAGGATGATGACATCAAAAGGCAAGTGTTAGAGGAAGCACATCGAAGTCAATATTCCATACATCCTGGGTCTACCAAGATGTATCGGGATTTGAAACATATGTAATGGTGGCCGGGGATGAAGATAGAGATTGCAGAATTTGTGTCTCGATACCTAACTTGTCAAAGGGTTAAGGCAGAGCACCAGAAGCTTGCTGGTCAGTTACAGCCGTTGAATGTGCTAGAATGGAAATGGGAAGATATTTCTATGGACTTTGTCATGGGATTCCCAAGGTCCCAAGCCGGTAACGATTCCATCTGGGTAGCTGTGGATCGTCTAACCAAATCAGCTCATTTTATTCCTGTTCGTTCGAACAATAAGGTTTCCAAGTTAGCAGAGGAATATCTGAAGAGTATAGTCAGGTTGCATGGAGTTCCTACAAGTATTGTGTCAGATCGTGATCCAAAATTCACTTCTCGATTTTGGAAAGCTTTAAACCAAGCTTTGGGGACAAAAGTGTTTGTTAATACCGCTTATCATCCGCAGACAGATGGTCAGACGGAGAGGACTATTCAGACTTTAGAAGATATGATTCGGGCTTGTGTGCTTGATAACAGAAGAAAATGGGAGGATCATCTTCCATTGGTGGAGTTTGCTTATAACAACATCTATCATTCCAGTATCGAAACAGCTCCATTTGAAGCCTTGTATGGGAGGAAGTGTAGAACGCCATTGTGTTGGTGGGATGTCAGTGAAGATCAGTTGTTAGGGCCCGATCTAGTTCTTGAGACAACCGAAAAGATCCGGCAAATCAGAGAAAGAATGAAGGCTGCCCAGTGTAGGCAGAAGAGCTATGCGGACAAGAGAAGAAGACCACTAGAGTTTGAGTCTGGTGATCATGTGTTTTTGAGAGTCTCTCCAACAATTGGTAACGGTAGAGCATTGCGGGCGAAGAAACTCAGTCCTCGGTATATTGGACCTTTCCAAATTATCAAGCGAATTGGGCTATTAGCTTACCGTATTGCTTTGCCTCCAGCTTTGTCCAGTCTTCATGATGTATTCCATGTATCTCAGCTAAGGAAATATATTTCCGATCGGAATCAACCATTAAGTTTTGAGACGATTGACCTTAGGCCGTATTTGTCCTTTCAACCTCATCCTAGTTACATCATGGAACATGGCGAGAAGATGCTTCGAACGAGAACAATTCCCATTGTCAAAATAATTTTGGATGGATTTTAGATCGAGGAAGCTACATGGGAATTGGAGGACGACATGCGGGCTAGATTTCCGTATCTATTTTCATGAGGTATGTTTTGTTCAATTCTGAGGACAAAATTTTTAAAAGTTGGGGTGATTGTAATGTTGACTCTCTGTCATATGATATAAGTTGCTTAATTTTAGAACCAAAACTACAGGGATTTGATTGTAAATTCTGTTGATTGCTGGGGAATTAGCTTAGTTTAGATCAATGTATTAGGATTCATTTTGTAAGCTAATTCTCTCACTCCTGGTGCTAATTGCAATGGAAGACCTTCAAGTTGTCATAGCATCAACTAGCGAACCAGACATTTGCCTAGTGGTGCAATAGGAAGTTGAAGGAGAACTTTCTGTCACTTTTCGCGTCGCGACCAGGAGGCGTCGCGTCGCGACGCCGCAGAAGTATTTCGCAGGATTTTTTTCTGGAAGATTTCGCGTCGCGACAGGTGCGGGTCGCGTCGCGATGGTGCTTAAAAATTAGGGTTTTTAAGGATTTTTTCAGCGAAATTTCGGAAAATTGGTCATTGGAGCGCAGCTAGGGTTTGGAACAGCTTGGAGGTGCGATTTTGGAGTCTTCCAATCACTTGGGAACAAGGATTGAAGGTTTCTATGGCTTCCTCTATTTGCTTTTTCTCCTTTATCTTATGTTGTTGTACTCTTTTCACCATGTGTAACTAATTTCTTTTGATTAGGGAGAGATGAGTCTCCCCAAACCTATCTTATGGATTCTTTGTTATGGTTATTACAATTAGTTGTTTGATTTATCATAAGTTTATACCTCTTTGTTTAATTCTTTATAGTTACATATGATAATTATAATGATTTAGGGTATGTGATCACATAGGGATATGGGTTGCATGCTTGATATGGGGTTTTAGATCATAAACTTGTGATCACCATAGGAATGTGGGATTGGATTTATGAATTCTTTATTTCTAGGGTTCAAGGCTTTACCAATTGATATGATTCACCTAAGGAATTAGGGTAACTCAATTAGGTAAAAGGGGTTTTGAGGCAATGAATTGTCCTTAACCTAATTTAGTGAATTGAATCTGGTATTTCAAACAATTAATTTGTGATTAGCTGAAGGTTCATAAGATAGGTGAGGGGAGAGGATTCGACCCCTAATCGCTTTCCTTATTATTTCAACAACCGTCGTTATTTTCGCGTTACTAAATTCTCAAATCAAATCAATTTTCACAATCTAAGAATCGATAATTTTGCCATTTTTAAACAACACGCAATCCTTGTGGAGATGACCGGTCTTACCGTTCTTTTATTACTTGCGACATTTGGTACAGTTGCCAAAAGTCTAACAAGTTTTTGGCGCCGTTGCCGGGGATTGTTGATTTCATTATTGACAAGGCAAATGAGTTAATTCTTAATTGTTTTAATTTTCAGTTTTGTTATTATTATTTATTTTAGTTTTAGTTTTCCATTTAGATACTTAGTTATTGTGTTGGACTTGTTGACGGTTAGTTTAGTGTTTCAGTGAGTTGTTCGGGCGGGGGCAAAGTTCGGAAGAATTGCTGTTTGACCCCGAGATTGAAAAAAAAGAGAAAAAGCAAACCGGAAGAAAGCCAAATTAGCAAGAGGAAGTGATGGATGAAGATCCACCTCCCAGGCGGACTCTTAGTGACTTTGGGAGGAGAAATCAGGGCATTCAGGCTTACACCTTCCGACCAGTGTGGGCTGCCACCTTTGACATCAAGTCATCCATTCTCACCACACTGAAATCAGAGCAGTTTTCAGGTCAGATGCTGAAGACCCCAACCAACACTTATCCCTGTTCCATGAGATTTGTGGAACCACATATCCTGAGGGGGTTGATGAAAATTCCAAGAAAGTGCGTCTGTTTCCATTCACTCTATCAGGTCGGGCAAAAAGATTGGTTGAATACTCTCCCACCAGGAACTGTCAATGCTTGGAGTGACCTTGAAAACAAGTTCCTAGATAGGTTCTTCCTAATCTCCAAGTTTATCAAAAAGAGAGCAGAAATCTACAACTTTGCACAATGGGATTCAGAGTCCCTATATGATTCCTGGGAAAGATTTAAGCTGTTATTGAAAAAATGTCCAGGACATGGTGTTGATGATTTCCTGCAGCTGCAAACCTTCTGTCATGGATTACTACCTCAAACCAGGATGATGTTAGATGCCTCAGCAGGAGGGTCCTTAGGTACTAAAACTTGGGAGGAAGCTAAACAGCTGGTAGAGGATATGACTTCATATGAGTACAGATTGCAAAATGACTATGGAGCTGTAGCTAAGAAGGGTATGTTGGAGTTGGACTCTAATAGTGCAATATTGGCTCAACAAAAGCTAATGTCTCTCCAAATGGAATCTCTCACCAAACAAGTGGCTGCTGCTTTGGAAGTTAGATCTCAAACTCCGACAATTGCTCAAGTAATGCAACTTCATGACCATGGAACTCATTTGGAAGATGCTCTGAAACAATGCCTGCAAATGACTCAGACCACTTTTCACTCTCAAGAGCAAGCAATGAAAATTATGGAGAAAAACCATGGAACCTCGATGAAGAACTTGGAGGCTCAAATTAGGGAGTTATCAAGAAAGCTTGCAGAAACATCTAACAGTGGCGCTCATGCTAGTACTTATGAAAGTTGGTAATGCTATTTCATTGAGAAGTGGTAGAGAGCTGAATCCCGTTGAAGTGACCAAACCCAAGTCCGGAAAGGAGAGTAGTGAAACTGAGGTGTTGAGGGAGAAGTTGAAAAAGAAAAATGGAGGAGTCGAAAACGAGTTAAGTGAAAAAAGTGAGGGAGTTGTGAAGTCTAGCCAAAAAAATATTGAACGGGAGGATCACATAGTTTGGAGGGAAGCTCAAAATTCCCAATGCTGGGAAGGTGTGAAAATCCAACAAGAAATAACCCAACAAATCATTCTCCCTACTAATCTTTCGAGCAGCAAGGCAAGAAGTGAAGAGCTTGATCGATATTTAGATTCCTTCTATGCCTTGTTCGTCATCCTTCACCTTGAGAGGGTATGGAAGCATCTGCAATTATACTTCAAGTTCATGATATTCTTGCCCCAGAAACGAAAGAAGAAGGATAATGTGTTCTTTGTGTCATATATTCCACCTTGATAGTGGAATTGCAGACGTCAAGCTTAGGACGATAAACAAGCGCTTCATGGGAGGCAACCCATGGTGGAGGTAGTTGTTTTTGAATTTTGGTTGTACTGCTGTTATGACTTTTACATTGATATTGAGGCACCACTTCCCTGAACTTTTTTTGGAAGCAGCTTCAATTATGATGATTTGTGGTATTTAGCTTAACATGTTTTACATTTTACCTTGTGATTACTAGTGTGTCATATTTTATCATCAGGTATTGCCGGTGGTCAAGACAAAAGTTGAGGAAAATCGAAATCATTTGTAGGCAAGTCCTCTCGAGTTCCATCTCTTAAAATCCCAACCGTGAGGTGAGCCCAAACACTTATATCATGATTGTGTGTATTCCTTGCTTGCATTAATCTGCAGAACTTGAACTTGTACTTAGCAATCTTGCATGTGATTTACATACACACTGAGGCAAATTTTTTGGAACCCCTGAGCCTTTCAAGCAACCAAATTATTGTTTATCCTTTGTTAGCCCCTCTGAGCCTAATTGCTGTTTTTAAATTTTGGCTAAATTATAGTTTTGGTCCCCCTATTTTCAAAAATTCAGACATTTGGTCCCCCTATTTTAAAACTCAGACATTTGGTCCCCCAATTTTAAAAAATCAAATACATTTAGTCCAAAGAGGGACCAAATGTCTTTGATTTTTTAAAATTGGGGGACCAAATGTCTTTGATTTTTTAAAATTGAGGGACCAAATGTCTTTGATTATTAGCCATAAAAAACTAAAAATTCCTCTTGGGACTAAATGTCTTTGATTTTTTAAAATTGGGGGACCAAATGTCTGAGTTTTAAAATAGGGGGACCAAATGTCTGAATTTTTGAAAATAGGGGGACCAAAACTATAATTTAGCCTTAAATTTTTCTGCAAATCATATGCCCAGTTGTTTCTTAACTTGGAGTTAGGTACACAAATGTATGTGACTGGGAAAAATTCTAAGTTTGGGGTTGCTCATGGAATAGCAACATTCTAAGTTTGGGGTGGTATACAAGAGAAAGGAACATATAAAGAAAAGAAAGAAAAAGAAATATATATATATATATATATATATATATATATATATATATATATATATTTAAAAAAAAGTTATATATAAATAAATAAGTAAATAATTTCTTCTCTTGTGGAATGCTTTGGGGAAAATGGGTAAGTGAGTGAGATTGTTGAAATTGACAAAGAGAGAAGTAGGCCTAACTCCAAGTTGTAACCTACTTATCCAAATGTTATCCACCCTTACCTAAGCCCCGTTACAACCTTGAAAGTCCTCAATTAGTGTGTATGTGTATCATGTGTATAGATGTGTATAGAACTTGTTCAAGCCTATGAAACGATGATGCAGGCATTGTGAATCGAGTGAACACCTTAGACACTTCAAAGAGAGATTGGTGAGATGTGTGAAAAAAGAGAGAACTTGAGAACGCTTGCCTGCTTATGATCTTGTTTTTCCAATTCGGTTGTCTTGCAACTGTATTAGGTTGATGATGATTTTTGATATGCTGTGTGGTTAACTGGTTTGTGTAGAATGTGTGACAGCTAAATTAAAAAGTATCCACAGCCTGAATTGAATGTTTGCTTGAGGACAAACAAAAGTTTAAGTTTGGGGTTGTGTTGACTCTCTGTCATATGATATAAGTTGCTTAATTTTAGAACCAAAACTACAGGGATTTGATTGTAAATTCTGTTGATTGCTGGGGAATTAGCTTAGTTTAGATCAATGTATTAGGATTCATTTTGTAAGCTAATTCTCTCACTCCTGGTGCTAATTGCAATGGAAGACCTTCAAGTTGTCATAGCATCAACTAGCGAACCAGACATTTGCCTAGTGGTGCAATAGGAAGTTGAAGGAGAACTTTCTGTCACTTGTCGCGTCGCGACCAGGAGGCGTCGCGTCGCGACGCCGCAGAAGTATTTCGCAGGATTTTTTTCTGGAAGATTTCGCGTCGTGACGGGTGTGGGTCACGTCGCGATGGTGCGTAAAAATTAGGGTTTTTAAGGATTTTTTCAGCGAAATTTCGGAAAATTGGTCATTGGAGCGCAGCTAGGGTTTGGAACAGCTTGGAGGTGCGATTTTGGAGTCTTCCAATCACTTGGGAACAAGGATTGAAGGTTTCTATGGCTTCCTCTATTTGCTTTTTCTCCTTTATCTTATGTTGTTGTACTCTTTTCACCATGTGTAACTAATTTCTTTTGATTAGGGAGAGATGAGTCTCCCCAAACCTATCTTATGGATTCTTTGTTATGGTTAATACAATTAGTTGTTTGATTTATCATAAGTCTATACCTCTTTGTTTAATTCTTTATAGTTACATATGATAATTATAATGATTTAGGGTATGTGATCACATAGGGATATGGGTTGCATGCTTGATATGGGGTTTTAGATCATAAACTTGTGATCACCATAGGAATGTGGGATTGGATTTATGAATTCTTTATTTCTAGGGTTCAAGGCTTTACCAATTGGCATGATTTACCTAAGGAATTAGGGTAACTCAATTAGGTAAAAGGGGTTTTGAGGCAAGGAATTGTCCTTAACCTAATTTAGTGAATTGAATCTGGTATTTCAAACAATTAATTTGTGATTAGCTGAAGTTTCATAAGATAGGTGAGGGGAGAGGATTCGACCCCTAATCGTTTTCCTTATTATTTCAACAACCGTCGTTATTTTCGCGTTACTAAATTCTCAAATCAAAACAATTTTCACAATCTAAGAATCGATAATTTTGCCATTTTTAAACAACACGCAATCCCTGTGGAGACGACCGGTCTTACCGTTCTTTTATTACTTGCGACATTTGGTACACTTGCCAAAAGTCTAACATGTAACATCCCTGAATTTCGGTTAATTTCGTTTTATGAAATTAACTAGCGAATTATTATTCGATAAAATAATAAATCAAGTCATGGACATGTTAAAAGCGAGAAAGCAACGTTTAATTGTTAATTGTACGAATTATGTGATTGAAGTATTTGATTGGTGTGATTGTTTTGGGGTAGAAATAGAATTATGTGAGGATTAGGGAGCCAATGGCGTTTTGGTCTTTTCCAACCATTTAAACCCTCAAACCATTAAAACATTAAAACCCTCCCTTCATTCTCATCATTCAGCTGGAGCCAAAAAAAGAAAAGAAAAAGAGTCGAGGAGAGAAAGGAGAGAGTGAGGCGAAAGGGAGAGAGGAGAAAGGAATCATCACCACCATCAAGCTCTTTGCATGTAAGTTCTTTCTTCCCCATCTCACTCCATTTTTCAAGCTCTTTTCAATGAACCCGATTTCAACCTCTCATTCCCCTCCTACCACGCTTTGCCAGGGATGGAGCTTGAAGCTCAATGTTGACCCAATCTCACCTTCTTTTCTTGCATGTTGTTTTAGGAACCCGAGGGTAGATCCTAGCTTAATTTCAGAAGGTACATTGTGGATTGAAGTAGTTTGGAAGAAGGTTCAGTAGCAAGGAACCTTAGAATTTTGGAAAGAATTTCACAAGTGTGGGAGCGTAGGAAGCCGTTACGGGGATTGTTCGAGTGTTACCTTGTCGGTACCGTCGCGTGAAGTTTCGTTTGTTTGAGAATCTGTCACTTCGGGTGAGTTCTACTCACGCTTAGGATCGTTTTTGTGTTTCAGAAATAAACGTTATGTGACTGAGTTCGTGAATGTTCTGTCGTCCGAAAGTTTTTAAGAGTCGAAAACCGTTATTTGCGAAAACTATGTATTTGGTGTTTCGGAATGAATTACTCAATGCTTGATAGTTGATTACAATTGTTTGGACTGGATTGTTGTGTTATGATTTCTGTTTTTGGAGTTGGATTAAGATTGGGTTACGAATTGGACTCGAACGGAATTGCGAAAACGAGAAAAGCCGAACGAATTGGTGTGCTAATAGAAGCGCACGGGTCGTGCGCCTATGGCACACGGACCGTGCGCCAGCTTCGTGAATGGTTTTAAAAAAAGATGTTCAGTGCGCACGGGTCGTGCGCCTAGTGCACATGGACCGTGCGTGAGCTTCTGTTACCGCACACCGAATTCTCGTTTCGTCGCTCCTTTCGATCCCAAACCTCTTCTAATCTTCTTCCCAACCATCCCTCATGTCATGGAACCAATGATGCTTTGTTTTTAAACATGATTGCAAGGTTTAAAATGAATTTTTTTGAAAGTTATAATTGTTTCAAAAACCGTAAAGTAGTACACGTGAGCGAACATGTGTTATGTTTACTATCATGGAACTAAATGTTCAAGCGACTGTTTATTCATGGAACTACATGTTCAGGCAAGGTGATGATATATAAATTATATCAAAGCGTGGGTGACGACCTAGCTGATTAGTATACTAGGGGAGGGGAAGTCACGAGCCCCAGAACCTAGGCCTCACGAGGTTTGAAGCTAGTGTAAGCTAGTGGAGAGGTTCAACGGTAAAGGCAGAGCTTTTACCGGAGATGTACTATGGCATGTCAGGAAAAGCTTTATGCACGTAGTATCCTTGTGAGCTACGATTGTTTGATGATAATAAATGGACCGAGAGTCATTGTGAGGGGTTACGGTAGAACTCACTGAGATAATGTTGATCTCACCCTTTATATGTTGTTGTTTTACAGATACTCAGGGAAAGAACAAGGCAATGAAGCATGGTTGATGAGACCTTAAGGAGAGCATGAAGTTTTAAACTTATGTTCATGATGTTTTTCCCTAGTTATTGTACTTCGATTTGATGACTTGTACTAGCTACTAGTTAATGATCGTTTCCGCTATTTTCTTGTTGTTGGGTATTGAACAATAGGAGTTGTTAGTAAGAAGAACATAGTACTTGATTATAATTTGGATGTCTTGAGCTATGTATGACTCTTGATTTTGGGTTAAGTTAAGAGTTTTAGTTTTGTTCAATATCTGAAACAGGAAATTTTACTCTGATGTATGCCATTTCGTGCATCTTAGCATTTCTACTTGTTAGAAATATTAGGGTGTTACATCCACAGTCAGCTTCCCAGTAGTCACCTGATCCCTTATGTAGTGAAACTGTGTCTCTATGTGCTTGGTTCTGCCATGGCCCATAGGGTTTTTGGCAAGACACAAGGCTGACTTGTTGTCAATCAGAAGCTTAGGAATTTGAGTTAGAGTCACACCCAATTCCCTAAGTAAGGCTTCTAACCATGCTACTTGAGTGGCAGCACTGCAGGCAGCTACATATTCTACCTCACAGGAGCTAAGAGCAACAATTTGTTGCTTTTTGGAGCTCCATGAAACAGATACACCTTGAAACTTGACCAAATAACCTGAGGTACTCCTCCTATCAATGTTGTCTCCACACCAGTCACTATCTGAGTACCCTAGGAGCTCAAACTTCCTTAGGTCAGCCCCTTTATAAAAAAACAGCCCATAATTCAGAGTATCTTGTATATATCTTAGTACTCTCTTTGCTGCATTTAGGTGTATCTCTAGTGGTTCATTCATGAACCTACTAATCATACCTGTGGCAAACAGAATATCTGGCATGCTGTGGCACAGATATCTCCAAGACCCCACAATTTGTCTAAAATAGGTAGGATCTACCTTAGAACCTTTTACACCTTCCTTTTTACGCAAATAGCCTTCTGCAGGGTTGCTGGCATCATTGCATTCTGCCATTCTGAACCTTGCAAGCAGCTCTTTAGAGTATTTAAGCTGATGTAGGATGATTCCTTCAGGTACTCTTAGAAATTCCAATCCCAAAAAGTAAGTAAGTTGTCCCAAGTCTGTCATCTCAAACTCGGCCTTCATAGAGTCCTTGAACTGCTCAATCTCCTTAGTACTGCTACCTGTTACCAATAGATCATCAACATACAAACATATTAGTAATACGTTAGTATCTAAGGAACCCTTCACATATACACCAAACTCATTGGTGCATTTTGTGAAGCCACTTTCAACAAAGAAAGTGTCAATTCTTTTATTCCAGGCTCTAGGGGCCTGTTTTAAACCATATAGTGCTTTATGCAAGTGGCACACTAGGTTTTCCTTTCCTTTTTCCTCAAAACCAGGAGGTTGTGAGATGAAAACAGTCTCTTCCAAGGGTCCATTCAAAAATGCAGACTTAACATCTAGATGATGTCACTAGTGCAAAAATGGGATTAGAACTAGACATTTAAAGTCAGGCGCTCAGATGCCTGACTACATAAGTGACGCGGTGGCAAACTTGTAATTAAAAGGAAAAACTCGCGAGTTTTAAAGTCAAGCGGATACACGCCTGACTTCTAAAGTGAACAAATAGGGAAAAAAGTAGACTTTAGAAGTCAGACGTGTATTCGCCTGACTACATAAGTGACGCGGTGGCAAACTTGTAATTAAGGTTAAAATTATTTTTTTCCATTTTAATACTTTAGAAGTCAGGCTTGTATCCGCTTGACCTCTAAAGTACCAAAATAGAAAAAAATAATTTTCACTTACGCGTATCTACGCGTCCTCTCCACTCTCAAACCCTTCACTCATAATCTCACTCGAACCCTCTCACTCTCAGAGAACACAACCACGAAACCCTAGCATTCTCAGTTCTCACTCTCAGAATCTCATTCCCATAACACGATTCTCACGCCGTTCTCACGAATCCTTTCCTCTTCTCCCTTCTCCCTTCATCCCTCCAATCACGCTTCCCGTCTTCCTCTCCTTCTCACACACCGAAACACAAACCCTAACCAACTTCAGTCGCTGCCACCAGCCGCCGCCACTAGCCTCCTTACCCTAACCAGCTTTAGTCGCTGCCAACAGTCGCTGCCAACGGTCCAAACACAAACCCTAACGACACCGTTTGCAACACACATGTACTCTCTCTCTCTCTCTTCTACTCGTTCTCTCTCTCGCTCGCTTCTTCTTCAATTCTCTACGAAGTTTTCACTATTTGTGTTGATTTTACAGAAATTGATCCTTGAAAACGCAACAATGTTGCTGCTAGTCTGACAACAAATAGGTATTGTGCAAAACCCCCTTGTTTTGCGTTGTTAATTTCTCTGTTGCTGTTTATCTGTTTCACTGTTTATCAGCAATATAAATGTGTAGTGATTTATTTTATGTTTGCTTGGTGTGATTATTTCTTGAATGGCTAATAAATCTTATGTTGTTCCTGATTTGATGCTTTACAATTTTCAACAGGATACGGGGAGTGATGAAGATATTTTAGATGAAGGGGATGAGGACGTAGAGGAAGAGCAAGATCATGAGCCAGAGCCGGTGCACACCGTGAAACCTGATTCTGAGGTTAAGAATCATTCTCAAGTTCCTGCAGCACCAAAGGAGGCAGAACGTCAGCTCTCCAAGAAGGAAAGGAAGAAAAAGGAACTTGAAGAACTTGAGGCTCTTCTAACTGATTTTGGAGTCTCACAGGGACAAAGTAATGGTGTTCAAGGCCAAGATGTACACCTACTGCACTGGCAATTTCTCAGAATCAGACCTTAACCTCACTGTAAGTCACTTTATTCTTAGCAACGGGGAATGGAACTTGTTGTTTGGAAACTTGCTACCTGATTATGTGACATGCTCATGCCTTTTGTTGGTGGATTGGGACTGAGTAATGAAAGTAAAAACCCTTAATTACTAGTATTTCGGTTGTGTCCATGATTAGAGTATGAAAAAAGAATTGATTTTTTTATTTGTTTTAAATTTTAGACTTCATAATGGATGGGATTTCCTTCTTTTCCTTTCCTATTTTGTAATTTTTGTATTCATTTATTCATGTTACATGTTACTACATATCTTGCAGTTATTCATTTATATTCATTTGTTCATGTTTCAGAATTTGGCAGACTGACAAGGAAAGAAGCTAGAGAGGCATCCCATAGAATATAGCTCAACTCAACATGCAAATAAGGACTTCAGAATCAGAACAACATGTGATAAGTATGATATTTAATACACAGCTGACAGCTCATAGATCCAATTCCTGTTGTCGATATTTAGTTTGTACCTTTATGCTGATGATCAAAATATGAAACACTTTGCCAATTTATTTGTTAAAAAAAATTCAAGTATTTTGACACTCAAAACGAGGTTAAGATGGCATGTCCAGTTTGTCGAGGAACTTGTACATGGAAAGATTGTTGGGCAAATCAGTGCAAAGCCACTGAAAGTAAGGTCTGACATCAAAGATGGATATTTTTCCGCTACAACACTTTTTCTTTAGCATCACTTGCTGACACTTCAGTTTTATGCCATGTTGTTTCAGAAATATTTGGCTGGTATAAGCAAAGTTGATAGGATATTGCATTTTCATTATTTGGTCTGTCTGCTCCTTCCTGTGCTAAAACAAATAAGTGAAGACCAGCATACAGCGCTAGAAACAGAAGCAAAAATTAAAGGTAGTAACATCATTCTTCTGATCTCATGCATTATAATGTCCATAGTTATTGCCGTTAGTAACTAGCATGCATTTGTGCATATACACATTGTATTTTGTAACCAAAAAAAGATACAGATTGTATTTTCAAATCTGTTATTCATGTTCTTAGTAATGTTGGAGCTGCTCTTGAACCAAAATATCATTGCTAAAAGTATATAATTAATTTTGGAACTAATATTCTGGCAGGTGGAAATTGACATTAAACATTTTTGTACTGGGTCTCTTAAATGTGAACCACACAAACATTTTTGGAACTCATATGTCTATATTTCTTATGGTTGTGCTGACAACGAAGCTTATTCTGTGACAAATCTCTGTTTTGACCCATATGATGTGGTATGTTCCCTTTCGATGTTGCATTTGATTTCATGAATATAGAACTTTTTGTTTATTTTATTGAAAGTTGCCATGGAAATGTGATTTCTTATAATCATAGAATGCGCTTTTGATATTTGCTTTGTTAACCTGACATGTAGCATTCAATGGTTGAATCATTGCAAAATCTTCCTATCAAATGACAGTGCTCCATTGCACTTAGCAATCCAAAGGTCAGTATTAACTTCTGTATTAAACCTTTCCTACTTGATCTGCCACCTCTAGTCAATTTACACAGCAAAAATATGAACCTTTCTGGAATTGAATATACATTCTTTTTGAACATGGTTACTTTGAAATTTCCTGATAATTTCAATTTTGAAATTACTTCTAAGAAAATGATTTGTCAAGATTTTATGAAAGTGTGCAGCTATCAAAAGAAAACGAAAATGAAAACTATTGATGGCCTTTGCTCTCAACATGATTGCTGATAAAGGATATTATTTTCTCAGTATTGATATATGTAGCATTTCAGTTTATCTTAAGGAGTGTGAAACATATTTAATACACAGCTGACAGCTCATAGATTAAATTTAGGCCGTTAGACCTTAAGAATTCTTTAAGTTTTCTCTGAAGATTTTTTCGTTGCTTGTACTGACCCTGGGTTTTCTGCTATTTGGTTGAAGTTTCCGGGATAGGAGATATGAGGACTTCCTGAAACATATTGATATTGTCTTGCTTAGAGTGCCCTTTCATAGAAACTTGATTTTCCTTTGATTTTTTGTTTGAATACAGGCCTGAAATGGATTCAGACATGAAAGTGGTTTAGCCAAGCTGTACTGACTACTGACATTGAAGTCTGTTATTGAAAAACATCACAGGAACACTGCAGTGCACTTCTGGGAGGCTATTCAGGTGCAGTACACTCTATTGTGCTATCCCTAACATTTATCTTGCTTAATTTCTATTTTGTGCTCAAATTTTCAAAAATGCCATCAAAGGGACCTATATTTCTGACAACTAATATTTGATTTATTTATCTTGGTAATGGTTTATGTGATCATAAATTCATAGGCACAAGCATGTTCTGTTTGTACAATCTGGTTTGTTTGTAATATGATTTCACTTCTATTATTAGGCACAAACATGTTCTGTTTTATTTTGTTCAAACCCGTTTTCCAAATGATCTACTTGGTGAATGAAGAATCAACACATTAAAGCTTTATCATAATGCAAGAAGATGAATTAGTATACCAAGAATGAACCATGTGCTTTTTGATTCGATACTTTCTTGTGCTTTTTTGCTTGTTTATTTAATAGAACAACTTCATATCCTCTGTTTTATGAATTTTAGTTCTGGTTTTTCAATGCTTTTGGTATGCTTCTATTTCTTATCTTTGTGATTATTTTAGTAATATGTTAACTGAAATATGGGCTTAAGTTTTAGGGTCTTTTTTCATGGGCTAGTTCATATAATGTTTGATTTGCTGTTCTACTCTACTAATAATTTCTGTCACAGTTGTTCAAATACCCTTCATTGAATGTTTGAACAATGGCGGCACCGCAACAACAACCGATTTTCAGGGTCCACCATACCCTTTTGGTCGCCACGAAGCTTAGGTATAACGCTTTCTCCTTCTCTAAAATCTTCTCAGTTCCATACGGTTTGAAACCCTAGTTTCAACCACTGACTTCGCTTCTTTTTGGTTGTGTTTCTGGGTGAGATCTTCCTGGATCTTGATGCTACGCACAAGGATCTGCACAACGAAGGTAGAACCACTGCCTTTTTTGATCAGTATAGTGTTGCTAATTTGGTTTTCTCTAATTGATCTTCTTTGTGTTCGAATGTTTTCTTAAATGATTCTGAGAAAGTCTCTAAAATGGTTCTTGTATTTTCAAATTTACTCGAATTAGTCCTGTGAAACACTACGGTTAATTATGTTTTCTTTTCTAAAAATTATTGAGGAATTTACGAGGCCCTTGAATTGAGAGACGTAGGATCTGACTACCTTGGAAAAGGTGTTTCAAAGGTAAATAGCATTTCATTATGAACAGCATCATTGGCCCTGCACTGATCGGCCAGGTTAGTTAAAACTTATTGGAGACTAGTGTTTCACTGATCAATTCTCTTTTAAGTTGGAACTTCTTAGTTGTGCCCTTTATAGTCTAATTTGTCAGTTTCTTTTGTGACGATGCATAGGATCCAACTCAGCAGACAGCTATCGACAACTTAATGGTTCAAAAGCTTGATGGAACTGTTAATGAATGGGGCTAGTGCAAGGAAAAGGTGCTTAACAGACTATGCATGTATATTTTTGATTTATCATTTTTAAATTTTAACTTATTCATATGATTCTGATTCTTTTCTCTCTCGTTTTAGCTTGGAGCAAATGCCATATTGGCAGTGTCTCTTGCAGTCTGCAAAGCTGGTGCTAGTGTCCTGAAAATTCCTCTTTACAAGGTAATTTATGCATGAACTTAGGTACAAATCTTAAGTTGCCTTTTGTTTGTTAGATTCATTTTGGGTTTGGGCAATTGAAGCCGTTCTTTACTTAAATTGCCTCGGTTTTTACCAGTAAATGGGTGCTTTTACTGGAAACATAACTTATTAATCATGGCCTGCCAGCCCTGGTGTCTTTCCGATTGTGCTTCTATGTTCTTATGGTTTGTGAACTTGATTGTATAGCTTTACTACTGTGTTTTAGTGTGTTTTTACTAATGTTGGGTTTTGTGCCAATATCTTTCCAGTCTGCGATCAAGAAGAAATATGGTCAATATGCAGTAAATGTTGGTGACGAAGGTGGCTTTGCCCCTAACATTCAGGTTAATGATGGTTTTAACTTGTTTCTTTTTATGTGTTGAATTTGGGCACTGTCAATTTTTTGCCTCTTACTGATAACCTCTTCGGTATTCAGGAAAACAAGGAAGGTTTGGAATTGCTGAAATCTGCCATTGCCAAAGCTGGTTACACCGGCAAGGTTAGTGTTCCAGCTTATATTGAAATTCTGTTAATGGTGCTTTGGCTTTTCAAAAGACTCCATTTAATGGACTTATTTGACTATGTGTTGTGTTCTTAGGTTGTTATTGGAATGGAGGTTGCAGCTTCTGAATTCTACAAGGAAGACAAAACATATGATTTGAACTTCAAGGAAGATGTGAGCTCTCTATTTTTGTCTTGGCTGTCATATCACATGCATATTTTAAACGTATTAATAAAGGAAGACAAAACATAAGATTTGAACTTCAAGGAAGACAAATCATCATGTTGGTAACATAGAGTATTAGCTGGTAGCCTGGTACATATTTGATTATTTCTGATTTATTTGGAATTTTCTGTTTGACAATCTAGAACAATGACGGCTCACAGAAGATCTCAGGGGATGCCTTGAAAGATCTCTACAAGTCATTTGCATCTGAATACCCAATTGTTTCAATTAAAGATCCTTTTGACCAGGATGACTGGGAGCACTATGCTAAGATGACTAGTGAGATTGGAACCAATGTACAAATTGTTGGTGATGATCTCTTGGTTACCAACCCCAAGGTCTGCAATCCTACATAACTCCTCCTCCTCCTCCTCCTCCCCCCCCCCCCCCCGTAAACATGTTTTTAAGGGGTATGACTCTCAGTCTTTGATGCAGGTGGATTTATTCTCCTATAGAGAACGATAGAGAACCAGAGGAGGCCAAGCAGATAGAGGAAGATGAAGCTCCTGTGCCAGATTATGCTATTGCTGACTTCAATGCTTCTGCTATTCCTTCTGATGGTCAGTGGCCTTCTGCAATTGACCAACCTTGGACTGATGCTGCTCCAGCACCTATTCCGGTTTTCCCTGTTGTCAACTGGGCTGCCCCAGAAACTGGTACATTATATATAATGCACCATTTTTAGCTATCTTCTCTGAATTAGTTTTTTTTGCACTACCCTTTATGCTTAGATTTGTGTTTTCCCTTAATTTTTTTCTGGAAATCATCAAGTTGATTTTTATCTTAGTTTGCCAGTGTTTATTCTGTTCACTTGTTAATATTCTAGAAGATTTGGCAGAAAGTAGAAATTGCTGCTGCATGTGTGATTGAATTAATTTTGTTCAAGATTATGTATTCGTGTTTTGTTGATATAGAGTTATATTGCAGCTGCTGCAGGGGACTGGGGTGAACATGCTTAAGAATGGTGGGCTTGGTGCGTTTATGTGGTGTTGTAAGTGAGTAGTAATTCATGGTTGATTCATTGTATTTTGTAATAAGAAATTAAGTCAGTTTTAAGTCATGTTAGCTAGCTGGCTTAGTTAGTTAAATTTGTTAAGTTTCAGTTAGTTGAGTTTCTGCCTTTATCAGTTTTAACAGCAATATATAAGTTGTTGTATTGTAATAGTGCTACAGAGGGCATTTCAGTTAATAAACAAGTTTCTGCTATCAGTTGAATACATTCCTCTGAATCTCCTTCTTCTTCCTCTGCATAACAGAACAGATTTCTGTTGTTAGGGTGTCAAAATTAAATTTGGGTAATTAAATTTGAAAAAAAAAAAACTTTTAAAGTCAGGCGCAATAATGCCTGACTTATGTATAGATTTGAAAAAAAAAACTTACGGAGTCAGGCCATAAATGCTTGACTTTAAAACATACTTACGAAGTCAGGCAATAATACATGCTTGACTTTAAAGCATACTTACGAAGTCAGGCAATAATAAATGCTTGACTTTAAATCAGACTTACGAAGTCAGGCAAGAATAAATGTTTGACTTTAAATCATACTTACGAAGTCAGGCAACAATAAATGCTTGACTTTAAAACTGACTTACGAAGTCAGGCGAAATAAATGCTTGACTTTAAAACTGACTTACGAAGTCAGGCGAATAAATGCTTGACTTTAAATCAGACTTACGAAGTCAGGCTATTGCCTGACTTTAAAAACTCCTTACATACAAAGTCGACTTAATAAAAGTCAAGCGGGCGCCTGACTTTAAATCCCCTTTTCGCCTGACTTTAAATCCCTTTTTTGCACTAGTGTGTAAGTCCCATCCCTTACTGCAGGCCAAGGTAGTGACCAATCTAATGGTCTCATGCCTGGCCACAGGTGAGAAAACTTCCTCATAATCTATCCCTTGCTTTTGTTGGAACGCTTTAGCAACAAGTCTTGCTTTATGTTTGACTATTTTGCCATTGGGGTCCAACTTGAGCTTAAAGACCCATTTAACACTTATTGCCTTCTTTTCTTTAGGCAAAACTGTCAAAGACCAAGTCTTATTTTTCTCAATAGAGGCCAGCTCCTCTATCATAACATTTTTCCAGTTTTTATCCTTTAAAGCCTCTTTAAAGTCCACTGGTTCCATATCAGCCATCATAGCATAGTGGATGAGGTCACCATGCTCATTCACTTCACTATCTATGGCAATATCATAATCTGCAAGCCTCCTAGGAGGCTGTCTCAACCTTTGTGTTCTAGGCAGGGCCTAAACAGTAGGTTCAGGTTCTGTTTCAGCATTGTCCTCTTCCTCTTCTTGAGGATTCTGATCCTAATTAGGTAGAATAGGATCCTCTTCATCAGAACTATCACCATTAGGATTAGATTCAGTGTCTAAGACCTCCTCTAGGATTGTAGAGTCCACTGAACTTACTAGTGCAGATTTGTCCCTGACCCATTGCTTGTCTTCAAGCACAACCACATCCCTAGATATCTCAATCTTGTCAGTTTTAGGATCTAGCAGCCTATAAGCACCTGTAGGATGATATCCAACAAGGATTAAGGGCCTGCTCTTATCCTCTAACTTCTTTCTCTTACCATCAGGTATATGGCTATATGCAAGTGAGTCAAATACCCTTAGGTGAGAAACCTTAAGCTTGTCACCACACCAGACATGTTCTGGTACCTTGTCTTCCAAACCTTTGGTAGAGCACCTATTTAGGATATAGACAGCTGTGTGAATAGCTTCTGCCCATAGCCTTTTAGGTAGCCCCTTTGACTTGATCATGCTCCTAGCCATATCAAGTATTGTCTTATTCCTCCTTTCAGCAATACCATTATGCTGAGGGGTATAGGGTGATGTTACCTCATGTATTATGCCTTGAGTGGTGCAGTATCCCTCAAAATCTTTTGAGGTGTACTCACCACCACCATCACTCCTTAAGACCTTAAGTTTCTTACCACTTTGAGTTTCTGCCACTGCCTTAAACTCCTTAAAAACACCACAGGCTTCTCATTTAGTCTTAAGTAGGTATAGCCAGCTTTTTTTGGAAAATTCATCTACAAAAGTCATAAAGTATTTATTTCCCCTAATAGAGGGTACATCAAGTGGTCTACATAGGTCAGAATATACAACATGCAAAATATCCTTAGATGAATGTTTCATTTCCTTATTAAACTTCTTTCTAGGTTGCTTACCCACTAGGCAAGTAGTACATGTCTCTTTAGTAACTTCAATTTTAGGTAACCCTTCTACTAACCCTTTAGTACTTAGGTCACTTAGGCCTTTGAAGTTTAAATGCCTAAACCTTTTATGCCATAACATACCTTCAAAATTAGCTGTGGCACTTAGACAATCTGTTTCTGTGACACTAATGTTGGTTTTGAAGGTTCTATTGGTGGCTAAAGGTGTTGTTAAAACTAGTTTGTCTTTAACATCATACAATTTTAGTTTTAGATCCTTCATTACTACTGAAAAACCCTTCTCTATAAGCTGTCCTAGGCTGATAAGGTTACAGTTGATCCCAGGAACATAAAAAACATCTTTTATCAAAATTACTTGTCCATTTTCTTTTGTAAATCTTATGTTTCCTATTCCTTCAGCAGTTATAGCCTTATTGCTAGCATACTTTATAGTGGTCTTTCTAATAGAATCAAAAGTCAACTAACCACTCTTTGTTTCCAGTCATGTGATTGGAACACCCTGAATCTAGATACCAAATTTCAGTGATGGTTTTGCCATCACTTGTAATAACTGACAGGACTACAAGTCACTGTTTACGTTTAAGTCTAGGTTAGTTACAACAAAATCCTCCCTAGGTTCTGTTTCTCCTTACTCATCAGTTATCATACTAAAGCCTACATGTTCAGATTCTGAATCAGAATCTTCTTTAGCCATATTGGCTCCAGTTTCAGTTTCCTTAGGCTTAGAATCCTTTCTAGTAGGGCATTCAGTAGCATAATGCCCATAATTATCACATCTATAACATTGTACATTAGATTTGTCCTTCTTTTTACTAGAATCAGAACTTTTATTAGTGGAGTCACCCTTACCACTAGACTTACCTGACTTACCCTTAGACCAATTACCTTTACCTGACTGGTTGTTGTTGCTGCCCTTAGTCCATTTCTTTCCCTTTGGTTTGGCAGCAAACAGAGCTTGCTCTTATTCACCTTCACCATTCAGGAGATTCAACCTAATCTCTTTGGCTTCAAGCCTACTTTGGAGGTCTTCAACTTTAAGATCTTCAGGCTTGATGGTGTCTTCAATGCTGTTTACAATAAAACCAAATTTTCTTGTTAAGGATCTAAGAATTTTCTTACAAACAGTTAGTTCTGATAATGTCTCTCCATTGAGACTCATTGCATTAGTGTTTTTCTTTAGCTTCCCAAAGAAATCAGTAATGCTTTCACCCTCTTGCATATTCAAATTTTCATACTGCTTTCTCAATGATTGCAGCTTCTCCTCCTTGACTAGTGCAGCACCATTATAATATTTGTCAAGGAGGTCCCAGGCAGTTTTGGAGACTTTGATGCCTCTAATTCTGTCGAAATTACTCTCATCACACCCCTGGTGTATGAGGTAAATGGCTTTCCAGTCCTTCTTGGTATTTTCCTTATGTTCAGCCCTTTGTTCAGGGGTTGGGTTCTGAGCTAGTGCTGGAACCCTTTCTTGAACAATTTCTAAGACATCATGGAAGCCAAAAATGGCTTCCATTTGCAAACTCCACATATCCCAGTTTTTCCCATTTAGTTTAGGAATCTGGGTAGACAAGCTAGCATTTGACATGCTGATTTGAAACCTTGATTAGCACCATCTAACACCTGTTCCAAAACACTAAAACTGTCAAAAAAACTCACACACAGCCTGCTTGTTGTGTGTTAAAAAAATCTGTAAAGAAACTTTAAAGAATAGTAAAAGAAAGATAAAGAACTAGAATTTAGGTTTAGAATTGTCCCTGGATTGTTACCATGCTCAATGATACCATGTTAGTTTTGTTAACCATATATTGATTTTGTTTGCAGGTTGCCAAAATGAACAGCAGGGTGCAAATATCAATTGTCCAGCCCACTGATCCAGCCCACAGCTTCAAAAAATAGAAGTGATCCACTTGATCACCAAAACGGGTTATGCGGAACTTGAACCCGTTGAAGTTAGGGAAACACGCGGATCCTGCTGACCCGCAGTATATAACCCAAACCCTAGTTGACTGATCAGAAAAAAAACAAGATTTCTCTCACTTTCTTGCTGTGTCGTTCGTGTTTACTGCTTCTTCAACGAAGGTGTGCTAGGGTTTGCTGAAATCACACTGATTTCCAGCAATTGAGCGTTCCAATCACTCCTATCTTGAAGAATGAATGCTCGGGTACACTAGTTACTCAAAAACCCTTTGGTTTACTCTTTCAAATTTTCTGTTTAAACTTCTCTTCTTCACCAAACACTGATTCAGTGTTATTTCTTTGTTTGCAAGTACGAAGAACAACACTATGTTGAACGTACGTGATTACGAACACAAAACAAAGGTTGATTCACTCAGAGCTTTGTTTTAATGTTAGATTTCTTAAGAGTACAAAAACCCTAACTGTGGTTTCTTTGTTTCTGTTTGGATGAACGCTGAAATAGGCTGAGTACAGAATCAGATCTTCTCTTTGTACAAACGCATACAAGCACACAGAATCAGGTAAAATCCCTTCTACCTTACCGTTACTTCCTTTATTTCCTCAAATCTGTTTTACTGATGAAAAAATATTGACTTTGTTTGTTCTTTTGATGTATGAGGTACACTGTACGTGTGTTCTTGATGAACACACGATGAGAACTATTGCAGATCTTCTCTCAAGATCACAGAAGGTAATTCCTCACTACACTCCCTCTGTTTCTCTCCTTTCTTTAATTTCAGTCACTGAAACTATTTCTAATTCTCTCATTTGTTCTCTCTTTTGCAAGTTCTCACAACCATCTGTTGGAGAAGGATACACACTCAGAGTCACAGAGAAGGAGAAGAAGAAAAATGCTCAAGAAAGGAATACAACTGCAGAATGTAAAAATACTTCTTTATTTTCACTTGTAAACTAATATTTTCCTGTGTGTTTGTATGTACAACTTTATAGACTATTTATACACAATAGTAACCCCTCAGTGGGTTTGTTAATAAACAGTTATATGATGTAACTACCTGTAACAGATTTAAAACAGAATTTAAACTGTAAATAACTAATTCTGTTTAAGACTTCTGGGCCAATGGCTATACTGCTGATTAAGTAGCTATCGACAAACCCTGAGGGTGTTTTAGGAATTAAATTCTAGCGGAAAACATTATTGTGAAAGCTTGGAGTTCCCGACGGCGTCTCGTGCTTGCGCAGAAGGAAGGAGTAAATCGTTTTCTGAGGTGACCACTTTGGGGGTTTCTTCTCAGAGCGCTTTTCTTCGCTTGTGAAGTGAGCTCACTGACAGAGGTAAACGGGAGTTCATCGCTGGCGGTGGAGAGTTCGTTGCCTGCGATTACTGAGTATTGAGAAAGAGGGATCTTATTAGGCTTTTGAAAATTTGAAAGGCATTTACTCCCTCAAATAAGCATGAAGCATTAAACACGGCAGTGGAAGGGGAACAATGGGCGCATAGGGAAGGGGAAGATGAAATGAAATTATAAGGTTGTTCGGTTCGCAAAGAGTGTTTATATGTAGCAAAGGTGTGTAAATCACCGCTCACACAGCACAGCACTTCACACCTCAATCGACACACACGGCTTTGTTTTGTTTTAGTTTCAGAAATTTGCTTCTGAGATTATGAAGAGAAGAAGCCATCAACACAGCGATCGTGAAAATGAAGACAACAAAGACATGCTGAGCGACTTGCCGGATTGCATTTTGTTTCACATACTTTCATTTTTGAATGCCAAAGATGCGGTTCGAACTTGCTTATTCTCTACAAGATGGAAATATCTCTGGAGGCGTCTTCCCACCCTTAATTTAAGTTCCTCTCATTTTAGGACTCTCAAGTGTTTCTCCAAATTCGTGTCTAAGATTCTCACTTTTCGCGATTCCTCCACACCACTAAATGCTCTCGAATATGAACGTCGAGGTCGTGTTGATCCTTACATACTCACAAGAATTGTAAGATACACAACTTCACACAATGTCAATCGTTTACGTATTTCTTGTTTTTCTTGTAGAATGAATCACAGTCCATTTCCACCTTTCTTTTCATGTCGGTCTTTAACCTCTCTAGAACTTGGATACCAACATGGCCTAGTGATATTTCCGAATACTCTGAATTTACCAGCATTAACCTACTTGAAACTATACAACTTGTCCTTTTGCAGTGGAAATGACGGTCGCATTGAACCTTTTTCTACTTTTAACAAGTTGAATACTTTAATCCTTCTCAATTGCAGAGTTCCGGATGCACAACAACCCCTTTGCATATCAAGTACCACACTTCTCAATCTGTCTATACATTCCTATCTTTGTTACCGACCCTATTCGAATATTGATCTATTTGCTCCAAGTCTGTGTACCTTTTCTGTTACATGTGATTCTTTTCAGAAACTCTCTGGGAGCCATCTTTCTTCTATTAAACAAGCCAGTCTTGTTATATGTGAAGGTATGTATCCTGTGGAGACTACTACGGGTATGTGTATACTCAACTGGTTGATAGAGATGGCTGATATTGAATCATTGTCCGTATGTCCAAAAACTCTTCAGGTACCAACCTTGTCTTTCTTTAATTGCTAAATTTTGTCAAAAAGCATATGTAATTGGTACTAATTTACCTCTCACCCCTTATTGGTTAGGCTCTCTCGTTAGTTCCTGATATATTGAAGCGCAAACTCCCTTCCTTGTGTAACTTGAAGTCACTTAAATTAAATTTGAGATGGGATGCACATAGATTTTTGTCGTCATCTTGGAGTGATATAAAGATGGAGCTAGTATGTGGCAAGTCATGGAAAGAACATGCCAAGTTTCGAGAAGCTATTAAAGCAGGATTGATGCCAGAATGTTCATCCATTCTTGATGGAATGATTGAATTTTTGCTTCAAAACTCACCATCTGCAAAAATTGATCTAGTAGTAAGTGTGAAATGAATATCCAACTTGTTAAATAGCTATTCTTTAGTCTTCTTGTTGCTTAATCTGTTTTGCTTCACTTATCATCATGGATAAACTATAAGTCTCTTTTGCAGAGAGAGAATTTATGCATGTATACTAACATTGTTGCAAGCCACTCTTAATCATTACATTCTCTTTTTTGCTTTAGAGTTGTTTTAGATGCTTCTAAGTTGGGTTGTGCTTTTCACTCTTCCATTGTAAACACAAGACAGACAACATGTGGGTCTGTCTGTGTAATAGTCCTGCAATGTTCCCCAAAAGTTTCTGCTCGTTTCTTTTTAATTATGTTTGCAGTCTGGTTTTATAACAGGATTGTAAGTAGTTTTGTTTTGTTTAATTTAGTTCCCTTTTGGTACCAATTCCTGGTTTTATAAAATGTTGATTACCGTAGTATGTCTAACTCTTTTATGTTATTTCATTGTACTGTTTGACAAAATGATAGGTTTATGAGTTTTAGAATGGTCTCCCTGCCAGACTCTCATTAATTCCTGAATTCCTATTTTCTTTTCATTTGTTGATTCTGTTTTGTTTATCAGATTTTGTGTTTAAAGTATTAAAGATATTGATATAAGGATTGGCATATTATTTTCTTGAAGTTTTGCATGGACTTAATTTTGTTTTTTTTCTTATGATACCAGACCCACTCAGTGGTTACTGCCTTCTTTAGTACTAGACTTTGAGTTAATTCCTACTGGAGAAGATGCTGCCTTGAGGCTCTCAAGTTCTTTGCTTCTTGTTGCCAGATAAACTTCGGCATAAAAGAAATGGCGCTTCCCAACATACTATCTAGAGGAGTCTGTAGTGCTTTGCTTTTGCCAAGAGATTTGAATCAAATTGTGGATGCACTATCACAAAAACACTTTTGTCAAGATAAACTTTCAATTGGCTAGTTAGCGATATATATTATATTTCTGCATTTTACTAGATAGCTAGATTGGAAGGAAATTGTGCTTGTGGTTTTTGAATTTTTGAATGATGGATGGCTGCTTGTTTTAAGCATATTACTCATGCTGTTCATTCACCACTCTCTTTGAGATTCTCTGAACAACTCATCAGTTTGCATGTTCCTCAAAGGATCACCTAATGTGTATCTCTATTAGCTTAAATTAATCCTGACTCTGAATTTACCTCGATCACTTGCCCTGTATATATGCAGCTATCCCTACATGTTACCCGGTGGATGTTATATATGGATCATGTAGATTCATGTTTGTGTAATCATACAAGCACTGGCCACTAGAACACTTGTCTTTTCTGTTTGTTGGCATGTTGGACTTTGTTAGAATTCTTGGCCATTGTTTGCTATCCATTTCTTATATATATATATATATATATATATATATATATATATATATATATATATATATATATATACAAGAAAAGCAAAATTGAGTTGAGGCAGACATTTTTATGCCATATGCACTAACACCTATTAGGAGATGTTTTGGTGATGCTCACAATTACTCTATATGAGGGCTATGGGATGTAAAAAAATTTATTTTACCATCTTTGTACAAGTTAGAAAATCCATTGCCGCTTGTTCATGAATAAGAACATCTGGTTTCTTCTAAAATTAGGCATTACAATTTGGAGGCCAAAGAGTTGAAGTATGAATCAGATAACAAAATCAAAGAATGCATATTCACTCCTCAGTTGGATGTTTGTTATGATGCAGGTTAACATTCAAGATACAAGAAAAATAATTGCAAATTTGCAATTTAATATCATCAATTACAGATATTTAAAATACCCAAAGAATCACAGGATTTCATTTGGAGTGATTGGGCAGTTATTGGTGGTAGTTCTTAGGCCTCTATACCCAAACAATCCTTTCTGGTTCTCCAAATTTAGCTATTGTAAAGTTATAGTTGCTTTGACCACTATGAAACCGCCGTATACTATCACTGTTGTATCCTTACACTATCATTGAATTTACCTTGCTCTGTTGGGTCTTGAGGACAATTTGTGTGTTTTTTGTTGCATTTCTATTAATGCTTAGAATGTGCATTGCCCAATTATTTTGGATAATGTTTGTTTAAAATAATATAATTTGAGATGATACAAAGATGAAGATGAAGATGTTTTGGTTAACATGAACTGCTTGCCTAACAGATTAATTGAATCTCAATGATATGAATTTGAGATTAACAATTTTGCTACTGAACACAAAGGCACAATGTCAAACTCAAGAACCAGAAATAGTGCTTACAGATAACACTCATTAAGTTGTCTTATCAATGAGCTAATGTGGCTATTACCAATTCTGCCACTTTGTTCTAACAGATAACACTCTTTATCTTGTTTTTGTATTTTTGACAACTCTTTCTTATTTTACAGGTGTATTCCTTAACTAGTCATCATTTTAAAAAAAAAATTGAGAACTATAGATGACAATCATGTTTTGGAAACAAGCAAAATTGTTGAGATACATGAGAGAGGATTTCAGTAATGAACCAGCAGCATCCTCTATTTAAGAGAAGATTTTAAGAGAAGCTTGCTTATTTGTTTGCTGAGCTTGTAGTTGCAAATTGTAATCATTGTAGACTTGAAATTGTAAAGCGCAAGGAAGATATTTTTGTCTACTCTAGAGGGATTTTGTGTCATAGGAGGATATTTTTGTGTCCTGATGTTATGCTACTTTCCTTCCCTTTCACTAATTCATTTTTTCTTTCCATTTTGATGACTATGACTACCCCTTCCCTATACAAAGCGCAAGAAACTGATAATTTCGTCAAGTGCCTCCAAACTAAGTTTGTTCTGACCATCCTGAAGTATTTGCTGTAATATGCAGTCCATTTTTTACATATACATACATTCTCTAAGTCCTTGCCAACAATGTTAAAGGACCTATTAGCGTGTTTTATATGTTTAACTTTACATTTTATGTTGTTCAGTATTGATGATGATAGATTAAATCTGTATATGGCCCTTGCTGCTGCTTTGCTATTGCTAACTCGGAAAACTTGCAGAATTACTTTCTGTCTTCATGTTATCTTTCTTTTCTTCTTTTTTTTCCATTTTACTCTTTTTGTTTCATTCTCATATTCTATACCATTTTCAGGCAGGAGCTACTACCTCATGCTTTTGGTATGAAATACATCAGAACCTGTCTTCATTACAGTTGATGCCCTACATTATTAAGGACTAAATTGCTTGCAATTTTAGGGATTATAATGGTAGTTTACTCTATTATTTAAGATGTATACAGGGCATTGTCTACCATTACAACGACAATTTTTGGTGATATTAAGGAAAATGAAGTTACACATGTTTACCAAAAAGTAGGTTGGTGCATGAATATCTTAGTTGTTGTTAAGTTTATCATTATTAGTTAAAATATTGCTTTTAAACTTTTTCTGTTATTAAACCTACTGGTTCTCTTATGCTCATGAATGTGATTTTTATATTTAAGCTTAATGCTCTAAGAGCCATTTGCTAGTTCAGACTCTCTGATGTCTCAAGCTGCATTTGGCACTCATTTAAACTCATCTCTACTTCGAGTTCAGGGTCAATTTCATCTCTTTGGTATAATATATATCAGTAATCTAAGTTGATTCCCCCCCTCCAATTTGTTTGCATATTTTTATGTTCTATTCTACTTGCTGTAGTCCTATTTCTAAATATCTTTTCTTTGATAATTCAATCTTGTTGGGATAGCTCTAATAGTTGGTATACTAGATTACCAGTGTTTTAGCCGTTTTCTCAAGTGAAAATCACTGTTTTTGTTGAAGGAGATGAAAAAAAATAGACATGGAGTCTAGGCTAAATTAGTAAAAGTAATTGTACAGTTCTGAATGGAGTGTGACATTAACCAATGTCTAAATATGGAAAGAAGAAAAAAAGGAGAGATTATTGATCATCTTGCTGAAATCGCAAACGCTTGGTTGAGACTTGAAACAATGGCACAAGAGACTTGTTCCATTTCTAAACATTCAAATTTTATCATTAATGATTCAGTCCTATTGAAGTGTGATGTGAGGTCTATGCTTGTTAAAATTATTGTCAAGTTGGAAAAATAATGTGAAGAATCTGATTTTTTTTTCTACCATGTTGTAAAGGCCTATTCAACACAAGCTACTCTTTCGCCATTAGTCACCTCTAAGGCTGCATAAAACAAAGAAGTTAGTACACCTTAAAAAAAACAAAGAATTTACCAACGTGAAGGCTCTTACAGACAAATTAGCCAAAGTCTGCTGAATATCATTGCCAAAGAAGACTTGGTGAAGCAGCATTCTAAAGTTGCTGAAGAAGCTGTCTCAGGTAAACATTTCTTTCATCAATGTCCATCTTGTATATCAAAAAGTTTTCCAGGGTTTGGTACCTCAATTTTTCAAATGAGAAGGCTATGTACAAGAACCAATGATAATTCTATGAAAGACTTTAATATTGGCCTTTCATTTTATTTAGGCTGGGAGAAGGCTGAAAATGAAGTGTTGTCTGTAAAACAACAACTTGATGTTGCGAGGCAGAAAAACATGATTTTTGAAGACCAAGTTAGTCATCTTAATGGGGCACTTAAAGAGTGTGTGAGGCAGTTTTGGCAAGCTAGATAAGTACAAGAACAAAAGATCCATGAAGCTGTTGCGAATATATTCTCTTGACCGGGAATCCGAAAGATCTGAGCTTGAGAGGAAAGTTGCCGAGTTTGAGGCGCAACTTCAAATAGCAAAAGCAGATGCTGCTATCCATATTCGTTCTGATCTCCACCAGAGACTTGAGGCTTTGGAGAAAGAGAATTTGGGTCTTCAACTTGAGCTACAATTTCGACTCGAGGAACTAGAGTTTAGGATTGCTGAGAGGGATTTAAGTGCCCAAGCTGCTGAAACGGCTAGTAAGCAACATATGGAGAGCATCAAGAAGTTGTAAGCTAGAATCTGAGTGCCATAGACTGAAAGCTGTGACTCGTAAAACGTTTAATGTGAATGATAACAGGTCTTTGACTGCATCTTCAGTTTATGTTAAGTCCTTCACAGATAGCATGTCTGATAGTGGAGACAGGCTACTTGCAGTTGAAACTCAACAGAAAGTCGGATAAGTTTAAATGAGTCCTGAAGCATTCAGTTGGTTTGTGACAGAAAGATAAGTTCCTGAAGTGTTTTGTTGGTTCCAAGAGGTGAGCATCTCTTCATTTTGGTTTGTGTTTAGATGCTATTTGAAGGGGTTAAGTTTATAATTTTATATTCACCGCCCTCGGTGTTTCTTTATGGTTATTGTTTGATAGAAAGAAGTGAGTGAGTGGAGGAGAGAGAAGAAAAAAGGGTGAGATTCACTTCAGTGTTTGTGTGAAGGGATATGAAATTGTGCAGGCTAGAGGGAAAAAAAGAAAATAGAAAGGTGAAGATCGATATAAAGTGAAGGAAACATAAAAATGGCTTTAAAGCAAGCAAGGTTAGCAAGGCTAGGCTATTAGTTTCCTGATTTTATTTGTGTTTATACTAATGATTAACTAGTGATTAGCAGCAAAGTATGGTAAAGTTGCAGGTTCAGAATGACTGTAATCACTGTGATCATCTGGAAATCTATCATTCTGTTTGGGGGATAAAAACCCTCCAATTAGGGCTCCAACCAATATATTAGGATTGGGATTCATTGCACTCTTGTGTTAAGGCTTGTTGTCCAATTATGGCTCCAACCACTTTTTCATTGCACTCTTGTGTTAAGGCTTGTTCAATTGGCAAGTTATCAATGCAGTCATGCAAATCCTGCTTGTCATTAAGTTTGTTGCATACTGAAGAAGATGATGAAACTGGAGACCTGGCTTCAGAAGCCTTCAATCTGATTTGGCTTTACAGTTGTTACTAAACTCCATTTGTATTTTGCCATTTAGAACTCTGTTAGAGGTTTGTAAATTGGTTTAAGTAAAATGTAATGTGGTTCCTCTGCTTAACAGGGAACCCTTGAGATTAGGGAGCTAACTTGACTATATAATGTGAGCTGTGCAGTAAACAAAAGCAAGCAAAATATTTTAGTTCTTAGGAGCTCCTAGTGCCCAAAACTGGAAATTTATCTCTGACAATTTTTTCCATCATATATTTTAGTTCTTAACAGATATGCTAAAATTGAAAGGATGTGGACAGCAAGGATCAAACTCTAGACCACCTATTCATAGTACGTTATGAAGAACCCACAATTAAGAATTGAAGAAAAGGGTGATATGGAAAGTTGAATGAAGACACTAATTTGAAAGAGTTTATGCAAGCTTACTTACGCAATTCTGATTTTGCTTTGGTTTCATTTCTGTTTGTGCATATATGGTAAGGGAAGTTGTACACAAGTTGCACACACGTCATGACAAGAATTGGTTCTCTGTCGAAATTGTCAAGTAGAGAAATAACACTAACTAAAAGGAGTCAGTAGTTGTAAAAGAGGCTTATGGGTTACTTAACTACTTTGATGTGACAATTTCAAATAAAATGTTATATTTTACTTCTTTTGAATCTGATTTTGTTTCGTAACCAAAAAGCCAACATAAGTGAATTAAGCAAATTTAATTGCTTTTCATAACAAAGTTTGATTAAATCCAAAGCCAATAAAGCATAGTAAGTTAGAAGTTGGTCAAAAACAACTCTCCCTTTACAACATATACCCCTCCCCCCAAAATATCTTAAATCCAAGAAAACAATAAGGATCATATCCAAAAAGATATTGTTATAGCTGAACAAGTATTTGCTTCACATCTTTAGGAGTTGGTCAATCTGGTGATGTTCTCATTAGGGAGTCTATAATTTGAAAGATACAGAGTTAATATTTTAAGGGTCAGTTGGATTTGCGAATAAGTAAGTAGTGCACTAGATAGTACAGTATTCGTCCAGTACACTGTTTGATGAACTCCGGAGAGCACAAATAAATAAATATAAAATTTATTATAATTATCTTTATGAGATTGATAATGATTCTATATAACATATTTATAATATAATAATTAGAAAATTATGAAAGGTGGAGAAGAGAGGAAGAGGAGAGAGAGAGAGAGAGAGAGAGAGAGAGAGAGAGAGAGAGAGAGAGAGAGAGAGAGAGAGAGAGGTTGTGATATGAGAAGAAGAGAGATGAGAGGTAGAGAGGGGGAGAGATGATATAATATAAAAGACAAAATCTCTATCGAAATTAAAAAAATTAAAATAAGTGATGAAAATAAAATTTTATTAAAAAATAAAAAAATAGAAAATGAATTTTATTTTTTAACAAAAGAAATATAGTTGTCACGATGGTAGTTTTGTCAATAACATATTAAATATATATATATATATATATATATATATATATATCATTATTTATTAACATATCTAAAATATAGTGGTGTTCTTGACAAAATCAAACATTTTTATGATGTATCACTTTTTTGGGTGCCGTTTTATTGGTGGGCATTATCTGCTGGTGAGTAACCTGGCTGGCCATGTGTATACCCTGACTTTGTCTGTCCGTGTGGTTCTCTCCTCCTAATAGAGTTTTTGCCACACCCAAAATTTGAACTTGTGTGATCCTAGCTCAGTTACTACTCAAACCAACCCTTACATCATTTGTTGTTGTTGGCTAACGTTGAGGATGTATATAAATTAATTTTTTCATACAATTTCATTTTTAAATAATTATAGATTATAAAAAAACAATATAAACAAATCTAAAAAAAATTATAAATAAACAGGCACAAAACAGTTTATAATTTTCTTAAAATTCTATTTTTTTGGTTACATTTTCTTAGAATTCTCTAATATTTTTTTTGACTAATTAAAATTCTTAAGGGTCTGTTTGGGAGTTTGGAGGGGAGGGGAGGGGGAGGGGAGGGGTTGGGACTAATAGTGTAAATTCTTTAGTGATGAGAAGAAAAATTATCCCCCTAAACCACCCCAAACCCCTCTCCTAGTTTATTTTTGGAGCCCTTCCAAAACCCTCAATATTTGGGGAGAGTTTAGAGGGGCTCCAAAAATAAACTAGGAGAGGGGGTTTGGGGGGGCTTAGGAGAATAATTTTTCTCCCAATTACTAAAGAATTTACACTATTAATCTCAGCCCCTCCCATCCCCACCCCTCCAAACTCCAAAACACACCCTAAAATAAAACCAAGTAATCCTGTCATAAAAAAAGCAATATATTACCGAGAGCATTCACCTAAGGGTATGGATTGTCTAACTTGAGGGCGGGAAAAGGTAGCTACCTTTGTCTCTATCTCTCTCATCTCTCATTTTCTCACTCTTGATTTCCCTCCATATTTGTCTACATCCTCTCTCCTCTTTTATGACTAAAATTGCCTAAAGGTAGCTGCCTTTTCCCGCCATCAAGGTAGACAATCCATTTCCTTCACCTAAATCCTTACCTCTCTCTTTCCTTGTTCTACCGGACAATCAAACTAGGGTTTTGGGTTTTTAATTTTTACTCCGATACGAAAGTCACCATTCACAATTCACACACTCAATTGACAGTCGTCACCACTTTGCTTCAGTTTCGGAATCTTGTTTCTGAGAGAATGAAGCTACAACAAATGCACCTTCGTGAAAACGAAAGGAACGAAGATAGGAAGAGAGGAAGGCACAATCCAAATGAGCGTGAAAACGAAGACAACGAAAAAGACGCACTTAGCGGTTTTCCAGATTGCATTCTCCTTCACATACTCTCGTTCCTGAACGCGAAAGAAGCCGTTCAAACTTGCATATTATCAACAAGATGGAAACATCTCTGGAAGCATACTCCCACACTTAACTTAAGTTCCAACAACTTCACCTCTTCTCGATTTGGCGAGGATTTCAGGCGAATAGTCCAGGATTTCACCGAATTTGTGAATCAGTTTCTGTCTCTCCGCGATTCCTCCACTACGTTGAACGGTCTTGATATTGAACTTTGGTATTGCATTCATCCTCGCCTGAACTACCCAATTTATCCTCTTCTCGAAAGAATCGTAAGATACGCTGTTTCACACAATCTCAACCGTTTACGTCTTTCTTATAATATTGATCACTTTCCGACATTCTTGTTTTCATGTCAGTCTTTGACCTCTCTAGATCTTGAGTTCCCACCTAGTCGCCACATAATATTTCCGAGTTCTCTGAATTTGCCCGCATTAACCTGTTTGAAACTACACTACTTCTCCTTTTGTCGTGGAAGTGACGGCCGAGTCGAACCCTTTTCCACTTTTAACATGTTGAATACTTTAATCCTTCACGAATGTACAGTTCCGGATGCACCACAAACCCTCTGCATATCAAGTACCACGCTTCTCAATCTGTCTATAGATACGTGTATCAGTAGCTATTTGAAAATTGATTTATCTGCTCCAAATCTTTATGCATTTGCTTTTATTGGTGCACCTTCACTGAAACTATATGGGAGCTCTCTTTCTTCTATTAAACAAGTTAGTCTTCATATACCTATGTTGGTTTATATCAGTGTTGACTATCCTTTGATACTACTCGATTGGCTATTGGAACTTGTGAATATCAAATCGCTGAGAATAACCGGAGCTGCTCTTAAGGTTCCAACCTCAACTTCTTTTATTATTAAAGCTTGTTTTATCAAAAATATATGACTTGCATTATATTAAATTGTTCGTTCCTCATTTCTTAGCTTCTCTCCTTACTTCCCGATTTAATGAAGTTCAAGCCCCCTTGGTATAACTTGAAGTCACTCAAAGTAGAACTGTACTATCATCAAAAATATACTAGCCGGTGGAATGTGCTAGCAGGTGGTATGTCATGGAAAGAAAATGCCAAGTTACGAGAAGCGATTAAAGCACGAACGGAACCATATTCATACATACCTGATGGAATGTTAGACTTTTTGCTTCAAAACTCACCTTCAACGAAAGTTGACCTAGTAAGTTGAGATGAATATCCAGTATTTTCAAGAGATATTTTTCTGTTTGGTTTTTGCCTCATTTGTTTGTGTTTCACTCGGTCTCCCTGGTTTTATTTATTATCATGGGTAAATTACAAGTCTCTTGGGTAGAGCAACAATTTGTACATGTATACTAACCTGAATGCAGGACACTCTTATTCACACCATCTTCGTCTAGTCTTTGAAGTTGTGGAGATATTCCTAAGATGGCTTTTGCTTTTTACTCTTCCATAGATATCACAAGCCAGACAACTTGTTGGATATTGCAATTCCAATAAGGAACCAACAACATCCTTTATTTAAATTAGATAAGCTCAAATGATTCTGAATTTCTGAGACCCTCGTATCCCATCCATGATTGCAAAGTGTTCTGCAAAATCCAAATAAACTAACATGACATATTTAGAATTAGAAATAAACATATCCTATCCTTTTTATCCTATGAGTTAAGACAGGATTAGAAACCACTGTGGCATGGGTATGATTAGAGATATATTTTCCTACTCAACCGTATTCTCTTATTCTTTTCTCTGCATATACGGTATACCCAATAAGTGACATTTTTCTTCTTTTTTTCCTTTTTTCGTTGCTCTTCCGTTTTGTACCAGGCTTTTAGGCCCCCTCTTTCTTTTCATTGAATGCTGCATTGTATCAAGAGGATTGGTTGAGTAATATAAATGTATTATGGTGAATACTTTTGCAATATCCCCCAAAAAGATGATTGAAGTCTAGTTTTAAGACAGGATTGGTAGTAGTTTTGTTTTTTTTTCAAAAAAAAATTGTACTACTTACTAATTTTACTTGATGTTGACATAAGAATTGTCTTCCTATTACTTTACTTGATGTTGTACTTGACTGGTAACTTGAAATGAGCTGCTTGTTTTGGTTCATGTATTGGAAGTTTATAAAAATTCGTGGACTTAATGTTGTTATTTTTTTCAGTTGATACCAGAACGATCCAATGGGTACTAACATCTTTAAGTAATAGATTTTGAGTCGAGTGTCGGAGAAGATGATGTTTTGAGGCTGTCTAGTTCTTTGCTTGCAATTGCCACCAAAACTTCTGCATAAAAGAAATAGTCCTTCTCAACCTACTATTTAGAGGAATCTTCGGTGCAGCTTTTTTGCCATGATATTGGAATCAAGAGTCCTCAAAGGGTTGATGCACTATAAAAAAAAACTTTTGTTAAGATAAATCTTTCAACTAGCTAGATATGTTTAAGATGTAGTATTTTATATTCTTGCATTTTACTATAAAGGGATTTATATATTTGAATATTTTTTGGTCATTTGTTTGATCTTTTTGTTTAATTTGGAGGCCATGGTGTCAATTGGTTTAAAGGTCTCCTATATCCAATTTTCGGATAAAAAACAATTGGAGATATTATATTTTCTTTCAGTCTTTACATTGTTGTTTAGAATGCTTCCGTGGTTGTTTATTCTCCCCTACTATGTTGTTTTCATTTGTTTGTCTGTTAGAGCGAGTTTCTGGTTCTCTTCACATCATTATACCTTATATCTTACTAGTTTACAATCATGCATTGCATTAGGTTGTTTGTACTGGAGCTAGGGTTTAAATGATATGCCAAGTAGATTTTTTAAAATGTTTGTTAACAGGCACAAATTTCCTTAATCTTTGCTTGAAATATTGCACAATGCATTATGAACATATCTGAATATGTTATATAATACTATTGTGATGTCGCCATCCTGAGATTGTTCAATTCAATATTATCACATAGCCTTTTGACAAATTGCAGATTGGATTTCTTCAATATTGCATTTATGAATATAGCTTTAATTGGTTCATTTGGAGAATGCAACATTCCTCATCCATACTTTGTTTGCATTCATGAACTAAATAAGACACTAAGAATATAATTTAAAGATTTATTTTATTTGGCGAAATTTCTTGCTCTTCTTTTTGATGGGTTTGCTGCCATGTTTTAAGCCTATTTCTCATGCTCTCCACTTCACTCTCTTTGACATTCTCTGAAGCAACTCACAGGTCGCTTGTTCCTTAAAGCTATAGCTAATGTGTGAGTGTTTTTTTTTGTTTTTCTACATTCTCTTCTCCCTTTCTGCAAATTCGTTTATTGTGATCACTTTCATGTTCTGGTGGTTGATGAGAGACTGCAAGTCTGCATCCACCTTCTCAAATTAATTTTGAGAGTCACAAACTGGTCTTTGAGGTTGCATTAGTTTGGATATTTTGCTTTGAGTGCCTTTTTGGGTTATAAAAATAGCAACATATTCACTTTGAGAGTCACAAACCTTTTTATTTCTTGTATGCTGAAGTATACATTTAATGTGTGTGTTTGTTTCAGTGTAAACATCAGTTAGGTGCAAGACTTGCTGCATATTTAGAAAACAAAGACCTTGCTTAATGGGGGCTAGGAGCATATCATCTCTTTTAGATTTAGTTTACTGTGATGGTCTCAAGGGCCTTTTTGGGTTGACTTTTTCTCATATAAAGAACACTTATTGGTAAAAAGTTGATTATACTGGCTCTTATAGAAAATTTTAATCTGTTAGGATGTGTTCCATAATTTTTAGGAAATAAGTAAGCACATACCTGCTGTCAAAATGTGTTTGGAGGAGATTCTATAGAAGAACTGAAGAAATTTTCCATCTAATAATATGACAAGAAAAATAAATTTGAATTTAGATTGTGCTTGGAACACTTTTTCTTGGTTTGTTGATGCAGAAACCAGTATTATGACTTCTCATAAATTTTAATTTCTTAACCACCTTCATCTCACAATTGATGAGGGTTTTGTGGTTGGTAGACATCTCTTTGTTCGGTAGAAAAAGACAATATCCACAATTGATGACAAGTTCTTGTCTTAACGTTGCTATCAAAAGTCAACAATTTAACGTTAATTGGTACTAGCATAGTATGCTAAAGTTCCTACAACAGCACCGTTGATATATGTTTCGGGTTCAGCATGACTGTAATCATCACGATTATCTGGAAATCCATCATTCTAGTATGCACAGTTGTTCAATTATGTCGTTCAATTGGCAAATGAAGCAAGTTATCAATGTGGTCATGCAAATCCTGCATGTCATTAAGTTTTTCGCATACTGAAGAAAATGATAAAATTGAAGAGGTGGCTTCAGAAGCCTTCAATCTTTGCAAATGCTCCTCAAGGGTGAGGTTTTGAAGGCAAACTGTTAGCTGCGAAGATGCAAAGAAAAGCATTGCAATTCTACATATTTGCACAAACAAACAAAGTTGAAAACATGAACAAACTGCAAAATCAGTTGGAGAAATTGGAGTTAGTTATTCAATACCTTGAAGAAATTGGAGGCTGAGGCCTCAAAATATAAACTTTTATATGGAAATTATAAATCTCAATATATAGTTCTGTCAAATTGACATTTCTTACTCTAATTTTAGTTACAATCAAGTAACTAATCTATACAAGCACACCTACAAATAAATGATGATTTGACTGAGAAGATAAAGGAGATTTACAACCTTTAACCAACTCACTAGCTCTTGGTGAGAAATCACAGGCACAAAAACTGATCTTTTTTAAGTCAAGATTCCAAACTGATATAATATGGGAACAAGCAAGAAAACATATTGGTCATAATAGTCCAACTAATACCAATACCATTCCTCTGCAAAATAATCTGGCCTTCAAGAAAGGCACATTTCAATGTGCCATCAACTACATTTTGAAGCAAAAAATCTCATCTCATTAATGCAACCCCTGAAACAACACCTCAAAAATATCAACTTTGGCACATGTTCCAAGCAAACAACATTCGGATATGAAGCACACATTTAATCAAGCAACTCAAGTACAAATTGACAAAAAGAATAAAAATAAAATATATACAGGAAGAAAAGAGGGAAAATATACAGTTTTTGGTGATGGGAAAGG
This sequence comes from Astragalus membranaceus, assembly GCA_039519185.1. Classification (NCBI taxonomy): domain Eukaryota; kingdom Viridiplantae; phylum Streptophyta; class Magnoliopsida; order Fabales; family Fabaceae; genus Astragalus; species Astragalus membranaceus. The sequence continues at coordinate 175,412,567 of CM076848.1, read as the reverse complement.
CTGTCAACATTTCACTCAGGCCTGCATAAAAGGTGCGCCTCGTAGGTCGTGAGAGGCTGAAGATTAGTCCGACCTCATCTGGTCTGACTTCTGAGATCTTTGCTCAGGTCAACTTTCGTGCCAAAGAGGTCGCGTTGACCTTTTTAAGAGAAAGCCTGAGAGGTTGGAGGATAGTCCGACCTCCTTTGGTCCGACTTCTGAGATTTCCGGTCAGGTCAGCTTTCGGGCCAAAGAGGTCGCGTTGGCCTTTTTAAGAGAGAGAGAGCCTGAGAGGCTATTCTAACCTCCTTTGGCCCGACTTCTGAGATCTTTGCTCAGGTCAGTTTTTCGGGCCAAAGAGGTCGTGTGGCATTTTAAGAAAGAGCTTGAGTGGCTGAAGGCTACTCCGACCTCCTTTGGTCCGACTTCTAAGATCTCTGCTCAGGTCAGCTTTCGGGCCAAAGAGGTCGTGTTAGCCTTTTTAAGAGGGAGAGAGAGAGAGAGAGAGAGAGGCTGGAGGCTAGTCCGACCTCCTTTGGTCCGACTTTTGAGGTCTCTGCTCATGTCAATTTTCGGGCCAAAGAGGTCATGCTGGCCTTTTTAAGAGAGAGAGACTGGGAGGCTGGAGGCTAGTCCGACCTCCTTTGGTCCGACTTTTGAGATCACTACTCAGGTCAGTTTTTTGGGCCAAAGAGGTCGGGTTGGCCTTTTTAAGAGGAAGAGCCTGAGGGGATGGAGGCTAGTCCGACCTCCTTTAGTCTGACTTCTGAGATCTCTGCTCAGGTCAATTTTCGGGCTGAAGAGATCATGTTGGCCTTTTCAAGAGAGAGAGCCTAAGAGGCTGGAGGCTAGTCTAACCTCCTTTGGTCTGACTTTTGAGATGTCTGCTCAAGTAAATTTTCAGGCCAAAGGGGTCGCGTGTTCTCTGAGACATTTGACGAGCATGGTCTTGACCCCTTCAGAAAGATATGATTCGATCATGATGACCCTGTCGGGGTTTTCTCTGAGCTGTATAGGTATAAATTCCCCTGTCGGGCTCGAGCCTTATGATTTTCCTTTTTAACTCTTTGGCGAATGTGTCACCCCCTTCGTCGTTTGAGCTCTCTGGTTCATATTGTGCATCCAGATCAGCGAGATTTACTTCCGTGATGGGAGTAATATGCTCAACAAGGTTAGTTTTCAAGTTGCATGCTTGTGCTACCCTTCTATCGACATCTAAGTTTATGACTTCATGATTGTTGGTGTAGAATTTCATGTTAAGGTGGACCGTAGAAGTGACTGCTTCCAATTGCCCTAAGGTCGGTCTTCCTATTATGAAATCATAGACTATCTGACACGGTAGTACCAGAAAGAGGGTATTGATGGTTTGAGATAATGAACGTTTCCCATACGTTAACGACTAGCGAATGCACCCAAAGGGAGTTGTTCTAGTTCCGTCGAGACCGACTTGATCTTCTCCTTGTTAGGGTTCGAGGTCCTTCCTCTAGATTTCAAGTGAAACAAGCGAGCTGAAGGACATGATGTCTTGTGAGCTTCCTTGATCTACCAAAATTCTGCGAATTTCATGATTGGCCATAGTGGCTTGAATTACCATTGGGAGGTGGATGTTGGGCTTTCCTTGGATCAACTCTTTGTCGCTAAAAGTCAAGGGAGGTTGGGCAGCGATAAGCTTCCCCCCAGCTGATGGCGAGGGATCTCGTGTCATGTCTGGTTTTCCAGCGTTTTCGAGGGATGTCTTCTGGTTTTGCAAGGGTGAACCCGCTCGAATTACCATGGTTGTCTGAGCTAACGGAACTTCGATTCTTGGGAAGCCGACTTGGGTCGCGTAGTGAGTAAGAGTGTTGGTGCTCCCACTGTGGTCGCCAATGAACTGTTCTGGCTGTAGGTCTTGGTCGAGTAGTGGGCCAAGATGCTCACGTAGATGAGAAGCTAGGACGCTCCAAGTGTTGTGCCAGATGCTTCTACTCGCATTGATCCGGTGAGGGGTGTGATATCTGCACACACTCTAATGCTTAAGTCAACATTGTGAATAGGTAATATGCGGTAATAAACGTGTGCGTGTCGCACTAATGAGGGTGCGTATTTATAGGCAGAAGTATAAAAAAGTCAGGCGAAATCCTGGCCGCAGGATTCAAGGGTTTGATCTCCAGCGTCCATTAGTCACGCGCTGGGAGTCATTCTAAGGCCCATTAATCATAATCCGCCTCGTAAGGCCATTTGCAAATGGGCTCAGACCAATCCGGAACAATATATATATATATATATACACACACACACACATACATACATACATACAGACACACACACACACACACACACACACATACATACAGACACACACACACACAGACATACATACCAACATACACACATACACACATACACACACACATACACACATACACACACACATACACACATACATACATATATCACTTATTAATAGTTACTATTATTACAATTTTTGGTATAACCAATATTAAGTAAATAAATTTATTGAACATATATCTAGTTACTAATATTTTGAGTGTTCTTATTTCAATATTTATGTTAGTTTATTTCGACAAGTCCACTTAAAGATTTATTTTACAATTTTACATCTATGAATTGATTGCTTTTTTAATTGAATTATAACAATTTTTATGTTAATAATTATTTATTCACAATTAAAGCGCGGGTATCGAGTGCGGATATGGGCACTTGAGTGCCCATAGCATATGGGGACGAGCACTAAAATAACTACCCATGCGTGTGCGGGCTCAGGTTTGGGTACTATAGTGCCCTTCTCAGAGGGTACCCATTTTCATCTCTACTCCCTTGATCCTTCCTTCCTCTAGATTCTTAGTGAAACAAGCGAGCTGAAGGACATGATGTCCCGTGAGCTTCCTTGATCTACCAAAATTCTGCAAATTTCATGATTGGCCATAGTGGCTTGAATCACCATTGGGTGGTGGATGTTGGGCTTTCCTTGGATCAACTCTTTGTCACTAAAAGTCAAGGGAGGTTGGGCAGCGATAAGCTTCCCCCAACCGATGGCGAGGGATCTCGTGTCATGTCTGGTTTTCCAGCGTTTTCAAGGGATGTCTTCTGGTTTTGCGAGGTTGAACCCGTTCGAATTACCATGGTTGTCCGAGCCAACGGAACTTCGATTCTCGGGAAGCCGACTTGGGTCGCGTAGTGAGTAAGAGTGTTGGTGCTCCCATTGTGGTCGCTAATGAACTGTTCTGGTCGCAGGTCTCGGTCGAGTAGTAGGCGAAGATGCTCACGTAGCTGAGAAGCTAGGACGCTCCAAGTGTAGTGCCAAGATGCTTCTGCTCGCATTGATCCGACGTGGAGTGTGGTACCTGCACACACTCTGATGCTTCTGCCCATCGAGGCACCTACAATGAGCGAGGGATTAGTCACTGCTGTCTGTGCGGTGGATACCCGGGTTTACCCAAAAAAATTTCTTGTAAGCCTGTCACGTTTGTTATGCATTAGAACAATCTAATATTTATATTTTTAATATAGCATATTACTTTTAAATTATTTAGTAATACCAAAGGGTTGTATAGTTCATCATTTTGCTAACGGTTATTTTGTTTATGATGTCATCTTTTGACGCGCGCTATGGCCACCGTGGCTAGTGACGAAAAAGGAGAAGTAAATTTTATGCACGAGATTGGGTGAAGCTTGCTCGACATCTGACAAACATACACTAAGAGAGAAAGACTGCACGGATATATAAATGCTACATCGGCTAAGGTGAGTGTTTCCTCATTTGGGGTACTCGGTGACCCCGACCCGTGTTTATGTGTTATGTGATATGTGAGGACCATTATATGAGCAATGGTCAAATTATAAATTGATGCGTGTTGATGTGTGGTCATTGTTGGAGCAATGAAACAAACCGTTTAATATGAGTATAATTGTGATGTCATGATGTCTAGGTGGAATTAAATATGACTCTAATTGATGTATTGTTATTGCGCTATGAGTAGATACATGTGATAGGTGGATGATTATTTGGATTCTAGGAATGTTGTTGTTATTGTGGTCGTTGTTGCTATTGTTGTTGCCGTTATTCTTGTTGTTGTTGTTGTTGTTGTTGTTGTTGTTGTTGTTGTTGTTGTTGTTGTTGTTGTTGTTGTTGTTGTTGTTGTTGTTGTTGTTGTTGTTGTTGTTGTTGTTGTTGTTGTTGTTGTTGTTGTTGTTGTTGTTGTTGTTGTTGTTGTTGTTGTTGTTGTTGTTGTTGTTGTTGTTGTTGTTGTTGTTGTTGTTGTTGTTGTTGTTGTTGTTGTTGTTGTTGTTGTTGTTGTTGTTGTTGTTGTTGTTGTTGTTGTTGTTGTTGTTGTTGTTGTTGTTGTTGTTGTTGTTGTTGTTGTTGTTGTTGTTGTTGTTGTTGTTGTTGTTGTTGTTGTTGTTGTTGTTGTTGTTGTTGTTGTTGTTGTTGTTGTTGTTGTTGTTGTTGTTGTTGTTGTTGTTGTTGTTGTTGTTGTTGTTGTTGTTGTTGTTGTTGTTGTTGTTGTTGTTGTTGTTGTTGTTGTTGTTGTTGTTGTTGTTGTTGTTGTTGTTGTTGTTGTTGTTGTTGTTGTTGTTGTTGTTGTTGTTGTTGTTGTTGTTGTTGTTGTTGTTGTTGTTGTTGTTGTTGTTGTTGTTGTTGTTGTTGTTGTTGTTGTTGTTGTTGTTGTTGTTGTTGTTGTTGTTGTTGTTGTTGTTGTTGTTGTTGTTGTTGTTGTTGTTGTTGTTGTTGTTGTTGTTGTTGTTGTTGTTGTTGTTGTTGTTGTTGTTGTTGTTGTTGTTGTTGTTGTTGTTGTTGTTGTTGTTGTTGTTGTTGTTGTTGTTGTTGTTGTTGTTGTTGTTGTTGTTGTTGTTGTTGTTGTTGTTGTTGTTGTTGTTGTTGTTGTTGTTGTTGTTGTTGTTGTTGTTGTTGTTGTTGTTGTTGTTGTTGTTGTTGTTGTTGTTGTTGTTGTTGTTGTTGTTGTTGTTGTTGTTGTTGTTGTTGTTGTTGTTGTTGTTGTTGTTGTTGTTGTTGTTGTTGTTGTTGTTGTTGTTGTTGTTGTTGTTGTTGTTGTTGTTGTTGTTGTTGTTGTTGTTGTTGTTGTTGTTGTTGTTGTTGTTGTTGTTGTTGTTGTTGTTGTTGTTGTTGTTGTTGTTGTTGTTGTTGTTGTTGTTGTTGTTGTTGTTGTTGTTGTTGTTGTTGTTGTTGTTGTTTGTAGCCTGTTGAATCTGATGATTGAGTTTGGTATATTCTCATTAATTTTTTGTTGGGTAGAATTTGATGTGTTTGCTTGTTGTGCTAACTGTCTAGTTGTTGTATCTGTCTGATTTATTTTTCTCAAAAATTTTCGCAATTACATTTTTGTTTTAAAATAAGCAATATGTAAATAGGGTGTTACACACTTAAACACTACTTTTTGACGTGTGCTTAATGCACGAGTATATCTAGGTGTAGCAAATCAATTAAGCTATTGGGTCACCTTAAATGACAATAAATTCAATTTTATTGTGAGAATAATTTGAGAAATGCAATGAATTATTTGAAATAAATTATTATTATCTTATCTTGATCCTTTTATAAACCAATGTGAACCAGAAGTTTAAAGAATAATTCATTTGCAAAATTTTGAAAATTATTCACCAGCTGTAATACGCAAATAAAAATTGATGTCCCTGTTGGACACTCAAATATTGCAAATGAATCTTAACCACGCATGAAGCATGTAGTTTAGTCGGTTTCAAAAACAAATCCAAGAACAAGGAAATGAGCTTAAAAGCAAGATGGACCAAAAAAGGATATGGAAACTCCAAACAAGTAATTTGACATAATTATTTTTTAAGTTCCAGAAGAACTCATCAGGTATCTGAAATTTGTGGAACTGAGATCTCAAAATGTTATGTCAAGAACGAAATGCGATGAAACAGAAACAAAGTCAACATTGACAATTTTGTGTGTATATAATATAGCGCTAAATGTGATAAGTGATGAAGAGGATCATGAACCAAAGTCTAATAAGAATTTAGACTAAACAATGATTGGCCAAAATAGAAAAATGCAATTGAAGCGAAATTAAGATCGCTTTGCAAAGCAAAAAGTTTTTCGACTTGTAGTCTGTACACCTGAAGATGTAAAGCTAGTTAGCCTTGTTGTTCAAGAGCATTCGCACAAACCTAACACTGATTTTGAAGATAAATTCACATGTAGTGAATGCAAGTAATTTTAATACTTATTTAGTATAGTAACACATGAATGGATAAATTCACATGTAGTGAATGCAACTAATTTTAATACTTATTTAGTATAGTAACACATGAATGGCTCATTTTACATATGATGGATGTGTTACTATTTATTTGTATGACTCACTTGATAGTGATAATTATATGAAGATCCCTGAAGGATTTAATTTTCCGAGACATATTGTTCGGACTATTGAGATGATTAATCATACTTAATTAGTCTCTCCATGAGATAATATAATTTGAACGCATGAGGTATAATCGTCTCAATGGATATTCTAAAATAGTGATATAAAAATGACATTATCTGTCCATATAGTTTTATGAAAATATCTAGAAACGAATTTGCTATTATTGGAACTCTTGAAGAGCTTTCAAAAACTATAGCTTGCTCAAAGAAAGAATTCTAGACGAATGGCTTCAAATATAGTTGATGAATTGAGAGATTGAACCTTAGATTGATCTCAATCTAGAAAATCCTAGAAGGATTAAAGATATAGAGAAATATGTTAAAATAAATATTTTTGGGAAACAAAATTTTGTCTCGACCTGCAGATCGATCAATTAGTTAATTGAATCATGATAAAATATATCTATTGAGTACATGATGTTTGTGTCAAGAAGATATCAAATATCTCAGTCTCGAAGACTTTAAATTAGTGTCAGCATATTACTAAATGTCATATAGATTGATGTGATAATATTTGATACTTATTAGTTAGATGAAATTTATCACCAACCAAAATGCATTAGAAAAAAGTGATATATATATATATATATATATATATATATATATATGTTTTATATTATCATGATAGAATTAAAGCAATTATTTTATTAATATATTACACCAACAGTAATATTGATCTATTAAAGTGTTTAATTGGCATACACTATAGTTGTAAAACAATTTACACCATCAACCAATCAAAAACCATGGTTTGAGCGACTTTTAAGGTATTTGACATAAAGTCGAATAATTTTTATGACATATCACTTTGCGGTTTGCTAATATCGACTATGTATGTAAATTAACTTTTTGTGTACAATTTCCTTTTTAAATAGTTATATATTATAAATAAACTTTCCAAGAAAAAAGATTATAAATAAACTGCACAAAACAGTTTTTTTTTGACTCAGGCACAAAGTAGTTTTTAATTTTCTTTTTTTTTATAAAAGTTTATAAAATGTTCTTAAAATTATCCAAAATAAAAAAGTGTGTTCCATTCACCTAAACCCTACCTTTATCTTACTGATAAAAAAAAACCTACATTTATCTTTGACAAAAAAACCCCACCTTTATCTTCCCCTCTTTTAGCGCTTCTGAGAAAATCAACGTTCACAATTCACTGTTCGTCGCACACTCAATTGACAGTCACCTGTTTGCCCTAGTTTCCGAATCTTGCTTCTGAGAAAATGAAGCGACGAAAGCACACGCGTGAAATCTTAGAAGACAACAACAATGACAAGCTGAGTGATTTTCCAGATTGCATTCTCCTTCACATACTCTTCTTTCTGAATGTTATTGAAGCAGTTCGAACTTGCTTATTGTCAACGAGATGGAAACATCTTTCCACTCTTACATTCAGCTCCTCTGACTTTAACACCCGCAAGAGTTTCACCAAATCGGTGAATACGTTTCTGTCTTTTCGCGATTCCTCCACGGCGTTGAACGCTCTGGATTTCGAATGTGAAGATTGCGTCAAACCTCGCCTACTCAAAACAATTGTAACATACGCCGTTTCACACAATGTCAATCGTTTACATCTTGATTGTGCTATTCAACACTTTCCGCCTTCCTTGTTTTCATGTCAATCTTTGACCTCTCTAGCCCTTTGAATGCCTATTTACCAGTGTAATATTTCCCAATTCTCTAAATTTTCCAGCCTTAATCTACTTGAAACTAGTATACTTCTCCTTTTGCAGCGGAAATGACGGTAAGATTGAGCCCTTTTACAGATCGCATTCTTCTTTTATTACCGGCAGAATTTAGCCAAAAAATCAGTTTTTAAATTTCCAAAAAAACCATCGGAAAAGGTTATTACCGACGGATTTATATTTTTTTAGAAACCTTTTATTTCCGCGTGCGAAATCCGCCAGAAATATCCAAAAAATCTGCTGGAAATGCTATAGAATCCGCCGTTGGAAAACGTACCGACAGATTGTTTCTGCCGGAAACAATCCGTCGGTAAATCACGTAATTCTTGTAGTGATATCGACTATGTATGTAAATTAACTTTTTGTTTAAATAGTTATTTATAGATTATAGGCTAAATATCACTTTTGGTCCTTTATCTTTGCTCTTGGTTTCACTTTGGTCATTTATCTTTTTTTTGGTCCGTTTTGATCCTTTATGTTTCATTTTCGTTTCACTTTGGTCCCTGACGTTAGTTTTAGTTAACGGACGCCACGGTGGCAGTTAACTGCTGACGTGGCGTCCATTTTTCATTACATGACGTGGCAAAAATATATTATTCAATTGTTAATGAAATTACACATCAGAAATTAAAATTTAACAAATAACAAAAAATAAATAACAAAAACTGTTCTTGCATAACTGTTCATTTCCAGATCCATCTTCATTTCCAGATCCCCTTTCAGATTCCCTTTCTCTTCGTTTCCAGATCAACAAATCAACAAGAAACGATTCCATCCTCTTCTTCCAGATTCATCATCTTCTTCAACGAGAATTGGAAACGAAGTCCCACAAAATCATAACCCAGAAAACAAAACATGAATCTAAGGAAAGGAAAACGTTTCCAGATCTGTTTTTTTCGTTTCTGGGTATTAACGTTGAAGATGAAACGAAAACGTTTCCAGAAAACATTGAAGATGAAACGAAATCGTTTGAAGAGGAAATAGAAAACGTTGAAGATGAAACGAAAACGTTTCCAGAAAACGTTGAATCAGATGTTTGTACGAAAACGTTTGAAGAGGAAACAGAAAATGTTGAAGATGAAACGAAAACGTTGAAGATGAAACGAAAACGTTGAACAAGAATCTAAGAAGTTCTGGAATCGAAGAAGATCTATTTTTTTCGTTTCTGGGTATTTGATTTGACGAAGAAGATCGATTTCGTTTCTGGGATTGAAACCCAGATTTTGATTTTATTTTTTAGATGAATGTTTTTATTGTAGAAGATAGATCTTGGTATTTGATCTGGAATCATAGAAGATCTGTTTTTATTTGATTTGTTTTTAGATGAATGTGTAATTAGATTTAGGATTAAAAATTTATTTTTTTTGCCAACTCAATTAATTAATTGTCACGTCATACATGACACCTAAGACGCCACGTCAGCAGTTAACTGCCACCGTGGCGTCCGTTAACTAAAACTAACGTCAGGGACCAAAGTGAAACGAAAATGAAACATAAAGGACCAAAACGGACCAAAAAAAGATAAAGGACCAAAGTGAAACCAAGAGCAAAGATAAATGAGCAAAAGTGATATTTAGCCTAGATTCTAAATAAACCTGCACAAAATAGTTTTTTTTTTGGACTCAGACACAAAATAGTTTTTAATTTTAATTTTTTTTTGACTAATTTTCTTTCTTTTTTTATTAGTTATAAAATGTTCTTAAAATTATCCAAAATAAAACAAAGTGCGTTCCATTCACCTAAACCCTACCTTTATCTTTGGCAAAAAAACCCTACCTTTATCTTCCCCTGTTTTACCGCACAATCAAACCCTGTTGTAGTGCTTCTGAGAAAATCACCGCGTTCACAAGTCCACTGGTTCGTCGCACACTCAATTGATAGTCACCACCTTGCTCTAGTTTCCGAAACTTGCTTCTGAGAAAATGAAGCGACGAAAGCACCCGTGTGAAAACGAAAGGAACGAAGACACCAAGAGAGGAAGCCACAATCCAAACCAGCGTGAAACCGAAGAAGACAACAACAATGACAAGCTGAGTGATTTTCCAGATTGCATTCTCCTTCACATACTCTCCTTTATGAACGCCAAAGATGCTGTCGCAACTTGCTTATTGTCAACGAGATGGAAGCATCTCTGGAAGCATCTTCCCACTCTTACACTCAGTTACTCTTACTTTAACAATCACAAGAGTTTCACCAAATTCGTTAATAGGTTTCTGTCTCTTGGCGATTCCTCCATGGCGTTGAACGCTCTGAATTTCGAATGTGAAGATTGTGTCAAACATCGCCTACTCAATAGAATTGTAACATACGCCCTTTCACACAATGTCAATAGTTTACATCTTGATTGTCCTATTCAACACTTTCCGTCTTGCTTGTTTTCATGTCCGTCTTTGACCTCTCTAGCCCTTGAATGCCCATTTACCCGTGTAATATTTCCCAATTCTCTGAATTTGCCAGCCTTAACTTACTTGAAACTAGTCTACTTCTCCTTTTACGGTGGAAATGACGGTCAGGTTGAGCCCTTTTCCACTTTTAGTAGGTTGAATACTTTGATCCTTGAAGGATGCACGGTTCGGGATGAACAAACCCTCTGCATATCAAGTACCACGATTCTCGGTCTCTCTATACATACGAGTTATCGACACTATTTGAATATTGTGCTATTTGCTCCAAGTCTATGTACTTTTGCTTTTACCGGTAATCATTTTCACAAACTCACTTGGAGCCATCTTTCTTCAATTAAACAAGTCAGAATTGATCTGCTATCTGAAAAAAACTATTCTGTGGAGACTTCTTTCTCTCTACTCGACTGGTTGAGAAAGATTACTGATATCAAATCATTGACAGTAACTCCAAGAACTCTTTGGGTACCATTCTTACTTCTTTAATTGCTAAATTTTGTCAAAAAAACATTGCATTGAACTGGTACTAATTCACCTCTCATCCTTTATTGTTTAGGTTCTCTCATTATATCCTGATATATTGAAGCTCAAACTCACTTCATGGTGTAAATTGAAGTCACTCAAATTAAGTCTGAAATTGGGTTCATATAGTCCCACAAAGGTAAAGATGGAGCTAGCTGGTGGCAAGTCATGGAAAGAAAATGCCAAGTTACGAGAAATAATTAAAGCAAAGTTGGAACCAATATATTCATCCATACTTGATGGAATGATTGACTTTTTGCTTCAAAACTCACCCTCAGCAAAAGTCGACATCTTGTTAGAGAAGTTATATTAGATATTGAATTTAAATTAGTTCGGCTTTCATTTTATTGTTATTTTAATTAAGCCCTTAACCATAGTGCCTTTTATGATATTAATCACTAGTAGTCACTATATATGTAATGTAGTGTCATGGGCAACTATTCAATGAAGAAGAATTTTAATTTTAGTACTCTAGTTTTTATTTTCTATGCTCTGTTCATCTTCCACATTAGTTTTATAGCTATTTTCTAGTTTTAGGTAAGTGTGAAATGAATATCCCGCTTGTTAAAAAAATATTCTTCCGTTTTCTTTTTACCTCATCTGTTTTTGTTCACCTAAATCTAGCTAGTTATAACTTATTGCAAGATACTCTTATTCACAACATCTTCCTTTATGCTTTAGTGCTGTTGAAATGCTCTTAAGTTGGCTTTTGCTTTTGACTCTTCTATACAATCACAAGCTAGACATGTTGTGGGATCTTGCAATTTCAATAAGGAACCGGAGGCATCCTTTAAATAAATTAGACAGGTCTTCTCTGTGTGTACCCCTCGCTCTCTATTTCTTGAATTAAGGTGTTATTGCTTCAAAAGGATAGGCTGTGTGTACCCCTCTCTTTCTTTATTATGTTTGTAGTTTGGTTTTATGTCAGGATTGCTGGTACCATTGTGTACTAGTTTGAAAGAATAATAGGATTATTGAGTTTTGGAATAGTCTCCCTGCCAGACTCTCATTACTTTCCAACATCCTATTTCCTTTTCATTTGTATGATATTTGTTTGCCGTGTGAGATTTTGTCTTTGAAGTATTAAAGATGTTGTTGACATAAGAATTGGCTTCCTATTTACTTGATGTTGTACTTGATTGGTAGCTTTAAATGACCTTCTTGTTTGGCTACGTGTATGTGAAGTTAATTATAATTCATGGACCTAGGTTTTTATTTTTTGATGTAATTTCCACATAGGAGTAGATGTTTGGGCTTTTGACAAATGTACTAGGTGGAAAGTTGTACAACAGTCACTTAGCTAGTTTCTTTTAGCTTAACTTTGTGTTGTGCCTATTAACATTTGGTTTTTCTATTAATTTATGTTGGTATTATGACTTTAGTTGCTAAAAAAATGAAAATTAAAGGGCTAATTTCTGTAACGGGGATCAAAGGATAGGAATTGAAATATCTCTTGGTAGGATGAAGCTCTACTTACATGCCTTCAAATAGCTGCATTTACAGGATGCACAAGATTCTTTTTGTTTAACTACGTCAAGTTTATCATATCATGATCAGGGTGACATATACCTCTACTTCAATGCTTCTTCAAGCCCTCGAAAATCAGCTGCCTCTATGTAGACCTTAATTGATATATATATTTAGTAGTGGATAAAATAGTCTCATTCATGATTACATTTCAAAAATATTACCATTGGTAAGCAATTTTACCATTGGGAAGCAATTTATTGTCATTTCGTACAATACCAATTGTTCATTTTCAATACACAGGACTGAAAAATCTGGATTTTTCTGTGTTTCAGCACAAGGTAAACCATTGGAGGCTGTTGTTGATTCATTGGCTTTACTTGGGGTCAGTTTTTCTTTCTAGCTTCTTTCTTTGGTTTCACTATCTTGAATTCTTCTTTGATTGCTCTTCTTTCACCATGTTTATCATCGAAACTACTAGGAAAGGAATATTGCAATTTTTACGGATAGGATTTTGCAGCTCTATTTTGTGGGATAGACTTCTTAACTTCTATGTGGGATCAGCTTTTGTCTATTCTAGAGGGATTTTACATCATAGGAAGATATTTTGTTTCCTGATCTTATGCTACTTTCTTTCCCTTTCATTAATTTATTTTTGATTTCCATTTTGATGACTATGATTACCCCTTTCCTATACAAAGCGCTAGTAAGATTCTGATAATTCAACAAGTGCCTCTAAAGTAAACTAAGTTTGTTACCATCATGAAGTGTTTGCTGTCATATGCACTACGCAGTCCAATTTTCACATTTATATACATTCATTATCTCCTTGCCAACAATGTTAAAGGACCTCTTAGCATGTTTTATATGTTTAACTTCACATCTTAGGTTGGTCAGTATTGATGATGTTATTCTTGAAGATAACATTCTTTATGGATGGATAAAATTTGTTTGCTTTTGTGATATAGATTCATTGACGATATTTTGAAAATTACAAATTATATTTGCTGGCTTGCTGTTGTAACATATTTAATTACTTTTTTTTTTGTTTAAATTCTCAATTAGAATTTAATAAAAATCTGTATATGGTCCTTACTGCTGCTGCTTTGCTATTGCTAACTAGGAAAACTTGCTGAATTACATTCTGTCAATAACTTGGTTAAACATCTTTCTTTTCTTCTTTTGTTTCCAGTTTACCTTTTTTTTGTTTCATTCTCATTTGCCACACCTTTTTCAGGCTGGAGCGATGTTGGGGGATGCTTTTCTTCACCAACCTCTCTTCATTACAGTTAATACCTTACATTATTAAGAACTAAATTGCTTACAGTTTTAGGGATTATAATAATACTTTACTCTATTTAGATGTATACAGGGCATTGTCTACCATTACAACAATTTTTGGTGATCTTAATGAAAATGAAGTTAGGCATGTTTACCAAAAAGTAGGTAGGTGCATGAATATCTTAATTGTTGTTAAGTTTATTCATTTTTGTTAAAATATTGCTTTTACACTATTTTGTTATTAAACCTACTGGTTCTCTTATGCTCACGAATGTGATTTTATACGTAAGCTTGATGCTCTAAGAGCCATTTTGTTGGTTCCGACTCTCTGATGTCTCAAGCTGCATTTGGCACTCATTTAAACTCATTTCTGCTTCGAGTTCAGGGTCAATTCGTTCTGATCTCAGCCAGAGACTTGAGGCTGTGGAGAAAGAGAATTTGGATCTTCAACTTGAGCTACAATCTCGACTCGAGGAACTAGAAATTGGGATTGCTGAGAGGGATTTAAGTGCCCAAGCTGCTGAAACGGCTAGTAAGAAACATTTGGAGAGCATCAAGAAGGTTGCTAAGCTGGAATCTGAGTGCCCTAGACTGGAAGTCGTGACTCGTGAAACGTTTAATGTGAATGATAACAGGTCTTTGACTGCATTTTCAGTTTATATTGAGTCCTTCACAGATAGCATGTCAGATAGTGGAGACAGGCTACTTGCAGTTGAAACTGATATGCATAAATTAGGTGGATGGGAGATTAATGAATATGAACCAAGCCATTCTGACTAATGGTTCCTCTGTGTTTATTCCAGAACTTGATCGATTTAAAAATAAAAAGGATACTGGAAAAAATCATAAAGCCCCCTCCCCTCAACTGAAATCAATATCATGGATGATTTTTCGAGATGGAAAGGCTCGCTGCATTGTTGGATAAAGAAATCAGAAGTCATTTTGTCAGGGGAGGACTAGCTTCGAATCAATCTAATGATGGTCAAAGGACAATGGAAGCTGTAATTCAAAAGAATGCTGAATTGGAAAAGAAGCTGGAGAAAATGGAGGTGGATAAACTCGAAGTAGAGATGAGTTTAAATGAGGCCTGAAGCATTTGGTTGGTTTGTGATAGAAAGATAAGTTCCTGAAGTGTTTTGTTGGTTCCGAGAGGTGAGCATCTCTTCATTTGGTTTGTGTTTAGATGCTATTTGAAGGGGTTAACTTTATATTCACCGCCCTTGGTGTATCTTTATGGTTATTGTTTGATAGAAAGGAGTGAGTGGAGGAGAGAGAAGAAAAAAGGGTGAGGTTCACATCAGTTCATGTTTGTGTGAAGGGATATGAAATTGCGCAGGCTAGAGGGAAAAAAAGAAAATTGAAAGGTCAAGATAGATATAAAGTGAAGGATCATGTTTGTGTTTCCTGAATTTGTTTGTGTTGATACTAATGATTAACTAGTGATTACCAGGATCATGTTCCAAATTCAGTTTTTTTTTTCTCTTTAGGTGAAATTAATTTCTTTTATTCTTT
Organism: Astragalus membranaceus; assembly: GCA_039519185.1. Taxonomy (NCBI): domain Eukaryota; kingdom Viridiplantae; phylum Streptophyta; class Magnoliopsida; order Fabales; family Fabaceae; genus Astragalus; species Astragalus membranaceus. The sequence continues at coordinate 175,397,307 of CM076848.1, read as the reverse complement.
ATTAGGTAGAAATGAGACATTAAGTTCATACTTAGCAATGCAATATATGAAGGTCACCTATTTTTGTTCAGCCCTAGAATTTTCTAGTGGAGGCTTGTGTGAGTACAAAGTTTAATTTTGTATTTTATATATATATATATATATATATTTGGTTTATTTTTTCCCAAATTTAAAGGTGATATTTCAATATTTAACCACATGTACTGTTTTCTTGAATCAGCTCTAATATTAACATGGTTTTTGTGCTTTGTATTTCTGATGTTATATCGGATTGAATTGGAAGATCCATTGGAGAATGTTGGAGTTAAACTGGTGCAAAAAACTACGACTTAGCTGGTGATGGCTCAACTACATCTATTAATTTTGCTCATGGTTTTATCAAAAAGGAAACAAAGGTAAATATAAGTAACAACCCATAAATAAAGTGATTAGATGTTATCATATTTGAAGGTTTGAATGAAAAATTTGACATATATAAATATATTAAAAAGTCCCAAATATATATTCCAAGATAGCAAATAATCTTGTGCTCTTAGCCTGTTCTTTCTTTCTCCCTTGGTAGGTTACTGCAGCTGGAATGAATCCTATTCATTTTGCTCGAGGGGTTGAGAAGACGTCAAAAGCACTTGTTCTGAACTTAGTTTGATCTCTAGTGAAGTTAGCTTAAATCTCTACTCTCTTGTTATGAATTTATTATAGATTCTTCTGCAAGCCAATTTTTGCTTTAATTGCAAGGCAGGGAATGATTATGTAACATGATTTCTCAAGCTTTGCATAAAGTAGGCAGAAGAGGAGTAATAACAATTGAAAAAGGAAATTTTACTGAGAATACTCTAGAGATAGTAGAAGGAATGCAATTCGATCATGGATATCTATCGCCATACTTCGTCACGTATTGAAAAAATATGACAGTTGAATTTCAAAATTGCAAGGTATATATGACAGTTAGTACATATACATAACTACATATATAAAAGCCTTAAATGAGTTGTATGAAATAATTAGATGGTGCATGAATCTTTGGTTGCAGTTGCTTTTGGTTGACAAAAAAATCACAGATGCAAAGGGGGCTGCTTAACATATTGAGATGTTCAGTGAAAGAGAAATATCCACTTGTGATAGTTGCAGAAGGCATTGAATGTGACAGAGTGAAATGGGGAGTATTGTGACTTAGTCACCTAGAGTAAAAGTAAAAGTTAGGAGTTTACTATTTACCTAATATATACTAGTGTTTAGTACTTGTTTTCAATTGTGTAGTACACTTTCTAGAAGTTGTACTAGTTGTGCTAGCAAGGGAATATTCCCCCAAATGATTGTATTGAATGTGGCTATAATGCTATATAACCACCTAATCATTAATGAAAGATATCATCAATCATTATCCAATTAATATCTTCTCTCTCATTATCTCACTTTTATTCTCTGTTGCATGTACTGCACAGTAGCTAAGTTCATCACTTCAAGTTCCATTCATTCATTGGAACTTCTAGAGTGAACTGTTGATTGTTCCAGAGCTCCCCTCCCTTGCAATCCAAACCGTCACACAAAGCATCGACCTGGTGCTCCGATATGGAAAATGCAATGTACGATGAAGAAGAAATTGAAGCTGTGGAGCTTCGGATACTACTGAAGATGAACGAGTCACACGAAAAATTACTAGCCAAGATTAGTAAGTTTAAAGACAAGATGGAAACTCGTATGGACGAGCTACGGGATCTGATTCTCTCGCAAGTTTGGGGTGCATCGGTAGAAAGCAACGCTCCTCCTCGCAACAGCTTCACAGGCGCAAACCCAGTAAAAGACGAAACTCCAGTCCACAGTGATTCAGATCAATCGATTTGTGCTGAAGGAACAGAGAGATCGCACGATGAAGACAATGCAGATCTAGCTTACGAGACGGTAACGACTTTGAAGCATACAGGACGTGCACCAACGATCATTAACGAAAATTCGGCCGATCTTGGTTGTGATATCGTTGCTGAGCATATGGAAGGGGACCCAACGATTGTCCAGGTACCATGTTTTCTTCCCCACCATGTAATTCTTAATGATACCATGTTCGAACTTCAACGATCGAGCCCTTATTTCTTCCCTGATACCTGATTCTGCGTCAATTTCATGACCCACAAGTCAGAGGCAATTAATTCATTGTCGCATTGCGAGTTCATGCTGTTTGCGTCAACAACCATGGTGTCGTTGTCATCACCAAGGGTCAATCCGCCGCCGAAACCACCTGATAAAACCACTGCCACGTTGACGCCGTCACACACCTGGATTCTGTCATATACCACTACAAGTTTCACAGAAACTCTACACCCATACATTATTTCCTTTATAACGTTGCTGAATGCTTCTGATAGACAGGGCCATGGTGAAAATTCTCATGTACAGGGTCATGCTGATATCACCCTCAAGGTGTTTGATAAAATTCCCAAGGGTCTTTTGTGCTTGATTCTGTTCTACAATCCATTGGAAAGTTCAAGAGTTCTCAAAGGATTCATGAAACAAATGGATGTCATTGACTTTGGCAAGATGAGGAGAAGACTTGTTAACTCACATATCCTTATTCTTGATAGTTATCTTGATTATGATACGAGTAATACCCAAACAAATGCTGAATTACTGATAGTAGGCTGGCTTCTCTCATTAAAGATAGAGGAAGGATACACTAATGAGGTCTGCATGCAGATGTTGAAGTCTAAATCAAACTTGGTATTTTCAGTGAAGAGACTTAGTGAATTGAGGCATCATGATGTGTTCTCCAAAGCAATACATTCTGAAGATTCCTCAAACATTAGTCCATTACCAGCTGATAGTGATAGAGTAGGTTTGAGCTTAAACATGGACTATCATGAGCCTAAACTTTGGTCATATTTTCAGAATCTGGCACAAGAGGGGGTATGATAATGTTTCTCTAATGGATCAGGATAGTATTGGTTTATCATCAGCTGTAACTAAGTAAAGTACAAGACGGGGATGATAAGTCACAGCAATCTGCTCCTTAACCAGCAGATGGTGTTTTGACAGGACACAAGGAATCCTACCTCAATTTTGGAGAGGAAAATCAGAAAAACTTACATGTAACAAATAAATCAGAGGCCATTATTTTTCTCCCAAAAAGTAAACATTCTCAAAAGGGCAATGAACATAAGAACATCAACTCCACAAGTTAGACCACAAGAGTCTGAATATTATCAGGTATGTTTTTAATGGTTCTTTATCTAATAAGCTTGCACAAATATGTTTCTTTTTGCTGACAAGGGATGTGGGTGTAGCTCAACAAGATACTAGTTTTGGGGATTTGGACATTAGTACTTTGCAGGTATAGTTCTTCTGTGCTGATGTATGTATCTGCTTTTTCTTAAAAAGCTACTACATTTAGTCTACTTTATTCTCGAAAGTTAATTTGCCCAACTTGATGAAGCATTGCAATCCTACATATTTGCACAAACAAGCAAAGTTGAAAACATGAACAAGCTGCAAAGTAAGTTGGAGAAATTGGAGTTGGTTATTCAAGACCTTGAAAAAAGTCTTAAGTTTTTTGTTTAGGCGTTTGATTAAGATTAGAGTTGTCATTCTTGGGGCTTTTTGTGATAGCAAAGATAAACTTTTTTATGGAAATTATAAATGCCAATACATAGTTATGTCAAGTTGAAATTTCTTACTCTAATTTTAATTGCAATTTCATCATTGGGCAATGACTACCATTTATTTCATTAGAAAAAGAATAAAAACATGTCCTTTTATCCTTGACAAAATTAATCATTTCAATTGTGGCATCAGTCCTCAGGTGCATCATCTAGCCATTTACTTATTGTTTTATTTATTTATTTATTTATTTATTTATTTATTTATTTATTTATTTATTTATTTATGGCTTAAATAGTTATTACCCCCTGCAAATATCCTCATTATCCAGTTACCCCCTGCAAAAAAAAAAGGTTTAAAAAACACATTGTAAAATGTAACGTTATCCAGTTACCCCCTGTTAACTTTTCTGTTAAAAAAATGTAAAATGTAACTTTATCCAGTTACCGCCCTGACGCCAGTGCCACGTGTCACCATATTATTGGCCTCCGTGACATTTGGCACTGACATGTGCCACGTCAGCAACCAGTAGTTGGCTGCCACATGGCGCTGCCATGGCAAAGTGGGGCAATTGCTGTTACTAAAAAATTTAACTAATTTTGGGGATCATGAGTGTTGAACTCGTGACCCCAAGTCGTATACACAACCATTATACCACTAGGCTACATCATTACTTGTGTACATTAAGCCAACTTCTGATATATAATACATAATTTTCAATTTTTTTTCAAAAAAAAATCTGCAAATGCATATTCAATCTTCAAACAACCAAACGAACAACATCAATCTTTGGAAACGAAATCATCATTCACTATCTTTGTTCATCTTCAACAATCATCAATATATATTACATAAACCTTTGTTCATCTTCAACAATCATCATTCATCATCTTCGTTCATCTTCGAAACGAAATCAATACCCAGAAAACGAAATCTTGAATGAAATCAATACCCACAATCTTACTTGAACGCGATCTGGAACGAAACCAATATCACGAAACGAAATTCCACCACAGGATCTAAAACGAAATCAATATCAGGAAACGAAATCCCACAAAATCATCACCCAGAAGTATAAAATTGAATCTAAGGAAACGAAAATCGAATCAAAATGTTGTTCATTGTTGTTTGTTTGTGTAATTTCCAGTTCTCGTTTCATATCGAATCGAAACGAAAATCGAATCGAAAATCGAATGTGTTGTTGTTGTTTTGTGTAATTTCCAGATCTCGTTTCATTGTTGTTGTTGAAGACGATGAAGACACTCTTTCCAGATCTGGTTTCCAAATTCGTTTTTTTATACATTGGTTATATATTTCTGGAAAAGGATTTCTGAGAATCTGATTTGTTAATGTTGTTGATTTAAGAAACACAAATCTGTTTTTGTTGATGAATTCGTTTGTAATTGTTGTTACACAAATCTGAGAAACCCCAATTTCGTTTGTTTTTGTTGATGTTTCTGTTTTACGCATGGAGAGAGTGCAGGAGCGCTTGATCATGAAGATGAAGATTTGTTCAAAATATTAACTAAATATCTAACATATATTTGTTGCTGGAATTAGTTTTACAAATATGAAGGTGGCTTAGTGGTACTAATTCGTTTGCATCACCCAGGGGTCAAGGGTTTGAATCTCCTGTTAGCCAAAACTTGTATTTTTTCAGTAACACACAATATTCCACATTGCCAAGCCAGTGCCACGTGGCAGTGGTGACATAGGATGCTGACGTGGCATGGCAGTGCCACGTGTCACAGAGGCCCAATAATATGGTGACACGTGTCACTGACGTCAGGGGGTAACTGAATAAAGTTACATTTTACATTTTTTTAACAGAAAAGTTAACAGTAGAGTGGTAACTGGATAACGTTACAGTTTACAAGGTGTTTTTTAAACCTTTTTTTTGCGGGGGTAGTAATAACTATTTAAGCCTTTATTTATTCCATATTTGTACTTTACAGTCTACTACACATTTTGCCTTTGCTAGCATGTTATAGGTAACCATTACCAATGCCATGTTTCTAATTTTAGCTCTTAAAAAAAAATTGCAAAAAGTAAAATCAAGGATGAAAAGGGAGGAGGAGCAAGATACAAATATAATTATACTTTCGGTAAAAATTTCATGAGTGGAAATTGAGAATTTCCAAAGCCATATGGAAAATTTGTAGATGTGCATCGAGAATTTCCAGAATTCTATGTTTAAATGTCAAAATATGTTTAAGATTTTGCATTCATCTAGCTAATCCTCCTGTTAGCAATATCAATCAAATGGGCCAAAACTCCGCTACAAGTGAACATGTTGTTGAAGACACTAATGGGCTGAGCAAGAGGATCACAAGAAGGCCCAACTATTTATCTGAATATGTTTGAAATCCTTTTATTCCAATTACTACTGTCAACAGCTATGTGTGAGCTGTGCTTGTCCTTTTTTCTTTCCGTTAAAAATAATATCTTGTAATAGATTTTATCTGCCTACGTGGACCAATAGCTGGTGGCCACCAATATGTGTACTGCTACAAATAGTACCTTTGATGAATGAATATGACAGAGAATGAATTATCCGTAGCTTCTTTCTTCATTTTAGGAGTAGCTAGTAGAATAGTATAGCAAATTGGTGCTTTCATTGCCCTAACTATGGCTCCTGAATCGCCATCATCAACCAGTTCAAATAACCTACTGGAAGTGATTAATGCCCTTTCTAATAAGATCGACGCTCTCAGTGTTGATATTGCCACCATCCGCACTGAATATTCAACCAACCGACACACCCCACCACCCTCACCCCCACCCCCACCACCCCCACCACCACCGCCCCCACCACCACCACCACCCCCACCACCCCCACCACCACACGACCGCCACGTTAAACCACATATGAAGCTTGAGGTTCCTAAATTTGATGGCAGCGATGCTCTGGGTTGGATCTTTATGATCAACCACTTTTTCGACTTCCATGGTACACCAGAACCGGAGAGACTCACCATCGCCTCCTTCTACATGGATGGTCCAGCTTTGAGTTGGTTCCAATGGATGCGAAATAACGGACTCATCCGCTCGTGGCCGGAGTTCCTCGCTGCACTCGAAACACGGTTTGCACCATCGTACTATGAAGACCCTCGCGGTGCTTTATTCAAACTTTCTCAGAAGGGCACTGTTAACCAATACCTTAATGAGTTCGAACGATTAGCTAATCGTGTGATCGGTCTGCCTCATCAATTCCTACTGAGCTGCTTCGTTTCGGGGTTGATTCCAGAAATCCGTCGCGAAGTCCAAGCGTTCGTCCCTTTGTCTCTCCCACATGCCACAGCGCTTGCAAAAATCCAGGAAGACAAAATAGAAGACCGCAAACGCAACTTCAGAGGTAAATCTCACTTCCCCACCTCTTCTACCTCTAATACCATTATTTCACCTAGCACAACAACCTCCATTCCCCTATCTTCCACCAACCAAACAGCTAGCACCACCAACACCCCTAACCCTAAACCCAATTTTCGCCGTCTTACGGCTGAGGAAATGCTCTCTCGCCGTGAACGCAATCTGTGCTACAATTGCGATGAACGATTTGTTCCCGGTCACAAATGCAAAGGGAAATTCTATATGCTGATCTATGAAGAGGATGATGAACCTGATGCATCTACCCTCCTTGATACTGCTACCGACTCCAATACAAGCTCAGAGCAACAAACACACGATGCACCAGCTCAACTGAGTCTTCATGCTATGTCCGGCTCACCTGACAACAGCACATTTCGCATCACCGGACACATCCATAAGAAACCACTTGTTGTGCTAGTTGACGGAGGAAGCTCACATAACTTCATCCAATCTAGAGTGGCAAAATTTCTGGGTCTCACATTGCAACCAACATCTACAACACTTCGTGTTATGATTGGAAATGGTGATAAATTGGATTGCACACACATTTTCCCTCAGGTATCTATTTCTATTCAAGATATTTCATTTGTTGTTGATTTATTTGTTTTACCTTTGGGAGGTGCAGAAATTGTTTTGGGTGTTCCGTGGTTACAAACTATTGGACCAGTGTTAATGGACTATAAAAACCTTACCCTCACATTTACCGATTTGGATAAATCTACTACACTATATGCAGATGCTCCCTTCACTCCAAATCACCTTTCACTTCACCAAATTAAACGCTACACTCAGACCGATTCAATTGCTTCTTACTTCCATATCCAACTTATTGACCATAGCTCACCCACACCCAACCTTAGCACTACCACCTACCCAGAAATTGAATCCCTCATATCCCACTTTGACTCACTCTTCTCCACTTCATCCACCTTACCTCCCAAACGTCCCTCTGACCACCAAATTCATCTCATACCAAACTCCTCACCAGTAAATGTGTGCCCCTACCGATACCCATACTACCAAAAACAGGAACTAGAAAAACAAATAGACATGATGCTCCAACACGGCCTCATACAACCTAGCCATAGTCCCTTCTCCCCTCACCAGTCCTTTTAGTCAAAAAAAGGATGGTTCCTGGCGTTGTTGTGTTGATTACAGGGCTTTGAACGCTGTTACCGTCAAGGATAGATTTCCAATGCCAACCATAGATGAATTGCTTGATGAATTGGGTGGAGCATCTTGGTTTTCAAAGCTAGATTTGCAGCAAGGGTTCCATCAAATCAGAATGCATCCTAATGACATTCCAAAAACAGCATTCCGCACCCATCAAGGTCACTATGAATACACAGTCATGCCCTTTGGCCTTTGCAACGCACCATCCACCTTCCAAGCCGCAATGAATGATCTCTTCAAACCGTTCCTTCGCCACTTTGTTGCTGTTTTTTTTGACGACATCTTAATCTACAGCCCTTCCTTCAATGAGCACTTACACCACCTCAGACAAGTCTTTGAAATCTTAATCTCAAACAAATTTTACCTCAAGCGTTCTAAGTGCTTCTTTGCCCAACAACAACTTGAGTACTTGGGCCACATCATTTCTCCTGATGGCATACGGGCTGATCCCTCCAAGATTGATGCCATGGTTAAATGGCCAATCCCAACTACTGTCACGGCTCTTAGAGGTTTTTTGGGACTCACCGGTTTCTACCGTAAATTTATTAAAGGGTATGCAACAATGGCAGCTCCTCTTACCATTCTTTTAAAGAAAGACTCCTTCCATTGGAATGAAGAGACACAGGCAGCATTCGATTTACTTAAAGAATCCATGACTAAGGCACCCATCCTTGCTCTCCCCAACTTCAACGAGCCATTTACATTAGAAACGGACGCTTCAGGCCAAGCTATGGGTGCAGTGCTAATCCAAGGAAGCCATCCAATTGCTTTTTTCAGAAAGCAATTCTGCCCCCGCTTACTCAAGTCCTCTACTTATGTAAGGGAGCTTCATGCCATCACTACAGCTGTGAAGAAATGGAGGCAATACCTCCTGGGTCATCGTTTCACCATTATGACCGATCACAAGAGCCTCAAGGAGCTGATTTCTCAAGTTATACAGACACCCGAGCAGCAGGTATACCTCTCTAAATTACTTGGGTATGATTTTTCCATCCAATACAAATCCGGGAAAACTAACATAGTTGCTGATGCTTTGTCCCGCATTGAGTCTCCTCCTATTTGCTACACTTTGTCTATGCCTCATTTTATGTTTCTAGATGACCTTCGGTCGTGCTTGCAAAATAGTGAAGAATTTCAGCAGCTTCTTACTAAGGTTTCACAGCAACTTGACACTCACAAGGATTACACAATTCATCAAGGACTCATCTTTTTCAAGGGCAAGATTTGGATTCCTTCAAACTGTTCCTTCAAAGATAGGCTACTGCAGGAGTACCATAACTCCCCCATTGGAGGACACCAAGGAACCTTGAAGACATTCATGAGACTTCATGATAATTTTTTTTGGCAAGGGATGCGAAAAGATGTGAAAACATATATTTCTCAATGCTCTGTCTGTCAACAAATTAAGTACGATACTCAGAAACCTGCTGGTCTACTCCAACCTTTGCCAATCCCTTCTGCTGTATGGGAGGATCTGTCACTTGATTTCATCACTGGTTTGCCACCTTCTCAAGGATACACCGTCATATTGGTAGTTGTTGATCGCTTCTCCAAAGGTGCCCACTTTGGAGCCTTGCCTGGCAACTTTACTGCTCACAAAGTTTCCCTCCTCTTCATGGACTTGGTTTGTAAACACCACGGTTTCCCTCGCAGCCTTGTCTCCGACCGAGATCCTATCTTCATCAGTAGATTCTGGAAAGAACTGTTTTCTGCTTGTGGCACGAAACTCCGAATGAGTACAGCTTATCATCCGGAAACGGATGGACAAACAGAGGTCCTAAATCGAGTCTTGGAACATTATCTCAGATCCTTTGTCCATAGTAATCCCTCTAAGTGGTATAACTTCTTGGCTCTTGCGGAATGGTCCTATAATACATCCTCACACTCATCCACTGGCACTTCCCCATTCCACATTATTTTTGGCAAGCCACCTCCATCAATTCCTACTTATTTGCTGGGTAATTCTGCTGTTGAAGCAGTTGACACCATGCTCTCAGCTCGCCACGAATTGCTGCAATCTGTCCAAAGAAAATTGCTGAAAGCTCAAGCCAAAATGAAGCTGTATGCTGATAAAGACCGAAGAGAGTTGTCTTTTGAGATAGGCGACCTGGTCTATGTTAAACTGAAACCATACAGGCAATCGTCCTCCAAAGCCAGCCCACATAATAAACTGTCTAAACGTTTCTATGGCCCTTATCCCGTCATGGAACGTATAGGCACACTTCAGGTACCCCTCCTACACGTCTAGTCTTGGTGCAGTGGCTTGGACTAAGCCCAGAAGATACAAGCTGGGAACCATGGCATGAACTTAGCAACAAGTTTCACCTTGAGGACAAGGTGCTCTTCCAACCGGGTGGCATTGTTAGCAATATCAATCAAATGGGCCAAAACTCCGCTACAAGTGAACATGTTGTTGAAGACACTAATGGGCTGAGCAAGAGGATCACGAGAAGGCCCAACTATTTATCTGAATATGTTTGAAATCCTTTTATTCCAATTACTACTGTCAACAGCTATGTGTGAGCTGTGCTTGTCCTTTTTTCTTTCCGTTAAAAATAATATCTTGTAATAGATTTTATCTGCCTACGTGGACCAATAGCTGGTGGCCACCAATATGTGTACTGCTACAAATAGTACCTTTGATGAATGAATATGACAGAGAATGAATTATCCGTAGCTTCTTTCTTCATTTTAGGAGTAGCTAGTAGAATAGTATAGCACCTCCCCTCCCTGATCCCTTCCTCTTAGCTTCTTTCCTTTTCATTTCTTTGGAAAAAAACACAGTAACTCGTCTCAACTTAACATGATGCTCTATATAGCAAGAATTGGACTGCTGCTTGTGTTGAATGAACCAAAGTCGATGGTAGTTTGAAGAAATAAATATGTTTGTTTTAAGGTAGCAGTGGTAGAAAGACCTGTTTTTCTTAGATGTTGAAGAAATGTAGAACTACCTTTCTGTATAATGAATGGATTGATGCTTCATGAAAATTTGGTTATTGGTGGTTTGAAGAAAACAAAGATCTTTACATTGAAGCCAATGATGGTTGATGACTACAAAGAAAAAATTCTTAGATATTGAAAAGAAGAAAAGTATAAAAAGATATTGATTAAAGTTGATTGCACATACAACAATTATCACTTCTTTATATGTTTCGTTATTTTATAATAATGAATGAGTTTTAAAAATAAATATAATATAAAAAACGTTATCCTTGAGTTCTTTTATAAAAACAAATTAGTATTAGCACAAAAATTTTCCTAAAAACCAAACACAAATAAAGCCTTTCATTTTAAGTTGAATTTTATTCTGTACCTAACAGTATTTTGGTCGGCTGCTGTTGGTAGGTCTCTTGCTGCCCTGGCCGGAGGTCAGTGAGCGCCCGAGGGGGTACCTGCAAAGCCACTCCGACGCTCAAGTCAGTATGAGAATAAGCTACGTCGGATTATCAGAATCGATCTGAACCATCCAAGCGTGGTGGCTTTAGTTGGGCTTGTATGTAGTGGATATGGGCCAAATCGATTGGGCTGATCCATATCCAATTGCTAAACGCACCCCCTGGTTTTGCTAAATGGACCTCTTGGTCTAGTCCAGAACAGTTGCCCCCCAAGCCGAGATTATTCCGGAGGATGGTCTTGACTTGAAGGATTTTCGTCGATTTGCCGGATTTGTGAAGTCGCGTGGGACATTGCCTTCGTAACGACTGCCAGGCGCCCTCATGGGCGCTGCCTTCTCCAGCCTTGGCGCCCTCATGGGCGCTGCCTGCTTTGGCCTTGGCGCCCTGCCAGGCGCCCTCATGGGTGTCTTGGGCGCCTTGTTGCACAGTGCTGTCTGCCCCCTCGCGAAGGTGAGAGTTGGCGCCCTCATGGACGCCTTGGGTGTTGTTTCCTGCTTGCGTGCACTAGGTGTCTCCTCGTGAAGCGGGTTTTGCGAGACAAAGTTTGGTGCCCTCATGGGTGCCTTGGGCGCCTATATGCCGGGTGTCTCCTCGTGGAGCAGATTTGCGAGACAAGGTTTGGTACCCTTATGGGTGCCTTGGGCGCCTATAGGTCGGGTGTCTCCTCGTGGAGCAGGTTTTGCGAGACAATGTTTGGTGCCCTCATGGGTGCCTTGTTGCACAGTGTTGTCTGCCCCCTTGCGAAGGTTTTGCTTCCAGACCACCTCCTTCCAGGTGCCCTCATGCCAGGCGTCCTCTTGCCAGATGCCCTCCTGCCAGGCGCCCTCATGGGCGCTGGTCGCTTCCTTTCCAGGCGCCCTCTTGGGTGCCGGCTTGTGTGGATGTGTGCTTGACACTCTGCTTTTTTGTTGCTCATACTGTCTCTTAGCCTGCTTTCAGGGCTTGCTTGGTGCCGAGGGGAATTTCTTCTTCCGTCTTCACCATTATCTGTTTGACATCTCCATGATCTTTTAATTTGATCAAGAGGTTCTGGCCGGGAGGAGGCTGCTCGTCACTATCAGAGAGACCGGGAGGGGGCCTATGCTAAGAGGGATGAGTACAAGAAGAGGGTGGAGGAGCTCCAATCCGAATTGGATAGTATGAAGAAACTGAAGGATGAGGCTGAGACAAAGGTGCAGATGGTGGCCGGGAAGGCTGTAGACTTTTCCTATGCCGCCTATGATAAGGCGATTAGCCATGTTCCGGAAGCCATTCTAGAGTCGAGCGTCTTTCAATTTGATCATGATGTTCGGGACGGGAGGATCGTCAAATACCACTCCAACGGGGTTGACTTCGATGTCATTGCCCCCTGATTTTTTTATGTTGCATTTTGAAACATCCAAGCTTCCTCTTTATCTAACTTGTTCCTTATAATTGTAACTGGCACACGTTGGGTGGCCTCGGGCGCTGGTCATCGCCTTGCGCATCTGAATGTATAATCTCATATCGTTTCACGGCAATGTTAACTCTGGGGGCAGTTTATCAGAATACGGTCTGAATATAACTCACCCATCAGAGGTTGCGACGCGTTTAAAGTCGCTTCGTGCCTCGTGGCAAAGTTAACTCTAGGGGCAGTTTATCAGAACACGGTCTGAATATAACTCGCCCATCAGAGGTTGCGACGTGTTTAGAGTCGCTTCGCACCTCGTGGGACTCTGGGGGCAGTTTATCAGAACACGGTCTGAATATAACTCGCCCATCAGAGTTTGCGACACGTTTAAAGTCGCTTCGTGCCTCGTGGCAAAGTTAACTCTGGGGACAGTTTATCAGAACACGGTCTGAATATAACTCGCCCATCAGAGGTTGTGACACGTTTAAAGTCGCTTCGTGCCTCGTGGCAAAGTTAACTCTGGGGACAGTTTATCAGAACACGGTCTGAATATAACTCGCCCATCAGAGGTTGCGACACGTTTAAAGTCGCTTCGTGCCTCGTGGCAGAGTTAACTCTAGGGGCAGTTTATCAGAACTCGGTCTGAATATAACTTGCCCATCAGAGGTTGTGGGGTCAGTGGTCATGGTTTTCCATCTTCTGTTGATAGCGCCCTCTTGGGTGCCTTGCTGTTGATGGCGCCCTCATAGGCGCCTGGGTGCTGGGCGCCTTCTATGGTGCCAAGCCTTGTTTTCTTTTTGTGCCTTGGTGCTAGGCGCCTGGGTGCCAAGTGCCAGGCATCCTCTATGGTGTCATGCCTTGGATCCCCGCTGGGTGGGTGCCGTGACCTTGGTTGCTTTGCTTTAGGAAGATGAGCGCGCCATGACACCCTTGACTCCCCTACTTGGAGAGATGAACTTGGCTTTGAGCTAATGTTGAGGTTGCCCCTGCGATCCAGGCGGTCCCTTCCTGCATGAGATGTTGGGTCTCAAACTTGCCTCGCTCCACTCCTAACTATGGAGTTGGACCCTTTTTTCTTTCTTGATCTTAAGGAATTTTTCGTTGGAACAAGCGTTAATGCTAGGGAGCTAGAGCAAAAACTGTAATTGCAAAATGAATTTTTGTTAATCATTCATATTTTACATTATGCCTTTGTGCTTAAACAACAAAATTCATAACTAGGCCTAGCTTTAGGCTCATGTCCTGATGCCCTGCTCCCTATTCGGAGTCACGAGTTTCATCATCTTCTTCATTCACGTATTGGGCGAGCTTCCCTTCGTGGATCAGCTCTTCAATGTCATCCCTGAGGGTGTTGCATTTGCTGGTACTGTGCCCATAACAAGTCAGATCAGCCTTCATGCTGCCAACCTTGGCCTCCTCTTGGTAGGCCATGTTGTCTTCTTCATAGTCCATGTACTTTTGTGCCTTCCGAAGCAACTCGTACAAGCTTCGGGGTTTGTTAACCCCCATGTCTCTTTGAAACAGACTTCTCTTCTTGAGTCCATCCTTCATCCAAAAGGGTCTCCTCTTGTCTTCAAGGTTCCTGACGTTGGCAGCCACTTTGTTGAACCTTTCCAGATATTCTCTAAGTATTTCTTTCTCTCCCTGCCTGATTGCCCTAAGAATCTCTTCAGATTTGGGTTTCAACCGGGAGGCAGTGAAACGAGCTGTGAACATTCTCGCCAGCTGACCCCATGAGGAGATGGAGTTCGACCTTAGCTCTCGAAACCACTCTAGTGCGGCATTTTCGAGAGTGAGGGGGAAGATTTTACAGTGAACAGGCTCCCTGGCGCCTCGATCGCACATCATCAGGGAGACTTGTGCCAGATGGCGGTCTGGATCTCCGGTTCCGTCATACATCTTGAGAGTTGGCAGCTTCTCCAAGGCCCTTGAGATTCGACATCCATCCACCCTTCGAGTGAAAGGTCCTTCTTCCGAAAACCTTCTTGAGTTTCGGGGGGAGGTGTCTTCATAGTCAAACTCTTGATGCCTACGTCGGTCGGGGGATCTCCTTGATGGCGATCCCCGGTGGTGTCTTCGGTGGGTATCGACCTAGTTCCACCATTGCCCCCCAAGTCGAGATTATCCTGGGGGATGGTCTTGACTTGACGTTGTCGTTTAGGATGCCCTCGTAGGTTAGGTTGCCCTTACGGCTCGTGCCGTCGTCGGGTCTGCTAATTTTGTCAGAGGATCACAACAATTATTCTGCTCGTCTATTGATATTTTTTGCTGACTTGCCTTGATCGAGGTGATTGATGGTGATTATGGGCGAGCAGCACCACATTTTCTTTTCCTCTTGGCCGATTACATTGCACCTAGGGGGCGAGCATAGGAGAGTGTGAGGGAGAGCGGAGGAGAGTGTGGGGGCGAGCAGAATGACACCATCACTTCACGCGTTACTTTATTTCCTCTCACGCTCATGCATCATTTGATTTTCTCACGTGCTCGCGCACTATGTTATTTGCTCCCGTGCTCGTGCACTATTTTATTTTCTCACGTGCTCGTGCACTATGGCGCTAGAAGGAGGGTTTCTCGTCACATGCTCATCAATCATTTGATTTTCTCACGTGCTCGCGCACTATGTTATTTGCTCATGTGCTCGTGCACTATTTTTTTTTCTCACGTGCTCGTGCACTATGTTTTTTGCTCACGTGCTCGTGCACTATTTTTTTTTTGCTCACGTGCTCGTGCACTCTTTTATTTCCTTTCATGCTCATGCACTCACATGCTCATGCATTCTTTAATTTACTTACGTGCTCATGCACTCTTTTGATTTTCTTACGTGCTCGTGCACTCACATGCTCATGCATCCTTTAATTTTCTTACGTGCCCGCGCACTATGTTATTTGCTCACGTGCTCGTGCATTATTTTATTTTCTTACGTGCTCATGCACTCACATGCTCATGCATCCTTTAATTTTCTTACGTGCCACGTTGACTGCTTCCGTAACAGGATTTGGCGCCCTCCTGGGCGCCTTGGGTGCTGGCTTGCCATGATGTCGTCAGCTTGTTTCCCTTCCTGGGCGCGGAGACGTATGAATTGGATTTCGAGCTTAACATGAGAATTGTAGCTCTGCTTCTTAGCTTTCCAACACATGCTTACACGCCTTAATCGGATAAACACAGATGAAGTTATGGCCTGCAGGCTAGACATCACCCTTGTAGGTGGGTATCTCTGGTGTCTGTGACCTCATGGTCTCGTCATTTGCTTGACTTCCGCGCCTTTCTTAGCGCTTGCTACCCAAGACATCGTGGTCTCATACCTTGGATCCCCGTCGGGTGGGTGCCGTGATCTTGGCTGCTTTGCTTTGGCTGCCGCCTCTTGGAGCAGGATCTGGCGCATTGTCGTGTTCTTGAGAGTTGGCGCCCTCGTGGGCGCCTGAGGCCAGATTGTTCGCGTGTAGATCTTTTGGCGCCCTGCCAGGTGATAGGCCGCAAGTGCACGGTTCTATCGCGTAGTAAAAATATCGATCCACAGGGAGTTATATGTGATTACCAATATAGTTTCTAGTGATGATTAGCGGAAACGGAATGATTTAGTAAAAATTGGTTTGATTTAAATTAGAATAAAAAGCGCCTCAGGATTATGGTTAAATCACAATGACGGAAAATAACCCTTTAACTATCCCCTATCTTATTATTAAGTTTGTTTTTAAGGACAATGCATTCTTTTGGTGTAATTCAAGTTTCCTTTCGGAATACAAGAACGTGTCTCGAAACAATGATCAAGCCTATTCTCATGGTTGATCATTGCCGAAACCCATTAAGCACCGCCTTATTGTCCCAAGGTTATCACCGCTATTCTCATGCTTTGATTGACCTTGTCTAATTTCATTTGTTCCAATGTCAAGCTTCACCTTTCGGTCCTTCACTTGACATTTGAGTTATACAATTTGCTTGACGAAATTAGATTAAAATCCAAACTCAAATAAAATAGGGTTTAGTCTTGGAGTTATTTAGGGACCCATCATTGGATTGTTTCCCATAATCCCAAGACTAAAGAAGTCTACTCACTCATGATCATAGTAGACAAGGGAGTAGAAGAGAATTGCATAATGTAAATAACAGAATGTAAATAACAAGGAAATAAAAGTGCAAGAATATAAAGCGCAAAACCTTAACAAAACGCAAGAACTTCGATTAAACTTAGAACTTAAACTCCAATGGTCAAAGATGCCTATGAAGCTGCATTGAGGCCCTTTTTATAGTCTAGGATCCGTAGACAAAGCACTAAATTTGAATTACAATCCATAATGATGAGAATGAGAAGAGTTTGTAACATCAGCACTAAATTCGAATTACAATCCATAAAGATGAGAATGGGAAGAGTTTGTAACATCTTTTGAATTCTTGGCTGTTTTTTCCACTTTTATATTACTTGATTCTTTTCCCCATCCTATTGTCTTTTGATCCTTGCTCTTTAAACATCAAATTTCCTCATTTGCTCCATAATTAACCCTGAGAATAAAAACTAACAACAGGTAGTAAAATAGTTCTAAAATAGAATCAAAACATCAAATAAATTACTTAAAATAAATACTAAAAACACACTAAAATATGACTTATCAAACTCCCCCACGCTTGAATCTTTGCTTGTCCTCAAGCAAAACTATGAAACTCACTGGGCCAATTTTTGGAAAAAATTCTGAATTCCTACAAAACTTCAAGTGGACCGGAGGTATATTTCTGCACTTCTCTGGTTTGAGACTTACTACTTTGGGCTTTTGTGATTTATGAGACAAGTTTTAGGTACTAGCACAATAGGAAGGATATCAATGTCAGCATAGAACTAGTTCCCTAGCATTCTTAAGCTTGGGTCTTCCATTCACTAGACCGGGTCTCAAAGGAGGGTCTTTATACGTTGGGCATTCAAGCATTTTTCTTTTTTCTTTTGCTTTTTCTTTGATGCAGGCCAACCAATTTTAATTAACAATTTTTTTTTCAATCTGAACTTAAAGTGGTCAGCCTTTGATGCTCTTTTCTTTTCTTTTTCTTTCTTTCCTTTTTCTTTTCTTTTTGCTTGATACCCCAACTCAGACGTTTTTTTCCAGTAACCTCGCATCCGGGGAATGTCACCAAGAGAACCAAATTTCTAGTTTCTTTTCTAAACCTCCTAATAGTATCAATAACCAAAAAAAAATCTCAAGAGTGTGTGTGTGAAATCCCAAAAAGCAGTAACAAACAAACATTTATTTTTACCAGTCAGTCCACCTAGATGAATACTATGAATTTTCAAAAAAAAAAATTATTCCAATAACCAAATAAAACATGCTTTCAAAACTCACAAAGACTTGAGAAAAGGGGAGATGATATTATATTCAAAAATAAACTAGACTAAAAATAACGAGAAAACAGTAAAGAAAAGGAAAGATACCCCCCATGCTTGGACCAAACATTGTCCTCAATGTAAAACATAATAGAATATATGAGAGGGGTAAGAAAGCTCACATTGATTGGCATTTTGTAGCTTTTCTTCTTATTCCAGGAAAACAAAACAAAGGTAAACCAGTGGGTTGCCTCCCACGCAGCGCTCGTTTATGGTCATTAGCTTGACCTTTGCCCTTTGTAGACTTATTCCCTGGGTCCCATTTCTTGAAGCATAAAGACCAAGTGACACATGAAGAATGAAAACATATTCCTGGATCCCATGGCTTGTAAAATGGAAGTTGTATAAGCAATAAGATCTTATTTTCAATTCCCCCTAGATCAAATGTTATTTTCACAAAGGAAGGTGAAAAATAAGATAAAGGAGACAACATTGTAACATCCACACATGCATTTAAATTAATATACTTATCCAAGGGAGAAATTACAATTTCCTTTGTAATCTCCATTTCATGGTATATCTCTTGTGAATCATCTTCCACTACCACTTTACCATTGTTTTGATCTACCTCAACAACAATATTTTTCTCAGTTTCATGTATTTTTTTGAATAACCTTTGTAAGAAAGGTGGTGGTGGTGGCAACGATGACGCATAAGATTCTCATTCCTCCTTGGAGAAAACAAATACATTTTTGTATATCCCTTTTATGCAACATGGTGGTGGTTGCAATAATTCCTCAAAGTATTCCCATTCCTCCATGGAGAATGTAAATACATGCTTATTCATAGTAACAAGATAAAAAACATTTGAAGAAGAGAATAAGAAAATAAAATAAAAGAAAAATTTCAGTCTAACCGGTACCAAAAAGTTGATTAATATCACTAACTCCCCGGCAACGGCGCCAAAAACTTGATAGGCCGCAAGTGCACGGTTCTATCGCGTAGTAAAAATATCGATCCACAGGGAGTTATATGTGATTACCAATCTAGTTTCTAGTGATGATTAGCTGAAACGGAATGATTTAGTAAAAATTGGTTTGATTTAAATTAGAATAAAAAGCGCCTCAGGATTATGGTTAAATCACAATGACGGAAAATAACTCTTTAACTATCCCCTATGTTATTATTAAGTTTGTTTTTAAGGACAAGACATTCTTTTGGTGTAATTCAAGTTTCCTTTCGGAATACAAGAACGTGTCTCGAAACAATGATCAAGCCTATTCTCATGGTTGATCATTGCCGAAACCCATTAAGCACCGTCTTATTGTCCCAAGGTTATCACCGCTATTCTCATGCTTTGATTGACCTTGTCTAATTTCATTTGTTCCAATGTCAAGCTTCACCTTTCGGTCCTTCACTTGACATTTGAGTTATACAATTTGCTTGACGAAATTAGATTAAAATCCAAACTCAAATAAAATAGGGTTTAGTCTTGGAGTTATTTAGGGACCCATCATTGGATTGTTTCCCATAATCCCAAGACTAAAGAAGTCTACTCACTCATGATCATAGTAGACAAGGGAGTAGAAGAGAATTGCATAATGTAAATAACAGAATGTAAATAACAAGGAAATAAAAGTGCAAGAATATAAAGCGCAAAACCTTAACAAAACGCAAGAACTTCGATTAAACTTGGAACTTAAACTCCAATGGTCAAAGATGCCTATGAAGCTGCATTGAGGCCCTTTTTATAGTCTAGGATCAGTAGACAAAGCACTAAATTTGAATTACAATCCATAAAGATGAGAATGAGAAGAGTTTGTAACATCAGCACTAAGTTCGAATTACAATCCATAAAAATGAGAATGAGAAGAATTTGTAACATCTTTTGAATTCATGGCTGATTTTTCCACTTTTATATTACTTGATTCTTTTCCTCATCCTATTGTCTTTTGATCCTTGCTCTTTAAACATCAAATTTCCTCATTTGCTCCATAATTAACCTTGAGAATAAAAACTAGCAATAGGTAGTAAAATAATTCTAAAATAGAATCAAAACATCAAATAAATTACTTAAAATAAATACTAAAAACACACTAAAATATGACTTATCAGAGAGCTAGGACCATTATAAAGGTGGCACAGCTACATTCTTAGTCAAACATGGGATTTGTGACAATCTAGATTTGCCTGCTCATCAAGCTGCAAACAGAGGTCAAGCATATAGTGGAAGTGGAGGCCTTGTTAGAAGCAAAAGAGAAAGAGTTTCTCGAAGAAAGGGGCTTCTGAAAGGCATGAACAAGGACCGTACAAAATGAATTTGAAGAACATAAGTTCAGTACAAAAAGAAATAGACAGAGCTGCAGAAAGACAAATTAAGATCTAATTGTAGAGTGATTAGGATGGATTTAATTGTAAAGTAGTACACAATGAGTTCTAAAGTAGTTGTTCTTGTATCAAGTAGCAATGATGTTTCAAGTGATAGTGATAGTAATCAATTCATTATCTTATTTAACATGTATGAAATTTATTTATCCAAAATAGTTTTCAAGTGCATCAACCCTTTGAGAACCATTGATTCCAATATCTTGGGAAAACACTGCAGATTCTCTAGATAGTATGTTGAGAAGGGCTGTTTCTTCTATGCGGGTAAAGTTTTACTTGGAGTGGTAAGCCATGGAAAGGACATGAAAAGATGCAAGAAGCCATTAAAGCTTTGGAACCATATGCATCCATACCTGATGGAGTAATTGACTTTTTGCAAATGTTGACATAGTAAGTGTGAAATGAATATCCAAAATTTTAAATAGATATTTTTCAGTTTGGTTTTTGCATCATATGTTTCTGTTTCACTTAGTCTCCTTGATTACTACTTAATGGTTTCTGGTTTACTA
This sequence comes from Astragalus membranaceus, assembly GCA_039519185.1. Classification (NCBI taxonomy): domain Eukaryota; kingdom Viridiplantae; phylum Streptophyta; class Magnoliopsida; order Fabales; family Fabaceae; genus Astragalus; species Astragalus membranaceus. The sequence goes on along the minus strand of CM076848.1, from coordinate 175,376,214 downwards.
ATAATCTGGGCATATGAAAACTATAGGAGAGAACCCTATGTGAAAATGGATTGTGAACTTTTTACAAATTCTGAACATTCAAATGAAATCAAACATAATGAAACTTAATTTTTAACAAAAGACACATATAGGAACACAAATCAACCTGTTCATACTTGAAATTTTCATATACTTTCAAGATTTAGTACTTATCAAAGATACATACTACTAATCTAGTCGTACATTCATTTAAATTATACAATACACATCCTATCCATATCTTCATTATATCTACCACTCTTTTTAATTACCATGAAGGAAGGAAATTAAAGACAACATCATAATTCTATATACAGAGTATAATGCAATTACTATATGAAACCACCACATTTTGTTTGTACAAACAAGAAGTTGTGGCATTAGTATATTCAAATCCAGTCCACTATATTCAGAGAACATTAAAATGTATGAGACCGTTGAGAAAGAATTCAATACAAGTCTGAATATACTTCATTGTATTAATTGACAGAATCCAATCTAATGATCTTTGACAAGGCATCATCATTAAACATTGTGGGAACTCTGTTTGTTGCTGTAGTTGCTAGTGGAAATGAAGAAAATATCAACTAAAATTGACTAGATCAACATGAAAGGCCAAAACATGAAGTGATTAGAATAAACAACTACCATAAAGGAAGAAGATTATATTGAAAAACAGAGAAAGGATTAATTAAAGGAACAAGCGACAAATGAGTTGCTTCAAAGAATGTCAAAGAGAGTGAAGGGAAGATATAGGAAGCGGGGAAAAGATATGAATTCAATATCACGATTAAATATAAGAATTCAATAAGTTACTTATACTTCTAATATAACAAAATCTATATGTCCTGGGTTTCTGAACTCCAAAACAACAAAATTATCAGTAAAGTCACAAATGCATGACAAAGATCAAGAGTGTTGGCAATGACATATACTTGCCCAAAACGGTGGCAAATCATCCATACATCTACTTCTGGTCCATAATGCTTGAGGAGAACTTCAGGAGCAACATAGCATCGGATACCAACTACATAGGTTAAAACATGAGTACTTGACCTGCAACAATGAGGATTAAATGAACAAAAATCACAATGGAAGAGGTGTGTATACAACATTCAATCTAGAATTACATCACAAAACGTTGGCTATACACCCTTTACATGATCCCTGTATGTTAGCTTATTTTTTCCGTAAATTGCTTGACTACTTCATAGTTATCTTGGGATATTGTTTTACTATCCTGCAAATAAATCCAAGGGGAGCTTCCCAGCTTCATTCTAATTCGTATCACAACAGAATCATAATACTACCCAACCTTAATTCTAATTCTAACATAACCATGTCAAACGTTGAAATACCAAACCAAACCACCTGATTCTTAAGCCAATTTCGCTGCTCCATTTTCAATGTTCATTCCATCAATGGGTTTTCATAGTTTCTTGTAGTCTATCATCATCTTGATACCATTTATCAGTATACACTAATGAGAGACATTTTTGAATTTTGTTTATTAAAAACTAACATGTTACATTTTTAATTTTTAATTTTTAATTGGTTGAATTTTTGAATTAGAGCAGTTAGCTCCTACTTCTACTCACCCTCTCCATGATGCTGCACATAAGGATGCAACTAGCTGCATATGAAAACAACCATAAATAATACCCACCTTCTACTGTGAAAAATATCCTAGAACCAATTAACCACTAATCTAAATATCATTAAATTATAACATATTCATTATGAACTGCTTATACCCTAGACAATAGACTGAGCAAAGATTACAATGATTGTAAATATACTTTCATTAGAAACTACTAATGCGATCTGCTACGTGTTATATAATGATATTTCAGAAAGGAAATGCTATGTCAACATTCCAGACAAGTTCTATCATTCTTTAAAGGACTTGTAGTTTACCCATGTGTAGGAAAAAAGGAATAGGAAACACGATATTGGTCACGCAGTTCGGCCAATCTTTGCCTACGTCTGCGACTACAGAGCAGCTGTAATTCTTATTAATTGTATATTTCTGTGTAATGAGTACAAGCACCGGTGAGTTTAAATAGGGAAAACCTAACGGGCCTGGGCCGAATACATATAAAACTACTATTTACAACATATCCTAACACTCCCCCTCAAGCTGGAGCGTATAGATTGTAGGCATCCAGCTTGTCACATATGTAAGTTATCCTTGGTCCCCGAAGAGCTTTTGTGAAGATGTCTGCCAATTGATCATTAGAACTAACAAATGAAGTAGCAATGTCACCGGACACAATCTTCTCATGAACAAAGTGACAATCAATTTCAAAGTGTTTGGTTTGCTCATGAAAGACTGGATTGGACGCAATATGTAGGGCTGCTTGATTATCACAGATGAGACTCATAGTGCCTATTTTACAAAAGCGCAACTCTTGGAGAAGATGTTTCAGCCATATAAGCTCTTGAGTGGTAAGTGCCATAGCTCGATATTCAGCCTCAGCGCTGGATCTGGCAACAACATTTTGCTTTTTACTTTTCCATGAAATTAGATTTCCACCAATAAGAACACAGTACCCAGATGTGGACCTTCTATCAAAGGGACAACCAGCCCAATCAGCATCTGTGTAAGCGACAACATTTGAATCACCTCTATCTGTGTAAACAAGACCTTTTCCAGGAGCTCCTTTGATGTACCTCAGGATTCTAACCACGGCATCCCAATGACTGTCATAAAGGGAATTTAGGAATTGACTCACCACACTAACAGCGTATGAAATATCTGGCCTCGTTATGGTCAAGTAATTCAACTTCCCAACTAGCCTCCTATACCTTCCTGGATCCGAAAAGGACTCCCCCTGATCCGGTAGGATCTTGACATTAGGATCCATAGGAGAGTCAATTGGCTTGCAATCCAGCATGCCAGTTTCTTCTAAGATATCCAAAGCATACTTTCTCTGAGAAATAGCAATGCCTGCCTTAGAATGAGCTACCTCAATGCCAAGAAAATATCGTAACTTCCCAAGATCTTTGACCTGAAAGTGGTGGACTAGATGTTGTTTAAGTCCTGCAATCCCATCATGATCATCACCTGTAATAACAATATCATCGACATAGACAACCAGATAAATACATTTGTGAGAGGAAAACTTATAAAAGACAGAGTGATCAGCTTCACTCTAAATCATGCCATAGTCTTGAACGACACTGCTGAATCTTCCAAACCAAGCTTGAGGGGATTGTTTAAGACCATACAAGACTTTGTGAAGACGACAGACATACCCACGACACTCCCCTTGAGCAACAAAACCAGGTGGTTGCTCGAGATAAACTTCTTCTAGATCACCGTGGAGAAATGCATTCTTGATGTCAAGTTGATACAATGGTCAATGTCGCATTGCAGCCATAAAAAGGAATAGAGGAACATAAGCCATTTTAGCCACCGGTGAGAAAGTATCACTGTAATCAAGACCAAAAACCTAAGTATAGCCATTAGCCACGAGGCGGGCTTTCAGACGATCAATACTTCCGTCTGGACCAACTTTGACAGTGTATATCCAACGACACCCAACAATAGATTTTCCAGGAGGAGGTGGCACAAGAGTCCATGTCTGGTTAGATTCTAAGGCTGTCATCTCATCTTTCATAGCCTGTCGCCAACCTGAATGAGAAAGAGCTCCCTGTGTGGACTTAGGAATGGTGATGGAAGAAATAGCAGACACAAATGAATAATGTGAAGGTGATAAGCGGTGATAACTGAGGAAATTATAAATAGGATGAGGGATACGGGTGGAACGTGTACCTTTACGTAGGGCAACAGGAGGGTCATCTGACTCGGTAGGCGGATCCGGAGTAGAAGAGGAGACCGGGGCAGGAGATGAGTCACTAGGATCTTCTGTAGGAGGTGGGTCGATAGGAGGGAGACGAGCACGACGCTGATAAGTTTGCAAGGGAGGAGGACTAGGAGGACTAGGAAGTTCCGTAGTAGAAGGGTGATCTATCTGATCAATGATGGGTGCGATTGGAACTACCGGGACAAGGTCAAGAATAGGTAATACTTGAGAGAGAGACTCAGACTCAATGGGAGATGCAAAGAAGGGTGCATCTTCAAAGAAGGTGACATCAGCAGACATGTAGAAGCGATGGGTGGATGAACTGTAGCATCGATACCCTTTTTGGACCCTTGAATAGCCAAGGAAGACACACTTAATTGCACGAGCAGACAATTTATCAAGTCCTAGAGTAAGATCGTGAATAAAACAAGTGGATCCGAAGACTCGAGGAGAGATACGGAACAAGGGTTCATCGAGGAACAATATGGAATGAGGAACCCTATTCTGGATAGCAGAGGATGGCATTCTATTAATCAAGTGCCCTGCAGTGAGGACAGCATCTCCCTAAAACTTCAAAGGAACATTAGCATGAATAAGCAAAGTGCGTGTTGTTTCAATTATATGACGGTTCTTACGTTCAGCAATCCCATTTTGTTGTGGGGTATAGGGACAAGATGATTGATGTATGATGCTATTTTCAACCATAAAGGAATTAAATGATGCAGAAAAATACTCTATCGCATTATCACTGCGTAAAGTACGAATAGAACGACCAAATTGATTTTTGATTTCCTTAAAGAAATTTTGAAAAACACCGAGAAGTTCAGATCTATCCTTAAGTAGGTAGATCCACGTACATCTAGAAAACACATCAATAAAAGTGACAAAATATCTATGTCCTACAACAGAAGTGACTCGACTTGGTCCCCATACATCAGAGTGAATAACATCAAAAGGAGAACGGGCTTGTGACTGAGTACTGCTAGGGAAGGAAGAACGAACATGTTTCCCAAGCTGACAAGACTCACAATCTAATGACAAATGACTGCGGGTGAGACAAATGAGGAACCATAACTTTGAACTTCTTGAGACTTGGATGACCTAAACGACGATGAAGAAGACTTGGAGACTCTGTAGTAGATGTGGAGGCAACTGTAGATGAAGGTTGGATGGGCTGGAGGTAGTAAAGTCCATGTGACTCATATCCTGTACCAATCATCCGCTTTGTACTCCGGTCCTGTATAACAAAATAATCATCATCAAAAATTACAGAACATTTGAGACTTCGAGTCAGACGACTAACTGAAATTAAATTAAATAGGCAATTGGGAACAAGAAGAACATTGTCAAGGGGTAAGGATGGAATAGGAGTGGCTTCACCAATGCCACTAGCTTTAACTTTTGATCCGTCGGCAACAGTAATATAATGTGGAGTGTTAGGTTGGGATATTTTGAATAAAAGAGATGGATTACCATCCACGCAATCGGAAGCTCCAGTGTCCATAATCCAGGAGTCAACAGGTGATGATTGAGAGAAACAGACTGTAGAATTACTAGAATGAGCAACCGTTGCCGATGATGATGAAGCCTGGGAAGCCTTATACTGAAGGAATGTGTTATATTCCTCATCAGAAAGAACATTTTGTTTAGTATTTCTCAGTTCAGAATCATTAACCTGAGTCACATTTACTGGTTTATCTGGAAAGCCATGAAGGGAATAACACTTGTCTTCAGTATGACCAGGTCTCTTACAATAAGTGCACTGAGGACGTCCTCCAACACGACCTCCTCGACCACGACCGCGTCCCCCACGACCTGCAAAATTCAAAACAAGAGCAGAAGATTCTACGTTAGTCTGAGATCCATTTCCTCCAATTCCTTCCAATCCAGGAAGTCGTATGAGACGCCTGAGAAGATCCTCTGTAGAGGGAATGTCTGATGCAGAAAGAATGTTGCTCCGTACTGACTCATACTTTTGATGGAGACCATGAAGAACATAGATCATACACACATTATCTAGTTTCTCAAGCATCTTCTTCGGGTCATTATCGGTCACAAGGAGCTTGAACTCGTTTACAGCTGACTGAGCTTTGTTTGCATATGTCATGATGTTGTCTTCTGTCATTTGAAGGGTGGCTAAACTATGAATAACACCATAAAGACGCTGAATATCATTAGAATACACATTCTTAGCCTTCTGCCAAATATCATAACATGTGGTGTATGATCGATCGTGGACCAACAAAGAGGGTTCAATATTTTGCCACAAAAGAGAGACTAATTGACAGTCTGCTTGTTCCCAATCTTCACACAGATCTTTTTCAATGTCAGAACAATTCTTAGTAAGGTGATCGGAAAGCCTTTGTCCCCAAAACCACATTTTTACGGAAGCCGACCAATTCAAATAATTATCACCATTGAGTTTCTCTGTTGTTATAGAGGGATTACCGGAGAAAACATAAGACACAATCCTCTTACTTGAAGAGCCAAACTTATTGTTGTCCTTATCAAATTGTTATCAAATTGTTCTGAATCCATCTTTGACAAAGACGAAAAATACCAACTGCTACCAGTAAAATAACACCAAACAGAACTCAAACAGCACCAAACAGCACTTAAAGAGCATAAACACAATTGGCCAATAGTAGTCACAACTCTGCGTTGAACAATACCTACGAACAGTACCGGCAGATGAACACTACCTGTCGATGAACAGTGCGCGGTGAATAATGTGCGATGAACAGTGCTCAATGAACAGTACTTCGTGTACAGTGTTTTCAGAACAACAATAAGGGGATGGCGGCTAGGGGTTTTGTACGGAAGCGAGACTCCCAAAAACGAGAGCTCGTGATACCATGTGTAGGAAAAAAGGAATAGGAGACACGATATCGGTCACGCAGTTCGGCCAATCTTTGCCTATGTCTGCAACTACAGAGCAGTTGTAGTTCTGTCTTATTAATTGTATATTTCTGTGTAATGAGTACAAGCACTAATGAGTTTAAATAGGGAAAACCTAACGGGCCTGGGCCGAATACATATAAAACTACTATTTACAACATATCTTAACAACCCATAATAATATGTTATAACTAGATAGACTGAGGGAAACATAAACACATGAGGCAAAGAGAAAACGGAAGAATATCTCTGTAACAAGTTGGATATTCATTTCACACTTACTATGTCAACTTTTGCTGAGGGTGAATTTTGAAGCAAAAAGTCGATCATTCCATCCATAATGTATGAATTTTCTGGATTCAATCGTGCTTTAATAGTTTCTGGTAACTTGGCATTTTCTTTCCATGACTTGTCACCTGCTAGTTTCATCTTTATATCTCTCCAAGATGAGGCGGAAAATCCATTTGACTCCCAGCTCAGATTTAATTGAAGTGACTTCATGTTACACAAGAATGGGAGTTTGAGCTTCAATATATCAGGAATTAACGAGAGAGCCTAAGCAATAAGGGATGTGAGGTGAATTAGTACCAATTTAATACAATGTTTTTTTTGACAAAATTTAACAATTAAAAAAGTAAGAGTGGTACCCGAAGAGTTCTTGGAGTTACCGTCAATGATTTGATTTCAGTAATCTCTTTCAACCAGTTGAGTAGACAGAAAGAATTCTCCACAGAATAGTCCATTTCAAATAGTATCTCAATACTGATTTGTTTAATTGAAGAAAGATGGTTCACGGTGAGTTTGTCAAAAGGATTACTGGTAAAAGCAAAAGTACACAGACTTGGAGCAAATAGCACAATATTCGAATAGTGTCGAAGATCACAACCCGTATGTATAGAGAGATCGAGAATCGTGGTACTTGATATGCAGAGGGGTTGTTCATCCCGAACCGTGCATCTTTCAAGGATCAAAGTATTCAACCTACTAAAAGTGGAAAAAGGCTCAACCTGACTGTCATTTCCGCTGCATAGAATATTGACAATTTTGTTGGATTTCGACAGAATATTGACAATTTAAATTGTGTCACAAATTGCATAGAATATACATCTTAAAATCACATAAAAAACCATGAGATGCGACTGAAATAAACCAAGCAAGAGTAACATAACAAAGGATGAATAAATGAATCAAAGGTTAGTAGATGAAAAAAGCGCTAATCATCATAAGAACAAATGTCATTGAAGTTGCAAAGAGAAGAACACGAAGGTTATCAAAGTTGCAAACTTTACTTCTCAGTTGTGCTTCTTAGGAATCAATTTTGCATTTATATTTGTTCAGGGGTATAAACTAATAAACATATGTGCAGGTTTATTTATGGTAGCAATTCCAGACCGTAATAAAGTATACTAATAATCTTCCATTCTAGCAATGTCAGGCTCTAATTTTGCAACAACAATAATGACAATCAGTTGTGTGATTGACAACTATGAAGTAGAAAGTATATACTAATATCAGCAGCAACATTGTTTCCATAAATTCAGCAAGGAACACCTACTTTTCCTATCCCAACGTATCTACACAAACATCACAGTTGGTCTTTTATAGAGACTATAGTGGTTTGGGAAACATCAAAGGCTTCACTCTCCAAGTCCTAACAGGAAGATGGCTCATGGAGTTTTCATCATTCTTTATCATGTCAGTATCAGGAGCAAGCTACATGTTTGGTCTTTACTCAAGAGAAATCAAGTCAACTTTGTGCTTTAACCAATTCACCCCCACTATCTTAAGCTTCTTCAAGGACTAAGGTTCATAGGCATCCTCCCAGGCCTACTTAATGAAGTCACAACATTGGTTTGTCTTAGCAATTGGTGGAATCTTCAACTTCTTTGGTTACTTTTGCTCTATGTTGGAGCAACACAGTAGTTTATTTTTTCGCTTTTTCTTCTCCTTCTCCAATGCGGACCTATAGCTCCTTTCAGCAATGTGTTTGCATTTACTTCCCATACATGAACCCAAACAGTCAAGTACAACATCAAGTAAACTGGAAGCCATTTCCTTATTTCAACCTCTTTAATAATTTAAAGACAATATCTTGCACCCCAAACAGATATCACACAAACGAAAAGGAAATAAGAAGTTATAAATTAATGAGACTGAAACTCATAAAACTGTCATTTTGAAAAACAGGTATAAGGAAAAAGAAGTAAACCAAATGAAACAAAAGTACTTACAATCATGGATGGGAAATGAGGGTCTGAGCAACTCAGAATCATGTGAACTTATCAAAATTAATTAAAAGATGTTGCTGGTTCCTTATTGGTATTGCTATATCCCACAACAGTCAAAAGCACAAGCCATCTTAGGAGCATCTTAACAACTTTAAAGCATAAGGAAGATGTTGTGAATAAGAGTATCTTGCAATTATGTTAGTATACATGTACAAATTGTTTCTCCGCCTAAGAGACTTCTAGTTAATCCATGATAATGAGTTATAATCAGAGAGATTTAGTGAAACAAAAACAAAAGAGGCAAAAAGAAAACCGAAGTCATCTAACACTTACTAATATGTCAACTTTTGCTGAGGGTGAATTTTGAGGCAAAAATTCAATCGCCCCATCAAGAATATATGAATATATTGGATTCAATAGTGGCTTCTTGTAACTTGGCATTTTCTTTCCATGACTCGCCACGTGCTAGCATCAACTTTATATCTCTCCATCTCATAATGGAAAATCAATATGAATCCAAGCTCAAATTTGATTTGCGTGCGTGACTAAGTTACACAAGGGACTTTGAGTTTCGATATATAAAGAATTGACGAGAGAACCTAAACAATAAGGGATGAGAATCAAATTAGTACCAGTTTCATACAATGATTTTTGACAAATTTTAGCAATTAAAGAAGTCAAGGTTGGTACTTGAATAGTTCTTGGCATTACGGTCAATGATTTGATACCAATCATCTCTATGAGTAGACGCAAATGAGTCGCCAAAGGACACACGATATCATGTGTATATCAAAACTAACTTGTTTAATAGAAGTAAAATGGTGGACTATGAAGTTACACTAGGAGTGTCGACTCCACGATTGAATTGCATTCCTTTTTCAATTGTTATATTACTCCTCTTCTGCCTACTTTATGCAAAGCCTCAGAAATCATGTTTCCAACCACATAATCATTCCCTGAAGTGAACTAACTGCTGCAACATCTATAAGTTCATGTTGACAAAAAGGGTAGCATCTAAATCTCCAGGTTGTTCCACAAGAAGTTCCATTCTACACAAGAGAAGTATGATTAATACCCAGAAATGCTTCTGACTTCAAAATTTATTCAAGAATTGTTACACTGCACATTGTACTCAAATTCAACAATTGATTTCTCTGGGTTTGTAACAAATTGAGGGGAGATATACCCTCTGTCAATCTACATGTCAGCAAAAAGAGAACAGCAAGTTACCAAGGCCATATAGTTAGAAAGTAGAAACATAAACTTTCAAATTCGGTTTCTCTTCCTATGATGACCATTCCCTGGACAATAAAAGAAGAAATATCTAGTCATGATGCAATTGTATCACGCACTCTCAACAACGACTTGCTTTTTCAGTTGATCTAGAATTGGAACAAGAAAATCAAACTATTAACAAGCTGCATTACATCAAGAAAGCAGTCATTAAGAAAAACACATTAGTTTTGATTCTAGAGATTTCAGTTGAATATACCTTTTGGAAAAATCAAGCACAGATCATCTGTACGAGATACAAGATGGAAGAAATTTCTGGTGCAAAACCCTCCTTAGGGAAAAAACATCCAGAAGGAAAGAGGTATGTAAGTAAGAAAAAGGAGAGGGGGAGAGAGAGAGAATAGGAGAAAGGGAAATGTACAAGATATCATATATCATGTTTTTAACTATTCAGAGTACTCTAATTTGACAAGTAACTTAATTAACACAACCAAATACTATTCATGAAATCATTATCCTATGTAATGTTTGGGTGTGGGAAATTACAAAGTCTCAATTAGCAAGAGGATAAGACACTCCATTGTAAAGATTGCATTATTCGGTATGGACAGCCACCCCAACATAGAAACTCCAATTACCCCTGCATCAAGTATAGACATAAACTTCTTTTACTGAAATCCTCTCATGTATCTAAACAATTTTGCTTGTTTCCAAAACATCATTGTCACCATTGGTGAGTTGTTGATGTTCATCGATCATGGCACCTATAGTTTTCAAAAAATAAAAATTAAAAATGATGACTAGTTAAGGAATACACCTGTAAAATAAGAAAGAGTTGTTAAAAAAAAAAACAAGATAAGGAGTGCTAGAAATAGTAGTAGCCACATTAACTCACTAATAAGAGATATATGGTACACATTTAAGCCAACTTAATGAGTGTTATCTGTTAGCACTATTTCTGGTTCTTGAGTTTGACATTGTGCCTTTCTGTTCAGTAGCAAAACTGTCAATCTCAAATTCATATCATTGATTCAGTTAATATGTTAGGCATGCAGTTCATGTTAACCAAAACATCATCTTTATCTTTGTATCATCTCATATTCTATTTTGTGCCTATAGCTTTATAAGTTTCAAATCAATCCTCACAATGTCAAACATTTTTTGAAACCAGCAGCCTCAAGGTCAGGCTCTTTTATTTCACACGTTTCAATAATTAGAGCATTTAGCTCCTACTTCTACTCACCCTCTCCATGATGCTGCACATAAGGATGCAACTAGCTGCATATGAATTTCTCACCACAGTATAAAGCTCAGGTCATAAATAATACTCACATGAAAACAACCATAAATAATACCCACCATCTACAGTAAAGAATATCCTAGAACCAATTTACCACTAATCTAAATATCATTAAATTATAACATACTCATTATGAACTGCTTATACCCTAGACAATACACTGAGTAAAGATTACAATGATTGGAAATATACTTTCATTAGAAACTACTAATGTGATCTGCTTCCTGTTACATAATGATATTTCAGAGAGGAAAGGCTATGTCAACATTCCAGACAAGTTCTATCATTCTTTAAAGGACTTGTAGTTTACCCATAATAATATGTTATAACTAGATAGACCGAGGGAAAACATAAACACATGAGGCAAAAAGAAAACGAAGGAATATCTCTTTGACAAGTTGGATATTCATTTCACACTTACTAAGTCAACTTTTGCATAGGGTGAATTTTGAAGCAAAAAGGCAATCATTCCATCCATAATAGATGAATATGTTGGATCCAATCCTGCTTTAATAGCTTCTGGTAACTTGGCATTTTCTTTCCATGACTTGCCACCTGCTAGCTCCATCTTTATATCTCTCCAAGATGAGGCGTAAAATCTATGTGCATCCCACCTCAGATTTAATTGAAGCGACTTCATGTTACGCAAGAAAGGGAGTTTGAGCATCAATATATTAGGAATCAACGAGAGATCCTAAACGGTAAGGGATGTGAGGTGAATTAGTACCATTTTAATGCAATGTTTTTTTTGACAAAATCTAGTTATTAAAGAAGTAAGAGTGGTACCCGAAGAGTTCTTGGAGTTACTGTTAATGATCTGATATCAGTAATCTCTCTCAATCAGTTGAGTAGATAGAGAGAAGACTCCACATAATAGACTTTTTCACATAGTAGATCAATACTGACTTGCTTAATTAAAGAAAGATGGCTCACACTGAGTTTGTGAAAAGGATTATTGGTAAAAGTAAAAGTACACAGACTTGGAGCAAATAGCACAATATTCGAATAATTTTGGGGATTATAACCCGTATGTATAGAGAGATTGAGAATCGTGGTACTTGATATGTAGAGGGGTTTTGCATCCTCAACTTTACAGTAGTCAAGGATTAAAGTATTCAACCTGTTAAAAGTGGAAAATGGCTCAACCCCAACCGTCATTCCCATTGCAAAAGGAGAAGTAGACTAATTTCAAGTAGGTTAATGCTGGAAAATTCAGAGAATTGGGAAATATTACACGGGTAATTAGGCATTCAAGGGCTAGAGAGGTAAAAAACGGACATGAAAACAAGGAAGGCGGAAAGTGTTTGTGTTTAATAGGACAAACAAGATGTAAACGATTGACATTGTGTGAAACGGCATATGTTACAATTATTTTGAGTAGGCAAGGTTCCGAGCAAACTTGCCATTCGAAATCCAGGGCGTTCAACGGCGTGGAGGAATGACGAAGAGACAAACCTATTCACGAATTTGGTGAAACTCTTGCAATTGTTAAAGTGAGAGTAACTTAATGTAAGAGTGGGAAGATGCTTCCAAAGATGCTTCCATCTCGTTGACAATAAGCAAGTTTGAACTGCTTCTTTGGCGTTCAAGAACGAGAGTATGTGAAAGAGAATGCAATCTGGAAAATCACTCAGCTTGTCATTAAGACAACTTAATGAGTGTAATCTGTTAGCAACACTATTTCTGGTTCTTGAGTTTGACATTGTGCCTTTGTGTTCAGTAGCAAAACTGTTAATCTCAAATTCATATCATTGATTCAATTAATATGTTAGGCATGCAGTTCATGTTAACCAAAACATCTTCATCTTCATCTTAGTATCATCTCAAATTGTCCTCAAGACCCAACAGAGCAACTTAAATTCAAAGACAAGGATACAACAGCGATAATATATGGCAGTTTCATAGTGGCCAAAGGAACATGAATTATAACTTTACAATAGCTAAAATTTTGAGAACCAGAAAGGATTGTTTGGGAATAGAGGCCTAAGAACTACCACCAATAATTACCCAATCACTCCAAAAACGTTTCTTCAGTTTGTCACTCCTTAGGTATTTTAAATATCTGTAATTGATGATATTAAATTGCAAATTTGCAATTAATTGAGGGGGAGAATCAGGTTTCAAAGTAAAGTGACTGACTAAGTCTTTTTTGATTGGCAATCGAAGATGGAAACTCTCAACTGTAACACCTCTATTAGCGCGCTTCGACCGAATCAAGCCACCTCCTTCCGGCACAGAAGCACCCCTCTGCATAATGATGCTATGGAACCTCAGTTTCAACGGCAGTGCTTGTGTGCTTGCATTCATGTTCATTTCTGTGTATGCTTGGGTGAGAGCAGTGATCAAACTTGATTTTAATTTCAAAAACAGAAGTTATAAAACCACTGCATTTTAATACAAACTTGAAGTTGTGGCATTGCTATATTCAAATCCAGTCCATTATATTCAGAGAACATTTGACAAAAAGGAACCCTTGAAGTTAATTTATACAAGTGTATCATTACAAAAATCAAAAGCCAGGAATTCAATCTAATGATGTTTGACAAAGCAATTCTGGGGAAAGGAATAAACCAATTAACATAAAGAAGAGAATATTGAAAAGTAGAGAAAGTACTAATATATAAAAAAAAAAAAAACATTCACACCTTAGCTGGAGCTTTAAGGAACAAGCAACAGATGAGTTGCTTAAGAGAATGTCAAAGAGAGTGAAGTGAGGAGCATGAGAAATAGGCTTAAAACAAGCAGCCACCCATCATTCTAGAAGAGCAAGAAATTTTGCCAAATAAACTACAGCATGTGAAATTTTGCCATAAATGTGAAGGTAATATATTTACTCATGTTGTAATTGTGAAACTTCAATCTGAGAATTTATAGTAAACAATTATCCCAACTCCCAAAAATGCAATACATGAGAAGGTAATTGTTATACTAATCAGTATGAATGCAACATCAGTATTTATGAATTTGATAAGGTGCATTCTGAAATGAATAAATGATAAACTGATGCCCCAAACATGTTTATGTTGTAAAGTATTTAGCTTTTAAATTAGAACATGAATGTTAACCTGAATGAAGAGCCTGAGAAATATGCTTAAAACAAGCATCCATCCATCATTCAAAAATTCAAAAACTGCAAGAAATTTCCTACAGAGGAGTGAGTATGCATTCTTTGATTGTTTGGGTATAGAGGCCTAAGAACTGCCCAATCACTCCAAAAAATGTTTCTGCAGTTTGCCATGTGGGGTAGAAGTCAAGTGATCTAATGAATCCTGTGATTCTTTGAGTATTTTAAATATCTGTAATTGATGATATTAAATTGCAAATTTGCAACTATGTTTCTTGTATCTTGAATGTTAACCTGTATCATAACAAACATCCTACTGAGGAGTGAGTATGCATTCTTTGATTTTGTTATCTGATTAATACTTCAACTCTCTGGCCTCCAAATTGTAATGCCTAATTTTAGAAGAAACCAGGTGTTCTTATTCCTGAACAAGTGACATTGAATTTTCCAACTTGTCATAACACATCTCCTAATAGGTGTTAGTGCATATGCATAAAATTGTCTGCCTAAAATCAATTTTGCTTCAGAGAATTCCACCCAAATAGCTAGCAAGCAAAGGCCCAGAATTCCAACCAAGTCCTCCATGCCAATAAACAGGAAAGACAAATGTTCTAGTGCTCAGTGCTTGTACGATTAGACAAACATAAATATACATGATCCATATAACATCCACTGGGTAACATGTAGGGTTAGCTTCATATATACAGGGAAGTGATTGAGGCAAATTCAGAGTCAGGATTAATTTTAGGAGATACAACATTAGGTGAATGAAGAGCATGAGAAATATGCTTAAAACAAGCATCCATCCATTATTCAAAAATTGCAAGAATTTTCGCCAAATAAATTTAAACATTAAATTATATCTTTAGTGTCTAATAGTACTCTGTTATAAAGAGGAAGATGAGAGAAAGACCGGAGCAAGCACATGACACAAAAACATTCAAATATATAAATTCGATAGAAGTATAATAAAAGAAACAAAAAAGACACGATAGTTTAGTAAAAAGCAGGAAAATAATATATATCGCTATCTAGCTAATTGAAAATTTTGTCTTGACAAAAGTGTTTTTGTGATAGTGCATCCACGATTTGATTCTAATCTCTTGGCAAAAGCTAAGCACTGCAGATTCCTCTGGATAGCATGTTGAGAAGCACTATATCTTTTATGCAGAAGTTTCTGTGGCAATTGAAAGCAAAGAACTTGAGAGCCTCAAGGCATCATCTTCTCCAGTAGGAATTAACTCAAACTTTAGTACTTAAGAAGGTAGTAACCCTTTAGTAGGTCTGGTATCATAAGAAAAAATAACAACATTAGGTCCATGTACATAGAATCAACAAATATGATGTCGATCCTTATGTCAACATCATTAATAATTTAAACACAATATCTGATACGCCAAACAGAATCAACAAATGAAAAGAAAATCGGAAGTCAGAAAATAATGAGAGTCTGGCAGGGAGACCATTCAAAAACTCATAAACCTATCATTTTGTCAAACAGTACAAGGAAATAATGTACAAGGGTTAGCAATATATTGTAGTCAACATTCTATAAAACCAGGAAGTGGTACCAAAAGGGAACTGAATTAAATAAAACAAAACTACTTAAAATCCTGTCATAAAACCAAACTGCAAAGATAATAAAAAAAATTGCGGGACTATTACTCAGCAAGTCCCACAAGTTGTCTGTCTTGTGTTTACAATGGAAGAGTGAAAAACAGAAGCCAACTTAAGAGCATCTAAACAACTCTAAAACAAAAAGGAAAATGTTGTGAATAAGAGTGTCTTGCAACATTGTTAGTATACATGATAATAAGTTATAATCAGAGAGATTTAGTGAAACAAAAACAGATTAGCCAAAAAAAAAACTGAAGAATACCTCTTTAAGAAGTTGGATAGTCATTTCACACTTACTACCTCAACATTTGCTGAGGGTGAGTTTTGAAGCAAAAACTCAATCATTCCATCAATAATGGATGAATATATTGGCATCAATCCTGCTTTAATTGCTTCTCGTAACTTGGCATTTTCTTTCCATGACTTGCCACCAGCTGCTAGCTCCATGTTTATATCTCTCCGCGATGACAATACAAAAAATGGATCTGAGTTCAGATCTAATCTAAGTGACTTTAAGTCATACAAGGAAGTGAGTTTGAGCTTCAATATATCAGGAACAAGCGAGAGAACCTAAGCAATAAGGGATGAGAGGCAAGTTAGTAGCAATTTAATGCATTGCTTTTTGACAAAATTTAGCAATTAAAGAAGTCAAGGTTGGGGGTACCCAAAGAGTTCTTGGAGTTACAGTCAATGATTTGATATTCGTCATCTCTATCAACCAGTTGAGTATACCCAAAGAAGTAGTCTCCACAGGATGTTTGACTGTACATATATTAATACTGACTTGTTTAATAGAAGAAAGATGGCTCCCAGAGAGTATCAATAAAGAATTACAGTTAACAGACAAATTGAGAAGTGTGGTACTTGATATGTAGAGGGATTTTGCATCCTGAACTTCGCACTTATTAAGGATCAAAGTGTTCAACTTGTTAAAAGTGGAAAAGGGCTCGACGCGACCGCCTTTTCCACTGCAAAAGGACAAGTACCGTAGTCTCAAGTAGGTTAATGCCGGCAAATTTAGAGAGTTCGGAAATATCACTCGCGGATAATCTAAGATCTCAAGGTCTAGAGAGGTCAAAGACCGACATGAAAAGGAAGGTGCAAACGGAATCTGATTAATAGGATAAGAAATAAGACAAAAAATACGTAAATGATTGACATTGTTTGAAACGGCGTATCTTACAACTTCTTTGAGTAGGTAAGGCTCCACGCTACCCCAATGTTCGAAATCAAGAGTATCAAGGGCGGTGGAGGAATCACGAAGAGATAGGATCTCAGTCACGAATTTCGAGAAACGCCTCTTAGTCCCATGGTTAGGGGAACTTAAATTAAGGATTGGAAGACGCTTCCAGAGATGTTTCCATCTTGTTGACAATAAGCAAGTTCGACCGGCATCTTTCACGTTCAAAAACGACAATATGTGAAGCAAAACGCAATCGGGCAAGTCGCTCAGCATGTCTTTGTTGTCTTCGTTTTCACGCTCCGTGTGTTGATCCCTTCTTCTCTTCATTGTTGCTGTGCTGTGCTGTGCTGTGAGCGGTGACTTCCACAAACCCTAACAAACGAGGTGTTGATGCCGTGTTCAATGTTTCATGCTTATTGGGGGGAGGGAATAAATAAATGGCTTTCATAATTTCAACAACCCTAACCTACCTTTTTTCTTCTTATAATAAAAAAGTCCGTTCTGATTTTTGTTTTACTTTCTTGACTTTCTTCAAAGTAATCCTATTTTATTTTACTTTTTTTTTGACAAAATCCTATTTTATCTTATTTATTTGACCCTTTTCTTTTTTTCTTGAAACAAACTTGACCCTTTTTCTTTGACAATATTTATTTGACCTTTGTTGAAAATGATAATCCTTTATTTCCAAATTTCATATAAGATCCAATTGGATTTTAATTTAACTTAAAAAATTAGTTTTGGTTGTTTTAAAAATTACGGTTAGCTTTTTAAAAAGAAAAATTATACCTAAAAAAGTCGGGACACTCCGTAGATAGCCAGCGATGGCCCGAACCAAAAAAAGTTGATACCTAAAAAGTAAACATGAAAAAAATAAAATAACAAAAAAATAACATTAAAAAAATTTCTCCTTTTACCAACTTGCCTTACGTGTTACTATATATATATATATATATATATATATATATATATATATATATATATTAATAAAGGTAATGGGGTTACGGATTAGATTTTCTTTTTGGTTCGGACCATTACTGACTACCCACGGAGTGATCCCAACGCTTTCAACGAAGAACTAATCTCTGCTCGCTACTTGCACCTAGTTTTCGCTGGCCATCACCGGTTTTAACGTGTGTGAGAATCGAACCCGACCCTCACTACGTTCCCACGGAAGGTAAGACCACTGGGCCACAACATGATGGTTGGTTACGGGTTAGATTCATTGCATTTCTCAAATTGTTCTAACAATAAAATGAATTTTGTTGTCATTTTATTAAATTTATCCAATATCTTAATTGATTTTCTATACTCGCACTAAGCACACATTTAAGTGTCTCTTTAGTTTAATTGAAAATCAAATCTGGTTTAATTGAATATTGTTGAAAATCAAATCAGACGTGGCAAGGTAGTTACGACCTCGTTGTTCGCGGTCAAGGTCGCTTCCTGACCAGACGATGGATATAGGTTGATCGCTGTAACACCCATTTCTACCCGGTAGTTTATTAACGTAAAATCAGAGTTTTTTTTTTTCTTTTTAACGACAAAACGGATGTCACATTTCTCAAAAACAATTCGAAATACATAGCACTTTTAAAATGTCAACGTCAAATAACATTCGATCACGCAGCGGAAATTCAACAAAATCAATCATTAATATCGTTGCAAATATGCACGGCTTCACCCACTAAAATCCAACAAAATACAAGTCACAAATAATTAAAATAAATCAGCGTTCATCCCCCCCCCCCCGAGTGCTACGTATCAGAGCGACGACACCGAACTAATGAAGAACTATGGCCTTCATTCGAGATCACCTACACGTTACCAACATTGGGGTAACATTCAAACAGAAGGGGTGAGATATCGCACTATATAATTAGATACATGAAAAGCAATATATATTCAGGTTACAGCAACGATTCATCATTTAACATTAGTCATCATCATTTCAGCATCAATCATCATTTAACATCAGTCAACATCGTCTCAATCACATAAATATGCACGTAATGCGGAATGTGACTCAACTCAGGGTCACCGCCCTATAATGCATGTGGTACCATTATTCAAACCCGTAAATAGGGGTATCAACATCGCAACGTCGTCGTCGTGGTTTGAGCATAGCTCCGTCGTAAAAATATGCAATGCATGCGACACTGTGTAGATGCACGACAATAGCAACGATTACACCACACACAACAACCTCGGAAAGCAAGAATGGCTGTAGGCCTAAAACACATCACCTGCCAATAAATAGAGGCAACTTCATCGTCGTCAACAATTTACAATTTAGCAATTTTCAATATTTTTGGCAACACCACAGCATTTTGGCAACATCACAGTATTTTGGCAACATCACAGTATTTTGGCATCATCGCAACAATCACATATTTCAACATCGTTTTAAACATCAATCATGGACTTCACATTTGGGCAGCCACACTTGGCGCCCTTGGTGCCCACAGCGCCCAACAACACAATTGGCAGCCAAAACTGGCGCCCAGCAACACAACGGGCAGCCAAACTGGCGCCCCTGGCGCCCAGCACACAATCACAGCACAAGGCAGCCAGATTCTGGCGCCCATGGCGCCCCTGCGCCAGACACAAACAGGCAGCCTGATTTAGGCGCCCCTGCGCAAGACACATGCGCGCAACACAGCAACCGGGCAGCCAATCTTGGCGCCCTTGGCTCCCAGTGCGCCAGGAACAGCAACAACAGCCATGTAGGGCAGCCACACTTTGGCGCCCATGGCGCCTACAGCGCCAGGAGACAACAGCAACAACAACTTTGGGCAGCAACGCTTGGCGCTCTTTGGCGCACATGCGCCAGAAAACGTGGCCAACAGCAGTTGGGCAGCCACCACCATGGCGCCCATGCGCGAGGACAATATGCAAGACAGCAACCCAGGGCAGCCACACTTGGCGCCCTTGGCGCCCATGCGCCAGAACCACGCACCAAACATCAACTGGGCAGCCACCACATTGGCGCCCTTGGCGCCCATGCGCCACAACATCGTAGAGACATCACAGATTGGGCAGCCAATACTTGGCGCCCTTGGCGCCCCTGCGCCAGAACAAACATAGGAACAGCAGACAACATCACAGGATGGCGCCCATGGCGCCCAGGCAACAGGAACAGGCTCAGGTTTTGGCGCCCAGGCAGCAACACGCACAGAATTTTGGCGCCCAGGGGGGCGCCCAACAACAGCAACATTGGCGCCCATGGCGCCCTATGGACAGGATTTTGTGTTCAATTCATCATCAAGTGTATTCAATCAATCACCAATCATATTCAATCATATCCAATGATGCTCAAACATCATGAATTCATCTCCATTCATCATCAATCAAATTTAATTCCTACAACTAAGGTTTTCTAACTTAATCACCTAGGGTTCCATTAGCCTTTCTACATAGAGCCCTTCATACACCCAATTATAGAGATTGAACCCCACCCTTACCTTAGCCTTTGAAGAACTCGAAATTTTTGGCTTGCCCTAGCTCTCCTCTTCTCTTCGCCGCGCCCTCTCTTCTCTTCTCTCTATTTCTAATTTTTGTTCTTTCACAAATGTGCAAAACCCTAACTAATCCCTTTTTATACTTAGTGAATTTTCATGGGCTTTTTCTCTTGGATATGCGACTTAAACATGGGCCTTGTCCATGACACTCTAAATTCACTACTACTAACCGTAACCATAGGTCCATATATTCTAACATTATTATTTATTTTATTATTTCTACCAACTAAATTCCCAAACAATTTAATTAAATAATTTATTAAATTTTGGGGCGTTACAACTCTCCCCCACTTAGAATATTTTCGTCCTCGAAAATTTACCTGATTCGAACAACTCCGGATACGACTCCCGCATCTTGCTTTCCAGCTCCCACGTCGTGCTTTCTCCGGCAGCTCCCAGCCAGACTACCTTCACCAAAGTGATCTCCTTGCCTCTAAGAGTCTTCACTTCATGATCTTCAACACGCACAGGCATCGTCTCCACAGTGAGATTATCCCGTACTTGCACATCATCCATATGTGGGATGGGTCTGAAACATACTTCCGAAGTTGCGACACATGAAACACATCGTGCAAGTTCGAAAGATTAGGCGGCAAGGCCACCCTATAAGCAACACTTCCAATTCTTTCCGAAATCTGATACGGACCGATAAAGCGAGGCGTGAGCTTCTTAGACTTCAAAGCGCGTCCAACACCGGTCACCGGAGTGACTCTCAAAAACACATGCCCACCTGCTTGAAATTCTAAGTCCTTCCTTCGCTTATCATGGTAACTCTTCTGTCTACTTTGCGAAGCTTTCATCTTCTCTCGAATCAGTCTCACCTTCTCAGTAGTCTCTCGAACAATTTCAGGTCCAAGTACTACACTTTCTCCAGATTCATACCAACATAAAGGAGTCCGACATCTCCGACCATAAAATGCTTCAAAAGGTGCCATCTCAATACTAGAATGGTAACTGTTATTATACGTGAACTCTATCAACGAAAGGTGCGCATCCCACGAACCTCCTTGCTCCAGAACACAAGCTCTCAACAAATCCTCTAACGACTGAATAGTCCTCTCTGACTGACCATCCGTCTGAGGGTGATACGTTGAACTCAACCTCAATTTGGAACCCAACTCCGCTTGCAAACTCTTCCAAAACTCAGACGTGAACCTCGGATCCCGATCCGAAACGACACACAGCGGAACACCATGCAGCTTCACAATCTCCCGGATATAGATCTATGCCAACTTCGGCACTGGATATGTGATGTTAATAGGAACAAAATGAGCCGACTTTGTTAGCCTATCAACAATCACCCAAATAGCATCATGGCCTCTCGCGGTATTTGGCAATCCCGTCACAAAGTCCATTGAAATACTATCCCATTTCCATTTTCAAACCTCTAACGGTTGCATCAACCCTGCAGGCTTCTGGTGTTCAACCTTCGACTTCTGACAAGTTAAACACGCATACACAAACTGCGCTACATCACGCTTCATCCCTTGCCACCAAAACAACTTCTTCAAGTCCTGATACATCTTAGTAGCTCCCGGGTGAATACTCAACTTACTTCTATGACTCTCTTCAAGAATTGCTTTCTTCATCTCTGCGTCATCAGGAATACAAATTCTATTACGGAATCTCAACACACCTTGCGCATCCAGCTTGAAATCATTATTCTCAGACTGATCGATCCCAACCATCGAATCCACCAGCTTAACATCCAACTTCTGAGCTTCTCTGATACTGTCCAAAAAGTCATTATTAGTCTTCAACATCCCCAACCTGACACTCTGCGGTGTCACTTCACAGACCAAACTCATATCTCTGAACTCCTCAATCAGTTGCAACTCCCTAACCATCATCGCCGACATATGCAAGGTCTTTCGGCTTAAAGCATCAGCCACGACACTAGTTTTGCCCGAATGATAGTTCAAACCGAAATCATAGTCCTTCAACAACTCCAACCACCGTCGCTGCCTCATATTCAACTCCTTCTGGTCAAACAAATATTTCAAGCTCTTATGGTCACTAAACACCTCAAATCTAGAACCATAAAGATAATGCCTCCAAATTTTCAGCACAGACACAACTGCAGCAAGCTCTAAGTCATGCGTAGGATAGTTCTTTTCATGAACCCTCAACTGCCTCGACGCATAAGCAACTACCTTCCCATTCTGCATAAGCACACCTCCTAAACCCATCTTGGAAGCATCACAATACCCCACAAAAGACTCTCCCAGATTGGGCAACGTCAAGATGGGAGACGTCGTCAACCTCTTCTTCAATTCGGCGAAACTCTCTTCACAACGAGCGTCCCACACGAAAGCCTTTCCTTTGCAGGTTAACTGAGTTAACGGTAGTGCTAACTTAGAAAAACCTTCAATGAATCTCCTATAATAGCCGGCCAATCCCAAAAAGCTTCTAATCTCGGTACCCGACTTTGGGGCTTCCCAATTCAACACTGCATCTACTTTCGACGGATCCACCGCAATACCACTACCAGAAATGACATGACCGAGAAAACTCACTTCTTTCAACCAGAACTCACACTTCGACAACTTCGCATACAGCTTCTTTTCCTTTAGTACCTCCAATACTAACCTCAGATGCTCGGCGTGCTCTTCTTCCGACTTAGAGTAAATCAGAATGTCGTCAATGAACACCACCACAAACCGGTCTAAGTAGGTATGAAATATACGATTCATATATTCCATAAATACCCCTGGTGCGTTGGTAACACCGAACGGCATCACCGAATACTCATAATGACCATAACGGGTTCTGAAAGCCGTCTTCTGAATATCTTCGTCCCTCACCTTGATCTGATGATAACCTGATCTCAAATCAATCTTACTGAACACTTGAGCACCCACCAACTTATCCATCAAATCGTCTATCCTCGGAAGGGGATACTTGTTCTTAATTGTCACCTTATTCAACTGCCGATAATCCACACAAAGTCTCATACTACCATCCTTCTTCTTCACTAACAACACAGGAGCTCCCCACGGCGATACACTCGGTCTCACAAACTTTTTCTCGAGTAGATCCTTAAGTTGCTTCTTCAACTCAGACAATTCGGATGCGGACATCCTGTACGGTGCTGTAACACCCCAAAAATAATAGAATAAATTATTTTAATTAATTAAAAGAGATTTTGGTGGTAGAGTAATAATATAATTATTAATTATTATTTGTTGAAGTAGTTATAAGGTGTTTTAAATAAAATAAGGAGTGGTATTGCATTAGGAGGTGGTGCTGCAAATTAGTTGGGCTTAAGCTGCGGGAAAGCCCGCAATCCAAGCCCAACAACCTAGGCGCATATTTAAGCTGAGACTTTAGGGTTTTAGCTCATTTGTGCAAGGGAAAGAAATTAGCGAAATGGAGAGAGGGTGAGAAGAGAGGAACGGCGCTCATGAGAGAGGAGAAAGAGGAGAAGTGCGCAAATCCCAAGGAGAAAAGGGAGAGGGGTCGTGTTGCAGTGATTCTTTGGAGCTTACGTATAAGGAGATGTCGTGTTCGTCATAACCTAAGGTAAGGGTGGGTCTCATCTTCTCTATAATAGGGTTTTATGATGGGGATTATGTAGGGGCTAGGCTCTATGTATGCCTTTTTATGTATTCTTAGTGATTATTGATGAACCCTAGGCATATGAAGACTTGTTGTTGAAAAATCATGTTGTGCGTGCCAAGTGTTTGGGTAATTGTTGATGATATTGTGAATTATGATGATTGGGGATGATTAAGATAATTTGATGTTCGTATTGTTGAATTGAGCCTTGATGATGGAATTTGGTGTTTAATATGTTGATGTGATCATATATGTGATTTTTGATGAATTTGGGTGTTGCTGGATTTGGGGCCCTGTGCATGGGCGCATGTCTCAGTGTGTGGTGTTGTTCTGTTTTTGGCGCCCTGTGCCTGGGCGCCGTAGCCAAAGATGTTGCGTTTTGTGTCTGGGCGTGTTGCTGTTTTAGGCGCCCTGCTGCTGGGCGCCAAGTGCAACTGTGTTGCGTTTTGTGTCTGGGTGTGTGTCTGTGTTTGGCGCCATGGTGCTGGGCGCTGTGTCTAAGTTGCGCCAGTTTTGATGTTGCGCCAGTTTTGATGTTGCGCGCTGTGTTCTGGCGCAGAGGGGCGCCAAGGGCGCCAGTGTTGCTCCTGCGCCAGTTTTTGTGTTGCCTGGGCGCCAAGGGCGCCAGTTCCTGTTGCCTGCGCCAGTTTTTCCGTGTTGCCTGCTAGGCGCCCTGTGCCTGGGCGCCACTTTCAGGATGTTGCCCGTTTTTCATTAAAACTGTTTTCGTGATAACTTTTGACTCGGGTGTCCGTTTTAAACGTTTCGAAAAGTGTTGGGAAGCCTTTTCAGTGGTCTATCTGTGGGTCCAATTTTTAAAATAAAAACTTATTATTTTCTGAAGGGTTCTGGGCGCCTCAAGTGGCTGCCCCGGTGGTCGTGGTGGTTGCGTTGTAAAACTGTTTTCGGTGTTTAAAACCTTTTGGTGTCAATAATGATGTGTACATGACGATGATGCCCTTAGTGGCTAATTAAATGACGTTTTTGCCCTTAGTGGCCAATATTAATGATATTGATGTGTAAATGACGATGATGCCCTTAGTGGTTAGTTAAATGACGTTTTTGCCCCTTAGTAGCCAATATTAATGATATTGATGTGTAAATGACGATGATGCCCTTAGTGGCTAGTTAAATGACGTTTTTGCCCTTAGTGACCAATATTAATGATATTGATGTGTAAATGACGAGGATGCCCTTAGTGGCTAGTTAAATGACGTTTTTGCCCTTAGTGACCAATATTAATGATATTGATGTGTAAATGACGATGGTGCCCTTAGTGGCCAATGTTGATTGATGATGTTTGTAACTAAGCGACGATGAGGCCTAAAAGGCTAAGTGACGATAAGGCCCAAAAGGCTAAGCGACGTTGTTATGTGTAATTATGAGTTAAAATAAGTGACGATGAGGCCCAAAGGGCTAAATGACGTTGTTATGTGTAATCATGAATTGACAGGTGCTGTGCCTCTTAGTAGGCAAACTGGTAAGTGACGGGTCACATAGTTGACCGTGATTGTGTGTGTTTGTGCGTGGTGCATGTCATAGTGTCTCATGCATCCCATGTGCATAAACCCAGTGACGTTTGAGGCCCAAAAGGCTAAGTGACGATGAGGCCCAAAAGGCTAAGCGACGTTTGTGAAAGGTACCTCATGCATATGCCCGCGAGTGGGTTGCACTTCATATACTTACATGACATTGTGATGAGCTTTTGTAGTGATTGAATTGATGTTTGTGATGTGGTTTATATAGCTGGCATTGCGATGATTTGTTGTGGTGATTAATATTGATGACTGACTTGATGTGTCGTGATGTGGTTGATATAGTGTCATAACTCTAGCATAGTGCTTATCATAAGCTTTATTATATTGTTAGATGAACTCACCCCTTCTGTTTGAATGTTACCTCTATGCGGTAACGTGCAGGTGATCTCGAGTGAAGGCTTAGGTATCTTCACTAGCTGAGTCGGGTCGTCTGCTCTGATTATGTAACACTAGGGGGGAAATGACGTTGTTTAAGTTACTTATGATTGTTGTTGTTGTTGGATTTTAGTATTGTAAGCCTTGCCTGGTTGCAATGCCTATTATGATTAAACTTGTTGGATTTTCCGCAGTGAGGTTGTATTTTAATTTACAATGACGTTTTGTAAGTATTATAAGACTGTTTTCGAAAAGCGAGTAATGTGGCGCGTGATGTTTAACGAAGTAAGTGTGACATCCCTTGTGGTGTATTTAAAATTTGAAAACTCTGATTTTACGCAAATAAATTAATGGGTAGAAAAGGGGTGTTACATTAGTGGTATCAGAGCAATGGTTGGTCCGTCCGGCCAAGTCGTAGAGTCGTTGTGTCGGTTAACGACCAACTGTTGTCTTTTAGTCTTGACCATTGGTTTGTGTTGTAGTGATGTTCCTGCAGGTACAGGTAAACGGAAGCTGCTAATGGTAAGTGAACTAGTGGGGGAGATGCCCCTACTGGTATTGTGTACTGTTGTTATTGAAACTACTATTGATGTTGCCGTTTGTTTATTGCTGCTTGCTGTGTCGCTGAAAACTGATTACTGTGCTATTTTATCGTGCTAATTAGGTGCCGTTGTTGTTTTAATTTAAACCAAGTTGCTGCTACTGTTTAATCATTGTTGCTGAAATTACTGTGCTGTCGCGGTTTAATTGCTGTTGGTTGCAAAAAGCTATTTCCGAAAATTGTTGTTGTTTTTTTAAAAAAAAAAACTGTTTTCGAGAATTGTTGCTGTTTCTGAAAACCGTTTTATTTGAGTAATACTAATGCCTTGTGCTATGTAGTTTTGTGATCTGAAAAGTAAAATGATTTCTGAAATTGTTTTTGAAATGTCTAATGGACGATTTTACGGTTGGATACTAAAATTAGTAATAAAATCTATTTTAATGAATGAACGTGGGTGTTGATGTGGTGGAGATCAAAGGAAATAAAATTATTTTTGACTTAGGATTTTAAATGAGGAAGTATGGAGGTGAAGTTTTGGTTGGATTGGAAAATGATTTTTCTAGTTGGTTTTATTTGAAAAAGAGTAATGATTTGTTGTTGTGTCGATTTTAAAAACCTTGTCAAAAATGATTTGATGACGATTTTGAAACTAGTATTGGGTTTCTTTGGGAGCAAAAATGTATTAGTATGTATGAAACCTTGTGTGCTCTATGATGTTTAAATTGGTTAAGAAATTTGGCGTGCTCTATGTATTGTTTGATTTATATGGAATATGTATTGCTTGTAATTTACATAGCGAGTGTGTTGAAGTGATTGATGTATTTTAATTGGTTGGTATATGATTATTGGGAAGTTTAAACTATGCTTGATGGCTGAATTTGTGGCTGCTTGGATGCTTAATTTGTTACTAAGCTCACTGTGTAGGCACTTTCTGAGTAGGTTTGACTTTCGGCTAAACTGGGACTGTTTTACTGGTTGATAAATCATATAACTTACAATTTTAGAAACTAGACTGAATGCTTGTCATTTTGGCTTTGGTTTGGTCGCATTTGGGGTAGTATAGCTCCAGTTATAGGCTTCACAAGTTAAGGTAAAATTCTGAGAACAGTCTGGACATAGGGTCAGTATTTTGATTGTGGTGCTTTCAAATGAACTCCTTTTCGAATGGATCCAATTTCTTTGAAAACTAGACAAAATGTTTTACTGTTTAGGCTTAAGTTTCAGGTCATTTGGGTTTGTTTTGGTCATTGTAGAAGAGTCACAGCTTAGGACACAGTCGCTGCCCCATTTTCTGGACCTACTGCGTTGTTTGCGAAAACTGTGCTATTGGACTCATCATTTTGAAATGCTAAAAATATAGCCAGAAACTAGACTCCGTAAGTTTTCCGTAGAGGGGTTGTTTGCTAAATGCCGATGTCGTTTGATAGGGTAAATAAATTGTTGAAGTTTATGTGTGAGTGCTGGAATTTCCTGCGTTGCTTAGTTTATGCTGTCATTGTAACGGAAAAATGTTTTTGCAATATCTTTTGACCCAGGAGTCCGATTTGAGTAAACTAAAATGTTTCGGAAAGCTTATTCAGAGGCCTAACTGAATATTCTAATTTCAAGGCAAAATTGACTGTTTCTGGTGTCGTTGATTTTTAGGCGTGTCGGTCGAATTAAATTGTTGTTGTGTTGTCGGTGGCTTAGAGCCCCAAGTTGTTATTGTGTTGTCGGTGGCTTAGTGCCCCAAGTCGTTGTTGCAGTGTCGGCGCCTTGGTGCCCGAAGTTGTTGATGTGTTATTGATTATAGGATTGTTGGTCCCGGAGTCTTGTCTCCAAGTTGTTGTCATGGGAGGGTTGGTCCCGGAGTTGTCTCCGCATTGTTGCTTTGTTGTTGCTTGTGGTTGCCTCGTTAATAATGTTGATGTTTAGGTGTTGTCTTGGGTACCGCCGAATGGCCCAAGTTATATTGTTGTTGATTTGTAGTTGTGGGTCGATGGCCATTATTGATTAGTACGCCGCTACCATGCCCCATGCGTTGTTGTTGATGATGTTGCTTTGCTGTTGGTTTGTCTTGTTGATGTCGCCTGAGTGGCAATTTTAGTTGTTGATGTCGCCTGAGTGGCAAAGTTGTTTGTTGATGTTGTTGTCGTGTTGCTAAATTATGAGGCTTGTTGTACGACTGTTATGCACCCTATGAGTTTCGTCGTGATGCTGTGATGATTGATGTATTTTGTTATCCTTAAGGGTAGATGAGTGAGGTAGAATGCGAGCTAGTTTATCAGAGTAGCGCAGCGGAGTCTTAGCATGTCGTATTGGGAAGGAACTTTAATAGAGCTTGGGGGGTGATCACGTGGTACCAACGTGATTACGCTCAAATCCCTATCGGAGATCCTTAGGGAGAGGATGTGTCTGGTTGTTATTTCTCAAAGCTACCTGGCTGAATAAGTAGGAGGGACGGCCGCCCAATCACTTACCGTCGGTAATCAGAGAAATGGTGATCAGCATGGTAGATAGAACTAGTTGCCTAGATAGCTTAGTCGTTGGTGGGAGAGTGTTAGCCTTGGCGGGTAAAAATTTCGAGGACGAAATTCCTTTAAGTGGGGGAGAGTTGTAACACCCCAAAAATAATAGAATAAATTATTTTAATTAATTAAAAGAGATTTTGGTGGTAGAGTAATAATATAATTATTAATTATTATTTGTTGAAGTAGTTATAAGGTGTTTTAAATAAAATAAGGAGTGGTATTGTATTAGGAGGTGGTGCTGCAAATTAGTTGGGCTTAAGCTGCGGGAAAGCCCGCAATCCAAGCCCAACAACCTAGGCGCATATTTAAGCTGAGATTTTAGGGTTTTAGCTCATTTGTGCAAGGGAAAGAAATTAGCGAAATGGAGAGAGGGTGAGAAGAGAGGAACGGCGCTCATGGGAGAGGAGAAAGAGGAGAAATGCGCAAATCCCAAGGAGAAAAGGGAGAGGGGTCGTGTTGCAGTGATTCTTTGGAGCTTACGTATAAGGAGATGTCGTGTTCGTCATAACCTAAGGTAAGGGTGGGTCTCATCTTCTCTATAATAGGGTTTTATGATGGGGATTATGTAGGGGCTAGGCTCTATGTATGCCTTTTTATGTATTCTTAGTGATTATTGATGAACCCTAGGCATATGAAGACTTGTTGTTGAAAAATCATGTTGTGCGTGCCAAGTGTTTGGGTAATTGTTGATGATATTGTGAATTATGATGATTGGGGATGATTATGATAATTTGATGTTCGTATTGTTGAATTGAGCCTTGATGATGGAATTTGGTGTTTAATATGTTGATGTGATCATATATGTGATTTTTGATGAATTTGAGTGTTGCTGGATTTGGGGCCCTGTGCATGGGCGCATGTCTCAGTGTGTGGTGTTGTTCTGTTTTTGGCGCCCTGTGCCTGGGCGCCGTAGCCAAAGATGTTGCGTTTTGTGTCTGGGCGTGTTGCTGTTTTAGGCGCCCTGCTGCTGGGCGCCAAGTGCAACTGTGTTGCGTTTTGTGTCTGGGTGTGTGTCTGTGTTTGGCGCCATGGTGCTGGGCGCCGTGTCTAAGTTGCGCCGGTTTTGATGTTGCGCGCTGTGTTCTGGCGCAGAGGGGCGCCAAGGGCGCCAGTGTTGCTCCTGCGCCAGTTTTTGTGTTGCCTGGGCGTCAGTTCCTGTTGCCTGCGCCAGTTTTTCCATGTTGCCTGCTAGGCGCCCTATGCCTGGGCGCCACTTTCAGGATGTTGCCCGTTTTTCATTAAAACTGTTTTCGTGATAACTTTTGACTCGGGTGTCCGTTTTAAACGTTTCGAAAAGTGTTGGGAAGCTTTTTCAGTGGTCTATCTGTGGGTCCAATTTTTAAAATAAAAACTTATTATTTTCTGATGGGTTCTGGGCGCCTCAAGTGGTTGCCCTGGTGGTTGTGGTGGTTGCGTTGTAAAACTGTTTTCGGTGTTTAAAACCTTTTGGTGTCAATAATGATGTGTACATGACGATGATGCCCTTAGTGGCTAGTTAAATGACGTTTTTGCCCTTAGTGGCCAATATTAATGATATTGATGTGTAAATGACGATGATGCCCTTAGTGGCTAGTTAAATGGCGTTGTTGCCCTTAGTGGCCAATATTAATGATATTGATGTGTAAATAACGATGATGCCCTTAGTGGCTAGTTAAATGACGTTTTTGCCCTTAGTGACCAATATTAATGATATTGATGTGTAAATGACGAGGATGCCCTTAGTGGCTAGTTAAATGACGTTTTTGCCCTTAGTGACCAATATTAATGATATTGATGTGTAAATGACGATGGTGCCCTTAGTGGCCAATGTTGATTGATGATGTTTGTAACTAAGCGACGATGAGGCCCAAAAGGCTAAGTGACGATAAGGCCCAAAAGGCTAAGCGACGTTGTTATGTGTAATTATGAGTTAAAATAAGTGACGATGAGGCCCAAAGGGCTAAGTGACGTTGTTATGTGTAATCATGAATTGACAGGTGCTGTGCCTCTTAGTAGGCAAACTGGTAAGTGACGGGTCACATAGTTGACCGTGATTGTGTGTGTTTGTGCGTGGTGCATGTCATAGTGTCTCATGCATCCCATGTGCATAAACCCAGTGACGTTTGAGGCCCAAAAGGCTAAGTGACGATGAGGCCCAAAAGGCTAAGCGACGTTTGTGAAAGGTACCTCATGCATATGCCCGCGAGTGGGTTGCACTTCATATACTTACATGACATTGTGATGAGCTTTTGTAGTGATTGAATTGATGTTTGTGATGTGGTTTATATAGCTGGCATTGCGATGATTTGTTGTGGTGATTAATATTGATGACTGACTTGATGTGTCGTGATGTGGTTGATATAGTGTCATAACTCTAGCATAGTGCTTATCATAAGCTTTATTATATTGTTAGATGAACTCACCCCTTCTGTTTGAATGTTACCTCTATGCGGTAACGTGCAGGTGATCTCGAGTGAAGGCTTAGGTATCTTCACTAGCTGAGTCGGGTCGTCTGCTCTGATTATGTAACACTAGGGGGGAAATGACGTTGTTTAAGTTACTTATGATTGTTGTTGTTGTTGGATTTTAGTTTTGTAAGCCTTGCCTGGTTGCAATGCCTATTATGATTAAACTTGTTGGATTTTCCGCTGTGAGGTTGTATTTTAATTTACAATGACATTTTGTAAGTATTATAAGTCTGTTTTCGAAAAGCGAGTAATGTGGCGCGTGATGTTTAACGAAGTAAGTGTGACATCCCTTGTGGTGTATTTAAAATTTGAAAACTCTGATTTTACGCAAATAAATTAATGGGTAGAAAATGGGTGTTACAGGTGCCACGGAAACAGGTCTGGTACCAGGTACAAGATCAATAGAGAATTCAACTTCCCTCTCTGGCGGTACACTTGGAATCTCATCAGGGAAAACGTCAGGAAACTCGCGCACCACCTGCAACTCTTCAATGATAGCTTGATTCTCAACAGACAACGATACCATCATCGAGAATAACTGAACTCCTTCCTTCATCAACTTCTGCAACTGACAAGCGGATAACAGACCAGGCTCCTCTCCTCCAAAACTCACCGACTTGCTACGACAATTGATATGGACATGGTTATGCTCTAACCAGTTCATACCCAAGATTACGTCCAATCCGCTCAACGGCAAACAAACAAAATCCACAACAAAGTCTCTGTCGAAGATCGACAAGGGACACTGAGAACACACCAGAGAAGTAGTTACCGACCCCTTAGCTGGAGTGTCGACAACCATCTCTCCATTCATAGCAGACAATACAAGACTCAATCTGTTACAACAATCAGCCGCAATAAAGCAATGAGTAGCACCAGTATCAACAATAGATTTTAGAGAAGTACCGTTAATGAAGCACGTACCTCTAATAAGTCCATCTTCTTCGGAAGTCTCTGCCCCTGCCAATGCGAACACTTTTCCACTGGCCCGCTCCTTCTTTGGTTTCTGACACTGACTACTGATATGACCTCCTTCGCCACTGTTGAAACAAACCACCTCCTTATGCCCACACCCGGACGCCTCATGCCCGAGCTTACCACAACGGAAACACCTTATCGACTCAGCTTTGCACGCATTACTCTTATGCCCAGCTTTGCACATCTGAACCACAAAATACCAGCCGGAGCATCTCCCCCACTAGTTCTCTTACCATCAGCGGCTCTCGGTTTACCCCTCCCTGCAGGAGCATCGTACGGCTTACCACTGTGGATACCTTGTATTGCAGGTAAACTAATATTGCAGGATATGTTTTGATGATGAAAAAGACAAAGGTAAAGTTGACGGTCAAAGTCACTAAACGTCAAAATCAATCCAAGACAAACAAGCCAAGAATTGAAGATTCAAGTTTAAGGGTAGTCCTTAGGGTTTGGGTGTGTCTTAGGAAAAAGTGTAAGCTCTTTCAAAGGTCAGCTCGTATATCAAAGTCTCACACACTCACAAAGTTTTTTAAAGATGCATGCATACTTACGTAAACATTCTTATCACCTTTAAAATAATAAAATCGATTTCCTCATGCATAAACAAATATCAAAATCGATTTTCAGGTAAAACAGAAAAGGTAGAATCGATTGTCAAGTCATGTATTTTCAGTACATAAATCGATTTCTGAGCCAAACAATTTTTTAAGGGAAGAATCGATTCCCACTCTTTTACACCTTAACTGAGAATCGATTCTCACTTGTCTCAGGCAAGCGGTAAATCGATTCATACATAGTTTCACTAAGTATAGAATCGATTCCTAGCTTTCCATGGTACTCAAGAATCGATTTCCCATATTTGTCAAACAAAGATAAATCGATTCCTCACCTAAATAAATCGATTCCTAGATCAAATGCATTCAACAAACAATCGATTCCTACACTATTTTCAACGTAAACTTAATTTCCTCATAGCCTATAAATAGGCAGTGCTTCACGATTCATTTTACACAGAACAACCCATTTCACGAATCAGAAAATCTTTTGAGAAAAACTCTTCATGCTTTTACTTTTGCTCGTCACGCACCGTTGGTCTGTCTGAGCTGATCTGTTGCTAAGAGTTAGTTGGGGTTGCATTCTTCAAGTTGTAATATCTGCCTACATTAGAGGTATTTCTGTCTTTACAATTGTTTATTATTTAATCGTTGTGATTTGTTCTAGGGAGTGGGGTATCTCTCTAGGGTAGCTGTTTGTACTAGGAAGTGGGGTATCTTTCTGGGGCAGCTGATTGTAACAGGGGTGGGGTATCTCTTGTTATTGTTATATTAGATTTGAGGGCTCTCTATAGGTGGGGTATCCTAGGAGGAGAGATAGGTGGGGTATCCTAGGAGGAGAGTGCCTGAGTCTGTAAAGGTTTTCCAAAGCACCTGTAAGCCTTGTTGTTTTGGTTAGTGGAAAATCTCACAAGGGTGTGCGGACTGGACGTAGGTCACTAGGAGGTGACCGAACCAGGATAAATCTCTGCGTGCTTTACTGCTTTCCTGCTTTACTGTTATACCGCTTTACTGCTTTATATTCTAATTCCTTCGCTTCCACTTAACCTGCGCGAAATTGATCTAAGTCATTGAAAAGGGGAAAAACGTTTTTGAAAGATCTGAAAAGTTTTAAATCTCAATTCACCCCCCCTCTTGAGACTGAAGCCACTTGGTAACAACCACGACTTGGATTCTTGTTCCTCTTCTCAGTAAGGATCTTATAGTGAGCATTGTTGTAACACCCCGATAAATTCTAACATATAGAATCATCGAAATGCACTAAATGGCATACATCAGAGTAACTTCCTGTTATTGAAATATTGAACACAACTAAAACTTTCGATAATACATATTAATGGTTCTCTGAACCTCATAACTTCCTGAAGATGCTTAAGTTTCAAAACTTAAGACTTGTACAAAATCCTGGTGTTCAATACTCAAAACATAAAGTAGCGGAAACGATTTTACAACTTAACCAATGAAAGTCATAGAATCGATAACATAGAAACAATAAATGAGACAAAGGTCTAAAACATGAAACTCGGTCTTCAATGACTCCAAGAGTCGCACCGGCTAATCGTGCTTCGTCGCCTTTGCTTTCCCCTGTTTCTCTGTAAAAACCACAAATATGAAGGGTGAGATAAACATTATCTCAGTGAGTCCTGTTGCGCCCGAAAAAGTCCCCGAGGGAGAACCTTCCTCGTTCACAACTTTTCTAAAATCAATGAAGCCGCCACCAATATTTATTAAGGAAAATATTAGGAAAACCTTTTTTGGAAAGCGATTGGTCTTGCGAAACTAGAGATTAGGGTTCGGGGGTCGGTTACGCGCAGGGAAGGTGTTAGCACCCCGCACGTCCTCTCTACTGAGAGGGAACCTTTAATTAAATGTGTGGTTTTAGTGTGTTGACTTGAAAATACTTAATTTTGCCTCTCTACTTCTTATTGAAAAATTCTTAATGAAAATCTTTATTTATTATGAAAAAAAGGGGGGAAAATGGGTTTTTAGAAAAAAACGCTTGACGGGACAAGGCCCGCTCCTACGTATCTCCCGGTGCGATGGAGAACTCAAAGCTACGTAGTTCTTCTTTGTCCTGAAAAAGGTTTTTGTCTTTTATCTTTTTAGTGAGTTTTCGAAATAGGACGAGCATTTAGTGAATGATTAAACTAACCAAGGTTATGGGTAATCACCGCTAAGTACTCTTGAAAATGAGAGTCACTACCGCCAGTCAGACGAACAAAGGTTCTGATTTACTACTAGTAGCGACTCATTTTTATTTGTTTTTTTTAAAGGGGTTTTCGAAAGAGATTGATTGGCACGAACGATCAAACTAACAAAGGTTATGAGTGATCATCGCTTGTTGTTCTTTTGGGAAAAAGACATC
The DNA here is from genome assembly GCA_039519185.1 of Astragalus membranaceus. Classification (NCBI taxonomy): domain Eukaryota; kingdom Viridiplantae; phylum Streptophyta; class Magnoliopsida; order Fabales; family Fabaceae; genus Astragalus; species Astragalus membranaceus. The sequence continues at coordinate 175,340,480 of CM076848.1, read as the reverse complement.
ACCACCAATGGCTAGACGAACAAAGGTTCTGATTAACCACTAGCGACGATGGGTTGAAAATGATTTTAGAAAGGAAAAGGTTTTTGTTCTGAAAATGATCTTGGTTTGTGTTAACAATTTGGCAAGTGTACCAATCGTCGCAAGTAATACAATTTATCGGTAAGAACCGGTCGATCCACAGGGATTGCGCGTTGACAACAATAGCAAATTTGTAAATTCGTAGATTTTAGATAGGTAATTAATCGAGTATTTGGTAACAGAATACGAACGTGAATTAATAATGCAAGAAAAACGACTAGGGATCGAATCCTCTCACCTCGCCTATCACATGAACCTCAGCCAATTCAAGTTAATTATTCAATTTCTAGATTCAATTCACCAATTTAGGTCAAGGGCAATTCCTTGTCTCAAGACCCCTATTACCCTAAGAGTTACCCTAATTCCTTAGGTGAGTCATGCCAGAGGGTAACGCATTAAGATTAAGAATTAACAAGAATTCACATAAGCTATCACATATTCCTACGGTGATTACTAGCATGTGATCTAAATACCCAATTTCCAGCTACTAATTCATATCCCTATGCAATCACTAGCCTGGATCATCGCAATTATCATATGTAATTGAAAAGCGTTAATAACATAGGTAATTAGACAAGCAAATCGAATAACAACTGAATTAACTAAATCAATGGTTCACATGATAGGTTTGGGAGATTCATCTCTCCCTAATCTAAAGAATTAGTTACAAATCATCCTAAGGGTGGAAACCAACATAGAATAGAAAACAAACATAAAGGAAGACATTTAGAACCTTCAATCCCTTGTTCCCAAGTGGTGAGAAGGCTCCAAATTCGCACCTCCAGCTGCTCCAAATCGTAGCTCCAATCCCCAAAACGAAGTGTCTTGCAAAATTCCTGAAACAGCTTTAAAAACCCTAATTTTTACGCACCATCGCGACGCGGCCCGTGGCCGTCGCGTCGCGACAAATGACAGAAACTTTCAGGTCTCGCAAAACTGCTCCAGGTCGCGTCGCGAATCCCTCCTGGTCGCGACGCGAGAAATGACAGAAAGTTTTGGCTTGTAAAGACTCCTTCACATCGCGTCGCGAACCCTCCTGGTCGCGACGCGAAGAATGATAGAAAGTTCTGAATTACCAAAATTCCTCTAGATTGCTGCATTTCCGGGCAAGTGTCTGGTTCGCCGAAAGATGCCACAACCAATTAAGAGGTCTTCAAGTCCATTTAGCTCCAAAAGTGAAGGAATAACTTACAATTGAACTTCCTACTACAATGATCTAAAACTGAACTAAATCCCAGATAATGACTGTTATACAATAAAAACCCTGCACAATTGGTCCTAAAAATGCCTAACTTATATCATATGACTGGGAGTCAACAGTTTGCGAAAGTGATTCTTTTTTGTTATGAAAATAACTCTTTTCTTTTTGTTATGCAAATGCTAAACTTTTTATGATTGCGCTTGACGAGAATGTGACTCGCTCCTACGTATCCCAAATGGGAATCAAAGCGACGTAGTTCTAACGAGCCTTGAAAATGAAAGTCTTTTTGTTTTGATTTTGAAAAGTGAAAGGGCGTTCATAATGATCAAACTAACAAAGGTTATGAGTGATCATTACTAACACTTGCTATGACTTTTGATGCTAAGGAAAATATCTTTTGAAATTGAAAGCATTCATGATAATCAAACTAACAAAGGTTATGGGTGATTATCATTAGTAGCTTATGCATATGAAAACATCCTTTTTTTGAAATTTAGGCTCTTAGGACAACCAAACTAACAAAGGTTATGGGTGATTGTCACTAGTCACCATTTTCATGCTAAACTATTTAGGAAAGAAAGTAATGAATGCAAATCAAATCCTTAGGCAAGCAACAATCTCACTTGAATTCTTGAGCAAATATTAGCTTAGACTACACATGTTAGACCACAACACATAAATAGGCAAAGAAGAAACTTGGATTGGGCATTAAGCAAAAATACAAGAGTGGGCAAGATTGAACCTAAATGCACATCTAGTGGAAGATGCTAGGCGAGAACCATACTCAAATATTTCTACAAAACGCAAGGGAATCTAAATGCACATCTAGTGGAAGATGCAAGGAAGGAAATGGAGTCGTCTAAGCATTGATGATATTCTATATGAGAGTAGACAATGAAACTGTAGGCTCAAGCAAAAGAGTTGTCTCAATTATGATCATTGGCAAGCATAAGAAAGCAAATTATTTAGCAACCAAAGTATCAAAGAATGTTGAATCATTGTAACTCTAAATGTAATGAAATGCTTAGTATGCAAGAACAAATTGACGATCTATATTTTTGATGCTAAAACTTTGATGATGTTGCTAATATTCAATGATATACCTTAACTCCAAGCTAAATAAGCAAGAAATAATATGAATGAGTACTAAACCATTTGAATTTACTCTTTAACCTTCAACCTTGAGCTTGATTCTAGAGATTTGGAGATGAATCTTTGAGAAGAATGCAAGAATGATGAGGGGGATGTTGAAGTAAAACAAAGGGTGTAAATAGCACTATGGGCTTTTAAGAAAATAAAATAAAAAAAGCCAAATGGGGTTGTATGTGAGTAAAACAGGGGTGTAAAATAACAAAAAAGGGGGGGTATTGAAGAAAGAGGTGCGAACAGTAGCCCCATGATCATCTTTTGATGGGCTGGTCCGTAGGTTCTCTTGCGAAAAAATAAAAAATAAAAGGAAACGGGCCTAGGGGGTGCAAGACAGAAAATAAAGGGGTGTGAACAACAGTTTTGCTAAAAAGCGTAAGTGGGTTGTATTTGGAAAAGGGTGGGGTGGAAAGCTGAAATGTTTTCATTTTTGGTTGTTGGTCTGCTGGCCCACGAAACACACAAAAAAGGCCTACCGAGGGGGGGTCCTCGCAGTAAAACAGGGGGTGTAAGGATAAATCTGATGTTTTAATTTTTTGTTAAAAAGGAAAATTAAAATGAGGAGATTGAAGTTACATTTTAGAAGGATGAAAAACCTAATTATTCTCTCCTCCCATCCAGGCTCCAGCGCCGTTTCCCCCACTATGAAAAAGAGAGAAAAAAATTTCTTCTTCACCATGAGAGAGGGAGAGAAAGCTCGCGAGAATGGGAGGGAGAGAGGGAAAAGGGCTTCGAGAAAGAGAAGACAGGGGGAGGGGACGCGACTGTGGAGTGGGAGAGTGTATGGAGGTGCTGCGGTGGAGAGAGAGTGGGTGAGGAGGTGCGACGGTGGGGAGAGAAAGCGTGAGGGTGATGAGAGAGTGAAAACGATGGTGGTGGTGGGGGGTGGTTTCGATGGTGGTTGTTGGGTGAGCGACGGTGGTTGGCGGCGGTTTGGCCGTGAGGGATGGTGGTGACCCACGGTGGTCGCGTTTCTTGGTGGACGATGGTGGGGTTGTTGTGTGGTTGTACGGCAGCGGAGGGTTCACGGCGACGGTGACCGCGCCGGTGGCGGCCTCTGTTGGCAGTGGTGGCCAGAAATTTGGGTTCGACCCTCTCCCTTTTTTCTCTACGATTTTCTCTCTGAAATTGTTTTCTTCCTCCCTCTTTCTCTTAATTTCTCTATGGTTCTCTGTTTGAAACTGAAATCCTCCCCCATTCTCTTTTTTTCTCCTCCTCTTAATTCTGAACCTTGATCCTTTTATAGAGGGGAGCATTGCTGTCTGTGGTATGTTGTGTAAGGCTGTGAGAGAGAGGCCAAGAGACTGATGTGTTCAAAGCTGTCAGAGGGAAGTAGAGAAACCAGTTTGTGTTGCTGTGTGGGGAGAGGGAAACCCCAAACTGATGTCTATTTAGTGTTTTTTGTGTATAGAGCTGTGCTTGTGTGAAGGAGTGGAGAAAGGTATACTGAATGGTGGCGTGAAACAGTGATGGCGTGAAACAGGCTGTTGCTTGTAACAGTGCTTGCTTGTAACAGTGCTTCTTTGGCCAAAAATGGGAGAAATGAAGGACAACAAAAAAGAAGATGGCTCTAATGCTGAAAATACATACACAGCAAAACATTAGTTTTTTATTTATTTATTTTGTAATATTTGCATTTTTATTTAATTTTCGTTTTTATTATTTTTTTGTATTTTTGACTATTGTTTTTTTGCATTTTTGGGACAGTTTGGACTCTAAATTGTAAATGAAATAAAATTTGATTTTTTGACATTTTTGGACTCAAAACAAATTAAATAGACAAAATAAAAATAATAAAAGAAGTTGAGCCAAATACAAAAGCGAAATCGGGCCCAACTAGACAAATGCGCTAGAACGAGGCTCAAATAGGACAAATAGGCCCGCTAACTGATAAACACTAAAAATTAACTAGGAACCACGTTCGTGGGCCCAACTCAAAATGATAAGCCCAATTTGTATATGTGTAGGCCCAATAACCCAACTGTTGGCCCAATTACACAAATGGCATCTTAACGACACTCGCATGACACCGACACGTGTTAACAGGACTCGAGACTTGCAAAAAAATGCGACCTAGTAAATTAAAACGCTATTAACAGGAGCTCGGACAAAATTGGGGTATAACAGCTGCCCCTCTTTATTTGGATTTTACCAAGAAATATGAATTGCGCGAGACATATTTCGAAGGTAAAATAGAAATAAAGAATTCAGAAATTATACCAATTTTGTCCATTTGGAGAAACCCAAATTTCCCCTTTTTTGTTTTGTTTTTGGAAAGATAGACACTTTCGTGTTGATGCGAAAACAGTAAATGAACACTGACGTGCAGACAGAAAGGTAAAATGGGCACTTGCGTGCAGACAGAAAAGTAAAATGGGCACTTGCGTGCAGACTAAAAAGTAAAATGGGCACTTGGCGTGCAGAAAGCGGTAAATTGCCCAGGCTGCCTAAAACCTGTAATCCTTAAACGAACTCTTGACGAATCCGAGTTTGCACGTGGCTTTGAGGAGCACGCTCTTCCTGTTGGCCTTTTCGAGCGACCGGAGGGATCGTTATCAGCTCCGGAACTGATATACAGATCAATGCACGGCGTCCACTGTATCTTAGGCTGATACAACTATTCCGTTGAACCTCACATGGGGCTGCGGTCCATCGCGTTGCTCGTACACGATGTGAGACCTGGGCAGAAGGGAGCGACGATCTCTCTGGGCTCCAATCCGCAATGCGCGCCTGAGCGCTCTCTTTTCTTTTCTCTTTTTCTTTTCCTGTTTTTTGTTTCTCCCTTCTTCTTTTTTGAACTCCCAACTTGGGGGAGCATTTTCTGGAATCTGGGGGCGAGGGCTAACACCGAAGTGCTCATCCTCTCCTCGTACCTGTAGCTGAAAATGAACAAATGCATGCAATGCAAAGGCCATGATTGTTGTTTTCTTTTTCTTATGATGAATGTAAATGTAATGAGTTTCTTTTTTCTTTTGTCTATGTCGGATGAATGCATGATTTTCTACTGTTCTTATATGTTTGATGAATGCAGTGATTTTCCTTTTCTTCTCTTGTCTGTACGTAATGCATGATTTTCTTTTTCTTTTGTTTATGTCTGATGAATGCATGATTTTCTCCTGTTCTTATATGCCTTTTTCTCTTTCTCCAGCTTCTCTTCTTTCTTTTTCCTTCTTTTCTTTTCTTTTTGTTGCTCTCTTGGCTCTTCTCTTTTCTCTCCTTTGGCTTCTCTTTTTTTTGCTCTTTTAAGAATCATGGGTATGCGAATGCAAAGTTTTGTTGTTTGATGATATGTAATGCTCTTGTGTTTTGATGAAATGGCAGATGACATGCAATGGAAAACTTTTTCTTCTTTGCCTTTTTCCTATGAAATGTGAATATTGAATAACATGAAATGATGAATGACATGGGATGCTTTAGCTTTCTTTTCTTCTATGAGATGCAAGTATTGATGTGATGCAACTGTATTGCTTTGATGTTTGATGGGATGATGAATCTTTGGTTCTTTTTTGTTTTATTGAAAGCGATTTCGTGCTTTTAATGAACCACTTGGGACCCGAGGGCGTTTGAACTCCGCACTGAAGGAGCGGCTGAACTCTAAACTGAAAGAGCATTTGAACTCCGAACTGAAGGAGCGACTGGGAATGAGATTTTGAGACTGACAAGTCCAGGATGACTGTCTTGAGAATTAGATTGAAGACTGACACCTGAAGTGCTGATTCTTGGAACTAGGCATGAGGATTAACATCTTGTGTTCATCTGCACTTTGCTTAGCAATGCGATGAATGGCACATGTAATGCAGACATATGCCATGATTGATGTCTTGAATATTATGGAATGCTTTTGTTCTTTTGTATCTGCTTCTTCTTTGCAAATATCAACATAATGCTTGGATGTTTGAATGCAAGTGCATGCGGTGATTGATGGTTTGATGAATGGAATGCTCCTGTTCTAACTTCTGTTTGTTTCTTTTTTGCTTCTTCTATGAAATGCAAACATTAATATGATGCGATGCTCTGATGTTTGATGCAATGATTTTCGTCCTTTTTCTTTTATGGAAATGCTAACGTTAATATGATGCAAATGCACCGCTTTAATGTTTGAGGATTGAATGACAAAGGAATGCTTATGAAATGATGAATGATATGGAATGCTGGATGACTGGGAATGTTTCTGTTCTTTTTGTTGTTTGTTTGGAGTTTGCAAGTGAAAGTCAACACTGGATGTGCTAATGAAAAAGCAATGAATGAGAATACATGAAATGAGGATCGCTTGGGATCAAGGGAGTAGCTTTGAATTATGGACGCAAAGGTCTGGTTTATGGGTCAACATATGTCTGTATTGATCTAATGGTCTGAAGAATTTTGATGATGCAATGGCGCATGCAATGATTAGTACCTTGTGGAATGGTGAACGACATGGAATGCTTTTGTGTTGCTTTTGTAGTTTCTTTTCTTTGTTTTCTTTTTGCTTTCTTTGCTTTTTCTATGAAATATCTGACGCAAAATGTAATGCTCTAATGATGAATGAGATGCAATCATTTTGTTCTTTTCCTTTTTATGAAGTGCGAACATTAATATGATGCCAATGCAATGAAAAGATTTCTGCTTTTTCTTTTTTACTATTTTCCTCTATGAAATGCAAGTATTAATATGGTGCAACTGACGTGGAACGTTTTTCTTTTTGCTATTTGATGAATGCACAAAATGTGAAGATGCAAATGTAATGCTTCGATGCATATGCCATAATGAATAGATTGAAATGCCTAGGTGCATGAGGTAAACATTTTGTGAAGATGTGATGCGAGACTTTGAATGTAAGGAATTGAGATGACTATTGCCCATTCTGTTGAAAAATTGAATTTGATTCAAACTCCGGTGTTCTCAAGGTTTTTATTTACAAACAACCTCACTTGTTTTCTCTTTCTTTCCATGATGACTGAATTTTAGATATCACGTAATCAACTTGTGTTCTCTCTTTTTGAAGCATTGTCTAGTAAGCATGCATAGGAGTGCAAATGTGAATGAATGAGTCAGTTAACTTGGAATTGGTTTAGGACATGGACATTTATGGCAAGTGAAGGAATGACCGACATGGCTATTGCCGAAGCTTATGAGGGATCAAGAGATACAAGATTGCCCCAATTCAGGCCTTTGATGAGTGAATAGTTTGCCCCTATCTAGTGGTGACAACGACTAGGGGCGTAGAAGATGATGAATTGGGAATGCTTCGGCTTTTGAGATTAAAGGTGGAGCAAAAGAGATTTTGTCTCAACCCATAAAGTTTGATGTTGCCCTAGTTATAACAAGGACGAAACTGCCCCAATTAAGATGACAAGGCCTTGTTTAGGATAGTGAGTTGAGAGATTGCCCCGGTGAGGTTTTATAGGAATGAATGAGGTGAAGGAATGGGAACGCGCTTGCCCCACTTTCGAATGACATTTCAGATGGTTTCTTTGAGTGTGTTTGTGAAAGGCGACAGAGTTATGGTGATGGTTATGAACTGAGGGTGATATATGAATGGGGTGGGCCATGAACAAACCTCCCCAAAGTTGAGTGGAGTGAGAGGTGAAGGGAATGCCCCCCAGTACACACTTTTGGTTTTCTTTAAGGACAACTCAAATGCGATGAAAGTTTTGACTTTTTAGTATGATGAGAGGCTCCACTTGGTGACCACTAGACCTTGTTTTAATGCAGCACGAATGCATCTTGGAGTGCAAGTCCTTCTTCTTTTTTACCAACTTTCCTTTTTGATTGTTTGTTTTTTCTTTTTGAGCAGCTTTCTTTTTTTCTGCTTGTTTGTTTTTTTCCTTTTGAGCAAACACGTCGCAAATAGATAAACTTATTTGTCCTAAAATTAAAACTTGAGAAACGAAGGCAATTAGTCATTGTTCGGAATGGACTTTTTAGGGCTGTGATGTGGAGAAGGGGATGATTGAGCTTAATGAAGTGTTTGGGGTTGATGGGGAGGATGGGTCTTATTCGGTGTTGGCCGATGGTCAATGATTTGTGAAGGAATGGTTTCTTGACATATGTTCTCTCGCGTTCTCTAAGTACGGTCTTCCATTTTGTTCATAATACACAAGTTTTCTATTAAACATGTTCAATCTCATGACATCGGTATCTTTATATTGTTGGGGGACCTTGGGGAATGGATTAGAAGAGGATTGGAATCATTTGGAATGGATAAAAAGGTACTTTGAATTTGAGGATCAGAAGTTCTCACACGACCCGTGCGTGTAGGCGCACGACCCGTGCGCTGTTGAACAAAGTTGTAGAAGATTTCCAGAAAGATACGCACGACCCGTGCGACTAAGCGCACGATCCGGGAGTTGTTGAATAAAAGTTTCAGAAGGATACACACGACCCGTGCGACTAGGCGCATGATCCGTGTGTGTTTAAAAACTCAGTTCGCGTAGCATCAGATGGGGGCGCACGACCCGTGCACAGAGGCACACGATCCGTGCGCCTCCATCAGTTTTCCAGAAAACAGACTTTTCATGAGTAATTCCATTCCGTTCCGATTCCAAAATCTCTTCCGATCGAGACCCAAACTTAAACACGCATTGAAACAGTATATTATAGCCAAAAGGGAACCGGTTGGTGTTGAGCCACATGAGGATCTCTAGTTCCATAAGGGATTCTATTCGCTTAGCACAGGGAGTTGATGTGAAACTACAATCACAAAAGGTATTTCCAGATTTTACCATGGATAGTGATGGAGTCAGTTGTTTCAACGGTAGAATCTGTGCTCCCGATGATGAGAACAATAAAAGGCAAGTGTTAGAGGAAGCACACCGAAGTTTATATTCTGTTCCAGGGTGTTCAGAATATAAAGCAGATGTATTAGTGGTGAGGTATTAGTTTGTTAACCTCTCCTTTGTGAAGGTTAACAATGAGATGGTATAATATGATTCCGTTTGACAAGTCGAACGCGAACGCGAATATGTAGGTGAGGTAACTGTTGACTGTTTTCACATTGCGAATAAGCACCAGAGGATTAATTGATGGATCTGCTGCAAGGGACTGGAATTTCCGAAGTGAAGCTTGGTGTGCGGCGTGATAGTTTGAAAAATCATTTTGTGAAAACCCGCATGCTAAAGTTAATTTTGGGAACGAATCGAGAGGCTAATAGGATCTGATTGAGGAAAATCATAGAAGGCGTGCTTAGGTTGAGGGGAAACTCAACGCTACTGGCTAATTCGGAAAGGAGCTCTGAGTTCTGTTTGATAGTTGTTTGGAGAACAACTGAGGTGATTTTCATTACGTCCAAATGTATTTGTTGTCCCCACGGTTTATTTCTACGTTTAAGATAAACGTTTCTGGTAAACCCTCATTCCATCTTCTTTTGAAAAGTGTTATCTCGAAATCTTAGGGGCGAGTCAAGAAGTTTCACAAGTGGCTTCTCTGTCACAATTGTTCGATGTGTATGAGAACTGTTATGTAATTTTTAGAAAAATTGTTGAGAACGTGTTTACACCCTCCGAGGTAATCGTGTTTGTTTTTGCCACTACCGTGGAGTACCAGTATGTGGATCTCATTTTCCAATCCGTATTTCTATCAAGTGTCTCGTATTAGACTCTTTGATTTAGATTAATCAAAGTTGGGGAGTAAACGAGGATGAGTGGAATGAAGCTTCGGAAGAGTTTTCAAACGCGGTGCCGAGCCGATGTAGGCGAATGATGAGTTTCTCGTATTAATTCGTAACTAGGGAGTTCGGACTATAACCTTAGAAGCGCTCTAGGGTAGTAGTGGATCATACTTGGAGATTGATGTGCCAACTTTAGACAGATTTTCTACACTCATTTCGTTAATTCAAGATTGTGTTCCAGCAAATTTTGACCTTTCTGAGAATGTCGATTCTCGGTTAGTCAGATGAAAGACTTGACGAAATTTTGAGGACAAAATTCTTTCAAGTTGGGGAGAATGTAACATCCTCAAAATAATTAGTAGGAAATATTTGGGTGTTAACCCAATTAAACCAATTTAGTACTTAACTGGTAAATTTATCGAGTGCTAAAATTATTTAATTGTTGTCATCGGATCGTTAACCGGATAATACAGACCAGGGAAGTTTTGGAATCGAAATAGGAGATTTCGATCAATATGGTAATTTGACCGCGTTACAACTTATATATTAAATAAATATATATGTATACGTGTGTGCATGTGAGAGGAGAAGAAAAGAAATTAAATGAAAGAAAGAAGGAAAAGAGAGAAAGCAACGAGAGAAGAGAAACAGAGAGGAGAGGAGAAAAGGAGAAGAAGAGAGAAAGAAAGGGTGAGGAGGAAGAAGAGGAAAAAGGGGGAGGTTAGGCTCATCAAAACGACTTCCGTCCAACACGAAAAATGCTCAGCGTTACTTCCTCTTCGATTTGGTACCAAGATTTTCATCATCAACTCACTCTCTCTCACTTTGCCATTTTCGAATATTGAAGATTTTGGGGAAGGATTTCGGTTTTTGATGATGATTGTGATGGTTTACGGATGATTAGAAGGCAACCCGACGAAGGTGGAAAGCGGATTGATGTTCGATTGGAAGGTTGGGAGAGTTAGGATTGAAAATCAAATTGGGGTTTTTGGTGAATAGTGGTTTGAGGTTGAAGAAGATGATGAATAGTGTCCATGGAGGATTTCGAGGAATTCGGCATTCCGGTCAAAAGCGGTTTCGTGATCGAGTGGGAAGCTTTGGAAGCGGATTGGGTGTCGCCGGAGCGGGGAGCGTTCGTGTGGCTACTCGGTGATTTCGGCTCGATCGTGGTTCACGCTACAAGGGTGAGTTCTACTCACGTTTAGGATTTTACGTTTCGAATTAATTGATAAACTGTTTTATCGCTTTCGCTGGACTGGAATATTATGTGATACTGTCTGATTCGGGTTAGGAATCGATTGGGGCGAGTCTCGGGTTGCGTCACGTTAAAATGGAATTTTTGGTAATTTGATTCGAGAGATTTTGATTTAAAACCGTTATTTGGAAAATCGTCGTATTTTGATAAACTTCGATTTGATTAAGATTTTGATTGATTTGATTGATTGTTCGATGTTGATTGGGTCTGATTATATGTGTGTGAAAACTGTTTTTCAATCGGAACGAGAATCGGAATTAAGTGGAATCGCGATTTTCGCACGAAACCGCCAAAATCTGCCCTTGACAGACCCCCTGCTGTCAACCCACGCGCCACTTGCGCGCCACGCGCCACTCGCGCGCCAGTTGACAGATTTTACTGCCAGTTCGCGCGCCGCTTGCGCGCCACGCGCCACTCGCGCGCCACTTTGCAGATTTTCAGCAACCAAACACTGTTTTTCGTTTCGCGATAACTTTTGATCCGAGAACCCGATTGAGGTGTTCTAAGATGCGTTGGAAAGCTTATTCAGAGGCCTAACTGAATATTCTATTTTTAAGGCGAAATGAACTGTTTTTGATATTGAAAATTGTGTCGAAAAGTGGTCAACTAGATTGCGAGTGTGAACTTGAGTTTTATAAAATTGTGGATTAAAGTGTTTCATTGATTGTCTGATTTGATGGACCGTGGGTTCATAGTACTGTAGATATATGTTTATATATATATCGAGTTGGGTGACGACCCATGTGTAACATACTAGGCGGGGCAGTCATGATCCCCTTCCCTAGGCTCCATGCCAATGGGAGAATGTACTATTGGTAGGGGGTTCACCGGGATTATAGCAGTGGATTGCAGTCGGTGTTATGTTAAAACTTGTTGTGCGATACACCGGGATTATAGCAGTGGATTGCAGTCGGTGCCGCACTTTGTTTGTTGTACGATACACTGGGATTATAGCAGTGGATTGCAGTCGGTTCCATACCTTATTTGTTATACGATTGACAGGTTCACCGGGTATGTAGCGGTAACGCAGTCGGCGATCTGTTAAAGTTAAATAATGCGGTTCACCGGGTTTGTAGCAGTAATGCAGTCGGTGCCGTGTTAAGTTAAAAATGTTTTTAAATTGAGCCGAGAGAGTTAGTAGGGGTCTCGGTAGAACTCACTGAGATTGTATCTCACTGTTTAAAATGTTGTTGTTTTACAGAGACACAGGGACAGCGGAAATCCAAGAGGCACGAGTAGGTTGAGCTCGGACTGGTTGCTGATAGCCTAGCTTTATGTTTAAGCTTATTTCCCTTTTGTTGTCTGTATACTAAAACATTATGTATTTAGTGTATATCTTTCTTCCGCTTTCTTGTATGATACTGAATACTATAGATGCTGATGGTATATGGTCTGAGAACCATATTGTCTTGTTGTAAATAAGACTGTTTGGGTTTTATTCAGCGAAAAATTTATAGTGATATTCAGTGTCTAAACAGGAAATATATCTCTGATGTGTTACTAATGTGCACTTGGGTATTTTTAATAAATAAAAATATCGGGGTGTTACAATAAGGCAGAGGAACATGTGCTACTGCACAGGGCCTCAGGCCTGTCCAATTTTGTTGGGGCCCCAAAAAGAAAAATTCAGTATGTGTGCTTGAAAAATTTGTTTCTGAACTCCAAACAGCAAATTGAATCCAACACTCAAACATAAATGGAGGTCCAATAATGGATTGCCAAGTGTCCCTAGGTGAGTGACTCTTCAAATCTAACTTCTATGGTAGGCGCCGAAATTTGCAAGTTGCATGTGCCCCATGTGATCCATGACTAAGCATGATGTCATCAATGAAGTGCTGGTGCATTGGTATGATCTATGGTGCTTCTTGCATTTGTAATCTGTTTTCAGTGCAGAAGCATTAAGTGCAGGTGCATTGTTGTTTCCTAGTGCAGGTGCATCAACTGCAGGTGCACTGAACAAACACATCAAACATACCAATATATATACAAGATGCTAAGCCATGAGTGTGACCCTTCTTAAAAACCTTAAATGTTGTTATTTTATTCATACAACTATATTTAACACATATTGTACTTGAGTTTAGGTAATTATTTAGGTTTAGATGCATAAATAACTCTATATAAAATAGAGTTATCAGTAGTCACCTTATCTACAACTGAAGCTGAGTTCATTGCAGCAGCCAGTTGTGCCTGCGTAACAGTTTGGCTTAGAAGAATTTTGATGAAGTTGGAGCTGCCTCAAACCAGAACCACAGTGATTCATTGTTATAATAGCTCAACTATTAAGTTATCCAAAAATCTTGTGCTTCATGATAGAAGCAAACATATAGATATACGTTTCCACTTTCTCGGAAATTTGGTAAAAGAAGGAACCATTGAATTAAGCTACTGCATCACTGAGAAGCAGGTAGCTGACATCATGACTAAGGCATTGAAGACAGACACCTTTCTAAGGCTTCACACAGAGATGGGTGTTAGCAGCATCAGCATTGTATAAATCTATATTGCTGACAGCAATTCAGATTTAGGGGAGGAATTTGTTACAGCTACTGTTAGTCCATTGGGCCATGTTATTGGGCTCTGTTTTTTTGTAATTCACTCAGGCCCATTTGTTAGATACACCCTCAGCTTGTTGTGACTTTTGCTAGTTAGTTTTTGTTGTTACAGTTCTGTTGCAGTTAGTTTCTCAGTTGAGAACTAACACTCACTTGTATATAATCTGTTTCAATCATCAATGAAAGTAGAAAATTGATTCCTCTCACTTTACAGAACCACCACAGCCGGTGTCCCCATCATCGTCTAACTCAAGTTTCTTTGACGACTAGGCTATCATTGAAGGCCAAATAATTGTAATAAACTTATTAATTATTAATAATATATATGGTGAGGTTTAATTTGCTTTGGAGAAATATGTGTAATTTGCTTAATATCTACTCAAAATCAGATACACGTATTTTAGTATTATTGTCATCTACTCAAGTTTCTAGAATTAATAAAATACAGTCATTTGTTGATCAGTGAACGAATGTACGTAGTTTCATAAATTACAAGTCTTGATATCATATATCTGAATCTGCCCTATGGATTGCTTATGCGTTTTTAATAATTTTTAGTTTTAGGTATTTTAATTTTAAACCATTTTAATTTAAAATAAAATCATAAATCCCATGGAAATTAGTTGTCATTTTAAGGTCAAAAGGAAGAAGATGATGTCCTTTTAACAAGAAATTAATTGATTAAATATTAAATCAAGTTGATTAATATTATTAATGCCTGTCGTGCGTAGGGGTGCACAAAATAACTGGTTAAACCACATCTTTATCTATATCCGGTTAAATAAATTTGGATATTTATATTAATTTTTATAGTTGGTTATTTCAATTTTTTCAAATATGGTTATGGTTTTTATCCGGTTATGTGATGGGTGACCATTGGATATCTGATGGGATCCCGGCAAGTGTACCAGATCGTTGCAAGTAATAGTACGGAAAGACTGAATATCGAACTCAGGGACTACGGTTAATTATCAGTTTAACAATTTAACTTCTAAATTGAAAGGGAACTAATTTGGATTTGTTTGACAAGAAATTAAAGTGAAAAGCAATAAATAATTTTTTTGTGATTTTAATTTTCAAGATAACAAGAACACAAGTGTGAATTTGTATGAATTAAAAAGCGTTGGGAACGAGCTTCAATTTACTTCACTCTTATATCGAATGAATCAAACTTGTTATTGAACTTATTTTATGAGCTATGATCAAATTGTTATAATTATTCTAATCCTAATTCCTTCGGTAAGAGAACCTTTACTTCTAATGAAAATCCCTAATTCCTTAGGTGACCTTAACAAGAAATAAGCAGTTGTAGCGACCGAAGAATCCGAGGAGGGATTCCTCGTTGCTTTTGAACAATGGAGCCGCCATCAATATTTATTTTTAGGAAAACATTGAAAAAACCTATGTTTTTGGGTTCGGGGGTCGATTAAGTGCGGGGAAGGTGCTAGCACCCCGCAACATCCTAAAAAGGTTACCTTTTAATTAAATGTGTAGAAAAAAAATAGTTTTAAAGAAAACACTTTAATTTACCCTTTTTTGTTATTTGCAAAAAAAACGGAAAAGAAGACTTAATAAAAAATTTTAGTTTTTTTGCGCTCGACGGGAGTGGGCCCCCGCTCCTACGTATCTCCAGGTGCGATGGAGAAATCAAAGCTACGTAGTTCTTGGTTAGAAAAAATTTGTGTGTTGGTATTTTTTATTTTTTTGAAAAGTTTGGGAAAACTAGAGGCCGTTCATGGTGACCAAACAGATAAATCCAGAGTGGTCGTCATAAATGGCTTATTTGAAAAAGGAGGTGTTTACAGCGTTCAAACGAGTCGGGCCCAGAGTGACCGCTATAGACAACCGGTTTGGGATTGAGCGTTTGTTCACTTGAAAACGTGCTTACCGGGAAGCGTGATAAAAAGGAGTCGAAATTATGTTTGTACTTTATTAACTAAAAAGAAGTTTAGGCGAATGTTTGCGATGATCAAACGAGTAACCTCAGAGTGATCCCCGCTACTAATCCGCTGTGAAAAAAGGAAGGTTAGTCCTAACGGTCAAACAAGCAAGGCTCAGAGTGACCACTAGTAACAACCTTTTTTTTTTACGCGAATTCGATTAAAAAGAAAAAAGGGAAACGGTTTGGAAGTATCACGTGGTGAATAAAAACGGAATATGTGATAAAAGGGGGGGTGCAAATAATAAAGGGGTTGTATTAAAAAAAGGAGGTGTGAATAGCGTGACCAAATCGTTTTTTTTGTGAACTAGGTTGTGTTTGAAAAGATGGGCTTGTAGTAAAAAAAAATGGATGGGTTTGCTGTTTTAAGAGAACGCGGGGTGCAAATAGCGTTTTGGTGCTTTTTTTAAAAAAGGGTTGCCGCGGGTGCAAATAGCGTTTTGACGCTAAAACGATTGATTGGTTTATTATCCTTTTTTACTATTCTACCCTAGAACGCGTGATTCTTGAAGCGCTTTTTTTTTTCTTAAAAAAAACAAACCTAGCCTAAAAAGTGGTATTTTGAAAGCGGATTATGGAGAAAAATAATTCTTTTGTTGTTTTTTTTTGTTGTCATAGTTATTATTTAATAAAAAGGGGGGCCTTTTTACCTTTTTTGTTGAAAAAAGATTTTTGTTATTATATTATTTTTTTTAGAAAAGAGTAGTGACACTAGTAACCATTTATTTTTTTTTTTAAAATATTTTTTAGTATTTAAAAAAAAAGGCTTTATTTAAATCCGAAAATAAAAAAAAAGGAACACATTTTTTTTATCACTTTTTTTTTAATCCGAAAAATAGTAAATTGTTAAAAAAAACAACACATCTTTTTTTTATCACTTTTTAATCCGAAAATTAGTAATTATTTATTAAAAAGCACAACATTTTTTTTTCACCTTTTTTTTTAATCCGAAAATATTAGTACCTAAATAAAAAAAGAACACCTTTTTTTTGTTCATTTTAAATCCGAAAATAAAAAAAAAAGGGATACATTTTTTTACTTTTTTTTTTTGTGTTTATTTTAAAACCGAAAATAATAACCATTTTTTTTTAAAACAAACAACATATTTTTTTTAGCACTTTTTTAGTCCGAAAATTAGAATTATTTATTAAAAAAAAAGCAACATTTTTTTATCACTTTTTTTTTACTCCGAAAATTAGAATAATATAACAAACAACAAAATAAATAACCAATAGCAAAAATATAATATAAAAAACAGCCTCTAAACTAAATAATAAAAAGACAACAATAATATTCTAATAAGAAAGCAACTACACTAAATAATAAAAACAGCAAATAAATATACAAAAAGGTAACTAGGCTAAATAACAAGAACAACTAAAATTTATAAAAAAAAAACAATAATAATATTTACATAACAAAAACAGTAACTAAAATTTAAAAAAACAACAATAATAATATCTAAAAAACGTGAACAATAATAAAAATATTACATTTTAGTACCTTGACAATGAAAATCCAGAAATGTTGAAGAAATTTCCTTCTTCAAATTTCTTCAATACAAATGAACCTTTAAACTAAAAAAATCTAGGAAGGAGGAAAAGAAAGGGAAGAATATTTCTCTAAGAGAAACCTTAATTTTTTTTTTAGAAGCTCCTCCTTTTTTCTAAGAGCCAAATTCGTCCCCTTTCTTCAAAGTGGGGAACCCTATTTATACAAAAAACTTGCTTCCTTCTTCATCCACTCTTGGATAGTGATGATGACTTTTTGCTATGATGGAGGTTTGGGGGAGTTGTTGAAGGGGAAAAAAAAAGAGAAGACATGTGAGATGAGGGGAGATGATGGTTGAAGGTATGGGCATGGAGAAGAGAGTGCCATGTGTGAAGTGTGTGATAGGGAGAGGAATGGATGAGTGTGTGAAGAGAAAAGAAAGTGAGTGTGTGAGAGTGTGAGAGAGATTGGAGTAGGAAGTTTGGTGAAGGGGAAGAAAAAAAATAAAATGTGGGTGTGATAGAGAGGGGGAGAGCCGTAGGTGAGGGAGGAAAGAGAAAGGGAAAGAGAGTGAGAGAAAAGAGAGAGGGAGTGATGGGAAGGGTGGAGTGTAATTGAGAGAAAGTGATGTGTAAGGGAGAGAGAGATGGCCGAATATTGAGGGAGAGAGAGAGGGGGTCGAATATTGAGGGAGAGAGAGAGGGGTTGAGTGTGTTGGGAAGGGAAAAATGGGGAAGTGGGAAGTGTGGGGAAGTGGAATTGAGAGAAAAGAGGAGAGGTGGAGTGTGGAAGGGAGAAGGTGGGGTTTTGACCATGGGATAATAGGGGGTGGGGTCGAATATGGAGGGGAATTAGGGGATGAATGTGGATGATTTTTTGGGTTAAGGGGGAGAGTGAATGTGGATGGCTTTTAGGGTAAAGGGGGGAATTCGAATTAGGGTTAGGAGGAGGGGAATTAGGGTTTTGTGATGAGTTGGGTTATGGGTTGTGGGTTGGATATGGGTTGTGGGTTGGGTGGAGGAGTGGGCTAGGCGAATTGGGCTAGCTATTTTGCTGGGTTGGGCTTCCATGACAGCACCTTATTTTTAATAGACCCCCCCCACTTCCTTCTTGGCTTATTTTTATTTCTTCACTTCTAATTATTATTTTTTTTCAAAAATTAAAAACTTGTAGCAAACTAAAATAAATTAAAACATGGCATAAAAAAATAAAATAATTGTTTTTATTAAAAATAAATAAAATTTCTCTTTTTTTGGATAGGACAAAATTAGGGTATTACAGCTGCCCCTCTTTATTTATATTTTGCTAGGAAATCGGAGGGATTCCGAATTTCTCGAGGAAAATAGAAATGAAGATAGAAAAGACGCTAATTTTGCCCAGACTGAGGTACTTTGGTTTTTTTTTGTTTTGAAAAATTTATGAAAACTGGGCTAATTTAGACTGAAAGTAAATAGGGAGCACCGGGGCTCTGGAGGATCGCTAGGGATCTGAAGGAGCACTGCGGCTCTGAAGGAGCACTGGGGCTCTGAAGGTCTAGCTCAAAATCAATGCTTGGCGCATCGACCTGAGTTCGACTGAGGGACCGATGGGTCTGAAGGAGCGCAACTAGCTTATGGTACTAGTAATACGGTCTGGGGGTGGCCTTTTTCGAGCGGCCATTAGGGTTAATCAGGTCCGGAGCTGATATAACCACGAAGGACGTGCACTGTGCTATTTAGGCGGACACAGCTAGTCTGAAGGGCCTGGGGCCGGATGATCCGTCGGTTGCTCGATTAACGCGACGTGCGATCTGGATTGAAGGACCATTGTTGGTCTGAAGGAGCGCCTGGGCTCTGAAGGACCGCTGGGGGTCCGAAGAATTGGTGCTAACGACACAAAATAAAATTATCTTAACAGACACTTGCAATGAATGATGCATGCGTGCATGTAGTTAAGTAATTGATGACATGATGGATGAAATGTGGAATGATTTTGTTTTTTTGGTTTTTTGTTCTTGGCTTCTTTTTTCTTCTTTTTTTTCATTTTCTTTTCTTGCTCTTTTGCTCTTTTTGCTCTTTGACTTTGCTGGCATCATCAAACTCGCATGACTCTTGACGTGGGATACGAGGGTTGCCTCAAGCAGTGGTGCCAAAGTGCGGGTTATTAAGTTTTGCTGAAGTGATTATGCATTTGTCTTTTTATGGGAGATCATCTCTTTTTGTGATTTTTAGAAATTTCGCAATGATTATAATGCTTTCGATTATGCACATGTTTCGCAAACCAATATCATCTACCATAAAACATCTTTCCAAAGTAAATAGGGAGGTGAGAGAATGAAGAAAGAGTTTAATATTCAAATGGAAACCGAGTGTGCCGAAGGTCACACTGGCTGAAAATTACATTGAGAGTTTAAACTGAAAAGAAAGAAGAGAAAGAAAAAGCACATCATTTGATTGTTTGTATCTTGGAGGTAACAATGCCAATCACCCATACACATGACCTTGAGCATCCATCACCCAACTTTCGGAGGACTGCCTTTGCATTTGTTCCAAGTCCAACTCATTGACCCTAATTTTTGCCTGGACTGCTCTTTAGAGTTTTCAATCCACCAGATCGCTCTAATTTTTGCCTAGGCCGCCCTTTCGGGTTTTCAACCTAGCGAGCTCATTTTTGCTTGGCTCATCTTTCTCTTTTTTTCATATATTTCTTTAGGCATAGTACTTCTTAACTGCATCTGAGTTCACTGGGAGTGGGAGGTCTTCACCGTCCATTTTTGTGAGAATTAAGGCTCCTCCAGAGAATGCTTTCTTTACCACATAAGGCCCTTCGTAATTTGGGGTCCATTTTCCACGGGAATCCTTTTGGATAGGCAAAATTTTCTTGAGCACTAGATCTCCCTCCTGAAACTGCCGGGGTCGAACTTTCTTGTCATAAGCTTTCTTCATTCTTTGCTGATATAACTGCCCGTGACACAAAGCTACTACCCTCTTTTCTTCTATGAGGTTTAATTGATCAAATCGAGATTGAACCCATTCTGCTTCCTCTAATTTGGCTTCCATTAACACTCGCAGAGAGGGTATTTCGACTTCTACGGGAAGAACTGCTTCCATCCCGTATACTAGTGAGAATGGTGTTGCCCCTGTTGACGTGCGAACAGAAGTCCGGTACCCATGCAGAGCGAAAGGTAACATTTCATGCCAGTCCTTGAAGGTCACTACCATCTTTTGCACGATCTTCTTTATGTTCTTATTTGCAGCTTCGACTGCCCCATTCATCTTTGGACGGTACGGGGAGGAATTATGATGTTGGATTTTGAAGTCGTCACACAACTCTTTCATCATCTTGTTGTTCAGATTGGTCCCATTGTCTGTGATGATTTTATTTGGCAGACCGTATCGGCAGATCAAATCTCTTTTTATGAACTTGACAACTACCGATTTGGTTACACTGGCATAAGAAGCGGCCTCGACCCATTTGGTGAAATAATCGATAGCGACAAGAATGAAGCGGTGCCCGTTTGATGCCTTAGGTTCGATGGGACCAATGACGTCCATTCCCCACATTGAGAATGGCCATGGTGCTGTCAGGACGTTCAAAGAGGCAGGCGGCACATGGATATTATCAGCGTAGATTTGACACTTGTGGCATTTTCTCACGTAGTTAAAGCAGTCGGTCTCCATTGACAACCAGTAGTAGCCGGCCCTTAGGATTTTTCTTGCCATGGTGTGCCCGCTAGAATGGGTTCCGAATGAGCCTTCATGGACGTCTTTCATAATTCTTTCTGCTTCTTCTTTTGCAACACATCTGAGGAGGATCATGTCGTGATTCCTTTTGTAAAGCACCTCCCCGTTTAGGAAGAAACCCATTGATAACCTCCTAAGTGTTCTCTTATCATTCTCAGTGGCACCGGGAGGGTATTCTCTATTTGTGATATAGTGTTTGATATCGTAATACCAAGGCTTACTATCAGGCTCTTCCTCGATTGCCACACAATGATGCGCCGGTAGATCTCGATGCTGGATTCGGATGAATGTCAGACTTTTGTTGTTATTGATATTGAACATTGATGACAAAGTCGCCAAAGCGTCAGCCAACTGGTTTTCTTCGCGAGGGAGATGGTGGAAAGTGATCTCCTCGAACCGTTCAATCATCTTTTGGATGTGATCATGATAAGGAATCAATTTGGGATCCCTGGTTTCCCAGTCACCTTTTATCTGATGGATGACTAACGCTGAGTCCCCATATACATCGAGTCTTTTGACTTTCCATTCAAGGGCTGCTTTGATGCCTAGGACACACGCTTCATATTCTGCAATGTTATTGGTGCAATAGAAGCTCAGTCTAGCAGTAAATGGTATGAAGCGGTTATCGGGAGAAATCAACACAGCTCCAATCCCGTGCCCATACAAATTAGAGGCGCCATCGAATGACATCCTCCACCTTTCATCGTCCGGAGATTTTCCTTCTCCGAACAAAGCCATTATATCCTCGTCCGGAAAATCATACTGCATTGATTGGTAATCCTCAATGGGCTGATGCGCCAAGTATTCCGCTAAGGCACTACCTTTGATTGCTTTCTGAGTGACGTACAAAAGGTCGTATTCGGATAGTAGCATTTGCCAGCGGGCGATTCTTCCTGTGAGTGCAGGTTTTTCAAAAATGTACTTGATGGGATCCATTTTAGATACCAACCAAGTCGTGTGGCTCAACATATACTGCCTCAGGCGACGTGCAGCCCAGGCCAAAGCGCAACATGTTTTTTCCAACAATGAATATCTTGTCTCGCACTCGGTGAACTTCTTGCTGAGGTAATAGATGGCATGTTCTCTCCTTCCAGACTCATCATGTTGCCCCAGTACGCAACCCATTGAGTTGTCTAGCACTGTTAAGTATAGAATGAGGGGTCTGCCCTGCACCGGTGGCATCAGAATCGGTGGATTTTGGAGGTACCTCTTGATCTTTTCAAAGGCCTCCTGGCACTTATCGTTCCACTTCGTTTCTTGGTTCTTGCACAGCAATTTGAAGATTGGCTCGCAGGTCGATGTCAATTGGGATATGAATCTGGAGATGTAGTTCAACCTTCCTAGGAACCCACAAACTTCCCTTTCGGTTTTAGGCGCTGGCATTTCAAGAATTGCTCGTACCTTGTCTGGATCTACCTCTATACCCTTCTGACTGACTATGAACCCCAACAACTTTCCTGATCTTACACCGAAAGTGCATTTGGCGGGGTTTAATCTGAGTTTGAACTTCCTTAGGCGTTCAAATAGCTTTCGCAGATTGACGATATGTTCCTCTTCAGTCTTGGATTTTGCGATCATGTCATCCACATAGACTTCTATTTCTTTATGCATCATGTCGTGGAACAACGCTACCATCGCCCTCTGGTACGTTGCCCCAGCATTCTTCAAACCGAATGGCATTACTTTGTAACAGAAGGTTCCCCAGAGAGTGATGAAGGTGGTTTTTTCCATATCCTCGGGGGCCATCTTAATCTGGTTATATCCGGAATACCCATCCATGAAGGAGAAAAGGGAATGCTGAGCTGTGCTATCCACCAGGACATCAATGTGAGGCAAAGGGAAGTCGTCTTTTGGGCTGGCTCTGTTCAAATCTCGATAGTCGACGCACATCCGAACCTTCCCATCTTTCTTTGGGACCGGTACAATATTGGCTACCCATTGAGGGTACTTTGCTACCGCCAAAAATCCTGCATCGAACTGTTTCTTGACCTCATCTCGGATTTTTAATGACATTTCTGGTTTCATTCTTCTTAACTTCTGCTTTATCGGCGAGCATTCAGGTTTTACTGGTAACTTATGCTCGACTATGTTGGGGTCCAGTCCCGGCATGTCTTGGTATGTCCATGCAAAGATGTCAACATAGTCGATCAAAAGTCTAATCAATTTCTCTCGCTCACTGTCTTTTAAGGTGGTGCCAATCTTGACTTCCTTTTCATCCTCTTCCGTGCCCAAGTTGATTGTTTCGGTTGATTCCTCGTGGGGTTCGATTATTTTTTCTTCCTGTTCCATCATTCTCATTAATTCTGGAGGAGTTTCCCAGTTATCTTCAATATCTTCCTCAGTTTGATTAATGGGGTGCTCAAAGTCACAGTATGAATTATTGGCGTTGTTATTTTCAACAGTGTTTTTTTCAAATCTGCATTAGTATAAATTGATGGAATGAAAAACGAGCCAAAAGAAAATAAAACGCAAGTGCAAAAGAGAACTGAAATTTATTGGAGAATCTGAAATAACATTTTATTGATATTGATATTGAAAGGAAACATGTGTGCCCGAATGAAATGTCCTAAGGCCTTGGGCAGAGCCATAGGATTGCATTACAGAAACATTACTTTGAACTAAAAACTACAGGAAAATCAACGATCTCCCAATTCCTGAGCTCTTTGCTTGCTGGACAACGGCGCACAAGACTAACACCGCCATTTTCAGCGCTTGAATCATCTTCAATAGCTGCAACCTGGTTAGGATCTAGCATTCCTGCGCTCTGAAAGCTTTGCTTTATGTCACAGATGACAATCTTCTTTATATTTGGCTCCCGACCCTCAAGTTTGGCCAACCTTCGCTCCTTCTTTTCTGCGGCGATCCTTCCTTTGTCAGTACGACTAGGCCGGTACCCTATCCCACATCTGTCCTTGTTTTCACGCGGCTGTATGGGTGTTAGGATCCCTTGTTCAGTCTTCCCTAAACCACTTCCAGCTTGATAACCCTTGTTTGTCATGACTTTAGCAATCATTAATGCAGCTTTGGACAGCTTTGGTTTTAATGATGGGGCCCCTTCCCCCACAAAGGTAGCATTTGCAATTTCTAGTGCTTGGAAGGCGGTCTCGAAAGATTCTTCTGTAGCCTCAACATAACGTATAGGAAACGGCTTATTGACTAGCAACTCTTCTTCTCCTGAAACGACCACCAATTTGTTGTTGACTATGAACTTGAGCTTTTGGTGTAGAGAAGAGGGCACAGCCCCTGCCGTATGGATCCATGGTCTTCCCAGAAGACAACTGTAAGACGGATTGATGTCCATCACTTGGAAACTCACTATGAAGACTTCTGGACCTACCTGTACAGGTAACTCCATCTCTCCGATAACCTCTCTTTTAGACCCATCGAATGCCCTGACCAGTGTAGAACTGGGTTTCATGTATGAACAGTCTACGTCTAGCTTGTTCATGGTTGATTTGGGTAGTACATTCAGGGACGATCCGTTATCGATGAGTACTCGAGCTAGAGAGTATTCTCCACATTTCACGGAGATATGCAAAGCCTTGTTGTGCCCTCTTCCCTCGACGGGGATCTCATCATCTGTGAAGGTGAGGTAATTGTTTGCAACGATATTTCCGACGATCCCGTCAAACTGACCAACTGTGATGTCGGGAGTGACATGGGCTTCATTCAGTACCTTCATTAGTGTTGCTCGGTGGGTTTCCGAATTGAGTAATAGATATAGCAGGGATATCTTAGCGGGAGTCTGATTCAGCTGATCCACTACCTTGTACTCGCTCTGCCTCATAATCTTTAGAAACTCACTGGCTTCTTGCTCAGATAGTGCCTTCTTGCCCGTATCTTTGTCAGATGGCTCTACTTCTTTGTCTTTGCCTTTATCGATCTTTCCTCTTTCATTTGATTCTCCTCCTCTGGGTCTTTCAGGGGCATAGATGCGCCCGCTCCGAGTCATTCCGCTGCTTCCCGAGACATTTGTGACATCAGGATTGCTCTGAGGACCTTCCACTTGGACCTTCGCATTGTAGTTCCAGGGGACTGCTTTGGTGTCGTTGTAGGGGAAGGGAGCTGGCACTTGGATAGTGATTGGTTTAGGCATACCCAGGGACGACTTGGAGTCCTTAGTATAGTGGATCTCTAACGGCTTCCGAGTATCCTTGTTCTGGCCATTGCTCGATAGGATAGTTGACACCTGGTCCTCCCTCTTTTGAAAGCCTACTTGTATTACATGTCGGTCCAACAGGTCCTGAAGCACTTGTTTAAACGCCTCACAATTTCCAATGCAGTGATGGTCATTGCATGGATTCTTTCCAGTGCATTCTCTCTCAATAATTCCGAAGGAACACAGATTAGCATGAATCACTTCCAGGGGTGTCTGGATGCATTCTACCCTCCTGATTAGGGACGGTTCTGCAGAATCTTCAATTGCATTAGTTGAGGGCATCCCATGTCCTGGTAATGGGTTGGTAGCCACATTAGGACCATTTTCCTTGAAGTTCAACCAGCCCGAGGTGATTAGATCTTGGACGACATACTTCAATGCTTTGCAATTTTCTATGGAATGGCCGACCGTTCCTGAATGAAATTCACATGTGGTGTTTGGGTCGAAGCCTCTAGGAAAAGGGGGTTGGATCTGTCTCATTGGGCGGGTGGTGATTAAATTATGGCTGAGCAGGTGGCGGAATAGGTCGGAGTATGTCATTGGGATTGGATCAAAGTGGACGAACTTTCCGACTGAGTAGTTTTGTGTTTTATGGCCTTGGTTATTTTGGGTAGGTGGGGTAGGTAGTGTTTGTGCTGAGAACGGATTGGTGTGAGAGGGATTGGAGTAGGAAGTTTTTCCGGTTCCTGTGATGGCATTGGCTTCTCCTTCTTTCTTTTTAGGAAATCCGGAGAAGGGCTTTCTCTGGTTAGTGTTTCCGGGGGGGTATAAGCGATTTTCCCATTCCTCATTCCGTTCTCCAGCCTTTCTCCAATAACGACCATGTTCGAGAAACTTGACGATACGCTCCCGATCAGTTTTTCATAGAAGGGTGAAGGGAGAGTTTCCATGAACATAGATACCATTTCCCTTTCAAAAAGAGGCGGTGCTACCTGTGCTGCTAGTCCTCTCCAACGCTGAGCATATTCCTTGATGGACTCATTATCCCTTTTAGTCATGTTTTGTAGCTGGGTCCTATCAGGAGCCATATCAGTGTTGTACTTATACTGCTTAAGGAAAGCATCAGCGAGATCCTTCCAACACCGAATATGAGTGGGTGTCAACTGCATATACCAATTTGAAGCTGCCCCAGCTAAGCTGTCTTGGAAGTAGTGGATAAGCAGCTTATCGTCGTTTGCGAATGCAGCCATCTTCCTGCAATACATAGTTAGGTGGCTTGCCGGACATGTTGCTCCTCTGTATTTATCAAAATCTGGTACTTTAAACTTAGGGGGAATGACCACGTTTGGGACGAGACATAAATCTTGTGCATTTCTTGCACCAACACTGAATCCTTCAACCGCTCTCAACCTTTCTTCCAGCATTTGCAGCTTTCCTTGGGCTTGAGGGTTCTCCATAGAGTAGTCGTGAGGAAGCCCACTCATACCATAGTAAGGATGCATCATCGGAACTATGGCTGGGTTCACATTTGGGGTATGTGAATGAGTGGGATTCCCGAGGTTGGAACCCTGAGCTTGAGCGTTAACTATCGGCGGTGGAGGGCAGCCAAGTGGGAGTCCTTGTGGTATGACGACGGGGGTCGGGTTTTGAACTTGTGGTGCCCCCGGATTACCGTCGTGACCCGTTGATGTAAGCTGCTGTTGGCCCGCGACTCCTGAGGGACTAGCATCGACTGTCGGAGGTGTGTAACCTTGTGGAAGTCCGTAAGGAGGCCATATGTAACCTTGGCCATTAGGCCCAGTATGGTGCACTGTATGCGGGATCCCGAGTCCATTGGGAGGAGGAGGGTTGGTAACTTGATTTTCTGTGTTCCCAGCGGAGGCATCTTCACTTGTGTCTTGGCCCTTCAAAGCTTGTAGAACCTTCAAGATTTCAGCCATCTGTTCTTTCATCCCATCTATTTCTGCCCTAAGCTCTTGATTGCCTAGGTTCTGATGTGGATTGCCTTGATCCGGGATGTCTTGAGGCGGATTGTCCTGATTTTCTTCCATGTTTCTGGCCTGAGAACGAGTCCAGTAGCGATGTTGACGCACCAGCTTGTCTTTTACTCTGTTGGTGGGACACATGTTATGAGTATATGTATGAGTATATGAATGGATGAAAATGCGAATGATGCATGTGTGCATGAGTCATAAGTACACAGATTAAGGTTCCACAATATTTTCAAGATAAAGGATCAGCATGTGAGACAAACAAACTTCATTGATGGAGGAAAGTACAATATTTTGGAAATAAAACATCGAAAAGAAAAGTACAATGTTCTTTAAATTTCACTCAAATACATATGGCTTTCATTTTTCCACTCCTCTCTCTTTTTCTACTAGTAGTGCTGCCAGCCTTCTCCCGGAGTTCGGCAATCAGAATCTCGCAAAACTCCATGAATTCGGAAACTTGGACCGAGGTGTTAAACGGGTGCATTGCCGCGTTAGCCTCCTTCAGACGTCTGGGGATTCCTATGATAGCTTGATCGGCCAGCCATGCCAGCTTTGAGAATCTGTCTTTCCAGTATAAGCTTTCGTTCTTCAACTCTATGAAGACTTCATGGTTTTCTATCTTGCTGACCAACTCCACAAAGCGGTTCTCCCAATAGATGCTTTCTGTCTTCAGCTGGTGGTAGACCTCCTCTTGATATCTGATATGGTCGTTCAGCTCATCAGATTTTTCATGTTCCCTTCTTAAGGCTTGCTGGTATTCTCGGAGTATCTCTTCAATGGTATCTTTATCCCGCTTGATACTTTTCACTTGCTCTTCAAACTCGGCTGCCATCATCCGGGACTCTCTCTTTGATACCATTAGCAGGCTCTGTGCGGTCTTTTCAGCCATCATTGATTCTTCCCATAACTTTTTCCACTTGTATGTATCATCGATGGCTTGGTTCATTTTCAGGTTGCAACGTTTTATTTCCTCTTTCGCTCCTCTTAGGTACCTTTGAACCTCTAGTTTGTTCTTTTGTTCAATATTGAGCTGCTTGCGGCTGTCTTCCATGGCCACTGACTTACTTGCGTTCTCTTCCTCCAGCTTCTGGTTCTTTAGGAGCGCTTGCTCTAACTCTGCCTGTAAGCCCTTCTTTTCTTCCTCGGCTTTTGACAATGCCATTTTAAGCTTATCTAAATCTTCAACAGTGGGAAGGGTAGGTTCAGGTATTTCTTCCTCCACCCGTAGTGCACTTTGGTAAGGCAATCGGGTGTCTTGGATCCTCTTTTGGAGCCATTGACGAAAGGTGGTTTCCTTATCGCCGCTCTTCTTAGTAAGCTCTTGTCCCTTGCGGACGACCAAATTCCATGCTTGAGAAATCTTCCGGAGCATGTCAACTTCTTTTGGGCTTCCTTCATGGAGGTAAAAAGGGATTAACATGTCTTCGGTGGGCGGATTTCGCATGGGGTACCCCAGCTGTCTTAGAGTTAGAGAAGGATTGTAATTTATGCATCCTCTTGTCCCCATGAGTGGGACATTTTGGAAGCTTCCACATTGAAAAACCACTTCAGGCCTATCTTTCCACCATGATGGGTGCCAACGAACCTTATATTCATGAAGGCCCCCCAGCACTTGCAACCATTCACTAGTGTTCATTGCCTTCACCTCACACCCTCTGGCGTCTTCAATTGGGCCTTCTACCCTGACTTTGTTAATGAAAGCATGGGTGAGAAGCCAAACATACAAGGCGTGCAGGCAGCAAGATATCCTTTTTCCCCTTAGCTCACTATAATGAGTGAAAGTACAGTAAGTGTCTGCAAGCATGGCTGGAATCGGATCTTTGAAGGATAAGAAGACGCCAATAGCTGTTGTGTCCACATATCTTTCAAGGCGTGGAAATAGGACAATGCCAAAGATAGTCAAAGCTAACACCTGCTTAAAAGGACCCCAATTTCTAGCGTCGGCGAAGGATTGCATTTGGCCTTCCAGATACTCTTGTGGGAATCCTGCAATGCCATTTCGATTTTTCTTCCGGAGCTTCAAGTTCTCTTTGCTGGTTTGTAACATTGAGGCGAGCTTCTCATCTGTGTAGTATTGTCCCTGATACTGGTAGGGTCCCTTGTCTTGTTGAGGAAAGCCGAAGATCTGTGTATATTCTTCCAAGGTAGGTGCCATCTGGAAATTTTTGAAGGTGAAGCATCTTAATGAAGAGTCGTAGAACTGGCTCAAAGCGGCAATGGCCTCCGTTTGCACGTCCAATTGTAGTAACATAATAATCTTCCCATACACTCTATCAAAAGACCTGCGCTCGATGGGCGGCAACCGACCAGCACATTCCCTTAGACTTGTCAGATTAGGCTGCTTCACTATAGGGTAGTTCAGAGTTTGGATTGCTTCACAGTTTGATCCCATATTGCCTTGCTTATGACAAAACTTTCGAACCTCTTACAATTCCCGGCAAACCTAAATGAGATGAAGAGCATGCAATGTGAGGATTTTTTTGTATTTTTTTGTGAAATAATGATGATGTATGATGAATTAAAGAATGATGTTACAGGGGAAAATTTTGGTGATTCAAAAATTTGAGAAACATTAACCATATCACATAAAATATGTGTAAAGGGCAAAAGAGTAAATGGTTTTCATTATTTGATTTTTTTTTTGAAAAAAAGTTTTTGTGATGATGCAGCGGGTAGGTGAATTGCTTTTGTGTCCTAAACAGGTTATGTCTTACATATAGGTCACGGTCTAGGGTCACTTATGTGATCAACCTCTCAGGTAGTTCTATTCACTTCCTCACAAAGGTTTCCAGAGCTAAAATCCCTTTCACGATATGACCCACAACGATAGCGAGCTACCTGGTGTGGGATACCGCGAAAGAGCATACTCTGGTTGAGATTTTCATGAGAGTCAGACAGATAAATCCAGAATGACTGTCACTAATCATCTCCGCTCGTCCTAAGTTTATTTTTCAGACCCGGGTATAGGGCCCCACTCAGAAGCGTGTGAATAAATAGGTGTAGGTGATGTGTGTGATATAAGCAACCTAAAACTACCCAAACTGCAAAAGAGCAAACAGATAGCAATATAAAAGTCTTCTACCCTAAGGTTTGCAAGAAAACGAATAGCAGTATAAAAGTCTTCTATCCTAAGGTTCAATATGCGAATATAAAGACTAAGGGTAAATAGAGTACTAAACTAATAATTTACACATTTAACTAAATTAGGCTTGACCCTCTAAAAAAAAGTCCCCAGTGGAGTCGCCAGCTGTAGCGACCGAAGAATCCGAGGAGGGATTCCTCGTTGCTTTTGAACAATGGAGCCGCCATCAATATTTATTTTTAGGAAAACATTGAAAAAACCTATGTTTTTGGGTTCGGGGGTCGATTAAGTGCGGGGAAGGTGCTAGCACCCCGCAACATCCTAAAAAGGTTACCTTTTAATTAAATGTGTAGAAAAAAAATAGTTTTAAAGAAAACACTTTAATTTACCCTTTTTTGTTATTTGCAAAAAAAAACGGAAAAGAAGACTTAATAAAAAATTTTAGTTTTTTTGCGCTCGACGGGAGTGGGCCCCCGCTCCTACGTATCTCCAGGTGCGATGGAGAAATCAAAGCTACGTAGTTCTTGGTTAGAAAAAATGTGTGTGTTGGTATTTTTTATTTTTTTGAAAAGTTTGGGAAAACTAGAGGCCGTTCATGGTGACCAAACAGATAAATCCAGAGTGGTCGTCATAAATGGCTTATTTGAAAAAGGAGGTGTTTACAGCGTTCAAACGAGTCGGGCCCAGAGTGACCGCTATAGACAACCGGTTTGGGATTGAGCGTTTGTTCACTTGAAAACGTGCTTACCGGGAAGCGTGATAAAAAGGAGTCGAAATTATGTTTGTACTTTATTAACTAAAAAGAAGTTTAGGCGAATGTTTGCGATGATCAAACGAGTAACCTCAGAGTGATCCCCGCTACTAATCCGCTGTGAAAAAAGGAAGGTTAGTCCTAACGGTCAAACAAGCAAGGCTCAGAGTGACCACTAGTAACAACCTATTTTTTTTTTACGCGAATTCGATTAAAAAGAAAAAAGGGAAACGGTTTGGAAGTATCACGTGGTGAATAAAAACGGAATATGTGATAAAAGGGGGGGTGCAAATAATAAAGGGGTTGTATTAAAAAAAGGAGGTGTGAATAGCGTGACCAAATCGTTTTTTTTTGTGAACTAGGTTGTGTTTGAAAAGATGGGCTTGTAGTAAAAAAAAATGGATGGGTTTGCTGTTTTAAGAGAACGCGGGGTGCAAATAGCGTTTTGGTGCTTTTTTTAAAAAAGGGTTGCCGCGGGTGCAAATAGCGTTTTGACGCTAAAACGATTGATTGGTTTATTATCCTTTTTTACTATTCTACCCTAGAACGCGTGATTCTTGAAGCGCTTTTTTTTTTCTTAAAAAAAACAAACCTAGCCTAAAAAGTGGTATTTTGAAAGCGGATTATGGAGAAAAATAATTCTTTTGTTGTTTTTTTTTGTTGTCATAGTTATTATTTAATAAAAAGGGGGGCCTTTTTACCTTTTTTGTTGAAAAAAGATTTTTGTTATTATATTATTTTTTTTAGAAA
Source organism: Astragalus membranaceus (assembly GCA_039519185.1). NCBI lineage: Eukaryota > Viridiplantae > Streptophyta > Magnoliopsida > Fabales > Fabaceae > Astragalus > Astragalus membranaceus. Next base: position 175,308,829 of record CM076848.1, on the reverse strand, counting down.
AGAGTAGTGACACAAGTAACCATTTATTTTTTTTTTAAAAATATTTTTTAGTATTTGAAAAAAAAGGCTTTATTTAAATCCGAAAATAAAAAAAAAGGAACACATTTTTTTTATCACTTTTTTTTTAATCCGAAAAATAGTAAATTGTTAAAAAAAACAACACATCTTTTTTTTTATCACTTTTTAATCCGAAAATTAGTAATTATTTATTAAAAAGCACAACATTTTTTTTCACCCTTTTTTTTAATCCGAAAATATTAGTACCTAAATAAAAAAAGAACACCTTTTTTTTGTTCATTTTAAATCCGAAAATAAAAAAAAAAGGGATACATTTTTTTACTTTTTTTTTTTGTGTTTATTTTAAAACCGAAAATAATAACCATTTTTTTTAAAACAAACAACATATTTTTTTTAGCACTTTTTTAGTCCGAAAATTAGAATTATTTATTAAAAAAAAAGCAACATTTTTTTATCACTTTTTTTTTACTCTGAAAATTAGAATAATATAACAAACAACAAAATAAATAACCAATAGCAAAAATATAATATAAAAAACAGCCTCTAAACTAAATAATAAAAAGACAACAATAATATTCTAATAAGAAAGCAACTACACTAAATAATAAAAACAGCAAATAAATATACAAAAAGGTAACTAGGCTAAATAACAAGAACAACTAAAATTTATAAAAAAAAACAATAATAATATTTACATAACAAAAACAGTAACTAAAATTTAAAAAAACAACAATAATAATATCTAAAAAACGTGAACAATAATAAAAATATTACATTTTAGTACCTTGACAATGAAAATCCAGAAATGTTGAAGAAATTTCCTTCTTCAAATTTCTTCAATACAAATGAACCTTTAAACTAAAAAAATCTAGGAAGGAGGAAAAGAAAGGGAAGAATATTTCTCTAAGAGAAACCTTAATTTTTTTTTTAGAAGCTCCTCCTTTTTTCTAAGAGCCAAATTCGTCCCCTTTCTTCAAAGTGGGGAACCCTATTTATACAAAAAACTTGCTTCCTTCTTCATCCACTCTTGGATAGTGATGATGACTTTTTGCTATGATGGAGGTTTGGGGGAGTTGTTGAAGGGGAAAAAAAAAAGAGAAGACATGTGAGATGAGGGGAGATGATGGTTGAAGGTATGGGCATGGAGAAGAGAGTGCCATGTGTGAAGTGTGTGATAGGGAGAGGAATGGATGAGTGTGTGAAGAGAAAAGAAAGTGAGTGTGTGAGAGTGTGAGAGAGATTGGAGTAGGAAGTTTGGTGAAGGGGAAGAAAAAAAAATAAAATGTGGGTGTGATAGAGAGGGGGAGAGCCGTAGGTGAGGGAGGAAAGAGAAAGGGAAAGAGAGTGAGAGAAAAGAGAGAGGGAGTGATGGGAAGGGTGGAGTGTAATTGAGAGAAAGTGATGTGTAAGGGAGAGAGAGATGGCCGAATATTGAGGGAGAGAGAGAGGGGGTCGAATATTGAGGGAGAGAGAGAGGGGTTGAGTGTGTTGGGAAGGGAAAAATGGGGAAGTGGGAAGTGTGGGGAAGTGGAATTGAGAGAAAAGAGGAGAGGTGGAGTGTGGAAGGGAGAAGGTGGGGTTTTGACCATGGGATAATAGGGGGTGGGGTCGAATATGGAGGGGAATTAGGGGATGAATGTGGATGATTTTTTGGGTTAAGGGGGAGAGTGAATGTGGATGGCTTTTAGGGTAAAGGGGGGAATTCGAATTAGGGTTAGGAGGAGGGGAATTAGGGTTTTGTGATGAGTTGGGTTATGGGTTGTGGGTTGGATATGGGTTGTGGGTTGGGTGGAGGAGTGGGCTAGGCGAATTGGGCTAGCTATTTTGCTGGGTTGGGCTTCCATGACAGCACCTTATTTTTAATAGACCCCCCCACTTCCTTCTTGGCTTATTTTTATTTCTTCACTTCTAATTATTATTTTTTTTCAAAAATTAAAAACTTGTAGCAAACTAAAATAAAATAAAACATGGCATAAAAAAAATAAAATAATTGTTTTTATTAAAAATAAATAAAATTTCTCTTTTTTTGGATAGGACAAAATTAGGGTATTACAGCAGTAATAAACAATTATCCTATGATTCTAAATACCAATGACTATTCCTAGACTAGAGATAAACAGATTTTAATTCTCAAGCATATGTAATTCAAATTTCCATTCACAATCACATATCATAAATCATCCTAAGAGTGATCAAATCCTAGAAAGCATTGAGGATAGAGATTGAAACATAACTCATAACATTCATTCAAATAACAGAGGTTTAATTCAAAAATATAAGAGATTCATAAATCGTTGCTCATCCCCAACAACGGGAAATTTAGCTAGACATAGAAATAGAGAAAACAATTAAAAGAGAAAATGGGAATAAAAATAACTCCATGAAAAGATGAAGATGATCCGAGTTCTGTCGGCTCTATCTCGCTCACCGTGATTGCTAATAAGTTTGTAATTTCTCTCCACCTTACTCAATACATAGCGCAGGATCTCTCCTTTCTTTCTCATTCTTGTTTAGGTCTTCCTCTTTTTTAATTCCCGTCCAATCCTACTTTTTTCCTTGTGCTCCACTTTATGCTTTTTCCTTATTGGACTTCTGGTCCTTTTTGTTGGGCCCCCAATGGTAATAGCTTAATTTTGCTCCGGGTTTTTTTTTTGTACCCCCATCAACTCTTATCTACCCCCATCAGCCCTATGAAAATACCAAAATACCCTTAAAATTTTGATAAAATTACAAAACATTTATCATTTATCACTTGCATCCGTTTGACCAGATTTTTTTTTAGAGATTATCGGATTTAACCTTCAGAGATACATCCGATTTCCCATCGGACTTACGCATCGGACGTAGCTATATCCGATCCACACATCCGCTTCGTAAACAAGTGAGTCGGAATTACGTAAATCCGATTCTCCAATCGTATATACCTAAATCCGATTTCCCATCGGATATAGGTAGATCCGATTTGGTTTTTATTTTTCTAAAAATTTGTTTTTTCAGTGTCAAACAGGTATCGAGGGGAGTCTTCGTCTCGGGCATCACCAGGTGCTCCGAGTACACGCACCCGCCACAGGATTGCGGGACATGCGTCTGCCCGCCATAGGCGACAGCAGCAGTATCAGCAGGTGGAGGAGGCCCCGGACTATCAGTATGAGGAGGGCCAGCAGGGGCATCCTCTTGATGAGCATTCTATGTCCGAGGGCCATTCTATGGCTGAGCAGGAGTATTATCAGCAGCAGCAGTACCAGGAGGAGCCCTATCATCAGCCTCAGCAGCATGAGGAGCAGCATGAGGAGCAGCATGAGCTATTCACTGGACTAGGATCTCATGTCTGTTCTATTATATTGAGAGACCCGGTAAATTTTATTTATTTACGTAGCCCTTTTAGTTTAATTTTTTTACATAGCCTTATTTTTTTATTTTTTTATAATGCAGACATATGAGCGTAAATTGAAGGTTACCAACCATGGTAACAAGCTGGCTCAGAGATTGCTTGGGTTTGCCCAAAACACCCGGATGTGGGATTTTATCACGGGTTCCAGATTAGCCCCTCTTGTCTCGACCGGTCATACAAAGGTGGACCATGAGCTGCTGTCTGCTTTTGTTGAGAGGTGGCACTCAGAGACATCGTCATTTCACCTACCATTTGGTGAAATGACGATTACTTTGGATGATGTCTCCTGTTTGCTGCATCTACCCATTACGGGGAACTACTTCAGAGCCCCACCTACCTCGGTCACCACTGATCAGGCCATCCACCTAGCACATGTTTATCTAGGTGTGACTATAGAGGAGGCGGGGCTGGAGTGTCGAGCTTCATCTGGCCCGTATTACCGTTTTGAGTGGCTGCAGAAAATTGTTACTAGAGGGTCCATAGAGGATGACATGCGTCCTGCTGTCAGGGCATTTATCCTTCTGATTCTGAGCTGGTCCATCTTCACGGTCAAGACCGGCGACAGAGCTGAGGCTAAGTGGCTGCTGCTACTTGAGGATGTCAGTGAAGCTGGAGTGGGATCATATGCATGGGGGGCAGCAGGGTGGGAGACATTAGGATGGGTACTCAGACGTACACTTCGCTGCCTATATATTTGAGGAAGAGAAGTGACGTTGTCCGGATAATGGTTCTTCAAAGCAGTAAGACAATCTTTCGGGGCAACATTCAAATCAGTGTGCTCATTAACAATAGCTTTCTGCGGCTTAGTTAAACGACCAAAAGCTGTCGACCCAACCGGGGTAGTAAGCAACTGATGTGTGTGAAGACCACACCTAACACTAACACGCCAACCCCCATGACGTTTTGTACAAGTAGCTCTCAATGTAAACGGACAGCTTCTTCTTTTAGACCCGAAAACTCTAGAATCATTAGACCAATTCCCTTGCTTCTCACAACCAAATATAATCTTATCTCTAGAACCCCTTTTACCTCCAGCTTTGTCAGATCTTACGATGATAACCACAACTCCAATACGCCTCCCAACTGCGTTAGCCCACTCTTCAACATCCTGGCGTGTAGAAAAAATCTACAAAATAGAATAAATAGATAAATGGGGGTACTTAATTAATTAAATATCTACCAAACTTTAATTAAGAAAATTGGTTTCAAAAATATACCCTCTCTGTCCAGAATGTCTCTGTAGTGTCTACCACAAAAGGAACGACCTGCGACTCTGTATTCACTGTATATATTTAAAAATAAAAAAAACAAAGCGGATTTAGGTGACTTTAAAGGTAAATCCGTTTTCTAATTTTTACAAATCGGATATAGCTTCACCAGGTATATCCGATTTCTTAAACAATAAAGGCGGATTTAGCTAAATCCTATTTCGCATCGGATTTAGCTAAATCCGATTTGTAAATATTTTGCCTCAGAATTAAATCGTATTTAAAGCTAACCGGATTTACCTTCCATTTAGGTAAATCCGATTTCCAGATTAAGTGGTCCCCCACCAGAGAATCTTCCAAAAGTCAATTTTTGTAATTTATGTCAGGGGTATTTTTGGAATAACGTTTTTGGGTGGGGGTACATGGAAGCTGATGGGGGTATAAAAAAAAAAACCCTTTTGCTCCTGCACAATACTCACACCACGTGAGTATGTATGTGTTTCTGAAATTTTCATCAAGTTAATTGTGTACGTGAGAAAAGTATGAAGATCCAACAATCATATTAATCCATTTCACAATGATGTGCTTTCAATCTCTACATTAAGATCAATACAAGTTAGATCAAAATGCTTAATAATTATGATTGAATTTAATTATAATCATCAAAATATTCTAAGAGATTAATCATGCCCAATTAACATCAAATTAAGACAAAAGCAAACTATAAGTCTAGAGTATATGGCAAATATCCCTTCATAAAGAATAGAAAAAATAGATAATTTAGAGAATTATCAATACCCAACAATGGCTGAGAATTTAACCTGTTATTTCAATTTATTCAAAAATGGTTATGTTGTCTATTTTCTCCTCCTCCTCCTCTCTCTCTCTCTCTCTCTCTCCCCTCTCTCTACTTTCTCCCCCCTCTCTTTCTCTCCATTAATTTAAAACCAACTGACGGTTTTTGAACTTATTCGATATTCTCTTAAACACTCTATATACAATGTAACACCCTGGTATTTTTAACATGTAAAAATACCCAAGTGTACCAAACCTAAATCATCAGAGATATGTTTCCTGTTTAAGTACTGAACACCACTATAAAATTTTCACTGAATAACAGCAGGACAGTCTTAAACATAAATAAGACCACAAACCATCAGTGAAATACAGTGTTCAATATCGTACAAGAAAGCGGAATAAAATACATAATGTTGTGATACATGGAATACAAGGGAAAACATAAACTAAGCACAACAGCTAAGTCTTCAGCAACCCTCCAAGTACAGCCTACTCATGCTTCTTGGATCTCCTCTTTCCCTGTTTCTCTGTAAAACAACAACATTTAAACAATGAGATACAATCTCAGTGAGTTCTACCGAGACCCCTACTAACACTCTCGGTTCAATTATGAAACCCTTTTTAAGATTTGACACGGCACCGACTGCAAACCTGCTAATCCCGGTAAACCGTGTTATAAGGTTTTAGTTCAGTACGACACCGACTGCAAACCTGCTAATCCCGGTGAACCGTACCATAAAACCTTTTTACGTACCACCGACTGCAAACCTGCTAATCCCGGCGAACGTAACACATAACTTTTTAACATAACACCGATTGCAAACCTGCTAATCCCGGCGAACCCCATTACCAATAGTGTTTCCTAATGGCACAGGGCCCAGGGTAAGGGATCATGACTTCCCCGCCTAGTATGTCAACATGGGTCGTCACCCAACTCGATATAATAAATATATCTACAGACACATGAACATTTAGTTCATTTACATTAGACCGATAACTGAACATAATACCCGCATTGGGCCGTTTCCTATAGTCGATACAATACATATATCGTGAATTATTGACCGGTTTAGACGAATGAATAATAATCATTCCGCGTCGGTTATACCATACCACGTAGGACTCATAGTCCGCTTTATTATTAATAAAATATATACGCACACGTGTACTATTATTCGGCTTTTCGAAACAATTCCGACTTCAAAAGTATTTTATTAAAACCCTTTTTAAACATGCCCAAAATCACGGCATTATAAGCCTAATATCATTATAGAAGGGTTAGGAAAGGATTAGAAGAGGATTGGAATCGATCGGGATCGTTTCGGGCCAATTTGGAAAATTTGGACAGAACACAGCGCACGGTTCGTGCGCCCATACGCACGGGTCGTGCGCCCTGTAAGTCCCCTTTACAAAACACAAACCGAAAGGGGCGCACGGTCCGTGCGCCTGGGACGCACGGGTCGTGCGCTATTGACAGCACTGAATTTTATCCCGTTTTCGCATTTTTCATCGTTCCGACCAATTCCGATACCTGTTCCAGTCGAAAACAGATTTGACAACCAATACAATAGACCCAATACAAACCACACAATCAATCAAAACGGATTTTACCAAAATACGACATATTCCGATATAACGGTTTTTAAGTTAAAATCTTCCAAAATCAAATCATTAAAAATTCCATTTCAACACGACTCAACCCGAGGCTCGCTCCGATCAATTCCTAACCCGAATCAGACAGTATCAAGAAATATTCCAGTCCAGCGAAAGCGATAAAACAGTAAATCAATTAATTCGAAACGTAAAATCCTAAACGTGAGGAGAACTCACCTATCGTGATGAAAATCACGAAACACCGAGACTTTCCGTGAAAACGCTTTTCTGACATAACCGCACGAACGCTCCCCGAATCAATTCCACGCTCCGGCGACATCCGTATCCGCTCCCAAAGCTTCCCACTCGACCTCGAGAAATCTTTTGACCGTAAAACCAAATTCCCTGAAATCCTTCATGGACACTATTCATCTTCTTCTTCAACCTCAAAAACTACTATTCACAAAACCCCAAATTTTGTTTACAAACCCTAACTCCATCAAACTTTGATTCCTCCATTCCAAGCTAGTAATCAACCTCTTACTTGAACTACCCAACCTTCAATTTGTGGAAAAGGAGAATGAAACCCAAACAAAATCCCTCATTTACCTCAAATTTTCGAAAATGGCAAGATGAGAGAGAGTGAGTTGATGATGAAGATTTTGGTACCAAAACGAAGAGAGAGTAACGCTGAGCATTTTTCGTGTTGGAAGGAAGTCCTTTTGATGAACCGAAACCTCCCCTTTTTCCTCTTCTTCTTCCTTACCCTTTCTTTTCTTTTCTCTCTTTCTCTCCTTTCTCCTCTCTGTATCTCGCCTCCTCCCCTTTCTTTCTTCTTTCTTTTATTAATTCTTTTCTTCTCTTTTTCACACACACATATACGGTTACATATATATATATATTTAATATATAATTGGTAACGTGGTCAAATTACCACATTGATCTAAATCTCTTATTTCGATTCCGAAACTTCCTTGATCCGTATTATCCGGTTAACGATCCGATGACCACCAATAAATAATTTTTGCACTCAATAAATTTACCAGTCAAATACTAAATTAATTTAATCGGGTTAACATCCAAATAATTCTGCTAATTATTTTGAGGATGTTACATTCTCCCCAACTTGAAAGAATTTTGTCCTCAAAATTTCGCTAAGTCTTTCATTCGACTAACCGAGGATCGACATTCTCAGAAAGGTCAAAACTTGCGAGAAAACAATCTTGAATTAACGAAATGAGTGTCGAAAATCTTCCCAAGTTGGCACGCCAATCCTTAAGTATGTTCGACTACTACCCTAGAACGCTTCTAAGATTACAGTCCGAACTCCCTTGTTACCAATCGACACGAGAACTCATCATTCGCCTACACCGGCTCGGCACCGCGTTTGAAAACACTTCCGAAGCTTCATTCCAATTATCCTCGTTTACTCCCCAACTTTGATTAATCTAAATCAAAGAGTCTAATACGAGACACTTGATAGAAATACGGATTGGAAAATGAGATCCACATATCGGTAATCCTCGATCGGGATAGGAACAAACACGGTTTCCTCGAAGGGTGTAAACACGTTCTCAACAAATCTTCTAATATCCACCACAGTTCTCATACACATTGAAAAATGTGACGGAAAAGTCATCTGTGAAATTTCCTGACTCGCCCTTGGGATTTCGAGATAGAACTTTTCAAAAAGATGGAATGAGGATTTACCAGAAACGTTTATCTTAAACGTAGAAATAAACCGTGGGAACATCAATTAATTTCGAAAGTAATGAAAATCATATCAGTTGTTCTCAAAACAACTATCAGACAGAACGCAAAACCCTTCTTCCTTTATTGTAACTTTCCTCACAATATATTCATCTACGACGCACCCAATCCCTTTCCGAATTAGCCAGTAGCGTTGAGTTTCCCCTCAATCTAAGTACGCCTTCTATGATTTTCCCTTAATCAGATCCTATTAGCCTCTTGATTCATTCCCAAAATTAACTTTAGCATGCGGGTTTTCACAAAAAAATGATTTTTCAAAACTATCACGCCGCACACCAAGCCTCACTTCGGAAATTTCAGTCACTCGCAAGCAGATCCATCAATTAATCCTTTGATGGTTATTCGCAACGTGAAAATAGTCAGCAGTTACCTCACTTACATATTCGTATTCACGTTCGACCTGTCAAACGAAATCTCATAATACTATCTCCTTGTTAACCTTCACAAAGGAGAGGTTAACAAACTAATACCTCGCCATTAATACATCAGCTTTATATTCTGTACACCCTGGAACAGGATACAAACTTCGGTGTGCTTCCTCTAACACTTGTCTTTTATTGTTCTCATCATCGGGCGCACAGACTCTACCGTTGAAACAATTGACTCCATCACTATCAATGGTAAATTATGGAAATACCTTTTGTGATTGTAGCTTCGCATCAACTTCCTGTGCTAAGCGTATGGAATCCCTTAGGGAACTGGAGATCCTCATATGGCTCAATACTAACCGGTTCCTCCTTGATCTTGAATTCAGACTTAAGTCTCTGAAAGACTCCAACAATTCTATCTCATGCATCAATAAACTCGGCCATGTGGATGGACTTCCTACTCAGTGCGTCAGTTACAACACTGGCCTCCCTTGAATACTACATCAACACGAATTTATAATCCTCCAGAAACTCAACACACTTCTCTGCCTGCTATTCAGTTTTTCCTGATCAAACAGATACCTTAAACTCTTGTGATCACTAAAGACTTCGAAACGAGACCCATACAGGTAATGTCTTCGAATCTTCAGCGCATACACAATAGCTGCCAACTCATAATCATGAGTCAGATAACTTTTCTCATGAGACTTTAATTGTCTGGACGCATAAGCTACCACTTTTTGATTTTGCATTAGAATACATCCTAAACCCTTCCTTGAAGCGTCAGCGAAAATTTAAAATTCCAATGACGGATCCGGAAGATTCAGGATTGGAGCAGAAGTCAAAGTCTTCGTCTCTTGAAAACCTTCTTCACAATCGGCATCCCACGTAAACGGATGACCCTTACGAGTTAACCGAGTAAGTGGAAGAACTAACTGTGAGAACCCTTGAACAAATCTCTTATAGTAATCGGCTGAACTCAGAAACTTTTGATCTCTACGACTGATGTCGGTGACTCCCATTCAACACCGCTTCCTTCTTACTGGGATCTACAGAAACTCCCGACTTGGGAAATCACATGTCCCAAAGACTTTACCTCTAACACCCAAACATCACACTTCGAAGGTTCAAGTACAACTTATTTTCTTGGAGTACTTTCAGAACAATGCGGAGATGTTGGACATGCTCCTCAATGGTCTTCAAGCACATCGAGATACCATCAATGAAAACGACTATAAATTGATCTAGGTAATTGAGGAAAAACTCGGTTCAGGTAATCCATGAATACCGCTGGAGCATTAGTCAAACCGAAGGGCATCACTACCCACACATAATGTCCATACCTAGTACGGAAAGCTGTCTTCGGAATATCTAAGGCTCTAACTTTTATTTGATGATATCCTGGCCTCAGATCAATTTTAGAAAACACTGCAGCGCCTCAAATTGCTCAGGAAAATCGTCTATCCTTGGTAAGGGATATTTATTCTTGATCGTCACTTTGTTGAGTTGTCGATAATCAATGCACAATCTTATGCTACCATTTTTCCTGTCGACTAACCACACCAAAGCACTCCTTAGAGAAGCACTCGGTCGAATGAATTTCTTTAACATCGACTCTTCAAGTTGAGACTCCATTTCCTTTAATTCCAAAGAAATATTCAATAAGAAACAATAGATATTGATCCCGTGCCAGGAACCAATTCTGCCGTAAATTCTACCTCTCGCTCTGGAGGTTCGGAAGAAACTTCATCGTGAAAACATCCAGAAAGTCATTCACAACCTGAATGTTCGCCAATTCTAAACTAGTTCCAGTGGATGCATATGACATACTAACATGTGCTTCCGCACCTTGGAATGAAGATTGACCGTCTAAGGTGAACTAGGTAACCGCTTCAGAATTTGTCCTAGACAATTCAACTGATTCTGAAGCGAAGCTGATAGATAATTAACACGGTCGATTGCAACATGATTTGCAGTCATCCGATTCATACCCAAAAGGGTGTCCACACATCTCATAGGTAAACAAATAATCCTTCTACGAAATTTCTGTCTCCTATAACACATAGACAATTCTGACACAAAGATTGGGTCTGGACACGACCCTTAGCCGCAGTTAAGACAGTTATCGGCTCGGATAGCGGAGACAATGCTAATCCCAACTGATCTACACATGCTTGTGCTATAAAACAATGGGTTGCACCCGAATCGTATAATATACTGACGGAGTTATTGAAAACTGATTCCATACCCCTCAGTAACTTGTCTGCAATTGTAACTGTCTGACCCTCCAGAGTGTTGACTCGTCCTTGCCTTAGAGTTACTTGTAATTCCTTGGAACTCTTCCTTGCAGGGCACTCTTTACCATAGTGACCCTCTACATTACTATAATAGCACCGATTAGATCTTTGCTTACAATCACCACTGTGATGCTTTCCACAGTTAGAAAATCTTCTGACCTTTGAAGAATCAAGGAATTGCATCTGCTTTTCCTTTGATGATATTATCTTAGGACCTTGCATTCGGAGTTGATAATTCAACTACCATCTTTCCTTTCCAGTATTCCCCATGAGATCATCCTCGGCGACATAGGCTGATTGCACTAAGGCAATATAATTGGTAATAGTATAAGAACTGAGACCCTAAGTCATAAAAGCACTAAGGCCCCTCTTATACTTCCGCATTCTCCATTCGTCATTCGAATCTTACTTTACCCCTTGGTAAAACTGAGACAACTTCTCAAACTTAGCGGTGTATTCTTCCATCGTCATGCCACATTTCATGAGGATGCACCGGTTGGAGATTCCGGTCTTGGTCGAGGATTGCGTCTTGATCATCCTACCATAATTCCGCTTATGATGCACTAAGTATTAAGTTGATCAGGCTCAATGTCTCTTAGCATCACAAGTGTAATTACAACCAGGACTAACAAGGAATCGACTCAACCCTAAACTAAGTCCGACTAGGTCGAACTGCTCTGATACCAACTGTAACACCCCGGTATTTTTAACATGTAAAAATACCCAAGTGTACCAAACCTAAATCATCAGAGATATGTTTCCTGTTTAAGTACTGAACACCACTATAAAATTTTCACTGAATAACAGCAGGACAGTCTTAAACATAAATAAGACTACAAACCATCAGTGAAATACAGTGTTCAATATCGTACAAGAAAGCGGAATAAAATACATAATGTTGTGATACATGGAATACAAGGGAAAACATAAACTAAGCACAACAGCTAAGTCTTCAGCAACCCTCCAAGTACAGCCTACTCATGCTTCTTGGATCTCCTCTTTCCCTGTTTCTTTGTAAAACAACAACATTTAAACAATGAGATACAATCTCAGTGAGTTCTACCGAGACCCCTACTAACACTCTCGGTTCAATTATGAAACCCTTTTTAAGATTTGACACGGCACCGACTGCAAACCTGCTAATCCCGGTAAACCGTGTTATAAGGTTTTAGTTCAGTACGACACCGACTGCAAACCTGCTAATCCCGGTGAACCGTACCATAAAACCTTTTTACGTACCACCGACTGCAAACCTGCTAATCCCGGCGAACGTAACACATAACTTTTTAACATAACACCGACTGCGAACCTGCTAATCCCGGCGAACCCCATTACCAATAGTGTTTCCTAATGGCACAGGGCCTAGGGTAAGGGATCATGACTTCCCCGCCTAGTATGTCAACATGGGTCGTCACCCAACTCGATATAATAAATATATCTACAGACACATGAACATTTAGTTCATTTACATTAGACCGATAACTGAACATAATACCCGCATTGGGCCGTTTCCTATAGTCGATACAATACATATATCGTGAATTATTGACCGGTTTAGACGAATGAATAATAATCATTCCGCGTCGGTTATACCATACCACGTAGGACTCATAGTCCGCTTTATTATTAATAAAATATATACGCACACGTGTACTATTATTCGGCTTTTCGAAACAATTCCGACTTCAAAAGTATTTTATTAAAACCCTTTTTAAACATACCCAAAATCACGGCATTATAAGCCTAATATCATTATAGAAGGGTTAGGAAAGGATTAGAAGAGGATTGGAATCGATCGGGATCGTTTCGGGCAAATTTGGAAAATTTGGACAGAACACAGCGCACGGTTCGTGCGCCCATACGCACGGGTCGTGCGCCCTGTAAGTCCCCTTTACAAAACACAAACCGAAAGGGGCGCACGGTCCGTGCGCCTGGGACGCACGGGTCGTGCGCTTTTGACAGCACTGAATTTTATCCCGTTTTCGCATTTTTCATCGTTCCGACCAATTCCGATACCTGTTCCAGTCGAAAACAGATTTGACAACCAATACAATAGACCCAATACAAACCACACAATCAATCAAAACGGATTTTACCAAAATACGACATATTCCGATATAACGGTTTTTAAGTCAAAATCTTCCAAAATCAAATCATTAAAAATTCCATTTCAACACGACTCAACCCGAGGCTCGCTCCGATCAATTCCTAACCCGAATCAGACAGTATCAAGAAATATTCCAGTCCAGCGAAAGCGATAAAACAGTAAATCAATTAATTCGAAACGTAAAATCCTAAACGTGAGGAGAACTCACCTATCGTGATGAAAATCACGAAACACCGAGACTTTCCGTGAAAACGCTTTTCTGACATAACCGCACGAACGCTCCCCGAATCAATTCCACGCTCCGGCGACATCCGTATCCGCTCCCAAAGCTTCCCACTCGACCTCGAGAAATCTTTTGACCGTAAAACCGAATTCCCCGAAATCCTTCATGGACACTATTCATCTTCTTCTTCAACCTCAAAAACTACTATTCACAAAACCCCAAATTTTGTTTACAAACCCTAACTCCATCAAACTTTGATTCCTCCATTCCAAGCTAGTAATCAACCTCTTACTTGAACTACCCAACCTTCAATTTGTGGAAAAGGAGAATAAAACCCAAACAAAATCCCTCATTTACCTCAAATTTTCGAAAATGGCAAGATGAGAGAAAGTGAGTTGATGATGAAGATTTTGGTACCAAAACGAAGAGGGAGTAACGCTGAGCATTTTTCGTGTTGGAAGGAAGTCGTTTTGATGAACCGAAACCTCCCCTTTTTCCTCTTCTTCTTCCTTACCCTTTCTTTTCTTTTCTCTCTTTCTCTCCTTTCTCCTCTCTGTATCTCGCCTCCTCCCCTTTCTTTCTTCTTTCTTTTATTAATTCTTTTCTTCTCTTTTTCACACACACATACACGGTTACATATATATATATATATTTAATATATAATTGGTAACGTGGTCAAATTACCACATTGATCTAAATCTCTTATTTCGATTCCGAAACTTCCTTGATCCGTATTATCCGGTTAACGATCCGATGACCACCAATAAATAATTTTTGCACTCAATAAATTTACCAGTCAAATACTAAATTAATTTAATCGGGTTAACATCCAAATAATTCTGCTAATTATTTTGAGGATGTTACATACAATATATACATTACATACATACAATATATACATACTTTAAATTACATACATACATTTATATATACATACATTACATTACATTACATACGTTAGTACATAAATAGATGACATTTTTTTGTGATATACATTACATACAAACAATACATACATACATACATACATACATACATACATACATACATTAGATACATATACATTACATTATATTCATGCATGCATACATAAATACATAGATTACATTACATTCATACATACATACATATATTATACTACACACATTACAAACATACATACATACATACACTACATTACATATATTATATTACATACATCACATTACATACATTACATATATTACATATGACTCCATAAAACAATAAAGAAAACAACTCACATCACACAACAGCCAATCGGATCAACAAAAATAATCTCAAAGACATTCTATGTATAAATATACAATATACCAAAGCAATAACTTATATGTCCTTACCGTATATGCTTTTGCTATTTGCCACACAAATGTACTAACCATGTGAATCTCGATCCAGTCACTAGGGGTGCACAAAATAACCGATTAAACGGTGAAACCACGTCCATATTCATATCCGATTAAACAAATCTGGATATTTATGTTAATTTTTATAACCGGTTATTTCAGCCCATACCCCTTTATGTTGGTCCATTTTTTCAAAACTCAATAAGTTCAATAACACTGGAGATATTTCTGGTCAAACAAACATCGGGGTTTATGTACTAAAAAAAAATTTCGTCAGGAGTTATCACTTTTAATAAGAAATTAATCGATTAAATATTAAATCATGTTGATTAATATTATTAATGCCTTGCCGGTCGTGCGTAGGGGTGCACAAAATAATCGGTTAAACCACATCTTTATCTATATCTGGTTAAATAAATTTGGATATTTATGTTAATTTTTATAGCTGGTTATTTCATTTTTTTTCAAAATATGGTTATGCTTTTTGTCCGGTTATGTGATGGATGTCCATTGGATATCCAACAATGACTGAGAATTTAACCTGTTATTTCAATTTTTCAAAAATGGTTATGGTGTTTATTTCCTCCCCCCCCCCCTCTCTCTATATCCTCTCTCTACTCTCTCTCTCTCTCTATCCTCTCTCTACTCTCTCTCCCCTTTCTTTCTCTTCATTAATTTAAAACCAACTGACGGTTTTTAAACTTGTTCGATAATCTTTTAAACTCTCTATATACAATATATACATTACATACATACAATATATACATAAATTACATTACGTTACATACATACATACATACATTTATATATACATGCATTACATTACAATGCATTACATTACAATACATTACATTACACTACACACGTTAGGACATAAATACATGACATTTTTTTTGTGATTCTAAATACATGACATTATATACATTACATACAATACATACATACATACATACAGACACACATACACACATTCATACATACATACATACATACATACTTACATTACATTACATATTTTCATTACACACATATATTACATTACATACATACATTAGTACATACATTACAATATATACATATACATTACATACATACATTACATTACATTTCATGCATGCATACATACATAAATACATAGTTTAAATTACTTCTATTACATTACATTCATACATATATTATACTACATATTTACGACATTACATACATACATTACATTACATATATTATATTACATACATCACATTACATACATATATTACATATGGCCATCAAACAATAAAGAAACAACTCAAGCATCACACAACAGTCAATCAGATCAAGAAAACTAATCTCAAAGACATTCAACGTATAAATATACAATATAACAAAACAATAACTTATATGTCATTGCCTTATCGCTTTTGCTATTTGCCACACAAATGTACTAACTATGTGAATCTCGATTCGAACACTAGGGGTGCACAAAATAACTGGTTAAACGGTTAAACCACATCCATATTTATATCCGGTTAAACAAATTTGGATATCCGGTTAAACCATTTTTTAAAAGTATAAAATCGGTTTTGCAGGCCAAAAACCAATTTTGAAGGGCAAAAAGTCGTTTTTGAAATACGAAAATCAATTTTTAAAATGAAAACTGGGTTTAAAATCGAAAATTGAATATCCAAAACCGGTTTAAAAATCAATAACCGATTAAAAATATGGTTATGGATATAGCCGCTCTAACCGGTTATATAACCGATTTTGCAAAATACTAACTAGTTACATTAACTGGTTATGAACCGGTTATATAAAAATGGATGTTCCATGGTTATGGATTGGTTTTGTAACCATGGACATTTTGTGCACCCCTAACTCACGCTTACAGAAACCGGGTCACGGACCCGACCCAGAAAATCAACAGCTTCTCACGCATCGTTCAGAATCGCCGAACCCACCAATTTCACGCGTTTCAATGACGATTCTACACGATCCCACCAATTTACAATTTCGCCCGAGTTCCAGCGTGGAGATGCCTAGCAGAGTCGCAGAATCATACAATCTTACGAGGTAGATCCGAATTCTGACTACCATGGGACTAACCTCAAAGTCCTTGTAGCAACCAAAGTCAACCGCTCTTTGGACCAAACCTGCCAAACCTTCTACGACAATAAGAAAAAGGAACGGAGCTAGAGGGTCTCCTTATTTCAGTCCCTCGTAAATCTGGTAATCATCTATGGGGCTTCCATTAACGAAAACAGATATAATTGAGGAAACTAAACAAGATCTAATCCACATGATCTAAACCTCATCACACCCCATATGACATATCATATTGATCAAGAACTCCCAAGAGATAAAATCGTAAGATTTTTCGAAATCCACTTTGAACAACAAACATTCAACTTTCTTTCTCTTTGCCAACTCATTAAACACTACTACCCTATCCAAGATATGACACCTCGGAAGGAAAACAGATTTATAAGTTGTGCTTTCTCACATATTCAAGAAGCAGCCTTCAGAATGCTACAAAAAGATTTCCCTTAACATAATCATAAGAATTGAAACATATAATAAGTATATCACACTTACAGCATTCGATCAAAGTAATGTAGGAGACAATGCTAAAAATTAAAATGTCATATGGCTGGATACGAAACTGACAACGCTTTAATTATAAAATTGATAGCATTTCATCTTCAGCAAATAATAAGACAATAATAATGTTGGAAATCAAGCTAAATTACATTAGAAAAATATGAAAGTAAGATACCATATATTTACTTCAATTAAAACCAATAAAATTATCATATTGAATAGTTAGCCAATTTGAAAATAATAAATCTGGAGACTCAGATAAATATTATAAGAACATATAAAACATTTTATTTTTTTAAACTAATAATTTTTTTAAACATGTATTCTCTGTGCGCAACTAGATAGACTAATCCCTCGAGCCGAGTAGAACCACAATGGGTGGGAATTCTAACTGAAGAGTTTTAACGCTGCGACATTCTCAAGGTTGGATTCGAACCCAGGATCTTGGTTAAGCTAAAAGAGACCCAAACCATCTCATCACGCGCACTTGGGTCTTTTAAGCTTATATTGTCACATATAAGTTTCTGAAATATAATAAAATTTAGGTTTAAATATGTTTTTAGCCCCTGCAAATAGGGGGTCATTTGGTTTTAGTCCCTCCATTTTTTTTTTAAAAAAAAACTTTTTTGATGTTAATCCTTCTATTAGATGGATGTTACACAAATAGCCTACGTGTCATTCAGATGTCTGATTTGGCATTTTAATTTCATTTTCTTTTATTTTAAATGATGATTGGATTGTCCACGTCATTAATGAGTCTCATTAAATTAGAAAACCCTAATTTCCCTTCTTCTTCCCCATTTCCAAATTCATTTTCTCTTCCTCTTTCACCTCCTTACCCATAAATTTTTTCTTCTCTTCATCTTCACCATAATCCCTCTCTTCTCCATCTTCACCAAACACAAAGCCACAAACACTGAAGAGAGAGAAACTCATCTTCAATCTCCTGATGCAAAACGCAAGCACCAGTGAAAAGATGGACGCCATAGCCCATATGCATACCCTTCATAAACTGAAGACCAATACTCCATTTTTTGTTTCAAAAACCAATGCCCAGTTTCTGAATCTTCAAAAATTTCAAAACTTTGACATCATAACGAGCACCAGATCGTTCTCTTCCAAATCAATACCCAAATCGTTCTCTCTGCATACAAATGAAGAATATCAAGTTATTTGAGTGAAAAAAGAAAAAAAATTACAATTAAAGGAACTAAGAGAATAGGAAATTAAAAATTGAATCAGGAACACAATTTGTTCTTCTACTGGATGTGCACCCATCGAGAAACCATGACTGGTAAATGGTGGAGAATACATAGTAGCCTTAATATCATTAGTGGTTAACCCAGCTCTTCTTCTCTCTCACACGACAACACCCATCTCCTCCTCCTCTCTCTCTCTCTCTCTCTCTCTCTCTCTCTCTCTCTCTCTCTCTCTCTCTCTCTCTCTCTCTCTCTCTCTCTCTCTCTCTCTCTCTCTCTCTCTCTCTCAGCGCCCATCCTCGGCGTCTCTCTCCCTTCTTTGCGTTTCTCATTCTCTAGAACCTTCTCAAATGTTGAAGAAGGGAATTAGGTTCCCAATTCTTTTGTTCTTTTTTATTTCTCATTTATTTATCCCAGCTTTATAAATCAATTAAAATATAAAATAATGACATTCAATGCCAAATAGGATATAAATTTGCCCCATAAGACTTCCGTTATCCAAGTCAGCAGTTTTTGTAACGACGCACTCACAAAATGACTAAAATAAAAAAAGTGAATTTTGCAAGGAATTTTAAAAAAAAAAATTGGAGGGACTAAAACCAAATGACCCCCTATTTGCAGGGTTAAAAACATATTTAAGCCTAAAATTTATAACAGGTTAATGAGGTGGAGGGATGTCAACTTTGAATGACATATTTATATCTATATTTGGTGTGGAAATTTGCAAACTACTCTAAGTGTATGTTTGGATGGAGCATTTTGAATTCCACTCAAAAATTACATCACCCCTTAAAAATGCTCAATTCAAACATAGGGTAAAAGTTTTGTTGTCAATCAGTTTTTTAGGTCTTGTATTATTATTTGGACATAATAATTGGTGGACGGATGAACTTTTTTTAGGGAAAATAATCTCATATTTCACTTTGAATCATAGTTGCAATACAAGAGGGAACATAGTGGAAATCTCGGGGGCTGGGATAAAATAAAGAAGCTCTTGCTACTCTATTGGCTTGCCTCTTTGTAAAAACTAACTTGAGTTTTTCTTTTGACAAGAAAACTAACTTATAGTTAACATTTGAAGATAAGAGTAACCTAGCTCTAGATATGAAGGAATCTAGCTCAGTTACATAGGAAGATGTTGTTGAACAGCAATCAGTTTCTAAGATGACTCTGTCATGGCCAATTTGAATTGCCAAAGTGATAGCAGCTTGGATGAGTGCTATGAGCTCTCCTTCAACAGCCGTAACATGGTCAGTGCTGGTCCAAGTGCGTGCCATAATAAAATGTCCTTTTGAATCACGATAAACACATAAAAAGTCCTATTTTGTGATTAATCAAAAAATTCTGCATAATCTGAATTACACTTCAAATAACCTGCTGGTGGAAGGCTCCAATTTTGCACTGCTGTAAATGACAGAGAGTAAGGAGCTGATGTGTTTTTTGCCCAATTACTGCGAATTGTGTCAAGTGCTAGATTAGAAGAGTCACGCACTGATTTTGGGCATTGGTGATGTAACTCGCATGGAAGGCAATGATCTAATCCAAGGTTAATTCCAAACTCTAATATTTTGACCATTACCAATCATCCAACGATAGCCAAGAGATAACAAAGGAATTGAATTCCAAATAATCCTCCACGTATAGCTTGGGTTGTGGCTGTTGTTGGCTTCCAAGAATCCTGTCTGGGGAAAGTATTTAGCTTTTAGATCTCTAGTGAGCTTCAATCCTTGTTTTCCTAACAATGCGAGATTGAAACCTTCCATGTCTCTAAAATTTAAGCCTCCAAATTTTTTTGGTAGTGCTAATTTGTCCAATCTCAACCAATTGATGCTACGGCCACCATTTTTTTAGAACCCCAGTAGAAAGAGTTGAGCATCCTTTCTATTTCCTCACCAAGGGTAGGGATAAAAAAGGCTCCCATACAATACGAGCAACAGATCTAATCAATATTTCTTTGTCGGCCCTTGAGAGAGTCTCATGGCTCCAAGATTGGATTTTCTTCCAAATCCTATATTTGATATAGTTAAAATTACTTTCTTATTCCGACCAATCATGGGAAGGAGTCCGAGGTACTTTCCTTCCCCTATATTTGCAAAAACTCCAAGGCAATTAGAAATATCAGTCTTCACAGTATTAGAGGCGTTTGAAGAAAATTCAATGGCTGATTTGTTAAACTTATTGGCCTACCCACTAGCATATATAGTCTTGCAAAACTTCTCTTAATCTCAAAATTTCTGTGATGTTTACCTTGCAAAATAAAAACCTATCATCAACAAATAAGAGATGAGAATAATAGGGCTACCTCAGCATATGCGAACTCCATGAAGATGTCCACGATCCTCATATTTTTTTGATTGTAGCATAGAATCCTTGGGCACAAAGGATATATAGATAAGACGATAATGAGTCTCCTTACCTACGACCACTTTTAGGAATGATGAGACCAACACGACCGTAAATCTTAGTGTTATACACGCCTTGGAGTCTTGTGCAACGATTAGGCATGGCAACAAAACTCGTACCCGTGGGGACCCGCCCAAACCCACCCCGATTTGACGGGTTTTCCCCACTTTGACTGGGTTTAATCAAAATATGGGGACGGGGCGGGTAACAGGGATATAGGTCCCCACCCCAAACCCGTCCCCGAACCGATCACAAGCAGGGAGTATATATCCCGTGTTCATAAATAATCACACTTTGGACTTCACTTGAATCCTATAACACGTATATTAAAAGATGATATAACTAAATATTACACGTCCATGTGAGGCTGAGACAGGTAAACACTTTTTTTTATTTAAAAAATTGGTACCACTAATGCGGGGACGGGGCGGGAGTGGGGATCCCTGAACCCATTGGGTACGGGGATGGGGATTGGGGAAGGTAAAATCCGTCCCCGCCCCACCCCATTGCCATGCCTAGCAATGATATTCATTTTCTCCTTTGTTCTTTATTGTACATGATATTCACAATTATTTGAACTAATGATTTTCTATGTTTGGTTGTTCTTCTTTTATTGTAGCATTATTCCCACCAACAAATGTTCTCACAATCTTTAGGTTCGATTTTGCATTCACTACTAAAAAAATCAAAATTAGAGAGGGAACAAATCCGTCACTAAACCATCAAAAATCCGTCACTAACGATTTTAGCGACGGAATTTGTAACGAACCCAGATTCATAACTAATTTTGGCGTCACTAAATTTTTAGCGAGGGATTTTGAAATCCGTCGCTAATAGCGACAGAAAATTCCCTCACAAACATATGAAATCCCTCACTAATAGTGAGGGATATTATTTCATCTCAAAAATCCCTCTCTAAAAACAGTTTTTCTAGTAGTGATTTGAGTTGAAATGTTAACCGCCAACATTGGAGGAAGATGTTTTTCTCCTTACAACTTGGGAGAGATGAACACTCATTCATGTTCATCGCATGACTTGGGTGAAAGGTACATGATTATGAATGCAATTACACAATATTACAGTATTATTCTATGCCTGGGGTTGTATAGTTTATGATAATTAAAATATATGACATTTCAATATTATGATTTGTTGCATTTTGGTGGATAATATTCATTGCCAAATTTCAAAACTTGTCCACGTGAATCAAATTAATATGTTTCAATATTGTTGAGTTATAAAAGGTTTAATAAAATACAAGAAATTTTACGTGGAGCAAAATTTTGAGAAAAAATCGTAATGGTTTATAGGTTGCTTTTACGTGAATCACAGAGCCATTTATAGGTTGCTTTTACGTGGAGCAAAATTTTGAGAAAAAATCGTAATGGTTTGTCATGGCCTTTTATGAACTGTTTTCATATCTTTCTTTCCTATAATTTTACATGATTCTGATATTTGATTACCAGCAAGTTTATTCAATAAAGAACATTAACGAAACAGTACACATTTTTTGTGAAGAATCATGTTCTTTGTGTGGCAATGGGTGGTGCCCATATCAACTTCTTAAAATAGTTTTGATTTCGATTTTTGGGTATATATTTGAACTTGTTTTTGAGGCTTTTATGGTATAAAAATTATATATTGTAATCCTTGTTTTCTGTACTATCAAAAAGGTTCAAGAATCTCTTAAAACGGTGTTAAAACGAGAGAGAAAACATGTCCAAAAGATACTGGGTCAGAAACCCGTTTTCTGCATTTCTGGTCGAAATTGACCCTGTTGGATTAAGATGATGAACAGCACTGCGGGACGACACCCACTAGAGTGCGGACTGTTCAAACCTCCGTTTGATATTCCGTTTTTTGCATTGTGTTTATATTAACCTCTAGTTATTGGCTAACTAGGTTTCATATTTAACTAACATATAAAACTAATTTTTAATAATTTTATATTGTTTAATACCTTTTAAATCATTTTAAAAAGTGGAATTTGTGATTATTATTTATTTTCTAAGATTGGAAAATATTTTGGCATTATTTTGTACCTATTTATGATAGCCACTCTCCATGAATACTATGTTATGTTGTTTCACTTTCTTGATACATTTAAATGCTTTTTATTTATTTTGACACACATTTAAATGTTATGATGAGTTCATATTTAATATTTAACTAGTATAATATATGGTGCATATATTACTTAGATACTAAGTCATATGGAAATGCTTCTAAGGGAGTTGACATGAATTTTAAAGTGTCAAACAGAATTTATTTGTTATTATGTATGTGATTTATATAATTAACCCGCCTTAGATATGTGTAAAGATATTTCGATATCTAAATGAATAATTACATTGGTTGTTGTTATGTATTTTTAATGCATTCAATGAATATATCTTAAATAATTTAAGATTGATGAAATAGAGGTAGAATTCTAACATGAAATGGGTATTGAATGCTTATACCAGTTTTGTCTAAACCAATGGCACAAGTATATATATATATATATATATATATATATATATATATATATATATATAGTGGTGATCAACGGTATCAAAGATATTTTTTCAAGTGGATACTAAAATGTCTTGGGACATTGAACAAAAGCATAGCTATGTGAAGAAGTGGTCTTCAAAAATTTATAAGAAAAGAAAATAATCTTGCAATCCTTTGACGAAAGGGTTGACAAGGGGATATGATGTTTTTATAACATCGTTTGGGATGAGTTTCAAGCCCATGTCTACATAATTACCAATGGTGGAAACCCAACTCACACTTGAATAACATTAAGTCTTGAGTTCAATGGTTGAAGTACACCATTAGAGTAATTGCAAGTACTTGATAATAGATACATCCCAAGGTTTATAAGTACTTGGACCTTAAGTATAAAGTTGGAAGGTTGAGCTTTTTCTCTTAATAGACCTATAGCACATATGTGCTGAAGTGCTTATTATGGGAGTGCTTCCGATAGAGTCTACCTATATGAGAGTGAAGTGGGGCCGCTTCTTGGAGATTAAGGGTTTGACTCTTAAAGATCTCATGAAAAGGATACATGACACAAGGCCTTAACAAATGTGTCACTTTACAATTCGTTCAATGGATTGAGATCTCATGTGTAAGTTAATTGACGCTTGTTCTAATGAATAATTGGTTCAAAGCTTGTCTACCAATCTATTCGGGATGAGTGAAACATTGACTTACTAAGTAAAGGTTCAAATCGCAAGACACCTTTAGCCGAAAGCATGTGATTTCCGGAATAATGCAATTTGGATTTATTTTAAAAATGGTGGAGGAATGTTGGGGATTTCCAAAATAATAGGAATTCAAGAACACCAAAGTGAAAGAGAAACACAATGTTTCATGTTCAAAAGGTGTGTACTTTGGTGACTTTCACTAGTGGTTGTGTTTTTTCATATGAATATGTGCGACTATTCATTTAAATACATTTGAGTGAAGTTATGCACTCATACATGGATGAGTGTGACTTGTGACTCCAAATGGAGAGACACCTCTCTTCACCAAATGGTATGAGTTGGTTTATATATAGAACAACTTTAAAAGTAGAACATATAGTGATTATTCATATGTCTAAGACAAAACTTCACCAAATTCAATATTCTAGATCATTCTCTTTCTTCCTTTATGCCCAAATTAAAGTTAGGGAACTATTGTTCCGTAAATACTATTGACGATACATGCGCTTGGTGTGGGTGTGCAAACCATGTCAAGGAACTCCATTATATCCTGAAGGGGATTCGCCGGTCATTCTATTGCATTCAATCTAGAGTGATTTGGTGAGGACGAATCGAACCTAAAGCTTAGCACGCCTTGAAGTCTTGCGCAATGATGCATTCACTTTCTCCTTTGTTCTTTATTGTACATGATATTCACAATTATTTGAACTAATGATTTTCTATGTTTGGTTGTTCTTCTTTGTTATAGCATTATTCCCACCAACAAATGTTCTCACAAGGGCATTGTCAAGGATATATCGACCTTGAGCGAAAGCCGCTTGATTCTCATAAATACACTTCGGAATATACACTTTAAACGTTAGCCAAAACTTTAGAGAGAATTTCATATAAGACATTGCAAAGGGATATGGGTCTAAATTGAAATCTTCTATAGGTAGAAGATTATCCAGTCCACTTTGCCAATCAAATGGTGCTGTTAGCATTGCATAGGATCCGATACGACCCGCAATATGACCCGCGAAACGCCCCGCTACAACACCGCACCTTCCGCAACACTGAACTGCGCCGCACCGGTGGATAGCGTGGCGGCGGACCGGCGCGACGCAACGCACCGCCGCTATTGCGGCCGCTACCACCGCATTTAACTACAGAGGGTATAATGATGGTGAAGAGAACCGCAACGAGGTCTAACAAACAAACAAATGAAAATAACATAGCAGGGAGCATAAACAACCATGGAAGCATCCTAAACAACCATGTAAAGACTGAAAGGAAATATAATATATCCAATTGTTTTCTATCTGAAAATTGGATATAGTAGACCATTTAAACCAATTGACACCATGGCCTCCAAATTAAGGCAATGGCAAAAGTGTCGGTGAGTAGGGAAATTTCTAAACCAGTCTTATTCAATCAAATAATATGTTAATTAGTGAAAGGGATATGATAAGTTTATTTATAATTCAAATCATCTGCTGTTAGTTAGTTTATTTTGGTTTTGCAGAGTTATTAGCAATCATGGATAACTCAATAAGAGGATGCTGCTTGTTCCTATAGGAATTGCAAGATCCCAATAGTTGTCTGGCTTGTGTTTACTAGAGAGGACTCAAAAGCAAAAGCCATTATTAAGAGTGTCAAATTTCATTAGCCATTATTAAGAGAAGCAGTTTTGACAGCATTGTGTAGCATCATTTGCTTGTCAAACTCATGACTATTTTACAAAATGGCGTAAAGCTCAAACTGAGTTACTGTTATCTTTGTCATTTAAACTCTATTTTTTTTTTGTAAATCAAAGTATCCTCCACGGCGACTGTGGAGACTAATCCTTCGAAGTATCGGAGATTCATTTAAGGGGTAGACCTCTCCCAACAAATGTTTTTCCATACACACCGGCCAAAGATCGAACCCGTGACCAAATGGTTAAGGGGCCCAAGTATCTACCACTTGTGCCACATCATGTTGGTTAAACTCTTCTATTTTATTAGCAATAGTTTTAATAAACCCCCAGTGCAATTAACCAAAATAACTAAAAACTTATTTTTAAGCAATCTCACACCCCATATCTGAAACCGGTGTATGATATTAAATATTGGGATGACACAAAATATTTATAACGGTATAATTCTAGAATCAGTGAAGTACTGACTAAGAAGAACAAATTAACACCTCCAAATATATTACAATTTAAAACAAAACAAAAACCATAGCTGAAGTTATCTTAGTCTTGACTCTCAAAGTGCCTAATGAATAGGGTAAAGTTTATGGGAATTTTGCCTTCATGAGACTACATATACAGTGACTACTGGTGGATAATATCATAAAAGGCACTATGGATATAGTAGCAATATAATGAAAGTCAAACTTAAATTAACATCTAATATACTTTAATTTAACTCCCTAACATGATGTCAACTTTTGCTGAGGGTGAGTTCTGAAGCAAAAATTCAATCATTCCATCAAGAATGGATGAATATATTGGTTTCAATCCTGCTTTAATTGTTTCTCGCAACTTGGCACTTTCTTTCCATGAGTTGCCATCTGCTAGCTCCAGCTTTATATCTCTCTTACAAGTCATCACATTCACAAGATATCTATATGAATCAAACTTCAGATTTAATTTGAGTGACTTCAAATTACACAAGGAAGGGAGTTTGAGCTTCAATATATCAGGAACTAACGAGAGAGCCTAACCAATAAGGGATGGGCAGTGAATTAGTACCAATTTCATCCAATGTTTTTTGACAAAATTTAGCAATTAAAGAAGTCAATGTTGGAAATACCTGAAGAGTTTTTGGAGTTACCGTCAATGATTCGATATTAGTCATCTCTATTAACCAGTTGAGTGGATCCAAAGTAGTCTCCAAAGGATACATGACTTGATATACATCAATACTGACTTGTTTAATAGAATAAAGATGGCTCCCAGAGAGTTTCTGAAGAGAATTACCAATAACATCAAAGGTACACAGACTTGGAGCAAATAACTCAATATTCGAATAGTGTCGACGAGAAAAATCCATATCTATAAACAAATTGAGAAGCGTGGTACTTGATATGAAGAGGGGTTGTTGTGCATCTGGAATTATGCAGTTGTGAAGGAACAAAGTATTCAAGCTGTTAAAAGTGGAAAAGGGTTCAATGCGGCCGTCAGTTCCACTGCAAAAGGACAAGTTGTGTAGTTTCAAGTGTATTAATGCTGGCAAATTCAGAGAACTCGGAAATATTACCGGGGGATAATCCATGACAACCACAATGTCTAGAGAGGTCAAAGAGTGAGATGAAAACAAAGAAAGCGGAATTTCATACATGACAGAAAGGCATAAATGGTTGAAATCGTGTGAAAAGGCATATGTTAACATTCTTTTGAGTAGGTGAGGCTCCACCCAACCAAGGAATTTGAAATTGAGAGTGTTCAACGCGGTGTCAGAATTGCGAAGAGACAGAATCCGATTCACGAATTCGGTGAAAAACAATACATTCCTAAAGTCCGTGGAGCTTAAGTTAAGTGTGGGAAGATGCTTCCAGAGATGTTTCCATCTTGTTGATAATAAGCAAGTTTGAACTGCGTCTCTGGCTTTCAATAACGACATTATGCGAAGCAAAACGCAATCCGGCAAGTCGCTCAGCATATCTTTGTTGTCTTCGTTTTCAAGCTCACTGTTTTGATGGCTTCTTCTCTTCATTATCTCAGAAGCGAGATCGATTCAGAAACTAAAACAAAGCCGTGTGTCGATTGTGGTGTGAACTGCTATGAGCGCTGATTTCCCCTTCCCTGCTGTGTTCAATGTTTCATACTTATTGAGCGGGAATAAATGGCTTTCACAATTCGGAGAGCCATGACACACGTTTCCAACGCCAGAACCCTAAAACGAATTTGAAAAGATAGAGTGTGATTCTCCTCAACTCAACTATTTTTTCTTTTGGAAAGCCGGCAACTATTTTCTAGGCGTACGTAACCTATCTTTTTTTTATCTTATCTTATAACTATTTTTTTTTTAAATCCGAGTATCCAACATATTGACTAATCTCTCGCTCATTGCCTCGAAGGGCAGGACAGCTGGCCCAGAGTTTTAACGTTGTTCCGTACCCAATGTGGGGATTGAACCCCCGACCCTTCCCCAACCGCTGAACCCTACGCAACTATTTTTTTTATCTTATCTTATAATAAAAAACACCATTGAGATTTATTTAAAGTAATCCTATTTTATCTTATTTATTTATTTGACCCTTGTTGAAAATGCTACAACTTTATTTCCCAATTTCATATAAGATCCAAATGAATTTAAATATTATTTAAAAATTAGTTTTGGTTGTATTAAAAATTAAGGTTAGCTTTTATCAACAAAAAAATTAAGGTTAGTTGACACCTAAAAAGTAAATATGAATAAAATAAAATAACTAAAAATATTTTTTTGACCAAATAACTAAAAATATTATTGAATAAAACTTCTTCGGTTATCAACTTGCCTTACATGTTACTATATTAATAAAGATAAAATATAATGGTGTTACATTACATTCATTGCATTTCTCAAATTGTTCTAACAACAAAATTGAATTTGTTGTCACTTGATTAAATTTATCCAATACTCCCTCCATCTCAAAATATAAAGCCCTTTTCACAATTTTTTCTTGTCCCAAAATATAAGGCTCTTCACTAATATTTAGATACATTTATTACTCTTTTTCCAAATATATCCCTTATTAATACCATTAAATTGTTTTGGTATATGAAAAGTTAACATTGAATTATTTCTATACACAAAAGGTAAATTAGTCATAGGCATGCACAAAATAGACATATTAATTACACTAACAATTTTTCTTAATATGCGCAAAAAATACAATGGGGCCTTATATTTTGGGACGGATGGAGTATTTGCTGCATCTAGATATACTCGTGCACTGAGCGCACGTTTAAGTATCCAATATCTTAATTGATTTGTTACTACTAAATGTACTTGTGCACTAAGCACACGTTTAAGTGTCCATTTGGTTTAATCCAATATCTTAATTGATTTGCTACACCTAGATATACTCGTGCACTAAGCATCGAGAACATGTTTCCTCCTCAAATCATTTAGAAGGTCATCAGATTTAATTTTGAAAACTCTTGAAATTATGTCAGGACGATCATTTGCCTTCAAATTCATTGTACCTAATAGTAATAGTCTTTAGATTTCTCGCCAATTTGGATTGCAATTAAAAAGTTATGAAAACATCGAGGAAAACCAACATTACTGCATATTGCCATGCCATCAAAGTACAATTGGTCCATATATCTTGGAGACCCTACAAAACTTGATGGCAATATGACTCTTTTCCCTCTGTTAAAAGCTTGGTTGTCTTGCTGCCAGAGGAGTTTGAACTCCTATATCTGTCAACTCTAAGCTTTGTTTGGTTTCCCTAATAAATGATAATCTTTCAGACTCCAACATGCTATAACCATCAATCAAAATTTGTTGGAAAAGTCTTACTGATCTTAATATTGTTTGTGCTTTTTGTGTTCTAGATTGAATTCTAAAGGATAACCATTCTTATCCTCTATTTACATGGCATACATCATAGCCACCTCTATTTCCATGGCATACATCATGCCTGTATCCATCTACACCATAAGGGAATAATAGCGGATATTGATATCCTAAGTAGCTCGTATGCAATTCATTGATTCTTTTGAGATATCTGCTCTAATTAATGCCACCACTTCCAACACACTTAGCATATTATAAATCCTTCCATCAGTATTTCTTTCAAAAATTAGCCTCGAGCTAAGATTTTGAACTTTGCCTTCTCTTAATTTTTCCTTGCCAAAATTTTCCTTGCCATTAGAAAAGCTTGTGCATGTGTATTGTGTTCATCTAGCATTGTTATAAGCTTTTTCACAATCTCCATGTCAATCTTGGTGCTATTGCTGCAAAGGAATTAAGAATAATCAACTTGTGAATAGGATTATTGATACTGAAATGAAATTGTTATTTTTAGGCCCATACTTCGTACAAACCCCACTCAACTCGAGAGACACCCCCTCACACTCAAAAACCCCAAAATACCCCCATTCAAAACACCTTTCCCTATCCTCCTTTCCCTCTCACTCTCACACACACCCCCTCACTTTCCCTTTACCTACACCTCTGAACCCTATCCCCAAACCCCCTTCTCCATTAATTTTCCACTCTCCTCCATCAAACTCGTAGGATTTTCACCCACATTTGCTTCCCCGGAACTCCAGGTAACCTCCATTGTCATCTTCTTCGCGTTCCTGTTTTTTTTTTGCTGTTTTCGCATGGTTCGGACTATGTCCCGTCGTGTGCTCTGAACCACCGTAAATTTTCGCCTGGAACTGTTATTTTTAAGGGTTCGACACATTTTAGTCAGAACCAGTTCGACACACGCATGTCCGAACCTGCTCAACATACGCATGTCCGAACCAGTTCGACACAAGCTTGTCCGAACCAGCCTGTTTTTTATTTCTAACGGTTTGCTTTTTTTTAGTATGGCAAACACACGAGGTGGTGGTACTTCTAGCTAGAGACAGGATGATGACGAGAGGGTTCGTCCCACTTCGTCAATCCGCCACAAATGTCCAGAATAATCCACGTCCACGTGGACGCCAAGGTGGACGCGGGAAAACCATCCCAATGAATGTTGACTTTACATTGGATGCCACCATGCAGTATGACGACATTGACATTGATGCGGGCGACTTTATAGCTGCTGAGTTGGCTGGCCCATCTGGTGGTGACCCCGTTGATGCTTCTCGCCCATCTGCATCGAGACCTTCTGCTGCTTCTCGCCCATCTGCATCGAGACCTTCAGCTGCTTCTCGCCCATCAACATCGAGACCTTCTGATACTGCTGATCCATCTGCCACCTACCCTTACCCTGGAGGACCAGATGATAGATCTGTCTTGGCTGCATATGGCTCACACATTGCCCGCAGTATATGGGACGGGCTGGTATGTTTATGATTACTTAAGTTTATTACATGTTTAGGTAATCAAATATTATATGTTTAGATTTTGAATATGTTTATTATATGTTTAGGGGCGTGTTAAGCCGCAGAGAGTTCATAATCACAATATGAAGGATGTTCATATTCATGCTGATATTGAGGACTACATTGTGGCTTCTGGTTTGTATCCCCTTCGGGATTTAGGGTTTGCGGCAATAAATCATAACTTGGTGAATGCCTTCGTGGAGAGATGGCATGGAGAGACATCCAGCTTCCACCTTCCGGTGGGTGAGATGACGATCACACTGGATGACGTCTCTCAGCTGCTCCATATCCCCATCACGGGGCAGTTTGCTGACATGGTAGAGCCATCCAAGCTGGAAGCTCAAGATTGGCTGGTGGACTATTTGGGGGTAGAACCTGAAGAGGCTTTTTCTCAGATACTTGAAAAAGGGGTCATTGTAACACTCAAATGGTTGAAGGAGACGGTCTACCCCGCAGCCATCACTGAGGGTCGTTGGGAGGCTGCTGCCCGTACCTACTTGTTTGCCATGCTGGGGTCTACATTGTTCGCTGATAAATCTGGAACCAAGGTCAAGGTTTCCTACCTTCATCTGGTTTCTAATTTAGAGCAGGTGAGCAACTACAGTTGGGGGGGTATGGCTCTGGCTCACCTATATACTCAGTTGACTGATGCCACATCACCAAAGACTATGCAGATTGCTGGATATGCCACCCTCCTTCAGGTATGGTTAGAATTAGTATTTCAATTATTATTTCAGTTTATTTACATCTATTTATATGCTGGATCGTAACCCGCTTCTCATTTATCACAGGCCTGGATATTGGAACATTTCCAGGGACGGGTTTTTGGCGCTAAGTGGGTGTCTCTTGATTATACAGAAGATCGGCCACGGGCTAAAAGGTGGGATTGCAAGCGGGCTGATGGGTCTGTGTCTCATTTTAGGGCAACTCTTGATCATCTCAGGCCAGATGAGGTCACATGGCTCTCTTACACAGATTCACAGACCCTTGGACGTGCTCACCTACTTTAAGGAGTTTCTCTGTCATGCTGGGTGCATGGTGCCGTATCTGCCGGATCGTGTGGTCAGGCAGTTTGGCTATGTACAGCCGATCCCAGCTGACCCTAAACCTCCTAGACGGGCGCCTGTTTCCCGTGAGACTGCTGACCAGCACTGGGCCGATTTCAGCAACCATCTTATTGAGCGTGGTTCAGTGGTAGAGGATGGGAGCCCAGACACAGTTGAGGGCTACTTTGCGTGGTATAGGAGGGTATCCCACCCATACAGAAGCCCCGAAAACTACCCCTTCGATGCTGTAGAGATGAGACAGGTATGAGATTTTATTTTAGTCTTATGGTTTTATTTTCGGTCTCATGTTATTAAAGTAATTATTATTTTAGTCTTATGTTTGTATTTTCTGTCTCGTAGAATGTACCAGAGATGATGCACCTATATGATGAGATGGAGCAGGTGCTGATGGAGGCTGGGATTCCACGCCAGACCCGTGCCTGGGGCATACTTGACATGCTGAAGACATTGGTGAGACCATTCGCACGGGGGTTGAAGAAGTATGGCTGTGTCTACCAGCGGAGAGAGAGGCAAACACAGTAGTCCGTTTAGAGGTGTATTTCATGGGCACATTT
Source organism: Astragalus membranaceus (assembly GCA_039519185.1). Lineage (NCBI taxonomy): Eukaryota > Viridiplantae > Streptophyta > Magnoliopsida > Fabales > Fabaceae > Astragalus > Astragalus membranaceus. The sequence continues at coordinate 175,275,698 of CM076848.1, read as the reverse complement.
ATGTTGTATTTATTTATTGTATCTATATATGTGTTATTTTATTTATACACGGTGTTTGTCGATAATTAGGCTTTCCATTTATTGCTAAAAATTAGCAACTAAGTATAACTTTTCTCACCAAATAAGAATAAGCTGTAAACAGCAACTAGGTATAACTTTGTAAAAAACAGACAGGTTCGGACGCCCCAGTGTTGAACTGGTTCAGACGTCCTAATGTCGAACTGGTTCGGACCACGCTAGTCCGAACCTGTTCGAAATTAACTGTAAGGCAAATAGGGTGTGCCTGTGCGTTTTTAAACAATTTCACATACTCGGTGGCAATACGTCCGAACCGGTTCGGACTACGCTAGTCCGAACCGTAAAAATTTCAAAAAAAAATAGCGCGAACCAAATTCATTAATGGCAATTTGGTCATTTCACGCGTTTTGGGGGTGTCTACTGAGTAGACAGGGGGTTGTACGAAGTATGAGCCTATTTTTAAAATAGTTAAATTTAACAGATGTTATTACTGACCTGAATTTATTGATTCGGTGTTCTACTTCATGTTCAGTATCAAAGATGTAGAGTGGGGCATACTTTAAGGTATGTTTGGGAGTAGTTTTTGGGAGGGGGCGTATTTTTCAATTTTAAATAAAGGAAGCTATAAAGTGTCTCTAAATGTAACACCCCCTTCTAATAACCTTACTATTTAATAAAATCAGAGTTTTTTTTTTTTTGGAAACAATATAAGAGAGTGCTACATTTACTCCATTAAATCAACAACTTCAAATCGCATAGTTCGGCGAAAAGCCACCAGATACATAGCACCATAAAATACCGGTTTAGTTCGCATCAACTAAATACAGTCACTACCACAGCGGAATAATAATAAGTTCGAAACAAATCCAATACATCACCAATAACAGTCTAACAGTATCAAATAAAATAACACATAAACATAAGACGCCCCCCCCCCCGGTGCTACGTATCAGAGCATGACACTCCCTACCAGACGAAGGCATAAGGGTAACCTTCACTCGCTATTACCTGCACGTTGCCGACATGAGAAGCAACATAAAAGCAGTAGGTGAGTCTCTTTACATAATTAATAGCATATGGAATAAGCACTGCATAGGAAAAGTAACTAGGCCCACCGATTCACAACAATGGCAGCAACCACATCAAAATTACCATCTCCAAACAACATTACAAAATGTATGGTTATGCATGAAATGCAACCCAAACTCCACGGGCACATGCATGTCGGATCCGTCACCAAATACAAGCCCTGAGGGCACTCACCAATTGTAGTTAGGCCGAAGCCTCTGCTCACCGATAATGCACATGGTTTATGAGACGCCATGACAATGCACCACAACACACCACACAATTCACCAATTCGCCATTTAATCAACTCACCATAAACTAACCAAATAACTCACCAATAAACTCACCAAATAAACTCACCAATAAACTCACCAAATAACTCACCAAATAAACTCACCAATAAACTCACCAATAAACTCCCCAAATAAATCAGTACCAATTTAATTAAACTTTTTTAGGACATTGACACGGAATAGGAGAAAGTGAATAAAAAGCGCAATTAGACACCTTGAACACTTCAGTCCAGAACCATCAGGAAAATAATCCATTTTTGCCTAAGACCAGAATATTTAGGAAGACATCGAAATTAGCTTCGAAACGCATTTTGAACCGTTAAATTTCGACACCCGAGTCAAAAGTTACATTAAAAACAAGTTTGGGAAAATTTGGGCAACATCCTGATTTTGGCGCCCAGCACTAGGGCGCCCAGGAACAGGCACAGGCTAAAACTGGCGCAGGCAGAACTGGCGCAGAGGAACACGGCGCCCATGCACTAGGCGCCTAAGGGAAACACGGGGAACAACTCATTTGACTCCAAAATTAATTTTGCACGGGACATTTATTCAGTGTATGAGAACCCAAAATGAATTTTGAGAAAATATGCAACACAACAGTGGCGCCCTTGGCGCCCATGGCCAAGGCGCCTAGCACCAAAACTGGGGAAAACTGGCGCAGGGGACACGGCACCCATGCATAGGGCACCTTGGTAAAACACGGGATACAGCACATTTGACGCTCAAATTTATTTTACACGAGCCATTTAACTTGGACATGAAAACCCAGTATCAATTTTCGCAAAATGAACAACAGAACGTTGGGGCCCTTGGCGCCCAGGACAGGGGCGCTGTACCTGAAAAAACCAGCAACACAGCACTTAGACACAACAGGCGCAGCACAGCTCTTGGCGCCCAGCAGCAGGGCGCCTGGGAGCAGAATTTCAGCAACACAAGCAACACTCTAGGGCGCCTAAGGCTCCCACACTTTTTGAGTTCCTCTCAACAAAAAATCACCAAATTAAATCACCAATGCCAAATACTTATATGAACAGTAGCCATCACATTTTCCACCAAAAATCATTCAGTCATAACCACAAACACCTAGCATGCATCATTCATTTTGCACTCCACTCAACACCAATCAAACATGTCTTTGCACAAATAAATTTTCAGCATAGCAACAACATCAAAACACACCAATCATTCATGGAAATCACCCTAGAACCTAACCCTAGACAACACTCATCACATACACTATTAAAGATGAAAAGAAGAACCCCCTAACCTTATAGAGTTCGAATACACTAGGCAAGGCTCCAAGAAATTGCAAGACACCAACAAGCTTTCCCCTCCTCCTTGAGTGCTCCACGGATTTCCTCTCCCTTCCTCTTGCAAGTCGCGCCTCTCTTCTCACTCTCTCTCTATTCGCTTCTTTTCTTTCTTTTTGGATGGAATGAATGAATGAAGACTAACCCTAAAGACCCCTAAGCAAATCGAACCATATGACTAGCCAATGGGTCATGGGCCTACTTGTGGATCATGGGCCCTTATTTGCACCACTCCAATTACTTAAACACCTCCTGGATAAAGATAAAATAAAATAAAACTCTATATTAATTAATTAGCTTAGATAAATATTGCAAGCCTTAAATAACTTAATTAAATAAATAATTAAATTATTTTGGGGCGTTACACTAAACATAAATCAAGTGTGATTAAAATGTTCTATTGTTATCTATCAAGTTATTATTTTATGTTTTTAAAATCTCAAATTATATTAGAATATAGACTAATCTTTTTCAAACTCTCCCCTCTCAAAACCTCCTACAAAACATACCCTTAGTGTTTGACCTCCTCGAGGTAACAAACTATCAATCTCGTGGCATGTTTGACCTTGAATTCTGATAGTTGGTGGACCTCGACGACCGTTATTGATTGAATGATCAAGTTTTTCTGCTGGTGAGGTGAATGAAAACATATGTTCTCTTTTTGCAATGTGCAGAATCACTACCAAAAAGAAGATGTTGAAGATATGCAGTGTTTCTTTCAAAAGAGGCAGAAGTATCTTCCCATTTCCACAACAAAGCTGATACTTGGGCATAGAATGTCTGTATTTATCAACCCTTTCTTGATACGACATCAATGCATGACAATATTGGCATTCAATTAAAGGATCAATGAGCAACCTATTTTGGTGGTTGACAACGAACTATGTTAGATGTGTAAGATGAGAAGCTGTCAGTTATTAATTTTACAATCATCATAAGCTACCTTCATTGAGATTAGCTTGTTGACGTCCATTAAAGGGTAATTCCTTTGCATCCCCCTTTGAGCTGCAATCAGCATGTGTGTGTGTGTGTGTGTGTGTGTGTGTGTGTGTGTGTGTGTGTGTGTGTGTGTGTGTGTGTGAAGGAGATCCCAATGGAGCCTTCACAATGCTTCTCAAGATTTTTATCTATATTAATATTTAATATTATATTACAAATAAATAAGACATAATTATTATTAAATTGATAGCACATATAATGTCCACTAACTTATTAGATGATTCTATTAGTGGAATATTATTCAACTTTTTTTTATATTCATATGAATCTTGAATTGAGCCTTTAGACTACTTAGCTCTCTTATTTATCTAATTAAAATATTTATATATTTATTAATATTTGGTACACATTTAACTATTGAATTGTGAGTTTTAATTAGTTAATCATCGATTTCCCTTTTAGTTGTAGTTTTTACCATTACTTTTGATAAAATAAATAACAATAATTGCTTAAAAAATAAATGAAACCAACAAATTCAAACAATGTATTATTTAAATGACATAACAATATTCATTCATATATTCTTCACATTTTTAACAAATATTTCAGTTTAAACTATTTTATATCAATTTTTGAAAAGAAAACTATTTTTTTCTTTTATAAATTATTATTGATTCTAATACTATATTTAATTAGTTAATCATCGATTTCCCTTTTTGTTGTAATTTTTACCATTACTTTTGATAAAATAAATAACAATCATTGCTTAAAAAATAAATGAAACCAATAAATTCAAATAATGTATTATTTAAATGACATAACAATATTCATTCATACTTTCTTCACATTTTTAACAAATATTTCAGTTTAAACTATTTTATATCAATTTTTGAAAAGAAAACTATTTTTTCCTTTATAAATTATTATTGATTCTAATACTAAATTAAGTTATTAACCTTGCAAAATTTATACTACGTACATTTTAAATAACGAATAGTTTGACACTGTTTACTTCCTTTTATTCTAAATGAATTCATTCTAATATATCAATTTTTGAAAAGAAAATTAATTTTGTAAGTGTAAATAAAACTATTAAAAATGGCACAAATTAAAACTTAATTTTGTCCACCCATGTATCTTTTCATATCCTTTAATTATGTATCTTAAAGTAGCCACAATGAATAATAGTAAGACAAAAAGGCAAACATGTTGAAAGAAAAAATGAACGTTACACTTTTATAATAGTAAAAATGAATGTTACATTGATCATTTAAGTAAATAATGACTATATAAACAACAAGGTCTTGAACATTGTTGTCAATTGGATTCATCAACATATCTACTACAATAGGTTGTTGTTTGTCTACTCATAGGCTGAAAAGTAGTTGGTGCATTGGATTCTCAACAAGAGAGTTGGAGATTTTGGTGAATATTGGGGTATCCATTGAAATGAATATTGGAGTTCCTATATGTAGTAGCTTGAAGTTTCATTAGTAATTGGGGGAAGTTAGATGTTAAAGGAACACAGTGAATAAAAATGTATCCTATTAATTTGTAAATGTTATGTTGTTTCAAAGGCATTTGTAATCTATATTTGGATGCTTTGAAAAAAAAAGTGAAAAGTTTAGAATTTGATTTTGAGGTTGTCACTCATGTGATGCGGTTGTTGTAATTATAACATATATAAGAAGGATATTGATGTAACTTAATTTATAGGTTGTTTAAATAGTTCATTGGTTCTCTTCCTATCTTTTATTTGTCCTACATTTTATATATTATTATTAAAACTGATAAAAATTATAAAACATCTGAATAAAAATATTTAATATTGATAATAGTTTAGATGAATTTAAATGGTTATAGTATACATTTATTTACCTTTTCCGATAAGTAGCAAAGTAATTTAAATTGTCTAGGAATAAATCTATCTAAATTGACATCTAGATGCATATGTAAAAGGAGTTTGGGTTTTGCTTATGTGTCATTTCTAGGAACCTCTCCATTCTATATCACAAGAAGCAAAAAACAAGAAAAATACTATTTTATTCAAATTTTATATTATGCAATTACGTAATTTAATTCTATTTGTAAGTTACAAAATTCACTCAAATTAAGAGTATGTGCTAATTAATCTCATTACAATATTGCATTAAGATACATTTGTGGTTTCATAAAAGTATTTTATCATTAAGTAAAATAAAAAATATTGTTTGAGGTAAAAACAACAAACAGAGCTTCAGATTTATATGTTGCCATTTGTTTATAAAAATTGTATTTTACTCTTCACTCGAGCTTACTTAAATTATACGCTAGATTAAAAATAATTATTTATTATAATATTATTGATATTGTGGATAATACCATAAATTCGTTCAATTTATTTTGCATATTATTATAAAAAATACAAATAAAATAACAGATTTTATATTTATTATTTTCTCTATCTAATTTTCATGTCAATTCTAATTTCTTAATTTTCAATTTCATTTATTTAGAATTTCCTTTTTATTTACATTTCAATTTCTAAAATATTAATTGGTGAAGAACAAAAGAAATAAAGAGTAGTGATTTCTATTTTCTATGATTTATGTTTCTTCCTACACATTCATTTGATTCCTTTTTATAAGTTGATGGTCATAAAACACTTCCCAAAGTTAATGTAATAATAAATTTTTAAAGGTCTAACTTGGAAGGTGAAAAGAAAAATAGAATTTTAATATAAAAAGAACCTGAGTGACACATTGCATATAGGTATCTTTCAAACATATTTTGTCAAGACATTGTGCTTAGTTTCTTCATAAAATACATTTTTATTCTAATACTCGAAGATAAGTATAAAATGAGAGAAAATGTTTGTTGTTCGTTGTATTTGTATGTCTCTTTAAAGTACGTTTTATCAAGACATTGAGTCTTTTTCTTTATATAATAGAGAAAATGTTTTTTTTGACAAAGAGAAAATGTTAGTTGGTCATTGCATTTGTACAAAAAAAAGATATTCTCATTTTAATGTTAAAAAATAAGTGTACGTCTTCTTAATTTATATTGTTTTTGTGTTAGTCCTTTTTTTTCGGTAATTTTAATTTATAGCGTTTAATGTGAATTTTTTTACGATAATATTGAAATTTCTCTAAGACATTTTACGTCAAGGATTATGGTTGTGTGCTTCTCTAGAAAAGTCTCCAATCTATACCGAATCAAGTAAAAAATATGAAAAGGTTATTTTGATTAAAAAGACTTGAGCTCAAACATTAACATAAAATTTATACTCTTATCATTTTTATTATTTATATTCAACTATTATCACTACCATCTTTTGGTTTTCAAATAAAGAAATATTGTGTATTATTTCCATTGATATATTTCTCCAAATAAATTATATTAAAGTTCTTTAATTTCACGTTTATTTTTAATTTCATTTATAGTTTTGATTTTAATATACGAATTATTAATTGTTCATCCAAATAAAAAAAAGAGGCTAAATAGCTATTTTGGCCCTTTATTTTTGGGGTTGGTGTCACTTTGGCCCTTTATCTTCTTTTTTTTTCGTTTTAGACCCTCAGGTTTTTTGTGTGTGTCATTTTGGCCCCTGCCGTTAGTTTTTTCTAACGGACGCCAAGCTGGCAGTTAACTGCTGACGTGGCGCCTTATATGTCAAGGTTGACTTAGACCTGATTTGGTGATGTGGCACATAAGGGACCAAACTGAAACTTAAAAAGAACATGGGGGGCCAAATTGACACAAACACAAAACATTCATCTTCTTCCTCCAAACACCACCTCCATCTTCATCTTCTCCGGCGACCCACCACCACCTCCGGTGAGCCTCCGCCACCACCACCACAAACAGTGACATTGTCTCTCTCTCTCTCTCCCCCTCCCCCCCTCTCTCTCCCTTCATCATTGAAAAACCCAAAAAACCGTAAAACGTGAATCTACATTTCCATTTCGTTCTCAATTCTTTATCATTTTTGTTGAAATCTTTTGCTAACGGTCAGTTACTGCACCAATTTCGAGTCTATTGCAAGTGGTTTGGTGAATTTTGGTTGAGTTTTGAAGGTTTCCCCAATTTGCAAAACCCAAAACGCGTTTTCCTCTGAAAATCACGTTTTTGATTAAGTTCTTCCACTTTTTTGTGAGAATTGGTGATGGATTCTAGTTCCTTGTGAAATTTTGCATGAAATGCACTATTTATTTGCTTGATTTGGTGAAGAATTGAGAATTTTGGTGTTCTTGAGGAGAGAGAGAGGGGGAGAGAGAGAGAGAGAAGTGATGTCACTGTTTGTGGTGGTGGTGGCGGAGGCTCATCGGAGGTGGTGGTGGCTCGCCGGAGAAGATGAAGATGGAGGTGGTGTTTGGAGGAAGAAGATGAATGTTTTGTGTTTGTGTCAGCTTGGCCCCCCATGTTCTTTTTGAATTTCAATTTGGTCCCTTAAGTGCCACATCACCAAATCAGGTCCAAGTCAACCCTGACATTTAAGACGCCACGTCAGCAGTTAACTGCCAGCGTGGCGTCCGTTAGAAAAAACTAACGGCAGGGGCCAAAATGACACAAAAAAAAACATGAGGGTCTAAAACGAGAAAAAAAAAGATAAAGGGCCAAAGTGACACCAACCTCAAAGATAAAGGGCCAAAACAACTATTTAGCCTAAAAAAGAATATTGAACTTTCGTTTTCTATGATTTAAGTCTCAATATACACATTCAGTTGTCTCTATTATTAATATTCATACCCATAAATTTAATATGTTAAAAATTCTGTTTTATATAAAAATATTATCCCAAAGAAATAACTTGTATATAATAATCACAACTAAATCTTTATATTATACTATATTCTTAATATACATAAATTATATTAACAATTTGAATATTTTATTATATCAACTCTGGAAAAAATTAAAATATTTTATAACAAGTTAGCTCCTAATCTTATGTCTACATGTAAATCAATTCAAATAAGTAAGATTGTGGACATTTGATAGGCTGAAGGAATGACATGAAAAACTGAAGTACCTTGGTATAGGTTTTCATCACTATCATCAAACCTTGTGAATTATGGCTTTGTGTAGTTTGTTGAGATGAAGTTTGGAACCCAACCCTCTGTCTTGAAGTAGAAGGAAAATCTATGTTTTCACTGTTGATATTTGCATTGGTGCTATCAATCTTGGTGCTGTTAATTTAACTCCAACAGCACCGAAATAATTAAGCTGCTCTCCTCTCCTCTTTCTCACATGGTTGAGTATAAATAGAAGTACTACCATATGGTTTTCCTTGTTTGGCGAGCTCTTGCTGCTGCATCTTTGCCTATGTTCCCATTTCTGTCCATAATAGGAGAATTGTGCTTATTTGTACAGAATAAATAAATAAAGAGTAAGCATTCAAATCACCTTATTTAATGCAATAGTTTTTATATAATGTTGGATAATATAGGTGAGAATGCATTAAAGGACTATACTGGCCAGCAAGTATCCAATGATCAAGTATTAAATGGCTGAGTAGGTATCGTTATAGTATCCAATGATCAGTAGGCAGCATTAATTTGATTACTCCTTAATGTGAAATGTGCTCAATGCATTCAATGATATGACATATATTCTTAACTCCTGAGCAAACTGATTCAAGTAAGGAACCCTAACAAATGCTCATTTAAATTGGGCAGTAAATTAAGATATAAAAGATGAGATGTGGACTTAACTCCTTAATTTAGCCCATTGGTTTATGCCTCGACATTCAATGATATGTCTAATTTAGTTGTTATTAGCAGGGAAGTTTATACTATTTTTTTTTGTATAAACCGGTATTCTCTGCGTGCAACTACTGAAATTAATCTCTCGAGCCAGGTAGGACCACAATGGGCGACAAATCTCTCCCTCAAGCTTGAGGGAGAGTTTTAACGCTGCTGCATTTCCAAGACTAGATTCAAACCCAGGACCTTAGTTAAACTGGAAGAGACCCGAACCATCTTATTCAAGTGCTCTTGGGTGAAGTTTATACTAATTGGTATCCCTAAATGAATCGGTTTATGTAGATACTTATATCAGTTCTCACTTTTCACCATATTTATGCAGCAGTTTTCATTTGTAGAGTCCTAGTACAACTTTGAATTTGTTACAAATGTACCTTAGAACTACTCATGACTTATTTGATAATACCTTTTGATTGTACAGTGATATAAAACCTAGGAATTAATTGGATTCTCAATGCAGATAAAGTGCAGCTAGCATTTTTTTCTCTTCAGTTCCAATGTTTAAGAAGAGGACAAAATATAAATTTCATATAAATAGTAGTTGTGTATGCCTGCAAAATCTCATGAAATGAATCCAAAATTAATTATATTTTTTACCAGATTTATCTGTATAATCATTCAAGGATATTGGCATACTGTAAAAGAAATATACGATGGAAAGTATCAAAGTTTTTCTTAGGCAGTGTGTGGCACATTTCCATGATGAGAATGATAAACCAAGAAAGAAATAAAGCCATATGTCTCCTTCCAAATTACAATTGAAAACGTGACTCCAGTCATTCTATTAGGTATACCAACAAAGCAAAGGAATTTGAGTACATATTTGTTGTTATTAAAAGCAAACATTCCTCCAACCAACCGTTCTATTAGGTATTCTAACTAATGAGACAAAAATGGCACATAGTTAACAAAGTAATATTGATTTAAGCAGCAGTGATAATATCAAATACACCTAATGAAAATGATTGAACATATAAAGGATAACATTCTACTAACATCTTCAAAGTGAGATGCTGAAATTGTTCATTGTTCATAATTCCAGAGGGAAACAACAGGAGTAGCAGACTTGAACATAAATAGATTGGTCAATTACAAAATATAGGAATATATCATAAGCGACATTCATGGTCTGTTAAAGTAGAACTGGGCTGGAAAGAACATTGAAAGTTGTTTGCTCAATAGTCTCCAAGTTCATTATGACCTAATCATTTTTTTAGGATTGGTAGATGATAATTGTGTTGGTCCCAAATTCTGACTTGTAGTTTCAACCATATGTTTCTCTGGTGACAGCCTCTTCGCAGGAGTAATAGAGCTAACCAAATCTAGATCATGTTCAGCCATTCCAGACAATGATTGCTGAAAAAAGGCATAGAAATTGTCAAGAAGGGGTTGAGGATTGATATTGTATTTATCAAGTCTGTTGGGAAAATCCACTTTCATCTGCCAGTTGTGAGCATGTGTTGCGAACCTCAACACATATAGGAAAAGGGAGATAAAAGAATAACAGATTATAATGGAAGAGTAGAAACTGTGTACCATTGATTTGAAAAGAGTAAAATGTAGAAGAGATGAATATCCCAACTACCACCCACAGAGCTAAGATCCTCAGAGAATCTCAATTCCCTGCCTAACCGATTACAAATTCTCCAAAAGATACTTCACACCTCTCACCCCCCAACCTTTATAACAGAATGCTATTTTCCCTTCTCTCTCTGCCACCCCATCAATCCCCAAATGGTAGACTTGGGTTGATGTATTAATTTCCCATTTGGCCCTCAACCCTCTAACACGGATCCTATCAGCATGTTAATTTTTTGGTCTTCATTAGTGTGTTTGGTTTTGTTGTTCCTGTGCTATTCAGTAACTACAATACAAAATCCACCTGAACTACAAATTCAGCATATAATAAGTAACTTAAACCATAACATAAACCAGAGTGATTCACAAGAGTAATTCACAACAAACTGAACTACAAATTTACCATAACAAACCATTCACAATAAGAAATCCAACTGAACTACAAATTCAGAAACTAACTAAAACCAAACAACATTAACACAAAAAAAAACTACAAATTCAGCAGTAGCATCGACAAATTCAGCAGCAACCAACAACAGCTAGCTAGCATCCAACAAATTCTGATGCCATAATAATGCACTAACCCGTATCAGGTTTAATTCAATATTTTGAGAATCAATAAATCTAGAGAATCAATATTCTAATATCCCAACTATGAGTATCAGGAACACCTACTTGATAGTTGGTACGCCATACACTTCTCTTTTTATTTTTATTCTTAACTGCTCTCCCATTTTTAGCCTGCTGAATATTCATTCTCAAGATTAGTTAAGCCCTAACCAAATAAAGAATGTGCCATCAAATAAAGAGTAATAATGACTAATGAGCAGAAGTTGGTCCTATCATATGCAAAAGTAACTCTGGTTTTGTACTTGCTAATATAAAGTGAAACACATAATTAAATACTTGCATATATAAAGTGAAGATGTCTTGTCCATTTGCAAGATAATGGCTTTACCTCTATCTTGCTGCATATGAACGAAAATAGGAGCACGGATAGCTCCAATCTCACCATAAGGCTACATTAAACTCTGAATGATCAATTTTCTTGGTAAATAGTGTAGAAAAACCAGCAGAAATATATATAAAAAAAGAAACTGACAGAACAAAATGAATACAAAAATTGGAAGGAAAGTAGAAGCGAAAAAAGCCAACCACAAAAACTAGCATTGAAACAAACTCCTGTATCTATATTATCATCTTCTAATAACTTCTGTTCTCTCTGAGAAGAAAAAATGGCAGTCACTGAAACAAACACAAAAAGCTCTGTGCATCTCTGCAGCAACATTTTGCCATCTTCGCAGAGTGGAATGAAAGATTGGTTGGAGCCATATACAACAAGCCTTAACATAAGAGTGCAATGAATCCTAACCCTAACATATTGGTTGGAGCCATAATTGGAGGTCCCAACCAGAATGATGCATTTCCAGATGATCACAGTGATTACAGTCATTCTGAACCTGCAACTTACGTCAATGTTAAGACAAGAACTGGCCATCAACTGTGGATATTGTCTCATTTCTACCCAACAATGGTGGACTACGAAGTTAGCACTAGCAGTGTCAATTTCCAGTCTTTGAAACAAAACATATCTTTTCATAGCTATAATCCAACATATTTACTATGCTTTAGACTATGTTGTGTATCATAACACCCAAAAGATTTATGTTATCATGTACTGCAATGACATCATCCATCCCTATACTCTTTTTTCTTCATTGTATCAGAAATGCCAAAGTGAGATCCTTTAAAATACATGATGCATTTTAAATGTATGATGTGCAAAGTTGAAAATGGCCAACGTTGAAAAGAGTTATATTTAAGTGTAATGTGGGAAGGAGGTTAAGAAGTTAAAATTTTCCAAGATACATGTATAACAAATGGTGAAATTATGAGAAGTCAACATAATCCTGGTTTCTACATCAATAATGGTGAAACAAACACACACATTAAATGTATACTTCAGCACATGAGAAATAAAAATTTGTGAATGACTCTCAAAATGAATTTGTTGCTATTTTTCTGACCCAAAAAGGCACTCAAAGCAAAGCAGATGGTCAGCAATATCCAAACTAATGCAGCCTCAAAGACCAGTTTGTGTCTCTCAAAATGAATATGAGAAGGTGGATGCAAATTTCCAGTCTCTCATCAACCACCAGAACATCATGAAGTGATCACAATAAACGAATTAACCGAAAGGAAGAAGAGAATGTTAAAAAACAGAGAAAGGATTAATTAAAAAAAACAGCCACACCTTTGCTGCAGCTTTAAGGAACAAGTGACTGATGAGTTGCTTCAGAGAATGTCAAAGAGAGTCAAATAAACTAAAACTTCAAATTATATTCTTAGTGTCTAATAGTACTGTTATAAAGAGAAAGATGTGAGAAAAACTAGGGTCTTATTTAATTCATGAATGCAAACAACCTATGGATGAGGAATGTTGCAGATTCTCCAAATGAACAACTAAACCTATAGTCATAAATGCAATATTGAAGATATCCAATCTGCAATTTGTTAAAAGGCTACGTGATAAAATTGAACTGAACACTCTCAGAACGGCGGATCACAATCGTATTATATAACATTCAGATAAGTTCATAATGCATTGTGCAAGATTTGAAGTAAGTCTTAGGAAATTTGTGCATGTTAGCACACATTTAAAAAAACATACTAGTGACTTGGCATATCATTTAAATCCTAGCTCTAGTCATTGAAAATCAAACCACAAACAATCTAATGCATTGCATGATTGTAAAGTACGTAAGATATAAGGTATAATGATGGTGAAGAGAACCAGAAACTCACTCTAACTCACTCTAAAGGAAAAAAAAATGAAAATAACATAGTAGGGAGCATAAACAATCACGGAAGCATCCTAAACAACAATGTAAAGACTGAAAGGAAATATAATATCTCCAATTGTTTTTTATCCGAAAATTGGATATAGCAGACCATTTAAACCAATTGACACCATGGCCTCCAAATTAAACAAAAAGATCAAACACATTACCAAAAATCATTCAAATATATAAATCCCATAAAAATAAAATAAAAGAAACAAAATAGGAATGATAATTTAGTAAAATGCAGGAATATAAAGCACTACATCTTAAACATATCTACTAGCTAGTTGAAAGATTTATCGTAACAAAAGTTTTTCTTTATAGTGCATCAACCCTTTAGGAGTCTCGATTCCAATATCTTGGCAAAAGCGTTGCACTGAAGATTCTTCCAAATAGTATGTTGAGAAGGACTATTTCTTATATGCCGAAGTGTCGGTGCCAATTACAACCAAAGAACTAGACAACCTCAAAACATCATCTTCTCTGGCAGCACTTGACTCAATCTATTACTTACAGATGTTGGTAACCATTGGGTGGATCGGGTATTAACTGAAAAAATAACAACATTAAGACCATGAATTTTTATTAACTTCCCGTACATGAACCAAAACAAGCAGGTGCAGCCGTGCAGGTCATTTCAAGTTACCAGTCACTCAAGTAAATAGGAAGCTAACTCTTATGTCAACATCTTTAATATTTCAAAGACAAATAAAAAGGAAATAAGAAGTTGGAAATTAATGAGAGACCATTCCAAAACTCATTAACATAGGATTTTGTCAAACTGACACACATATAGTCAACATTCTATGAAACTAGTAAGTAGTACAAAAATTCTGTCAAATAAATCAAAACTACTGCCAATCCTGTCATAAAACTAGACTGCAATAATAATGAAAAACCATAACTTTTTGGGGGATATTGCAAAAGTATTCACCATAATACATTGATATTACTCAGCCAATCCTCTTGATAAATGCAACATTCAATCAAAAGAAAGAGGGAACCTAAAACCTGGTACAAAACAGAAGAGCAAAGGCAAAAAGAAAAAAAGAGGAAGAACAAAAGTTATGTCTTGGTAAAACTGTATATCTAGAGAAAAGAATAAGAGAATAAGGGTGAGTAGGGAAATCTATCTATCTCTAATCATACCCATGCCACGGTGGTTTCTAATGCTGCCTTAACCCATAGGATTCTAAGTAAGAGAATAGGATAGGTTTATTTCTAATTCTAAATATGTCATGTTAGTTTATTTGGTTTTGTATAACACTTTGCATATTTGTATAACACTTTGCAATCATGGGTGGGAAATGAAGGTCTGAGAAATTCGGAATCATGTGAACTTATCTAATTTAATTAAACGATGTTGCTGGTTCCTTATTGGAATTGCAAAATCCTACAAGCTTCCTAGCTAGTGATATCTATAGAAGAGTAAAAAGCAAAAGCCACCTTAGGAATATCTCCACAGCTCCAAAAGAATAAAGGAACATGTTGTGAATTAAGGGTGTCCTGTATTCGGGTTAGTATACATGTACAAATTGTTGCTCTACCCAATAGACTTGTAGTTTATCCATGATAATAAACTAAAACAAGGGAGACCAAGTGAAACATAAACAGATGAGGCAAAAACCAAATAGAAAAATATCTCTTGAATATGTTGGATATTTCAATTCACACTTACTATGTCAACTTTTGCTAAAGGTGAGTTTTGAAGCAAAAAGTCTATCATTCCATCAGGTATGTATGAATATGGTTTCAATTCCGCTTTAATTGCTTCTCGTAACTTGGCATTTTCTTTCCATGACATCCCACCCGCTAGCACATACCACCGGCTAGCACATATTTGATATTGGTACAATTTTACTTCGAGCGACTTCAAGTTATACCAAGAAGGGGGCTTGACCTTCAATAATCAGTAACTACAGAGAGAAGCTAAGACATAAGGAATGAATTAGTACCAGTTTAATATAATGCAAGTCGCATATTTTTGACAAAACAAACTTCAACAATAAAAGAAGTTAAGGTTGGAACCTGAAGAGTATTTGCAGATACGGTCAACGATTTGATATTCCCAAGTTCCATTAACCAATTGAGTAGATTCAAAGGAGTGTCAGCATGATTCAAAGCTACAGCATATACATGAATACTGACTTGTTTAATAGAAGAAAGAGAGCTCCCATAGAATTTCAGAAAAGCTATACCACTAAAAGCAAAGTTACAAAGATTTGAAGCAGATAGCTCAATTTTCAATTCGCCTCCCCAATCATAATCATAACCTGAATCCGAATGTATAGACAGATCGAGAAGTGTGGCATTTGATATGCAGAGGGGTTTTGCATCCCAAACTTTGCAGCTATAAAGAATCAAAGTATTCAACATGTTAAAAGTGGAAAAGGGTTCGACGTGACCGTCCTTTCCACTGTAAAAAGACAAGTTGTGTAGTTTCAAGTAGGTTAATGCTGGCAAATTCAAAGTATTCGGAAATATTACTAACGTATTTTGAAACTTAAGGTCTAAAGAGGTCAAAGACTGACATGAAAACAAAGAAGCCGGAAAGTGAGGAATACCATAAGAAAGACGTAAACGGTTGAGATTGTGTGAAGCACCGTAGCTTATAATTCTTTCGAGATTGTGTGGAGCACGGTGAGGAGGATGAATGCGATCCCAAAGTTCGATATCAAGACCGTTAAGCGCAGTGGAGGAATCGCGAAGAGACAGAAACTGATTCACGAATTCGGTGAAACCCTCAAGAGTCCTAAAGTCGTGGGAAGTGAATGTAAGTGTGGGAAGCTTCTTCCAGAGATGTTTCAATCTTGTTGATAATACACAAGTTTGAATCGCTTCTTTGATGCTCAAAAGGGAGAGTATGTGAAGGAGAATGCAATCTGGAAAATCACTCAGCGTGTCTTTGTTGTCTTCTTCGGTTTCACGCTCGTTGTTGTGATTGTTGTCTTCGTTTTCATGAGTGTTCGTTTGTAGCTTCATTCTCTCAGAAGCAAGATTCTGAAACTGAAGCAAACTGAAGTTTCATTCTTGTTTGATTGTGCGGTGGAACAGGGAAAGATAAAGGTAACGGTTTGCGTCAATCCGGATATTACTTAATTACTTTGTTTTATTTTAGAGAATTTTAATTTAAGAAAAAAAAATAAACTTTTATAAATAAATTTATAAACTATTTTGTGCCGGTTTATTTATAGGTTATGTTTGACAAAAAAAAATAGCAGATAACGGGTGAGCTTGCTTATAGCGGATTGAATTTAAAGTATTTGTTATATTAGCGGTTTGATTTATAAATATAAAATGACATAAATAGATATTTTTTTTGACAAACATAAATAGATATTTTGTAATTAATAGTTAAATATGAGAGAGGATATTAATTTAATAGAAAATAAATGAGGAATTTAACTAAAGTAAGAAGGATAAAAATGAGAGGAAAAATGAAACGCCGTAAGTTATAAGCTCAAACGCTACTTCACATAGCGTTTCAAAAAAACGCTATAAACTACTAATTTCGAACACTTACAAATGGCTCATCTGCTATAAGTTACCCGCCGTAAGCTAGCGGATTTGCATTGCCAAACTGAGCCATGATCTTTTTTAGGTGGAAGGTTTGTTGAGAGCGTTTATTTGGCAATAGCATTTACTTTTTTATTTCAATTAAATTTCACACTTATCCTCTATTGAATAAATTTCACACTTATCCTCTGTTGAATAAATATTTTTTTATTACAAATGTCTATTTATGTCATTTTATATTTATAAGCTAGCTCAACCGCTGATTTTAGCAAACAATTTACGAAAGACTAATCTCCATTCGTGCTTAGGATCAAATTTCGCACTAGCTAACACCGAGTTTGTCTACTGCAGATGTTGAACCCGGAAGCACCGGGTCAACCCCCGTGTCCCAGGGTAGATTAAGCCACTGGGCCAACGATATTGGTTTAAGAGAGCCATAATCTATAACTATTTAAAAAGAAAATTGTATAAAAGATTAATTTGTATACATCATCGACGTTAACCAACAATAAAGTGATACGTCATAAAAAATATTTGAATTCATGTCAAACACCTTAGAAGTCGCTCATGATATGATTTTTGATTAGTTGATGGTGTAAAATTTTTCAAAGCAATAATGTATGCCAATTAAACTCCTTACTATTATTGGTGTTATATTTTTCAATCAAATTTACCCATAAAATCCATTTCAATATTACGAAATTACCCTAAAAAATCGTGTTTGTTCTGAATATTATTATTATTATTATTATTATTATTATTATTATTATTATTATTATTATTGATGGATGTCCATTCTTCTCCCATCTTCTCATTACTCCCTTATAGTGGCTTTTCATTAATGACCACTCACTTGCGAATTCGCACCCTATAAATAGGGTTCACCTTATGTATAGATATGTACTTGAGAAGTGAATATTACAAAGCTCTCATATTCTCCTTCTTTGTTCTTGTTCCTTATATTTTCTTCATCTTTCTTCTTGCTCTTTATATCTTGTTTCATAAGGGTGTTGGCTATAAAACTATATGGAATGAAATTACATTCTCAATTCCAATTATTCCCTCAATTTTGGTCCATCTTGCTGCTAATAAACTGCATTGACTAGAATTATACACAGCATGCGATGTTGCAATTTTATTTGCATTTCGACTAGACTACTAACATGCTTTCGGCAGGGCCGGTTAAACAGTTTTGGGGGCCTAAAGCGAACTCTGATAAGAAACATTTTTAAAAGTAATAAAAATAAAATAAACTATTTTTCGAACTAAACGATTATCAAAGAAAACTGATTTTTAAAGCCTTTTTATTAATTAAGTGATTTTTAAAGCTAAAAATAAACAAAAATTAACTTTTGATCTAAATTATTAAAATAAAAAATGGTACCATAAATAATGATTTTTTTAAAAAATAAAATCAATGTCCCATTTTAAATTTGAAATAAAAAGTTATTTTTATTCAATTGTATTTAATTATAATTTTATTTTAGTATCAGTTAATTCAAATTTAAAGAAAGTTAGAGATAAGTCACACATGGCCCATTAGCATAGTAACATGGCCCCTAAAAAAATATTTGTATTCAATTGAATTTAATTAAAATTTTATTTTAGTATCAGTTAATTTAAATTTAAAGAAAGTTAGAGATAAGTCACATGTGGTCAATTTGCTATTAGTAGGAACATAGCCCATTATCTTAAGAAAGAAAGGAATATGGCCCATAATCATTGTTGGAACTTGGAGTTGAAATGAAGGATAAGGAATAGAAAATGAAGTCAAAAAAACAAAAAAGAGGCCTTTGAGATTCAAACCTGCAACAAAGTGTCCTTGACCAAAAAAAAAAGTGTATACAGCCTAGGAGTAAGTAGCTACCAGATGTGCTGCGTTGCTTCATTATGCTATGCGGTACATTCATAATATATAGTTTTTCCATGGGGCCATGCTTCATATAACCCCTCCCTACTCATTAAACACCCACTAACCGCTAATATAACAAATACTTTAAATTCAATCCGCTATAAGCAAGTTTATCTGTTAATTACTATTTTTTTGTCAATCATAAAAACCGGCACAAAATAGTTTATAACTTTTTGATAAAAGTTTATTTTTTTCTTAAATTAAAATTTTCTTAAATAAAACAAAGTTATAAATATAGAGAATATTCATTTAATGGAGGATAAATGAGGAACTAAATTAAAGAAACAAGGATAAAAATGAGGGAAAAATGAAACACTAGAAGTTATAAGCTCAAACGCTAATTCACCAAGTGTTTCAAAAAAATGCTATAAACTACTAATTACTAATTTTAAACACTTATAAACTGCTCATCTGCTATAAATTATCCGCTATAAGCTAGCGGATTTCCATTGTCAAATTGATCCATCATCTTTTTTTGTGTGGAAGGTTTATTGAGAGCGTGTATTTGGCAATAGTGTTTATAATGTTTGAGCTTATAGTTTTTTTTTTGTTACCATGTCATTTGTGCATAGTTTCCACCGACTTTGTCGATGACTAATCTACGCTGTCACGACCCACCGTTAGGCCATTACCGGCGCACAAGCTAAGACCAAAATGTCATAAGCTTGGCAAGCCTAACACACTTTAAAGGTTAAAAAATATCTAAAAAAATTCAGCAGAGTCTCCTCTTTTTGTCGAACATTTCATACACAAAATAAACCTGCATAATCGTGAATTATATGTCCAGAATATAGCAACCAAAGCCTTCATCTTATAAGTACAACCTTGTCAATAGGTTTCAAAAAGAAAAGCAGCTACATAAATTTACAAAATTCCTATTTGACCATAGACTATTCTAGACGCAAAAGTCCCTATCCCTATAGCTGCATCGTACCGAAGTCATCAAAATAATAGTTATCGCTTAAGAAGAGGCCTACCCAAAATACTACAAGTCCTGGGGTGAGCTGAAGATCCCAAGGACAATCTACTCCGAAGTCTGTAAATCTGATAAAATAAAGGAACGATAGGGTGAGTCACAAAGACTCAGTGAGAGCATAATAAACAAAGTGGACAAGAAGGAGAAGCAAAGACAGCACGAGTGGTTTCCCGTCAAATAGATATTATATAACAAAAAGAATAAAACATGGAAGGAATATCTCTTTGCATATACATACAACAATCACAATATCAAACTTTTTCAACACACCACACCTCATATCAAAAATATGACAAGCAACATAAGCTATCTACTATGTGCACATAGACCACATTATCTCTTCGTCGTGGAAAACGGTAATCATAGGCCGTATTATCTCTTCGTCACGGCAAAACGGTAATCACAGGCCGTATTATCTCTTCGTCACGGCAAAACGGTAAACAAAAAGGGCTATGAGCATTTCACTCATAGGCTGCATTATCTCTTCGTTGCAGCAAACGGTATCCAACAACAACCACAACACATCCATAACAACAAATTGAACACATCAGATAGAAACAAGCTTTCAACTCATTTATAAATTGTTAAAAAAAAACTCATTTATAGACAAAATTTATTTAAGAAATTTATTGTTTCTCCCATAAACAAATGATATAAAAACAATGCCACATTGTAAATTAGCTACTCACAACTAAGAAGAGGGAGCTAGATTGCTTCCATTGCCTTCAATAGGAACCACCGGAGTAGCTTGCACTGAATCTGAGCATCAATACCATAACTTTAAGCCTTTAGAAACTTATTAAAAGCCACTCAACAACTTGGATAACACTAATTTATCAAAAACCCCAATTTATTGAATTTAGGGTTTTTAAAGAAGCTCAAGAATATGAAATTTACATACTTTACTACCCTATACTACTACCCACTACTCATCTATGCTAATTTACCAACACTTAATTTTATAGGTTGTAGAATTTTACCTCAATCACCAAAGAAATAGATTCCCAAGAGTGGGTATTACCACTTCCAACTCAATATATCACTATTCCTAGTTGATGTAAAGTTATGGTGAAGAGAGGAGAAAGAAATTTTACATGTAGGGAGAGAAAATGGGTTTTGGAAGAGAAGAATGGGGAGGGGGTTTGCTCTTTCGGGAGAGGAAAAGGAAAAGAAGGGTAGGTGTGTTATGTTAGTATTTGTAAAGAATAAGTAAAATATTAAATGAAGTTCTTTTGCGAAGCCCGTAGAAAATGATCCTAAACCATTACAACTTTATACATAGGTATCATTTTTAATTTTGTAACGGTTTATCAAGGCTAACCTGGTAGGCTCAGGTTAAAGCTCATAAACTATAAATGGTCTTGATGATCTTTTATTTGTGTCTTGATTGCTAATTGGGTTAGAATATGTTAGTTTCTTTTTGTATAGTGTTGTTGGGGTGCAGTACTCATCGGTTTTACCGATGACTAATCTACGCTGAAGAGGGGGAGGGGTGTCTCGAAAGTTAACCCCATTTTGTGTTTCTTGTTTTATTATATTATATTTTATTTTTCCTTTTTGCTTTACTAAAACGGTGTGTTTCATACGCCGTGGAACCTGACTGGCCACGAGTACCCAGCTTTGTTGGGCCGTGTGGTTCTCCCCTCCCAACAGAGTTTTTGCCACATCCAAGTTTCGAACCCGAGACCTTGGGGTGGGATCTTTGAGCTTATAGTTTATAGTGTTCCATTTTTTCTTTTATTTTTACCCTTTTTATTTTAATTAAATTTCCAACTTATCCTCTATTGAATAAATATTTTCTCTCACATTTAAACATTAATTACAAATGTCTATTTATGTCATTTTATATTTCTAAGCTAGTTCAACCGCTAATTTTACCAACAATTTAAATTCAAACAGCTAGCTTATCCGCTATCGGCTAATCCGCTATAAGCTAGCTTATTTGTTATTCGCCATTTTTTTGTCGAATAGAGCCATAATCTATAACTATTTAGAAAGGAAATTTGTATAAAAGAATTAATTTGTATACATCATCAACATTTAACCAACAATAAAGTGATATGTCAAAAAAAATGTTTGAATTTATGTCAAACACCTTAGAAGTCGCTCATGATATGATTTTTGATTGGTTGATGGTGTAAAATTTTTTACAGTAATAATGTATGACAATTAAACCCCTTAATAGATAACTACTATTGTTGGTGTTATATTTTTCAATCAAATTTACCCTTGATATCTATTTTCATATTACAAATTACCCTAAAAAACTGTGTTGGCTATAAAACTACATTGGCTGAAATTACACTCTCAATTCCAATTTGTAACATCCTAAATTTCTTTTAATTTGGTAATATAAAGTGAAACTGAATTTTAGGGGTATAGTAGTAATTTTACCCAATGACTAAGAAAATGTAGGACTATTTAATTATGAGTAGTATTTAAGTGACTTATTTATTTGAGGTTCTTGTTAGGACCAAAGAGTAAATTAGAATAATTAAATAATGGGTCATTTAGTAATATTTTAATAAATCTTGTCTTCAACCCCACCATACACCACACTTGCTCATAACCCACCCTAGCACCCCCACTTTCCTTCCCTTACTCCCTTATTTTCCGTGTTCACGCTAAAAAAAAGAAGGAACTAGAAACGGGAGGAAGAAAACGAGCAAAGAAGAAAGGAAAGAAAAGAGAGAAAGAACGATAGAGAGAGAGGGAGAGAAACAAGATGGAGCTCAATCAGAGATGCTTCATGTCAAAATAACACACGATATTGTTTACGCAGTTCGGCCAAAGATTGCCTACGTCTGCGACTACAGAGTAGCTGTAGTTCATTTTCATTGATAATGTTTCGATCATCCTGAATACAAATACAAGGGAGTTTAAATAGCCTTCTCTAAGAAGACCTAACGGGCCTGGGCCAAAGCATAAGCATATAAATAAATCTACACAACTACTATTTACAGCTTTCTTATTTTCCTTATTCACATCCCCCCTCAAATTGATGCGGGTCATCAAGGAGCATCAATTTGCTGACAAGAAACTGATGGCGTGGAGAAGGAACAGCTTTGGTCAAAATGTCAGCAACTTGAAATTGAGTATTGATATGAAGGAGAGATATAACGTGATTATCATAGGCTTCACGAGTTGCATGACAATCAACTTCGATATGATTAGTACGCTCATGAAAAACCGGATTTGCAACAATCTGAATGGCACTTGTATTGTCAGCATAGAGAGATGTCGGTTCGGTTTGAGGAAATCCAAGTTCACCCAAAAGACCACGAAGCCAAAGTATTTCGGAGCATGCCGTAGACATAGCACGATAATCCGATTCGGTTGAGGGACTTAGAGACCCTCGCTTGCTTCTTACTTTTCCAAGAGATTAACGAAGAACCAAGAAACATGCACCAACCAGTAACCGAGGGGTGAGTGTCGGGACACCCGGCTGATAAACTCTAATTTGGTGTATATTTAGAGATATTTTTGGATCACATTTAGAGCAATTATATATCATTTATGTAAGTTACTGACTTGATTTGCTCTATTTTGCAGAAAAGAAGATAACATGAAAAAGAATAATATATATATATATATATATATATATATATATATATATATATATATATATATATATATATATATATATATTGAATTGAAGATTGAAAGATTAGAGGGAACAAGAAGGCAAACCCCAATTTAATTGGACTTTCGAACAAGTTTTTGGCGCCGTTGCCGGAGATTAATTTAGCAATATTAAACGAAAAAGATATTTATTGCTTTAGACATTTTTTTATGCACTAGTTTTATTTTTTTATTTATCTTATTGAAAAAATACAAAAAAAAAAGCTGCTAATACTTTCCCAAGAGATCAGCTCTGGAGCAGAAAAAGGAGACTAAATTTTCAGGATCAGAAATTTCTCTATTCCGGGTTATTTTTATCTCTGTAATTTATGACTCCTAATTTTATTTTATTGTTCTCGAACACTATGGATAGCTAAATCATCTTCTAGGGTCTTAGGTGGATCTTGCATGTTTAGAGACCTTTTTATGTTCTAATTTCATATCTGAATTCCGGTTTTTATTTCAATTAATATTGTCCTATTGTTTTTATCACATAATTAGGATTAGCTACCCTATGCATGTTCATAATCAATTAGTTGATCAGCAACCGTACTGCAATTAGTTGGTGGACCTATAGGATAATTGGGGCTAAAATTAATGCATGACCAAACTTTAATTTAGTCTTCCAATCATTCAACCTTTTTGCTCTTTATGCTTTTCTTAAATTTAAATTCTTGCATGACCAAACAAGGGTTAGTTTAGGAAAAAGAATATTAATCGCGAATGACCAAACGGATTAATAGTTTTGGTAAAGGGATTGGTAATTAAATAAAATAAAGGAATTCGGGTAGAGTTAGACATAGGGGAATCGAAACTTGCAAGTGAAACCGTGACCCTAGACCTCTCCTCATTTATTAAGTCTAGTATTTCAATTCTTGTTATTTATTTCTTTTTATTTGTTTTCATTACAACTAAATTATTGATTCGTCTAAACAATATATAATCTTTACTAGTTTGGTACTTGTTAATTAATCTCTGTGGATACGATAATCTTTTATACTACTTCTGCGGTAGAGTACACTTGCTCTAAGTGTATTTTTAACGCAACAAGTTTTTGGCGCCGTTGCCGAGGAAAAAGTTTAAATCATGGTTAAAACTCTTGGAGACTACATTAGAGAGGCAGGGGCACAAAGAAATTTAGAGAAGTCATATTGGTATATGTCTCAATGCCAGATTCAAATTTCTCCTCCTCCTTATGAACCTTATTCCGACTATTGGGATGACTATGAGCCACCTCCTTATTCCTCCCACTGGGATAATTATGAGTCACTACAAGAGCAAGGGCAAGAGGACGAAAAGTCGGATGTCAATGAGGTCTTGACCAAATTTATGCAGCAGACAAATGAAAAATTTGAATGCTTGGAGAATCAATTGTCAAAGATTATTGATATGGTAGCAACTCAGTTGGCTCAAGAAACTCTTTATTCACAAACTAAGTCTACCCAAAATAAAGAAGCTGAGCAATACAAAGAAAGTATTCCTACGAGAGATGAAGTTGTCTCCATGGAATATAATTTGGAAGAAGAAGCTCTCAAGAAAGATGAGGAGACTCTTACTGAAGGGAGTCAAATCAAAATAGTAGCTCCTACTGAAGGGAGTCATATTGAAACAAAAGATCCTATTAATGAGAGCGGTTGTGAGGAGAATGAGAAAGATCCATTGGTTCTTGATTTGAAGAAAGAGGAGAAAGCCCAAATTTTTAGGCAAATTGTTTTAACCATTGGTGATGCTGTGATTGAGGTTCACCGGGGAAAGGTAACTTTGAGGAGTGGTAAAGAAGATGATGTTATTAAAGCTTTAAATTCCAATGAAATTTTCTCTTCTTTAACTTCTTCTTATTTTGATGATGTGGTTGAAACTAACATTTTTAGTGAATTAAAGATGCAGGACCTTTTGGAAAAAAGTCTTATTTTGCAGGATCCTAGCATAATGGTGGATGGAGATAAAATAAAATTTTCACCATCCTTTGAAGTTCATCTACCACGTGGAAAAAGAAAGAACAATGTGAACCACATGGTTAGAAGATTAAGAATGTGTACTGCGTTAGATGTTAAATTTGCTCTTGGAGAGCCACCTGATTAAGCACTAACTATCATCAGGCTCACGACGTTAAACAAGCGATTCGCAGGAGGCAACCTGTGTTTTATTTTCAGTTATTTTTACTTTTAATTTGTTTCCTTTTGGTTTTAGGAATAAGCTCAGACTGAAAGCTCTCTCAGGGAAGTCACTCCTACTCTCCCTCATTTATTTATTTTTGTGCCAATTTGATATTTTGCATTGAGGACCATGCTTCATGCTAGTGTGGGGGAGGATATTATATCTTGTCACTTGATCTCAATTAATGCACTTACCCACTAAACATGTTGATAGCAATTTTTCTGGCTTGTTTTGAATGACTTATGCTTCAAGTTGAAAAAAAAAATAGAGATTTTTCCTTTAGGGGATCCCATAATTAATTTACTTGACACACTTGTGCTTAATTGTAACCGTGGGGTTGTCCTTAGGAAGCTGATAATTAGCAATTGTCCCTGTTGAGTACTTTTTGTGAACTAGCTTCTAAATGTGAGATCTGAGCCTTCATAAGAGGGGTGATACTAAATCATAAACTTTTACCCCTTTGCTTTCTATGAGTGTGTTTCCTAATTTTCTACATTCTAGAATTTGTCTTTTGACCATTTCAAGGCGAAAATTGATTTGCATCATGTAAAAAGATTTGAGGAATTTAGGTATTTTTCTGGCCTCAGAGTTGTTTGTTGAATTTATCCATTAGTTGCCCCCTTTGAGCCTATTTGTTATATTTTTTCTTTGGTACCCAGATATAATTTTTTCTTTTTTTTGTGGTAACCATTTGAAATTAAATTTGCAGCAACTATTGAAAGTTACAATTTTGTCCTGTATTTCAATTGTCTATCTCATCGGGACATAAAAACAAAATAAGAGTGGCGAATGTGGTTAGAAGTACCTTTTCCTCCTATGAAAAATATAAAAAATGAAAAGTTGGAAAGAAAAAAAAAGAGAACAAAGGAAAGCAAGAAGGAGGAAAAGGCAAATCAAAAAAATGGAAGAGCCTAAGGGAAAAGGAAAAAAAGAAAGAAAAAGAGTCTACTCAAGAGAAAAAGCAAATCAAAAAGAGTCGACTCAATAGAAAAAGAGTGAAGAATGAAAGTGAAATTAATTTGGAGTTTGGACAAAAATTGTAAAATAGATAGGAGCTCCATATTTTGTTTTCAAATGTTACTATTTATTTCTTTTTTTTTAGCTCTTTGATTATCTCTTTCTTCTTATTTCCTACCCTGCATGAATTCACCCTGGCCCCATTACAACCCATGAAACCCCATCTTTTGCATGCATGTGAACTATTTAGTGGAGATTTGGTCAAATTACAAGCTTATGGTAATGTGCATTTTGTGGAAACTTGAGTGTATATTTTCCCTAGTCCCTAAACACTTAGAGAGATTGTGAGCGAGTGCCTTTGTTCACAGAAATGTATTCTTCAGGGACTTGAGCCTCTAATTGGGCAACCTTTTGACACCTCATATGTGCTATTGGTCTATTGTCTGTCATTTTGCTTCTAATTTTGGGTTCCTTATTTGGTTGTCTCTATTACTTAATTAAAAAATTTTATTGAGCTAGAAAATTTGCTTGAGGACAAGCAAAAGTTAAGTGTGGGGGAGTTGATAAACTCTAATTTGGTGTATATTTAGAGATATTTTTGGATCGCATTTAGAGCAATTATATATCATTTATGTAAGTTACTGACTTGATTTGCTCTATTTTGCAGAAAAGAAGATAACATGAAAAAGAATAATATATATATTGAATTGAAGATTGAAAGATTAGAGGGAACAAGAAGGCAAACCCCAATTTAATTGGACCTTCCAACACCGGCCCAATCAGCATCACTGTAGGCATTCAATGTAAGGGGGGTTCCATTAGGAAAGAATAAACCCCGTTGAGAGGTACCTTTCACGTAGCGAATAATACGACGAACCGCTGCCATGTGAAGATGACGAGGAGAATGCATGAACTGACTTACTTGTTGAACAGCAAATGAAATATCTGGTCGAGTAATGGTCAAGTAGTTAAGACTACCCACGAGCTGTCGATATAATAACGGATCAGTCAAAACTTCACCCTCGTCACGATGGTATTTAACATTAACTTCAAGAGGAGTATTCACAGGATTAGCGGATTCGAGACCAGCCATAGCAATAAGGTCGGTGGCATACTTATGCTGATGGAGAAATATGCCCTTAGAAGTAGAGTGAACCTCGAGTCCAAGAAAATAATGTAACAGACCAAGATCTTTCATTTGAAATGAGGCTTGAAGCTTTTGTTTAACTTCCTGTATGGATGCTACATCAGAACCCGTAATGATTATATCATCAACATAAAGAAGGAGTAGAACAATACCCGTAGATGTGCGGTGAATGAATAAAGACGAATCATACTGGCTTTGAGTAAAAGGGAACCCAAGTAGAGTGGAACGGAATTTCGCATACCATGCTCTAGGAGCCTGTTTCAAACCATATAGAGATGGTTTGAGCTTGCACACCCCCTTTGATGAAGAGAAAAGGCCCTGAGGGGGAGTCATATAAATATCTTCAGTCAGGTTGCCATGAAGAAATGCATTCTTGACATCCATTTGGTGGAGAGACCACCCATTAGAAGCAGCTATAGAGAGCACCATTCTAACAGTAGTCATTTTAGCAACCGGTGCAAAGGCCTCATCATAATCAATACCATATTCCTGCCTGTTGCCTAAAGCAACCAATCGAGCCTTATACCGATTGAGAGATCCATCAGAATTCAATTTCACAAAATAAACCCATTTACAGCCTATGGGTTTAATACCAGGAGGGCAAGGAACAATATCTCAGGTGAAGTTGTCCTGAAGGGCTTGAACTTCCTCATTCATGGCATTGACCTAAGATACATCTTTAACAGCCTGCGAGTAACAAGTAGGAATAGATGTGCCAGTTAGAGAAGCAGTTAAAGTAGTATGCGAGGAACCAAACCTGTCTGGGGAATATCTGTTAGGTGCTCGAGACGTTCTACCAGAACGCCGTGGTGTCGGTGGTACATGATCAGAATCAGGACAGGATCAGGATCAGGAGCAGGATCAGGAGCAGGATCAGAAGGGGAAGTGGGAACGAGTCCTGTTTTATCAAAAAAATGCGGAAGTATAGCAATATCATTCAAACCAGGAGAAGAGCACGGAAACATATACTGATTATGGAAAAATGTGACATTCCTAGAAATGCGAAAACGATGGTTAGAGACATTATAACACACAAAACCCTTATGAGACTGCCTATACCCCATAAATGCACGTTGGACAGATTGTGCGCCAAGCTTATGTCTTTCAGTGGATGGGAGGTGCACAAAACATACACACCCAAAAGTATGTAAACTACTGTAATCAGGCTGAGTTTTAAAAAGGAGAAAGTGAGGAGAATCAAACCCAATCACCGTGGAAGGAAGACGGTTGATCAAAAAGACAGCCGTTGAAAGAGCCTCCACCCAGAATTTGGATGGAACAGAGGCGTGGAGAAGTAATGTACGTGTCACATCCAACAAGTGACGATTCTTACGTTCTGTAACACCATTTTGCTGAGGGGTATTGGGACAAGATCGTTGAGACAGTATACCTTTTTGCTGTAAGAACTCCTGAAACTCATGAGACATATACTCACCACCTGAATCAGATCGAAGAATTCTAATACTGGTTTGGAATTGATTTTCAACATACATCAGAAATTTCTTAAACATAGAAAACACTTCAGATTTAGATTTAAGAAAATAAATCCAAGTAAAACGGCTATAATCATTGATGAAGGTGACAAAATATTTACAGTGAGCGTGAGAAGCAACAGGAGAAATCCCCCAAACATCACTATGAATCAACTTAAAACACGTAGAAGCACGATGTGCGCCAGACGGAAAAGGAAGTGTTTTACTTTTAGCTAATTTGCAAACAGGACATGAAATAGAGGTACTAGAATCTATCAGTTTAGTACCTAACACACCAGTCTTAAATAAGTGAGACAAAACAACAGAGTTTGGATGGCCCAATTTCCTATGCCAATCCTCACATGCATTCAAAACACTATTACAAGCAAGAGATAAATGGTTTGAACTAAACTGGTGTGGAAACACTCTCCCAACTTTAGGCCCCTTCGCGATCACCTCCCCTGACACCCGATCCTGCACATGACAACCATCCGGAGTAAGATTAACATCACAACCGTCATCAACTAATTGACCAGCAGACAATAAATTTGAGGCAAGGCCAGGTGCTACCAGCACATTTCTAAAAGTAGAATTAATGTCACCAACATTCGTTATAGGAAGGGTACTGCCATTAGCAATTTGAATTTTTTGATTACCAATATAAGAACGTAAATTGTGCAGGAGTTTAGGGGAACCCGTCATGTGATTCGATGCACCAGAGTCAAGTAACCAAGAAATGAAAGAAGACATACCAGTAATACCCAAGGCAGAAAGAGCAGATAGTACCATTTGTTGAATTAATTCAGGCGAAAGAGCACCACCATCAGATGCACCGGTGGTGGAAGGACCAGCAGTAGAGGTAGTAGTGGCATGGAATGCCTGTGCCGGACGCCTAGTCGATCGTGGAGGACGCGTAGGACATGCAGAGATGATATGACCCTGCTGCTTGCAGTAATTGCAAAATTTCTTAGGACAATTACGAGCAACATGTCCAAATTGTTTACAAGAGAAGCATTGAGTTTGTCGCATATCACGGCCCACGGCTCTATTTTGCGCAACATACGCAACTGTCACAGGTTCAGAATGGACGAGATCATTAAGCATGGTTCCTTGAGTATTCAGACGTTGTTCTTCCCTGAGCAGTTCACCAACGCATATATCCAAGGAGGTAGGGATGTCAAAATGGGCTTGACCAGCCGGGTCGGCCCGTTGGCCCGCCAAAAAAAGGCGGGCAGGGCTAAGGTATTGGTGCCCGCTGACCCATTTGGCCCGGCCCGTTTAAAGGATGAGCCCGTGGGAAAAACACATTGGCGGGGCGGGCCGCCCGCCAGCCCGTTTTTTTTTTTAAAAAGAAGCCCAGTTTCACTTCTTTTTTTTGACCCATTTCTTTTAGTGTACAATTTTAGGGTTTCGTTTATTTAGACTGAGAAGTGAGAACTGAGAAGACTTCAATCAACGGCCGCTTCTCTTCTAGAAGTGAAGACGCTTCTCTTCAACGGCCGCTTCTTTTCTCCTCTTCTCCGATTGCGTTTCCTCTTCTCTGATTGCGTTTGTGACTTCGTTTCCTCTTCTCTGATTGCGTTTGCTTGCGATTTCGTTTCCTCTCAAGGTTTCCTCTTCTCCGCCATTTCAGTTTCGCCTTTCCTCTCCAGGTATTCTCCTCAACTCGCGTTTCCTTTCTGTATATATGTATATTGCTGTTGCTTCTTTTTTTTTTGACAAAATATTGTTGTTGCTTCTGTAATCTGTATATATGTATATTTTTGTTGTTGCTGTTGCTAATGTGAAAATTGATAAACCAGAAAATTGTTGTTGTTTCTATATATATATATATATATATATATATATATATATATATATATATATTGACTATTGTTGCTGTTTCTGTATATATGTTGTTGCTGTTTTTGTTTCTGTATAAAAGAGGATTGCTTATATATATATATGTATATATATATATATATATAAAATATGTTTTGCAACTATTTTATGAATGAAAATTGCTTTTGTTTTATGAAATAAAATTCTTGAAATGATGACTGTTCTGTTTCTTACATTCTTATTTGAAATTGAAATGTCCTATTAAAATATATTTGGTAAAAGTTGAATTTATTGTGTTTTAGCCTTTTTGGACTTGCATTTGGTATGGATTTCTTGGCTCCAATTGATGAGAGTGATGATATAGATTTGGACGTAACTGTTGAACAAGAGTGTGAGTCGCTACACTTGCCGCTGGACTTGGAACCTAATAAAGGTAAGAAGAGAAAACTGACATCCTATCTGTGGAAATTTTTTACTCATGTAGAAGGGGTGGGTAGTGAGGGAAGGCAAAGAGCAAAATGCAATGCGTGTGGTACAACATATGCAGTTGGAGGATCAAAATATGGGACACATTCTATGCAACGTCATCTTGACAAATGTAATAAAACTAAATATGAAGATGTTGGTCAGATGATGGTAAACATGCAAGGAAAGCTCAAATCCAGACATATCGATAATTTGATATCTCGTGAAAAATGTGCTAAGCTAATCATTAAGCGGGATCTTCCTTTTAAATTTGCTGAGTATGATGAACTTACAGATTGGCTTCAGTATTTGAACCCTGAGTACACTCCTATCACTAGAAATACTGCCCGAGCTGATGTTGTGAAAATATACATGAGGGAAAAGGCAAAGATCAAGGAAGAATTGGCCAAAACTCCTTGTAGGATATCTTTAACTTCCGATTTATGGACATCAATTAATACTGAGGGTTATATTACTTTAACTGCTCATTATGTTGATACAAATTGGAAGTTAAACAGTAAAATCCTCAACTTTTGTCACATGCCTCCTCCTCACACTGGTTTTGAGTTGTCTAAGAAAACATTTGAGTTTGACTACCTGGGAATAGAGAAGAAGGTTTTTAGCATTACTTTGGACAATGCTTCTGCAAATGATGTGATGCAACAAACTTTGAAGAGTCAACTAGCCTTGCAAAAGTGGTTGTTATGTGAGGGGGAATTCTTTCATATCCGATGCTCTGCACATATCCTAAATCTAATTGTGCAAGAGGGGCTTAAAGTTGCTTTGAATGCTTTGCATAACATTAGGGAAAGCATCAAACATGTGAAGGGTTCAGAGAGTAGGATGATAAAATTTAAGCAATGTATTGATACGGTTGGCAACATTGATATATCAAGTGGGTTGGTTACAGATGTGCCTACAAGATGGAATTCTACCTATTTAATGCTTAAAAGTGCTCTTAAATATCGGCGCGCATTTGAAAACCTTCATTGTTATGATGTAAATTACATATGTAATCCTTCAAAGGAAGAGTGGGAAAGACTTGAAAAAATGAGTAAGTTCTTATTGCCGTTTTATGAAATTACCACCTTAATGTCTGGTACAAGCTATCCCACTTCCAACTTGTACTTATTGCAAATTTGGAAAATTCAACGTCTTTTAATAGACAATCAAAAAGATGTAGATGGAGTTATAAAAAGTATGGCTGAAAGGATGATTTTGAAATTTGGGAAGTATTGGGATGAATATAGTGTTGTTCTTGCATTTGGGGCTGTGTTAGATCCAAGAATGAAGTTGGACTCATTGGGTTTTTGTTTTAAAGTCATTTATCCATTAACTTGGGAGTTGAAGTTGGACAACATAAAGCAGAAATTGTACAAACTCTTTTCAGAATATTCCATTTCTTCTTCTTCTTCCAATGCTTCAAGGACTCCTACCTCTTCAACTACTACTGAACCAAGCCTATTTGATGTAAGTTAATTTTTTTTGGTTAAAAATTGGGTTTCATTATGCATATTTATCATTTATGTGTTCATGTAAGTAACAACCTGTGCCACCAACAAAAATAAGAAAACAACAAAAAAAACAGCCAGCCTTTTGTGGCTTGTAGTATGCTGATACTTGTTTTTACGCATCGAATGTTGTATATGTAGTAGAATTTGATATTATTGTATGTGGAACGAGATTATGCATGTAACAATTTGTGCAACCAGATTTAATTTTTTGTTATTATTGTATTGTCATAATTTTAGGAAATTAGAGTGGGTAGACAACAATCTGTTACTGCTAAAGTTGGACAAAGTCAGCTTGACATGTATTTGGAAGAGCGGATGTTGGATCTTGATTACACGGAAGATTTGGATGTACTACAATGGTGGAAGAACACTAGACAAAGATATCCTGAACTTTCAATAATGGCTCAAGACTTGTTAAGCATTCCTATTACTACTGTTGCATCAGAATCTTCATTTAGCATTGGCTCTAGAGTGCTTAACAAGTATAGAAATCGCCTATTATCTGAAAATGTAGAATCATTGCTTTGTGCTCGCAATTGGTTGCATGCCTTTGATGATGGTAATTTATTTAATGTGAATATGATTATCTACTATTTTTTAATATACTTTTTCCTAACAACATTGATTTGATTTCATTGTTTTGTAATGTAGATGGAAATGATGATGACAATGATGATGAAAAAGATGGTCCAACTTGTTCTAAGAGCGCATCTAATATTATTGACATTGAAGATTAGAATTTAGATGCTTCAATATTGTTGTGTTAGACAATATTATGTAATTTGAATCTCTAGACTTTGGTATTGTACTTATTATGGTTTTTTGGGTTCTTACAAATACTTATTTTGGTTGCTTGATGGTTAATCCTAGTCATCAAGCAAACAAAATACTTATTTTTGGTTGCTTGAAGGTTAAGACTTGAATTATGATTTTGGAACTTTTGATTATTGTTTCTAGGTGATATTTCTTGATGGTTACAGTTATGGTTTCTAGGTGGTATTTTTGATTACAGTTATGGTTGATCACCAATTAAGCAATGTGTTGATCATTTTATGGTTTTAATTCTTGATGGTTACACTTACAGTTACAGATGTGCCTACAAACAAGAGAAGTAAAAATTTGTTATAAAAAATGTTTTACAAAAAAATGTTTTAAAATGACATAAGTGAAAATTCTAGTTGAAATTTTTAAATAAAATAGGTGAAAAAGTTTGTTAAAAAAGCACAAAACAATAGGCGGGCCAGCCCGCCAGCCCGCCACTTCGCGGGTAGGGCATGAATTTTGCGCCCACGTTCTGTTAACGGGTCGGGTCGGGCCGCCTGATTTTTTGCGGGCATAAGGCTTAACGGGCCGGGCCGGGCCGCCCGTTTTGACATCCCTACAAGGAAGGAACAGGGTTCCTATTCAGCAAGGCACCTCGAACAGCCTCAAATTCCGGACAAAGTTTCATGAGAAATTGATCCCGTTTACTAGTATCATACACATCACGAACGGCCGACAGTGATGGTTTGGGAACAGCAGCATATATAATAGCAGAGTGTTCTGTCCATATATTTAAAAAACCAGAATAATATTCTTGAATTGACAAATTACCTTGTTTGTAATTGGCGATCTCTAACTCCAATTGAAAACGCTTGGCTGTATTGTCCTGGTTGTAAATACGCTGCAAATAATTTCACATCTCTTGAGCAGTTGAAAATGCTCGCAAATTATTGATCATCTGAGGATCAATAGTACTGAGGATCCAAGAAATAATCTGAGCATCTTGGACTTCCCACGCGTCTAAGGCGGGTTTATCGCCTGGCGCCTTAGAAACCCCATCCCGGTGACTCCATAATCCTTTTCCTTTGACATACATCTTGAATTGAAATTCCCAAGCAGGACAATTCTTGCCAGTAAAGCGAACACAAAAATTATCTCTTCCTTCCGAAGCCATTAAAAAAAATTACTGTAGCTTGCAATAATCAGATATAATATAATTGAAATAAACTCAAAGTCAAACGCAAACAGTAACGATATGACCCCTGCTGAACCCAGCAAAACGCAAACCCAGCAAAACGCAAAACGCAAACAGTAACAGCGATGGAACGCAGAACCCAGAACCCAGCCACGAAACAATCTCTACAAGGAAGCGATGAACAGCGATCTGAGAACAAAACAGCACCCCACGATCTTGCGCAACCACGGACAGGCAAAGGACGACAACCCACAAACAGCGCAACCACGAAGAGATCTTGCAGATCAACAACTGCGAACAGTCGCGAACCGAGAAACAGCGAACAGAAAACCAGCGAACAGAGAACCAGGAGGAACCGAACTAATAGGTTCGATCTAGAGAACACGACGACGGAGGAGATCGCGAACAGAGATCGACGAAGAGAGGATCCGAATAGGCAACCGAACCAGAGATCCGAACCACGAACAGAGGATCCGAACAGAGAACCGAACCAGAACAGAGATCCGAACTACGAAAGAGAACCAGGGATCCAATAGGAAACCGAACGACGAAGAGAAACCGAAATCACAGGGATGATCGCAACCCTACTGATACCATGTCAAAATAACACACGATATTGTCTACGCAGTTCGGCCAAAGATTGCCTACGTCTGCGACTACGGAGTAGCTGTAGTTCCGTTTTATTGATAATGTTTCGATCATCCTGAATACAAATACAAGGGAGTTTAAATAGCCTTCTCTAAGAAGACCTAACGGGCCTGGGCCAAAGCATAAGCATATAAATAAATCTACACAACTACTATTTACAGCTTTCTTATTTTCCTTATTCACACTTCAGCCCTAGGTTCAAGCAATTGAAGAAAGGAGATGGAGATTGAAGCTTAGGAAGCAAATTCCGAGGAAGATGGCTAGGGTTCCAATTCTGAAATTAGGGGTTTTCATCCTAAAGCTGCTAAGGAGCAATAGGTAACAAAGAATCCCCTTCAAAACCTCTCTTAGAGTGTGCTTAGGTTTATATTTAATTTAATGAATGATTGGAATTGAAAAGTGTATTGTACATGTGTTAGAGTAAATTGAGTTGTTGGATTGCCTACAAAGTGTTTGTTAGATGTGTTGTGTGAATTGTTACATGTTAATTTGGAACATTTACTTGTTACTTGTGGATTTTGAGTGTGTATATGAATGAAGTGAACTTATTGTTATATTTTTGAGTTAGTAGTTGAGCAAGGTAAAACATAAGTTGAAGTCTAGGGGTACTTGCATATTTAGATGAAGATAAGGATCTTTTAAAGTTGTATGTGAGTGATTTTGAACTTCTGAAAAATACTGCATAAATCAGTCCTAGTGCGTGATTTTTCTCGAATTATTGGCTTTGAATTTTGATATGGGACAAATCGCATTACTTTAGTAAATGAGCTGGCTATCTCTAGAAAAATTGGAAAAATTATTCAAATTCATTTGATATTTTATTCCTAATTTATACTGACTGTTGTTCTCAAAAATAGTTTTTGATATCTTGTTGGTATTTTGCTCATATCTTTCTCCACAAAGATCCTACCGAAATGATTTCTTAACCATTAGAAATTAGATAACATTGTATATGAAATAGACTCTAAAATGGTTTATTTACATTGAGTATTGATTGAGAAAACTTACATGCAAGTTGTGAAAGAAAAATCGAAATTTTATATTGATGTTGTTGTAGTTGTAGAGCTATATCTTTGGAACAGCAGATGAATTTGATCCGTTCTTTTGCTAATAGAAAATAGACAGGCTTTGGAGCTGCTGAATTTGATGACCAAATAGAATTTTTTAAATAAATTGGTTTACAAATAAGAAATAAAATTTGTTTCTAGTTTACGTGTTGTTGTTGTTGTTGTTGTTGTTGTTGTGGAATGTCGTTAGCTGCAACGAAGAGATAATGCAACCTATGAGTGAAATGCTCATAGTCCTTTTGGATTACCGTTTTGCCGTGACGAAGAGATAATACGGCCTATGATTACCTTTTTCCACGACGAAGAGATAATGTGGTCTATGTGCACATAGTATAATAAGTGTCATGTTTATAATATCTGTGATATACACGCACGAAATCTTATTGTGATCTTTTTATGCAACGTGTCATGTTTATTCTTGTCTTATATTGCTGTGCTTCTTTCGTTATTATCTGAGAATTGTATTTGAATGAAAAACATGTATATGTGATTTATACTTTCTATGTTGCAGAGAGGATTTTTCATATCCCGCACACGGATATGACTGAAAACATCAAGTAATTTTTTTTCCATATATTTTGTTACCGAGTTGTAAAACTCACTATGTTTGGGGTGATGTTTCCAAGTAACAGATAACATTGGAAAGCTGAAGAGTATATCCAGATTGCTCGTCAATAGTCCAATGTAGAGTGTCAGTCACCGGATATCAATCAGAGTTCTAGCTTCAAGGGATCTTATTGTTGGCTAAGTTAGTTATGTTAAGCTAGATTTTTGTTTTACATTTATGAATCGTTCAAAACTCAAGTGTCATGTTAATTATTTGAAAGTTATGTCTTATAAAATTTAGGGTCACACAATTATTGCTTCAATTTTGGTCCTTCTTGCTGATAAAAAATCGCATTGACTAGAATTATACATTATGGCATGCAATGTTGCAATTTTATATGCATTTCCACTAGACCACTAACATGCTCTCGGCAATTTCTATTTTTATATACATGTCACAATTTTATGATTTTTTTTACCATGTTTTTGAAGGAGTTTTCAATTTATAATAAAAATATAGCTTTGAGGATATCTTTTGTGTTAATACTAATTCATATTTCTTAATTTAAATTTGAGGATATTGTTTTTTTATGTTTTTTATTTGTTTCGTTACTCTTTGCTCAATTTAAATTCAAGATTGTAACAAAAAAAAATCAAGATAAAATAAAAACATTGCTTTGTGTTTGGTTTTTAGGAAAACTTTTGTGCCGACACTAATTTATTTTTAAGAAATTGAGGATATCGTTTTTTATATTATATTTACTTTTAAAACTTATTCATTATAAAATAAGAAATCGTGAAAATATTTGATAATTGTTGTATGTGCAATCAACTTTAATAAATATCTAAGAACTAGTGTGCATTCTCCGTGTGATGCACGTATCACATGGCAAGGTTAGTTGAAGTAACTTTTTTAAACAAATTACTAAAAAGTGCCCATAAATGTATTTATCAAAGTTCAATCTACTTATCCAAATTGAACAAATTAAAATATTATAATGAGTTTTTATTATTCCATGAAAGAATGACAAAAAATATTGATCCAATCCAATATGGCACATCAAATTCAAACCCAATTATCTAAAATTCTACCACATCCCCAATAAGCATATTTTTAAATATGTTTTGGACCTCTACAAATATGCTATTTGAATGTTTTGGTTTAAGCCCCTGCAAAAAAACATCTTCTGCCACCACTATCTTCTGTGTGCAGTGACGGTCACCAAATCCCCACTCAATTACCATCCCGACTCAAAATTGCAACACACCATAACAACGTGATTCATAGGTTACTGAATTAGGGATTTCAAGATTTCGATATCACCAAACACCATCCATCCCCTTTTAAGCTTCATGAAGATCTGGAGCAAAAAAAGCTTCATGAGTCAAATATCAAAAGTGCCAAATTCACATTCCCCCTCCTCCCTCTTTCTTCGTTCCCCTTCTGGACCTTCCTTCTTTCTCCTCTCCATAACCAACAAACTCACATATATCTCTCTCATCTTCCAGATCTTGACTTCCACCATAGTTTCTAGCGAGAGAAGGTGAGATTGATGGAAAGCCAAACAACTATTCGAACATTTCTGTAGCTGTGGTGTTGCAAGCAAAGTTGTGGTGTTGCAAAGCCTAGCGTGAACCTCTTACTTTTCGTTTCACTCCCTCTCGTTCCTCTCTCTCTCTCTCTCTCTCTCTCTCTCTCTCTCTCTCTCTCTCCTAGTTGAAGTGGCCTTCTTTTCCTTGTCTCCATGACTGCTGAAATAGTGTTCACAAGATTGTGTTTTAAGGGTTTTGGTTTCTGAGCTTGTCTGTTGATTGTGGGTGACAGAGATTCAAGTGAGTGGTGATGATGGCTTCCTCCACTTTTTTCTCTATGTTGGGATGTTGGTGGCGTTCTGTGGGTTTCAAAATCAAAGTTGGTGGTGGTGAAAGGTGTGGAATCCAATAGCAGCGATGTTAGGATGTTGGTGGTGTTCTGTCTGTTCTTCAGTTTTTCCCTTAGCCATGAGTATGAAGAAGATGGGTTGAACAAAAAGATGAACATTTGGGATTTTAGGGATTTCACTTAATTAATATGTGGCAAGCCAGCTCATCATAAAATAGTTTTTTTGCTTACTCAAACTTGTACGGTCAGCATTTAAACCCATCTGGCAGACACATTGCCACTTTTTTTAACGTTACACTAACAGAAGTCTAACAAAAGGGCCTAAATCAAAAATCTCTATTTTGTAAGGAATTTTTTCTAATTTTTTTTTTGCTGGGACTTAAACAAAACACGCTATATTTGCATGGGCTTAAAATATATTTAAGTCTTTTTTTATACAGGGACCGAGGTTGAAGTGTGAAAACCACGATATTTGCACATGAGTCACGAGGTTATAGGAAATTACATCATAAAGTATAACGGTTTCATAAACCATTATGAAGTTCTTTCTAGAGTAATCACTAAAAGGTTTTTCCTTTAATCACACACGGCCTATCCATCATATTATTTTGTCACATATAGAAAATTAGCTACAAAAATAAAAACACTGAAAACTTCCAACATTTCATGGGAGAATAAGATAACGGCTAAAGTGCTCTCGGGTCCCTTATCTTTATTTAAAGTAATGATTTGGTCCTTTATCTTTTTTTTGTCCCAAATCAGTCCTTTATGTTTTAAATTTTTGACACATAAATCCTTTTTTGTCCCAAATCAGTCATTTATATTTCAAATTTTTAACACATAAATCCTTTTTTTTGACACATAATTCAGCACTGTTAACGGAAAATGATTTATGTGTCAAAAATTTAAAAGATAAAGGACTTATTTGGGACAAAAAAAAACATAAATGACTAATTTATTACTTTAAATAAAGATAAGAGACCCCGAGAGCACTTTAGCCTAAGATAACACATACTTCAAATTTCTGTATCAGATACATTATTTGTTTTATTTCATAAGAAGTGAAGTATAAGAATTGAAGTAGATATATGAAAACTTTTATGTAGGCCAGCCATAAGGAGGTATATACTATCAGTTATTAAAGAAAATACAGAAGGAATTACTTACTAGAGCATAATTAATAGTTACCTCTAAAACAATACATGGTCCACCTAACCATTCATAACCTTTAAATCTTAAACCAAACAAACAAAAAATGAAACACAACTAAAATAAAATAAAACTACATGACATTGGCACATAGATAGTATAAATGCAAACTCTAATCTTAATCAAACACCTAAACAAAAACTCTAAACTTTCTTTAAGGTCCTGACTCTTGAATAACCAACTCCAATTTCTCCAAAGTGATTTTGCAGCTAGTTCATGTTTTCAACTTGGCTTGTTTGTGCAAATATGTAGGATTGCGATGCTTCATCAAGTTGGGAAAATTCACTTTCAGCTGTTAGTTGTGAGTAAGCTAGTAACTTTTTGGTCTTCATTAGCTTGGATGGCAAAAACCAACTGCTTAACTTCAAATGTTGGCTTGCAGTAGTGTTCCAAATGTTGATAGTGACCACTTACAACTTTAATAGTTGTCTAGCTGGGGACACTACATAAACATCGCCACCAACAACAAGAGACTAGTATAAAACTCGTTTGGATAAACAACTAATATAAGCACTTATGATATAAGAGCTTATGATGTATAAGCTAATTGTATTTGGATGTGCATATTGAAAAGTGCTTAGCAAAAAAAGTGTTATGGTGTATGATTTCAAAGCACTTATAAAATGTGATTTTTAAGTTTTTTTATCATTCACCTTCCATGTGTTAAAAATTGCTAATATAGTTAATTTTTTTACGAGTCATCTTCCCTTTTAGATCTAGGCATCGTGTCCCTCATAGTATCTCTTACTCGCTCCATTTGTCTATACTTCCTTGAGGTGGTTGCTCACATGTGATATCCCCAACTATAGTATCATGCACATCAGTATTGTCCTCCAAATTAGGCTTTCCGTCAAATAAATGAATTTCTTCTTGGATTTTTAAAGAATTTAGAACAAACAACCATACATGGTAACTCCTCAAATAACTTCCACTCTTGGATTCTTTTAACCCAATTCTTCGGAAAAACTGTTTGATAGGATTGTAATAATGTTTGCCTGTACCAAGAGAAGGAACAAAGGTGTCATAAAATAGTAAACAGAATTTTTTTGATATGTGTTGTCTAGTCCCTGAAAATGAACATTGCCAGAAAACAAAGGTCATGAAAACAATTGTGTTGATCTGATACATGTGTATTACATATTTTACAGATTTTGAATCATAAACCTGTTCAGATGGAATTATACAACATGATTATAAACCCTTGTTATACAAAACCTATATTCTAGCTCATGCATGCAATCTAACAAAGAATAAAAGAGAAGTGAGTCAAGACTACTCAATGCCAAACACCTACAAGTCCAGGCTTGGTGGTTGCCACAGATCCCTAATATCCAGAAAGACTAGGGATTTGGATTGGCATAGCAGAAGGTCTAGCATATCTCGTTGTCGATTTCATTGTCAGCCTCGCATTGCCGACCACGTATTATGACTTATTTTTTTCTATATGACTTAATATTTATTTATTCATATTCATTTATTTATAAAAAACTTAATTTTAAATTTTTGTTACATGTACGTCTTTTTTTGACAATGTATAGTGGTTAAAATGATTAATTTGACCGTTGTAAAAAATTAATTGATTTTAGTAGTTTGACTAAATTCTAATAATAGTGAGTAATTATTTTTAGTAAAAACGTAGAAACATTTTTAGTGAGGAATTAATGGATAGTAGTCGGTATTTCTTATAATGTTAATAATGGAGTAAAAATGAAGAAACTCCCATTGGCACTCCCGTGGCCCTCCTCCTGTTGGCACTCCCGTTGGCATTTTACTCAATTTTAGTAATTATAAAATAGTAATTTGGTAATTTTTTGTAGTGGTTAAATTGATTGAGTAGTTTTAATAGAGATATTATAGTCAATAATAAATTTTAGATTATTTAATTATTGAGTATATTATGAATTTAATAATTTAGTTTTTTGGATTTTTTTTATTATTTTGTTAAAGGTATGAGTTTTTTTGACAATATTTTTTTTGACAATTAGTGATGGTTAAATTGATTGATTTTAGTAGTTCGAGTAAATTATAAAATTAAATAAAAAAAATTATTTTTTTAAAATAGTTGTGTTGGAAAAAGTCTAAAAAAGTCGGTACTCCCGTTGGCGCTTTCGTTGCCGCTCTCGTTGCCACTGTCGTCGGCACTCATGTTGGAAGTCCCGTTGGGAAAAAAATGATGAAAAAACTTTTTAAAAAAAAAGATTTTAAAATATTAATTAAATCATATTTTTAAAATTTTGGAAAAGATTTTTTAATAAAAACAGGTTTCAAATAAAAAAACTAAAAAAGTAATTAAAAAATTTTTTTTTTATAAAACTAAAAATAAAAATTAAAAAAAATCTGCTGACAGCGCGTCAGCGTGACAGCTGACAGCAGGTCAGTTTTAAATTTTTTTTTTAAAAAAAACTCAAAAAGCTATTTTTTTTGTTTTTTAGTGGCGAAATAACTATTTTACCCCTAATTTTTGACAAATGGCAAAATTCTAAAATGTCTAAAAATATAAAAGTAAAAAAAAACAGTTTTAAAAAAAAACAAAAAAAAACATTTTTTAAAAAATAAACAGTTTTTAAAAAAAAACGATTTTAAAAATAAATCAGTTTAAAAAAAACTACCGACAGCGGGTCAGTGTGACCGTTGACGGCGCGTCAGTTTTAATTTATTTATTTTTTTGAAAAAGCTGTTTTTTTTCTTTTAGTGGCGAAATGTCCATTTTACCCCTATTTTTTGACAAATGGCAAAATTTTAAGATGTTTAAAAATGTAAAAATGCTAGCATTAGTTTTTATTATAATAGAAGTTGATTGATTGACTTTTAAAATCTTATTCATTATAAAATAAGAAAGCATATAAAGAAGTGATATTTATGTAGTCATAGTTTATAGTGCAATGTTTTTCAAATTTAATTCATGTCCTCAATTTATTTATTGTTTACACAATGTCCTCAAATTTATGCATGTCCTCATATTTAATGCATGTCCTCATACATAAAATGCATAAACTAATTAATAAATGAACCATAATAGAACCTTAGGTTTTCACTTTATTTTTATCTCGTTTATACATTTTATGAATATTTTACCCTTGTTTTTCTTTCATGTTTCATTATTGTTTAGCCACCAACAATCGATTCAGAGTCGTGCCACTGTTAGAGAATACTCAAGATTCCAAAGTCATTAGAGGTTGTAGTCGTTGTTGTCAAGGACCACTAGGGCTGTTCGTGGTTCAGTTCAGAAGGATAATTAAACTGAACCGAACCGAACCAATTGAAACAGTTCGTCGAACCGAACCGTAATAACAGTTCGTCGAACCTAACTGAACTATATTAACAGTTCAGTTTACAGTTTTTTTTCGAACTGAACTATACCCCAAGAAACTACAATATTATTCTATATTTAACCAACTACTCTGCACAAACAGTAGAAGATGTGATGTTTTCCCCCTCCCCAATGTTTACTTTTAGCTTTCAGCCAATAATGATACGTAAATAGTTACTAAACCACACACCTATCACCATTGTGCTGACAAAGTTACTTTTCTTTAATTTAAATTAATACTATCAGTTTTAGGGATG
Organism: Astragalus membranaceus; assembly: GCA_039519185.1. Taxonomy (NCBI): domain Eukaryota; kingdom Viridiplantae; phylum Streptophyta; class Magnoliopsida; order Fabales; family Fabaceae; genus Astragalus; species Astragalus membranaceus. Next base: position 175,231,471 of record CM076848.1, on the reverse strand, counting down.
GAAGAAAAGTCAAAAGAATATCATTTTTTTTTGAAAAAAAAACACATCTTCTTCTTTGATCGTAAACTCCACCTTCACAATTTGGTTGTAAAACATGGATGCAGTTTGGTTCTCACTAACAATCAGGCATGATACACAGTTCGCAGTTCGTTTAGTTCACTAATCGAACTGATTTAACAGTTCAGTTTCTGAACCGTGTTTAAGATATCATATCAGTTTGCGAACTGTGCCTTACAATTCGGTTTTTTTAGTTCAGTTCGGTTCGGTTCTTAAGTTCGGTTCAGTTTTTTGGTTCTTTTGGAACAGCCCTAAGGACCACACCACCCCCGAAGCAAAATTACAGAAAAAACCAAGAGTAGATGTGACTGAAATAAACCAAGCACGAGTAACATAAAGGATGAATAATGAATCAAAAATTAATAGGTGAAAAAATTACTAGAAGAACAATTGTCATTAAAGTTGCAAAGAGAAGAGCATGAAGGTTATCTGTTTTGGACTGGGCCACGAGGCTCACTCCAGCTATTGGACATGGATCAACCTAATAACTAGGATCCATATCCACCGCAAATCAGCTCACTTATGACTACCATAAACCAACGACTCAAATTAATCCAACCAATCCACTGGGCACAATAGCTAAAAAAGGTAGACTCTCATTTATCTGTTACACTCTAAAATTCTCAATCACTGACTTGAGCGTCAGAGTGGCATCAAATGTACCACACTCTAAGACGCGACTTGGACAGCAGGAGCTCTACCAACTGTAGTCCCGGGCCCATCCGTACGACCACAAGGTACAGTATATTATCAAAGTTGCAAACTTTACTTTTCAATTGTGCTTCTTAGGAATCAATTTTGTATTTAAATTTGTTCAGGGGTATAAACAACGAACCTACTTTTGGGACCCATAGAGGAGAATTAATACACATATGTGCTCGTTTATGGTAGCAATTTCAGACTGTGATAAAGTATACTAACAATCTTCCATTCTAGCAATGCCGGGCTCTAATTTTGCAACAACAATCAGTTGTGTGATTGACAACTATGAAGTTAAAAGTATACTAATATCAGAAACATCAACCAAAATTGTCTGCTGGATTTTCTTTTAATACCTAGTTTTTTACCATCAGATAAGAACTTGGTGTTTCGCCTATTCACCAATCAATAAGAAAGAAGCAAGGAAAGATAACTGAGAGGACAATAATCTATAACTTATTTCTCTGATTTACTTGTCAACATTGTAACAAAATGATTCCAACTGTGATACCCTTGAACTGATATCACGCAATGTCGTTAACCCATAATTCCAGCAGCAACAATGTCGATGATGGCGAAACCAACAATGTTACAATTTTCCAAAAAAGTATATAAGAAATTACATAGGAAATAGACATATGAAAATGTAACCAAAAACTTGGATCAGGTTCCAAGCATAATGATGATGACTCAACCATGAGCAGCAAAAGTAACCAAAAATGGACCAACTGAGATGAATGAGGCATAGCATGCATATGCCCAGCAATGGCAAAACTTTAAAAACATTATGGTAAAATCAGCTACAACCTTCATTCATAAATTAGCATACCAACATTTTGATAATAAATTCTCTATGAGAAGCGATATAATAAACTTAACCAATAACTTATTGAAGAACTGTGGTGTCTCCTTCTAGGGCTGAAAAATATCACGATCAATTCCCAAGGAACCAAACTAATTTACAACAGCATAACCATGGCCACACATTTATACCTTTAAACCTGCCAAACAGCATGAACATCTGCAACTAAGTAATTCTTCAGCAACCTTTCACAACATATGCATGTGCTATAGGGTCATACAAAGAGAATAATATTTGGTACAAATGGATGGAAAAGCCTTTAGATAAAAATCTAATCATTAGATAAAGAAACCAGTCAAGTTGTTCAAAAGAAGCATTATGGATCATACTTTAAATGCAAACTAGTTATATAATATTATCATACCTTTCAATTGTGTCTTAACTTTGTTTAACTAGAAGCTTCCCTATATATATGTCATCAGATTACAAAGAAACCAAATCTAAATGAACGAAAGGATAAGAATAACTCTCACAAAAGAATTGGAGCCACTATTTTAGATTGAAATGAAACTCATCTTTGCTCTGAACCAGCTATTATGTAAAGCAAGCGCAGTTGGAGTAACTACCAATACAATAAATGAAAAATAGAAAAAGAAGCTATTTAAGCTGTATCTGATCTAACTTACTGAGTAATTGCAGTTCAGATTAATGTTAATGACCCAGCAATCCTTGCACACAAGGAGTCCAAATTCATACAAAATGTCCATCACGGTTGTGCCAAAATGCTTCCTTTGTACACCACTGTACATTGAAGGAGACTCAAATCCTTCAGCCCATTCCATCAACACGGACTTCAACTCCTCCAAACTGTGTTCCTTCTCCTGCACTAGTGGAAGTCGATCCCACAAAATAGAGCTGCAAAATCCTATCTGTAAAAATTGCAATGTTCCTTTACTAGTGGTTTTGATAATAAACATAGTGAAAGAAGAGCAATCAAAGAATAATTCAAGATAGTGAAACCAAATAAAGGAGCTAGAAAAAAATCTGACCCCAAATAAAGCCAATGAATTAACAATTTGTACTGTGTACTGAAACACGGGATAATCCAGATTTTTCAGTCCTGTGTACCGTATTGAAAAATGAACAATTTGTACTATATGAAATGACAACAAATTGCTTCCCAATGGTAAAATTGCTTATCAATGGGAATATTTTCGAAATGTAATCATGAATGAGACTATTATCCCTGCTACTAAATATATATCAATGAGAGGTCTACTTAGAGGCAGCTGATTTTCAAGGGTAGATATCTGCCCAGACTACTTTGGGGCTTGAAGAAGCATCGAAGTAGAGGTATATGTCTAAAATTGAATTACTCTAATTGTGACTTTGTTGGACAAGAAAAACCCCGACCATGATATGATAAACTTGACACAGTTGAACAAAAAGAATCGTGTGCATCCTAGAAATGCAGCTATTAGAAGGCAAGTAAGTAGTGCCTCATCCTACCAGGAGATATTTCAATTCCTATCTTTTGATCCCTGATACAAGAATTAGCCACTCATAATTTTCACTTGCATTAGCAACTAAACTCATAATACCAGCATAAACTAATGGAAAAAACCAAATGTTAATAGGCACCGCACAACACAAAGTTAAGCTAAAAGAAATTAACTAAGTGACTGTTATATATCTTTCCATCTAGTACATTTGTCAAAAGCCCAAACAAACATCATACAATTGAAAAAGAAATTGGAAGTTGGAAATTAATGAGAGACTTGCAGCGAGACCATTCAAAAACTCACTAACCTATTATTCTTTCAAAGTAGTACACATATAGCCAACATTCTATGAAACAATTAAATGGTACTAGCAATCCTGTCATAAAACCAGACTACACACATAATAAAGAAAAACCATAAACTTTTCAGGGACATTGCAGGAGTATTCACCATACTACATTGAAGTTACCCAACCATCCTTTTGTACAATAACACATTTATTTACAGGATGCCTCTGGTTCCTTATTGAAGAGAACATAGAAAATAAAAACTCCACTACTGAAATTAAAATTCGTCTTCATTGATTGGTTGCCCTAAAATGTCTTCATGAAACTACATATATAGTGACTACTAGTGGGTAGTATCATAAAAGGCACTGTGGTTAAAAGCCTAATTAAAATAACAATAACAATAAAATGAAAGTCCAGCTAATTTAAATTCAACATCTAATATATTTTGATTTAACTCCCTAACAGGATATCAACTTTTGCTAAGGGTGAGTTTTGAAGCAAAAATTCAATCATTCCATCAAGAATGGAAGAATATATTGGTTCCAATCCTGCGTTAATTGTTTCTCGCAACTTGACATTTTCTTTCCATGACTTGCCACTTGCTAGCTCCAACTTTATATCTCTCCGAGTCATCACAGAAAATCTACATGAATCCAAGTTTATCTTGAGTGACTTCAAGTTACACAAGCAAGTGAGTTTGAGCCTCAATATATCAGGAACTAGCGAGAGAGCCTGAGCAATAAGGAATGAGAGGTGAATTAGTAGCATATTATAATGCAATTCTTTTTGACAAAATTTAGAAATCAAAAAAGTCAAGATTGGTGGTACCTGAAGAGTGCTTGGAGTTACTGTCAATGATTTGATATGTGTTATCTTTATCAACCAGCCGAGCATACCCAAAGTAGTCTCCACAGGATCGATGGCTTTATTTATATCAAGACGGACTTGTTTAATAGAAGATAGATGGCTACCAGAGAGTTTCTGAAAAGAATTACAGGTAAAAGCAAAGGTACACAGACTTGGAGCAAATAGCTCAATATTCGAACGGCATCCATAAACATAATCGGTACGTATAGATAGATTGAGAAGCGTTGTACTTGATATGCAGAGGGGTTTTGCATCCCAAACTATGCAGTTATAAATGATCAAAGTATTCAACCTCTTAAAAGTTGAAAATGGCTCAACGCTACCGCCTTTTCCACGGTAAAAGGACAAGTAGTGTAGTTTCAAATAGGTTAATGCTGGCAAATTCAGAGAATTCAGAAATTTTATGGGATAATTTTGGAATCCAATGTCTAGAGATGTCAAAGAGCGGCATGACAACAAGGAAGACATAAAATGACGAATACCACGAGGATCACCAAAAGAAATATCACCAAAAGAAAGACGTAAACGGTTGACATTGTGTGAAGCAGCGTATCTTACAATGCTTTTGAGTACGTGAGGCTCCACGTGACCCCGACATTCGAAATCGAGAGCCTTCAACAAAGAGGAGGAATCTCGAAGAGAGGGAATTCGAGTCACAAATTTCATGAAATCCTTAACAGTCCTAAAGTCAGAGGAGCTTAATGTAAGAGCGGGAAGATGCTTCCAAAGATGTTGCCATCTTGATGATAATATGCAAGTTCGAAATGCGTCTTTCGATTTCAAAAACGAGAGTATGTGAAGGAGAACGGAATCTGGTAAGTCGCTAAGCATGTCCTTATTGTCTTCGTTTTCACGCTCGTTGAGATTGTACCTTCTTCTCTTCGTGTCTTTGATGTCTTCGTTTTCACGCGTGTGCTTCATTTTCTCAGAAGCTGAGTTTCGAAAACTAGAGCAAAGTGGTGAGTAGCGTGAACTGTGTGACTTGTGAACGGCGACAGTTTAGATTACGCATGAGACTGAAAAGTAAAAACCCTACTTTGATTGTGGAAAAGGGTAACAGATAGGTAATTAGTGAAAATAATTATGTTACTTTTTTTTTTACCAAAGAATTATGTTATTTTTTTATGACACATATTAAAGAGTATTCAACCGTGCAACAATTCCTATCAAAAAAAGGCTTTTTTTTTACTCCTTTTAGACCCTGGACCCCATAACTCATTTTATGCCCAAAATACTCCTTATATTTTTAATAAAATTTAACTGGAAATTTATTTTTTGAAAGATTTCCGGAATTATGTGAAAAATGGCTTCCGAAATTATGTGAAAAAACGTATTTCCAAAATTCTCCAAAAAATGGCTTTCGGATTTATGTGAAAAATAGTATTTCCGGAATGAAAAATGTTGTTTGGAACTTTTTAAAAAAATTGTCTTTTACCTACTGTTTATGTCCGTAGGTAAAAGGTTTTCATAAAAAAAATGGACTTTTACCTACGGTTTCTGTCCGTAGGTAAAAGTCATGGATTTTAAAAAAACTTTTCGGTAGTATGTGAAAAAAGGTATTTCCAAAATTCTCCAAAAAATGGCTTCCGAATTTATGTGAAAAATGGTATTTCCGGAATGAAAAATTTTGTTTGGGAAGTTTTTAAAAAAATTGACTTTTACCTACGGTTTCTGTCCGTAGGTAAAAGTCTTTTTTTTAAAAAACTTTCCGGAATTATGTTTTGCTAGGTAAATCCGGGAAAAAACAAAAAACGCGTTTCAGAATTACGTGTTAAGAGGTAATTCCGGAAATATCAAAAAAATACGTTCCGGAAATATCAAAAGATGAGGCTCAGTTTGGAGGGTTTGTGTAACATCCCCAATTTAGTTAATTCGGATCATTAAATTAGCAAGAGGTCAAGATGAGTAATTAGCATAATTGATTAAGTGAATTATGTTATGCTTGGGTGCTAAATTATATTAGTACTCGAATTGTTGATTAATTAGCATAATTAATAATGATTAGCAAAAATCATTTTAATTATGAGATGGCATCATGGATTAAATAAGTAAATGATTTATTGTTGTGCATAATTGGCATATTATGCTAAGTTAGTGAGTTATGGGATAATTGTGGTGTTAAGAGTAGTTAAAGTGAGTATTAGTAAGGGAGGGCGATTTAGTCATTTCACCCATTTAAATGAGACCCCCCAGTTGAACCAAAACAAAAACACCTTCTTTCACTTCCAGAAAACCTGAAAACCCAAAGAAGAAAAAAGAGAAGAAAATGGGGAGCTTGAGAGAGAGGAGGGCGTGGGGTAGAGTGAGAGGAGAGGAACCCATTTCTTGATGCATGTGTTTGATATTTGGCTCTTTAGAACCAGCTCAACATCCTCTCCATCCTGATACCCATTTTAGTACCCCCAACCTTATCCTAACTCATTTCACCATTGTTGTATCCTTAAGCTCCATTTGACCAAACTTGAGTAGCATTGCTTGCATGTTGTAATGGAGGCTTATGGAGGGTAGTAGAACCAGAATACTGAAACTCCATTGTTGATTAAGAATAAGTTTGGGGTGATTCAGTTACTGGTCTCAATTTGGAAGAGCTTGGGTCCAGCTTAGAGCTCAAATTCATGGTCACACATGGTTGAAGATGAAGCAACAAGTGCAACAGAAATTCTGCAGGAAAACTGTTGGAACCATGTTCGGTGTTTTTCCTACATCTCTCTGTACACAGATCAGATGAACGTGATTCTTGATGATTCAGAAACTAGACAAGAAATGCTTCAAATTAGGCACAAGAATGAACTGATTTCATGGAGTATAGAAGGAGAAATCGTGTCAACAAGTTACAGTTTTGGATCTGTGGCAGAATCTAACCACACGCATTGTTTTGATCACAACTCCCTGTTTAATTGTTGAATCAGTTTGAAGTCTGCACCGTTAGAAACTAGACAACATTTCCTTCATGTTAGACACTGGTTTGGATAGTTTTGGTTCATAATTGGCTAAGTTATGCGCAATCCAAAACTGCTCACTGATGCTGTGAAAACAGAATCGGAGCTAGAACGTCGGTTCGTCGAATTTCGTCCGAGTCGTCAAAGTTTCGAGAGATATCGATTCCGTAGATAGGAGGGTATTTCAGTAGCAAGGAAAGGTGATTGAGTTGCTGAGATTTGAATTTGGTTGTTGTTCCGAAGTCAGAATCGAGTTCTAGATGAGTTCGTTAGTGGAGTGGTTCGGGAGAGTTCATTGCGTTACGGTTCATTCGAATTCGTCAAAGTCTCGGCATTTGCGATTTTCATCACAATCGGTGAGTTCTATAACTCGCTAGGGATGTTTTGGTGTCGAGTCTTATGTGTTCTTTTGAACCGATAAACTTCTGGAAACTGTTTTGTGAAAAATAGCGAAAAACCGTTTTATCGAAAAGTCGTTGTTTTATAATCGATTGAATTGATTTGATTATTGTGTGAATTGATTGATTGATTGTTTATCGCTTTCGCTGGACTGGATTGTTGTTGTTAAGTTAGGATATTGATCGGAATGTGATTGGAATCGAAACGGAATGAAAATTTACACGAAACAGCAAGTTTTGGGCTACTGTCAATTACGCACGGATCGTGCCCTCTGGAGCACGAGTCGTGCGTAACCCACGCAAACCATGTTTTAAAAATTTAAGACACGCACGGATCGTGCGCCTATGGAGCACGGATCGTGTGTTATGTCCAGTTTCAAAATGACCAAGTGCGTAAGACACGCACGGGTCGTGCGCCCCAGGAGCACGAACCGTGCGTGGGCTTCTGTTACCCTCTTTGAAAATACACCTTAGTCCATTCCAAATGATTCCAATTCCTTTCTAATCAATTCCCCATGGTTCCCTAATGATAGAAATGTGTTATTATCATGGAATTAGGTATGTTTGAAAGAAATCTCATGAGTTATGAAATTCAAGAAAAATCGTACTTTAGCAAACGCGAGTGTACACAAGTCAAGATAAGATAATGGACCTTGTGTCCCTTCATGTCATGTTAAGTCACTGATTGTAAGTCTATATAGATATATAAACTCTCAATCCATGTAAAAACAAATCAAGTTATTTTCCCTCGGGGAAAGGTAGATGGTATACTTGTAATAATATGAGTATATCGAGGGTGACGATCCTCCAAGATTAGCATACTAGGGTGGGGGAAGTCATGAGCCCCAAATCCTAGGCCCACATGTTTTGCCCACTAGTGATTAGCGGGATGGGTTCACCAAAAGCCGGAGAAATAACCATGCTAAGGTAGGCTTGAGGTGTTGTGCTAAGTTCATGAAAATATGATGTGTAAGTCGCTTATTAAGGCTACACCAAGAAATAATTAATGTAACGAGTAGTTGCTTATCAGGGCTACTAGTTACAAGATATACTACATGTGTCGCTTATGAGGGCCATGAGTAAAAAGTTAAAGCATAATGAACCGCTAGAGTTAGTAAGGGGTCTCGATAGGACTCACTGAGATAATGTTTATCTCACCCTTCATATATTGTGGTTTTGTTGCGCCCGAAAAAGTCCCCGAGGGAGAACCTTCCTCGTTCACAACTTTTCCTAAGACAATGGAGCCGCCACCAATATTTATTAAGGAAAATATTAGGAAAACCTTTTTTGGAAAGCGATTGGTCTTGCAAAACTAGAGAATAGGGTTCGGGGGTCGGTTACGCGCAGGGAATGTGTTAGCACCCCACACGTCCTCTCTACTGGGAGGGAACCTTTAATTAAATGTGTGATTTTAGTGTGTTGACTTGAAAATACTTGATTTTGCCTTTCTACTTCTTATTGAAAAATTCTTAATGAACATCTTTATTTATTATGAAAAAGGGGGAAAAATGGTTTTTTAGAAAAAAACGCTTGACGGGACATGGCCCGCTCCTACGTATCTCCTGGTGCGATGGAGAACTCAAAGCTACGTAGTTCTTCTTTGTCCTGAAAAAGTTTTTGTCTTTTATCTTTTTAGTGAGTTTTCGAAATAAGACGAGCATTTAGTGAATGATTGAACTAACCAACGTTATGGGTAATCACCGCTAAGTGCTCTTGAAAATGAGAGTCACTACCGCCAGTCAGACGAACAGAGGCTCTGATTGACTATTAGTAGCGACTCGTTTTTATTATCTTTTTTGAAAGTGATTTTCGAAAGAGATTGATTGGCACGAATGATCAAACTAACAACAGTTATGGGTGATCATCGCTCGTTGTTCTTTTGGGAAAAAGACATCGCCACCAATGGCTAGACGAACAAAGGTTCTGATTAACCACTAGCGACGATGGGTTGAAAATGATTTTAGAAAGGAAAAGGTTTTTGTTCTGAAAATGATCTCGGTTTGCGAAAGTGATTCTTTTTTGTTACGAAAATAACTCTTTTCTTTTTGTTATGCAAATGCTAAACTTTTTATGAGTGCGCTTGACGAGAATGTGACTCGCTCCTACGTATCCCAAATGGGAATCAAAGCGACGTAGTTCTTGCGAGCCTTGAAAAGGGAAGTCTTTTTGCTTTGGCTTTGAAAAGCGAAGGGCGTTCATAATGATCAAACTAACAAAGGTTATGGGTGATCATTACTAAAACCCACTTAAGTGCATGTAAAAATCTCCTTTTGAAAAAATGAAAGCCTTCATGATGACCAAACTAACAAAGGCTATGGGTGGCCATCACTAGCACTCCATTGTTAATAATCATGCAAGCAGAGGCTTCGCAAGACCACTAACAAAGTTTTTGATTTAATGAGTTTTCGCGATTGGGTTGATTCTTATTTAGGGAAAAGAAAATCTGTTATTTGGGAAAAAAAGATTTTGTGAAAAAATAAATTTATTTAGGGGAAAGAAACAAAATTTAAAAAGAGAAACAGGGGGTGCAGCAGTAAAATGGGGTGTAAGTTACAGGGGGGCTATATTATTAAAACTGGGGTGCAGATAGTGAAAGAGGCTGCATTTTTAAAATGGGGGGTGCGAACAGCGAGCCCAGCTTGTTTTTGTGAGCTGGGCTGCGCTTCTTTTTTTAAAAAGGAATGGGCTGAAGCAGGAAACGTGGGCCTCAAAGGGGGGAGCGCTGATGAAAACACAGGGGTGCCAAAAAGCAAAGCCCAACGTTTTGGACTTAATATGCGAATGGGCTTTTAAAAGTAGAGGGCCGGATTAGCAAAATGAGGGGTGTAGACATTAATCTGAGTAAAAAAATGAATTAAACTAAAAAAAAAACACCAACACAAAAAGTCAGACCTAATTCTAACATCCCCCACATTCAGCCGCTGCTGTAATACTTGGTGAGAGAGAGAGAGAGAGAGAGAGAGAGAGAGAGAGAGAGAGAGAGAAACCAGAGAAGCAGAACGGAAGGGAGAACGACGTCGGTGGGGCTCCGGTTTGCTTCACGCGACAGGGGTGACGGTGGTGGAGGAAGGCGACGTGATCCGGAGAAGAGGAAAGGCGTGGGACGAAGACGACGTGCGAGACGGCGGTGGCGGCGCGGTGAGAGTGCGATGGTGACGGTGGTGACGCGGAGGTTTGCGATGGCAACAGTGGTGCGCTGTGGTGGTTGGCCGCGAGAGCGACGGCGGGGAGCGGTGTTTGGTGGTCCGGTTGACAGTGGTGGTGCGGATGAGACAGTGAGGGTGTTTGGTGGAGGTATGGCGGCGGGATTGGTGCGCCGGCGCCCGTGGTGGTGGTCGCCGGAGGTCACGGTGGCAGTGGTGGGTTTGCACGGTGGCCATGGTGTTGGTCTCCCCTACTACTTTCGCTTTTCTCACATATTCCTTCTTATTTCTCTTTGATTGTGAATCTGTAATATGGGATTTTGTAGTGAGGTTCAGGGTAAATAGATGTGGGTGAGGTTGCTTTTTAGAGGGAATGCTCTGAATACTAAGTACTTTTGCTGGGCTGTGGATGGGGACAAAGTGGAAATGCTAATGTTTGTTGGAGAAGAAATGAAGTGACTATGTTTAAAAAATTTAATGTAGTTTTTGCTCTACATTTTCGTTATCTCTTCTCAAGTTTGAGTTCTGTTCTCATGAGTTCCCTCTGTTTCTTCTCTTCTTCTTTCTTATTCTGTTTTTTTTCACCTCCTCTTTGCTTAATTCTATTCCCCTCTTTATAGACAGTGTTGGTGTGTGTGTGTGTGTGTATTTGTATGGTATGATACATGTCGTGAGAGAGGGGATGCAGATAACCTGGTTTGTACCGAGTGTTTGAGTGTTTGAGTGTTTTTGTGTACAGTGAGAGTTAGCGTGAAGTGGTGGATAGGGTGAAGCAGTGGATGGCGTAAAGCAGTAGATTTGTGATGCTATTTTGCTTGTAAAATTAGTGCTTCTTTAGCCAAAAATGGAAGAAGTGTAGAAAGTAATTTGGCCTTAAACTTCAACTTGAAAACGTAACCAAGGCACCCAATGACACTTAGTTTAGTTCTGATTTCTATTTTTTTTTTTTATATTTTTTAATTTTGTAATATTTGTATTTTTAAAGCAATGCTAATAACATATTTTTTTTAATTCTTTTTCTTGCAATGAAAAAAAATAAATAAGTTCTACTAATAATGACACAAAACAGTTAACGAGCACCAAATGACCCGCGACAACGGTTAAAACCCCAAAATGCAGACAAGTAATATTTTTTTATTTTTTGATAAACTTTTAAATTAGCCGGACAAAATTAGGGTATGACAGCTGCCCCTCTTTATTTATATTTTACTAGGAAATATGAAGGGTTTCCAAATTTCTCGTGTAAAATAGAAATAAAGATAAAAAGACACTAATTTTGTCGCGATTTATTATTTTTTTTTAGAAATTACTGAGGAATTGGATCGACATGGAACAAAAGTAAATAAGGATCACCGGGGATCTGAAGGAGCAGTAGGGCTCTGAAGGACCACGTGGGGTCTGAAGGATCGATGCCTTGAAGAGTTTGGCATAATGATCTGAAGGTCTAATTCGCAGTCGATGTTTGGCGCGTTGATTCAAATTAAACTGAAGGACTGATGGGTCTGAAGGGCTGCCTGGGCCTGATGGACCAAAATGGTCTGATGGACTGCAACTAGCTATGGTACTAATAAAACAGTCTGAGGGGGACCTACGTCGATGCGGCCGCGAGGGTCAAGATCAGATCTAGAACTGATACGTTGACCACGAATGATGTCCACTATGTCTTAGGCAGACACAGCTAATCTGAAGGACCTCTGGGGGTCTGAAGGATCCGCCGCGCTCAGTGGCGACATTAAGATCTGATGGTAGAGTTCGAAACCGTCGCTTTGACGTGTTAATTCGAACTGAACTGAAGGACCAAACTGGTCTAAGGGATCTATGCTAGACTCTGTGCTAACACTGCGATCTGGTGTTTGATATAAGATTCAACGCTTGTCGCATTGACCTAAGAAGTGGAAGTAATTAGGATCGACACTTGAAGTCGATTAGAGAGCAACGGGTCATATACCTGTAATATATGCATCTGTAATGATTGATTTTAAGTGGAATGAATGAATGTAATGAGATTCTTTTTCTTATTTGCCTTTTTTGCTTTTTTTTCTTTTCCCTTTTTTTTTGGAAAGATAGACACTTTCGTGTCGATGTGAAAACAGTAAATGAACACTGACGTGCAGATAGAAAAGGTAAAATGGGCACTTGGCGTGCAAGCAGAAAAGTAAAATGGGCACTTGCGTGCAGAAAGCGGTAAATTGCCCAGGCTGCCTAAAACCTGTAATCCTTAAACGAACTCTTGACGAATCCGAGTTTGCACGTGGCTTTGAGGAGCACGCTCTTCCTGTTGGCCTTTTCGAGCGACCGGGGGGATCGTTATCAGCTCCGGAACTGATATACAGATCAATGCACGGCGTCCACTGTATCTTAGGCTGATACAACTATTCCGTTGAACCTCACATGGGGCTGCGGTCCATCGCGTTGCTCGTACACGATGTGAGACCTGGGCAGAAGGGAGCAATGATCTCTCTGGGCTCCAATCCGCAATGCGCGCCTGAGCGCTCTCTTTCCTTTTCTTTCTTTCTTTTCTTTTCTGTTTCTCTCTTTTCTTTCTCTCTCTCTTTCTGTTTCTCTCTTTTCTTTTTCCTTTCTTTTCTTTTCTTTTCTTTTCTGTTTCTTTTTTCTTCTGAACTCTCCCAACTTGGGGGAGCATTTTCTGGAATATGGAGGCGAGGGCTAACACCGAAGTGCTCATCCTCTCTTTGTACCTGCAGCTGAAAATGAACAAATGCATGCAATGCAAATGCCATGATTGCTGTTTTCTTTTTTCTTATGATGAACGTAAATGTAATGAGTTTCGTTTTTCTTTTGTCTATGTCGGATGAATGCATGATTTTCTACTGTTCTTATATGCCTTTTTCTCTTTCTCTAGCTTCTCTTCTTTCTTTTTCTTTCTTTTCTTTTCTTTTTGTTGCTCTCTTGGCTCTTCTCTTTTCTCTCTTTTGGCTTCTCTTTTTTTTTTCTCTTTTAAGAATCATGGGTATGCGAATGCAAAGTTTTGGTGTTTGATGATATGTAATGCTCTTGTGTTTTGATGAAATGGCGGATGACATGCAATGGAAAACTTTTTCTTCTTTGCCTTTTTCCTATGAAATGTGAATATTGAATAACATGAAATGATGAATGACATGGGATGCTTTAGCTTTCTTTTATTCTATGAGATGCAAGTATTGATGTGATGCAGCTGTATTGCTTTGATGTTTGATGGGATGATGAATCTTTGGTTCTTTTTTGTTTTATTGAAAGCGATTTTGTATTTTGAAAATTGATTTGATGTCTGTTGCAATGATGATGAATGCTTGGTTTGCTAGAAGGAAAGCAGTAACTGAACACTTAGCGTGCTTGGGACCCGAGGGCATTTGAACTCCGAACTAAAGGAGCGGCTGCACTCTAAACTGAAAGAGCATTTGAACTCCGAACTGAAGGAGCGACTGGGGATGAGATCTTGAGACTGACAAGTCCAGGATGACTGACTTGAGAATTAGATTGAAGACTGACACTTGAAGTGCTGATTCTTGGGACTAGGCATGAGGATTAACATCTTGTGTTCGTCCGCATTTTGCTTAGCAATGCAATGAATGACACATGTAATGCAAACATATGCCATGATTGATGTCTTGAATATTATGGAATGCTTTTGTTCTTTTGTATCTGCTTCTTCTTTGTAGTTTATGAAATGCAAATATCAACATAATGCTTTGATGTTTGAATGCAAGTGTATGCGGTGATTGATGCTTTGATGAATGGAATGCTCCTGTTCTAACTTCTGTTTGTTTCTTTTTGCTTCTTCTATGAAATGCAAACATTAATATGATGCAATGCTCTGATGTTTGATGCAATGATTTTTGTTCTTTTTCTTTTATGGAAACGCTAACGTTAATATAATGCAAATGCACCGCTTTAATGTTTGATGATTGAATGACAAAGGAATGCTTGCGAAATGACGAATGATATGGAATTTTGGATGACCAGGAATGTTTCTGTTCTTTTTGTTGTTTGTTTGGAGTTTGCAAGTGAGAGTCAACACTGGATGAGGATCGCTTGGGATCAAGGGAGTAGCTTTGAATTATGGACGCAAAGGTCTGGTTTATGGGCCAACATATGTCTGTATTGATCTAATGGTCTGAAGAATTTTGATGATGTAATGGTGCATGCAATGATTAGTATCTTGTGGAATGGTGAATGACATGGAATGCTTTTGTGTTGCTTTTGTGGTTTCCTTTCTTTGTTTTCTTTTTGCTTTCTTTGCTTTTTCTATGAAATATCTTATGCAAAATGTAATGCTCTAATGATGAATGACATGCAATGCTTTTGTTCTCTTCCTTTTTATGAAGTGCGAACATTAATATGGTGCCAATGCAATGAAAAGATTTCTGCTTTTTCTTCTTTACTATTTTCCTCTATGAAATGCATGTATTAATATGGTGCAGCTGACGTGGAAAGTTTTTTTCTTTTTGCTATGTGATGAATGCACAAAATGTGAAGATGCAAATGTAATGATTTGATGCATATGCTATAATGAATAGATTGAAATGCCTAGATGCACGAGGTAAACATTTTTGTGATGATGAGATGCGAGACTTTGGATGCAAGGAATTGAGATGATTATTGACCATTCTGTTGAAAAATTGAATTTGATTCAAACTCCGGTGTTCTAAAGGTTTTTATTTACAAACAACCTCACTTGTTTTCTCTTTCTTTCCCTGATAACTGAATTTTAGATATCACGTAAACAACTTGTGCTCTCTCTTTTGAAGCATTGTCTAGTAAGCGTGCATAGGAGTGCAAATGTGAATGAATGAGTCAGTTAACTTGGAATTGGTTTAGGGCACAGACTTTTATGGCAAGTGAAGGAATGACAGACATGGTTATTGCCGAAGCTCATGAGGGATCAAGAGATACAAGATTGCCCCAATTCAGGTCTTTGATGAGTGAATAACTTGCCCCTGTCTGGTGGTGACAACAACTAGGGGTGTAGAAGATGATGAATTGGGAATGCTTCGGCTTTTGAGATGAAAGGTGGAGCAAAAGAGATTTTGTCTCAACCCATAAAGTTTGATGTTGCCCTAGTCATAACAAGGACGAAACTGCCCCAATTAGAATGACAAGGCCTTGTTTAGGATAGTGAGTTGAGAGATTGCCCCGGTGAGGTTTTATAGGAATGAATGAGGTGAAGGAATGGGAACGCACTTGCCCCACTTTCGAATGACATTTCAAATGGTTTCTTTGAGTGGGGTTGTGAAAGGCGACAGAGTTATGGTGATGGTTATGAACTGAGGGTAATATATGAATGGGGTGGGCAATGAACAAACCTCCCCAAAGTTGAGTGGAGTGAGGGGTGAAGGGAATGCCCCCTAGTACACACTTTTGGTTCTCTTTAAGAACAACTCAAATGCAATGAAAGTTTTGACTTTTTAGTATGAGGAGAGGCTCCACTTGGTGACCACTAGACATTGTTTTAATGCAACACGAATGCGTCTTGGAGTGCAAGTCCTTCTCCTTTTTTACCAACTCTCTTTTTTGATTGTTTGTTTTTTTCTTTTTGAGCAGCTTTCTTTTTTCTGCTTGTTTGTTTTTTCCTTTTGAGCAAACACGTCGTAAATAGATGAACTTATTTGTCCTAAGATTAAAACTTGAGAGAACGAAAGCAATTAGTCACAGATCGAAATGGACTTTTTAGGGTTGTGATGTGGAGAAGGGGATGATGAAGTGCTTGGGGGTTGATGGGGAGGATGGGTCTTATTCGGTGTTGGCCGATGGTCAATGGTTTATGAAGGAAATGGTTATTAGGTTTGATGAGGCGTTTGGGGATGGTTGTACCCAATGAGGTGTTTGAAGGTTTTATGAAAGAAGAGATGGTTAAACCCAATGAATTGAGGGCTTCTTTGAAAGGAGAAATGATTGAACCCATTGAATTGATGGCTTTTTTAGAAGGGGAAATGATTGAACCCATTGAATTTGGGGGCCCTCTTTTTTTGGAGGGGAGCTCTTATGCTTCATGGCAAAATGTATTGACTCTTAATTTATACTCCCTTTGTCTTCCTTTCTTTGTTTTGGGATTCTCCTCTTTAAACTTTGTTATTCCCCTCCTTTTGTGAATTTCCTTTCCTTTTGACTTGGAAATGATATACCATTTTTGATGTGGAATTAACCCTCGCCCAGAGTGATGGGGATATCTTGGGCTTTTCTCGGCTTAAGATGGGTAACAAAGGGTGTTTTTGTGATTTTGAATCATTGGCTTAAGAGGGGTAGGGAATGGACCTTTTGGGATTTTAGGTTCTTGAGGGTATGGAGAGATGGCCAAATTTCATTTCAAATCCTGATTGCTTATTTCTGTAAGACTTAACTTTAGGACAATAATTTATCTATCTTCATGTGTTTGCTCTTTTATTTTCCCCCTTTTTTGTGCCCTAATTTTTGCCTGGACCGCTCTTTGCGAGTTTTCAATCCACCGGGCGCTCTTTTTTGCCTAGGCCACCCTTTGCGGGTTTTCAACCTAGCGAGCTTATTTTATCTTTTTTATTTTATATATTTTTTAGAAAGACTTGCACTAAAGGAATATAATACTGACAAGGAAGATTAGTGATCACGGAATTGCCCCAGCATGGAGGACTTAAAGTGTTAGTGAGAATGAACCAAAACGTCAAGTATGCACTGATAGGAGAGAATATGCGGTTTATGGGTGGACGGGGTGGGGTTAGACTTGGATGGGGAATGATGATAAATGAAGGAAATTGACTGACTCAAACAAGAGAAACTGCACCTGGCATGCATGCTTACTAGAAGAACGCTTCACAGAGAGTTAACATTGGTTAAAACATGATATAAAAACCTTTTTGATGAACTGTTTCGGTCTTTTATCATGGAGTGGATGAGATGTAATGCCCTTTTTTGAAGGAAATACAAATGAGCTATTAATGTGAAAAACTGAGTGCCTTGGAACACTTTGAGTTTGCAAATGTGTGAGGGTAAACTTTTCCAAAAAGGAAAGATTATTTTGCAAGAACATCTCGTCTCTCATCACAACATTTTTGTTGTATGCAATGCATGGATGAAAACATTATGATGTATACATGATGAAAATGAAAAGTATGAAAGCATATTCACTTGAAAAGTGTGATTATTCTAAAAGTTTTTTCTTTTTGATGCTTTCTTTTTATGCAAGACGAAATATGAAATGCCAGTGCATCTTTGGATGATGAATGATGCAAGAATGATGCTTCTTCTCAAAATGATTTTTATAGAGGCAAGACAAGATATGGAATGCCGATGCCCCCTTTTTCTTCTGAATGATGAAAGATGCAGGAATGATATTTTTTTTTAAATGATGATTTTTTTTAGAGGCAAGGCAAAGTATGAAATGCCAATGCCCCTTCCTTTTTTGAAAGATGCATGTATGGAGGAATGATGTATTTGAACCAAAGTGATGAGGTTAATTAAATGGTGCATGAATGCTACATTTTGAATAAATTTGATGATGATTTTTATTCAAGATTATGAATGAGATGCTTTCTTGTTTTCATTTTTTGTGCAATGAAATGCATAATACTCACAAAAAAACATGCGTGGGAAGACATGGTTTTTATTGAATGGAAATGCATGCAAAATGAGAGGTTAATGTATTATTTTTCATGATGTGTGAAAAAGGACAACAATAATGCATGAGACGCGCTTCTAATAAGACACGATTTTTGGATTTTTTCGAGAAAATTAGGGAAAAGAAAGCCTTAGTGAATGGAAACGCTCACGTGCGGAGAATGCACTCCTGACAAACCTAAATGAGATAGAGAAAAATGCATGTATGAATTTTATCAAGTTTTTGTTTTATGCAATGCAAATGATGTCTTTATATGAAAATGACGGTGATAATGCGACTTGACATGCATGTGAAAAAATAAGATGAAAACATTTTCTCGGGTTTGGTGACTGAAATTTTGGGAACATCACCTCATGTAGCCCGGTACAAGAAAAGACTATGATGATTTTTTGAAAGTTTTGCTTTTTGCCCCCTTTTTTTTTTGAAAATTTTGTTTTATGTATGATGATGATGCTCTACGTGTATGCAGGATAAATGAAAGTGTTTTTATTGGCAATAATTCAATCTTTCTTTTTTTTTTTTTTGGAAAATGCGGGCCGTACGTTATTTCGTATGAACCGGTAAGAGAAAGGCTACAACGGTAACCCTTTCTTCTTTTCCTCTTTCAAAATCTTCTTTTTTTTTTCGTAAAAATGATGGCGTGAGGCAACCAATTGTCGTTATTCTGAGTAACTTGCATGAAACATTGAGTGGATCCTGACTCAATACTTCACGCAATATACTGAAATGCTTCGACATTTGGTTAACTCAAACTTATTCTTATTTGAAAACAAACCTCACTTGATAGGGTCAAAGTGCCCTGATATCGTAGAGTAACATCTCAAATTTGTAGTGCACAAACAAATTTGAGATATTACCCTTCGTCATCCGAAGGCGCACTTTTACTCATTGAGCTTTTACATGAAGAGCTTTTCTATTTTTCTTTGTTTAGAGAAGATGCATGCATTGGAAACTTTTCATTTTTTTTTATTTCTAGTTTTGGAACATGATTTTGAAAATTATTTGGAGATGCAAATGATCTATTATAAAACGGTTTTAGAAAGGATGTGCTTGACGGGGTATGACCCGATCCTACGTATCCCCATTGTAATGAGGAATCAAAGCTTACGTAGTTCTACTGGGTCTTTTTTTTTTGAAATAATGCTTATGCATGAATGCCATGTTTTGGATGAACTTGGCGAGGAGCTTTTCCTCTTTTTTGATTATAAACGAAATGCTTAAGCTATGAAGATGATAATTGTTTTTTCATTTTTATGCAATGAAATGAAATGCAAGATGAATAATTTTTTTTTCAAAATTGGGACTTTATTTAATGCAAATGACGCAATGATGTAATGATGCAGGATGCAAGATACTTCGTTTCTTTTTGAGGTTTTTGCATAAAGAGGGTATTCACTTGCGGAATTTAGAAAACTTTCACACTATATGCCACCTCATATAGGTGTTTAAGGGAGAATCATATCTCTTTTTTTTTTGAAAATCTTTGAGGGAAAAAATTAACTGGACGAAATGCAACAATGCAGCACACAATTTGGGAAGCCCTTGTGACCTAAAAGGGGGTAGAACCTATGATCTAAGGCACTTTGGGGATAATCTTCTCATGTAGCTCTATTCACACCCTCACAAAGGCCATCAGAGCCACAGTCCCTCTCATGAAAATCCCCGTAAATGCAGCAAACTGCTAGATACGAAGCATCATAAAAGAGCACAACTCTGATTGAAACTTTCGCGAGTAGCCAAACGGACAAAGGTCCTGATGGGCTCCCACTACTCGAATCCACTCATCCTATGGTATCCTAATAGACCTGGGTTATGGTCTCTTTCTCTAATCATATAGCCTCAAGGTACAAGTGTGTGTGTGCGAAGGGCATTTCCTTAAAAAACTATTCCACCTGCAAATGAAAATCCAGAATAGTCCAGACAATAGAAAGCAACAACATGTCGTCTACCCTAGGGTTCAATACCAATCAAATACAACTAATCTAGGGTGCCGACAACAATGCACTAATCTAGGGAGCCGACAACAATAGAAGTAACTATCTATTATTTTAAACAAGAGCAAACATAGAAGAAGAATGCATATGGATGCAACATGCTTATGAAAAAGAGGAAGAATAGAGGCAAAGCAAGATGTTCAAATCAATCACACAAACCACACACTTAATTAATTAGGCTTGACCCACTTTTGAAAAAATGTTTTTTAGTCCCCAGCGGAGTCGCCAGCTGTTGCGCCCGAAAAAGTCCCCGAGGGAGAACCTTCCTCGTTCACAACTTTTCCTAAGACAATGGAGCCGCCACCAATATTTATTAAGGAAAATATTAGGAAAACCTTTTTTGGAAAGCGATTGGTCTTGCGAAACTAGAGAATAGGGTTCGGGGGTCGGTTACGCGCAGGGAAGGTGTTAGCACCCCACACGTCCTCTCTACTGAGAGGGAACATTTAATTAAATGTGTGATTTTAGTGTGTTAACTTGAAAATACTTGATTTTGCCTCTCTACTTCTTACTGAAAAATTCTTAAAGAACATCTTTATTTATTATGAAAAAGGGGGAAAAATGGTTTTTTAGAAAAAATGCTTGACGGGACATGGCCCGCTCCTACGTATCTCCTGGTGCGATGGAGAACTCAAAGCTACGTAGTTCTTCTTTGTCCTGAAAAAGTTTTTGTCTTTTATCTTTTTAGTGAGTTTTCGAAATAGGACGAGCATTTAGTGAATGATTGAACTAACCAACGTTATGGGTAATCACCGCTAAGTGCTCTTGAAAATGAGAGTCACTACCGCCAGTCAGGCGAACAGAGGCCCTGATTGACTATTAGTAGCGACTCGTTTTTATTATCTTTTTTGAAAGTGATTTTCGAAAGAGATTGATTGGCACGAATGATCAAACTAACAACAGTTATGGGTGATCATCGCTCGTTGTTCTTTTGGGAAAAAGACATCGCCACCAATGGCTAGACGAACAAAGGTTCTGATTAACCACTAGCGACGATGGGTTGAAAATGATTTTAGAAAGGAAAAGGTTTTTGTTCTGAAAATGATCTCGGTTTGCGAAAGTGATTCTTTTTTGTTACGAAAATAACTCTTTTCTTTTTGTTATGCAAATGCTAAACTTTTTATGAGTGCGCTTGACGAGAATGTGACTCGCTCCTATGTATCCCAAATGGGAATCAAAGCGACGTAGTTCTTGCAAGCCTTGAAAAGGGAAGTCTTTTTGCTTTGGCTTTGAAAAGCGAAGGGCGTTCATAATGATCAAACTAACAAAGGTTATGGGTGATCATTACTAAAACCCACTTAAGTGCATGTAAAAATCTCCTTTTGAAAAAATGAAAGCCTTCATGATGACCAAACTAACAAAGGCTATGGGTGGCCATCACTAGCACTCCATTGTTAATAATCATGCAAGCAAGGCTTCGCAAGACCACTAACAAAGTTTTTGATTTAATGAGTTTTCGCGATTGGGTTGATTCTTATTTAGGGAAAAGAAAATCTGTTATTTGGGAAAAAAAGATTTTGTGAAAAAATAAATTTATTTAGGGGAAAGAAACAAAATTTAAAAAGAGAAACAGGGGGTGCAGCAGTAAAATGGGGTGTAAGTTACAGGGGGGCTATATTATTAAAACTGGGGTGCAGATAGTGAAAGAGGCTGCATTTTTAAAATGGGGGGTGCGAACAGCGAGCCCAGCTTGTTTTTGTGAGCTGGGCTGCGCTTCTTTTTTTAAAAAGGAATGGGCTGAAGCAGGAAACGTGGGCCTCAAAGGGGGGAGCGCTGATGAAAACACAGGGGTGCCAAAAAGCAAAGCCCAACGTTTTGGACTTAATATGCGAATGGGCTTTTAAAAGTAGAGGGCCGGATTAGCAAAATGAGGGGTGTAGACATTAATCTGAGTAAAAAAATGAATTAAACTAAAAAAAAACACCAACACAAAAAGTCAGACCTAATTCTAACATCCCCCACATTCAGCCGCTGCTGTAATACTTGGTGAGAGAGAGAGAGAGAGAAACCAGAGAAGCAGAACGGAAGGGAGAACGACGTCGGTGGGGCTCCGGTTTGCTTCACGCGACAGGGGTGACAGTGGTGGAGGAAGGCGACGTGATCCGGAGAAGAGGAAAGGCGTGGGACGAAGACGACGTGCGAGACGGCGGTGGCGGCGCGGTGAGAGTGCGATGGTGACGGTGGTGACGCGGAGGTTTGCGATGGCAACAGTGGTGCGCTGTGGTGGTTGGCCGCGAGAGCGACGGCGGGGAGCGGTGTTTGGTGGTCCGGTTGACAGTGGTGGTGCGGATGAGACAGTGAGGGTGTTTGGTGGAGGTATGGCGGCGGGATTGGTGCGCCGGCGCCCGTGGTGGTGGTCGCCGGAGGTCACGGTGGCAGTGGTGGGTTTGCACGGTGGCCATGGTGTTGGTCTCCCCTACTACTTTCGCTTTTCTCACATATTCCTTCTTATTTCTCTTTGATTGTGAATCTGTAATATGAGATTTTGTAGTGAGGTTCAGGGTAAATAGATGTGGGTGAGGTTGCTTTTTAGAGGGAATGCTCTGAATACTAAGTACTTTTGCTGGGCTGTGGATGGGGACAAAGTGGAAATGCTAATGTTTGTTGGAGAAGAAATGAAGTGACTATGTTTAAAAAATTTAATGTAGTTTTTGCTCTACATTTTCGTTATCTCTTCTCAAGTTTGAGTTCTGTTCTCATGAGTTCCCTCTGTTTCTTCTCTTCTTCTTTCTTATTCTGTTTTTTTTCACCTCCTCTTTGCTTAATTCTATTCCCCTCTTTATAGACAGTGTTGGTGTGTGTGTGTATTTGTATGGTATGATACATGTCGTGAAAGAGGGGATGCAGATAACCTGGTTTGTACCGAGTGTTTGAGTGTTTGAGTGTTTTTGTGTACAATGAGAGTTAGCGTGAAATGGTGGATAGGGTGAAGCAGTGGATGGCGTAAAGCAGTAGATTTGTGATGCTATTTTGCTTGTAAAATTAGTGCTTCTTTAGCCAAAAATGGAAGAAGTGTAGAAAGTAATTTGGCCTTAAACTTCAACTTGAAAACGTAACCAAGGCACCCAATGACACTTAGTTTAGTTCTGATTTCTATTTTTTTTTATATTTTTTAATTTTGTAATATTTGTATTTTTAAAGCAATGCTAATAACATATTTTTTTCAATTCTTTTTCTTGCAATGAAAAAAAATAAATAAGTTCTACTAATAATGACACAAAACAGTTAACGAGCACCAAATGACCTGCGACAACGGTTAAAACCCCAAAATGCAGACAAGTAATATTTTTTATTTTTTGATAAACTTTTAAATTAGCCGGACAAAATTAGGGTATGACAGGTTTTTACAGAGAAGCGGAGGAAAGCTAAGGCGGACATCCATGGCTAGCTGATTTGACTCTTGGAGCTATTTGGAGATTTAGTCCTATGTTTAGGCTTTTGCCCTTTTGTCGCTTTTCTAGTATCGGTTGTATAACTATCCTTGTATATGTTGTAAAATCGTTTCCGCTATTTCCGTTTTGACTATTGAACATCAGGATTGTATAAGTTTTGAGTCGTGAGACTTAAGTACTTCTATGTCATGTTTTGGGGTTCATTGAACCATTTGGTATTAATTATCAAAAGTTTTAGTTATGTTCAATATTTCGATAACATGAAATTACTCTGATGTATGCCATGACGTGCATTTCGGTGATTCTACATGTTAGAATTACTGGGGTGTTACATTATGGGTTAGATCAATTGGTAGTGGAAATGCATTGAGCATGTACTTAAGCCGCAGGGTACATGGTTCGATTCCCACGGAAGGCAAAAACTCTACATGGGGGGGGGGGGGGGTAGAGAAGATCATGAGTGCATCGCTGGGTAGCCTACTAAGAAAGAAAAGGGCCCAGGATGTTACAATTTGGATGAGGAGCGCATCAAACAAGCATCAAAAGATTGTGACATAAGCTATACTGTGTAGACAATTTGGAAGCGGTTTAATGGTATGGATCTTGAGGAGAAATTTGTATTTAAGAAAGGTCTTGATGAATTTGCCTTTCCAAGTACTACATCTATGGTTCCACCTAAATCCAAAGTGAAGACGAAGGGTGCACCAAAGAAGAACAAACAGTATGATATCCTTCATATTTTGAGCACGTGGATGAGTCTTTGAAGAATCACATCCAGAGCTCAGTTAGGTAACCCTCCCAAAAGTCATCAAAGCAACCACCCCAGCGATCATCACAGCAACTCTCCCAGCTACCGTCACAAAGGACAGCAAAGGAGTGGGCACAACATGACATCCATTTGGTAAGTCACCTTCCGGAACATATCCATCCCTACATTGATGACATTATTGATGTAGTCGGGGATGGAAATTGTGGCTATAGATGTATTGCTACCTCACTTGGCTACTCATAGCACAGATGGCCATTAATTCGCCGTGACTTGATTGAAGAGATAGACACACATTATGATCTATACTCACGGGTGATTGGTGACAACCTTGATCCAGCTAGGGATTCATTAGTTGCTTGTGATATGGCCCTTCAACCGATTGAGAAGTGGATGACGATGCCTGATATGGGGCACATTATAGCAATCAGATATCACATAGCCCTAGTTGCGTTATCACCTTTAGATGGTGGGTCATGGACATTCTTGCCTTTGAGAGGCAAATATGTGGCTAGTCAGAGCTAGTTGGTCGGTATTAGGTTTGTCCATGAGATCCATTGGGTCCAAGTTATGTTGAACTCTACTAGTCCATTACCTCCTGTTCATCGATCTTGATCTGCTTATGCTTCACTAGATGCTAGATCGTGATTATATCCATATGTTGGACGTCTTCAGTTATGGACTTCTTTAGCTCCAAGCCATATTGCACCGACCGGCCCAATTGATTATGTAGACATTACTTGATTGTATGATGATATATTTTATTCCACAACTTTATAATATATTTTATTCCACGGCTTTATTATTTGACGGTCTTGATTTTGCTGACACTTTTCAACGACCTTGATGTTGCCGACACTTTCAACGGTCTAGATTTTGCCGACACTTTTCATCAACAGTGGAAATCCTATTTAGGGTTTCAGATCTTTCGCTATAAATATACCCATTTAGGTTTCATTTCTTTCACACACAATACATCCTCTAATTCCAACTTCTTTCACACAATACAAGAAAATGGACACCCTAAATACCCAATACTCTCGTGATTTCGCACTGACTGCTCTTCACCATCAGGGCACAATCACCAACAGAGATGATGGTGTCTATTTCCAGTGTCCAAAACCTATTTCATGTAGGCTTAAATACAACATCACATTCGCTTCTCTCAAAGATAAACTAGAGAGTAAGGTGCAAGTTGAGGGTGACGAGTGAGAGGTCAAACGTATCATTTATCGCAAACCCAAGCGGTGCGATGGATGTGTTCGCTGGTCCACAATGGATGTGTTGAACGACAATGACGTGCAAGCCATGATGAACATCCATGAAATGTTTCGATATCTCAGTTCTTTGTAGTTGTACGTGGAAACCACACGGAGTGTCGCCGAGATCATTCGTCGTTTAACTCCAGGACGAACATCACAGTAGTCGAACGTTTTAATTAATCCGTATTTGTTTCGGTAATGTTTAGTATTTATGTTTGTTTTTGTTGTTGTAATCCGCTTTTCAATAAATGTAATCCGCGTTTTTAATTAATTTAAATAAATGTTCAACTAAAAAAATATTTTCGGAATTATGTGTTATGGGATTATTCCGGAATGTATTTTTATTGATTTTTCCGGAATTACCTCAAACGACATAATCCCGGAATAGAAAATGTGTTTTAGATTTATCTCTTAAGACATAATTCCGAAAAAATTTATAAAAATACGTTTCAAAATTATGTGTTTAGACATATATAATTCCGGAAAAATCAAGAAAATGCGTTCCGAATTTATGTATAAACATGAATTCTGGAAACTTTTTGAGAAATCAGGGATAAAATGGTCATTTGATTAATATAAGGGTTATAGAGTCAATGAGGGAGTAAAAAAAAAGTAAACACGGCCGCTCGTTACTCTAACATAAAAAAAGATCGTGTACATACAGTGTACAGTGTACACTGTAATTAAGTTGAAGAGTAAAGGCCCAAATTGGTCCTTGACAAATTTTTTGTGGGACGAATTCTTCCCTCACAATTTTTTCCGGACACATTGGTCCCTGACAATTCCAAAACGGGACACGTTAGTCCCTCCATCCATTTTGACGTTACCAGCACAGTAAACGTGTCCTACGTGACGTGGCACGTTAAGTGCCACGTGTCACGTTAGATTTAAAAAAGGGACGAATCGGTCCCTGACAATTTAAAAAAGAGACGAATCAGTCATCTGTTACTATTCATCGTCTTCTACCTCCAAATCCCCAATCAACGAAGGTTCCACCCCTCCCCCCTCACCGATCCTCCTCTCTCACAGCTCTCTCTCTCCCTCACAGCCCCCCTCTCTGGTTCGCTCTCCCCTCTCCCCTCCCTCTCTGGTTCGTTCTCCCCTCACCGATCCTCCTCCCTCTCTCTCTTCGCATCTCGCCGTTCCCTCTCTCACCGTTCTCTCTCTCGTCGCTCTCCCTCCTCTCTTCTATCCCTTTCGTTCCTACGGTGAGGGTTTGGTAAGTGATGGCTTACAGTGGTGAGAGGGGAGAGCGAGATCTACGAGAGGCGGCGGTGAGAGGGGGGAGTGCGATCTGCGAGAGTGAGAAGGAGATGGAGAGGAGGAGAGAGAGAGAGAGAGGGATGAGTTCCAGATTTAACGTGAGTGAGGAGAGAGAGATGAGTTCCAGATCTGGGGGGAGGGGTTCACGGTGGGGGGAGGGGTGAACAGTGGAACGGAGGGGGGAGGGGGGAGGAAGAGGAACAGTTGGTGGAACGGAGGGGGGAGGGGGTGAACAGTGGAATGGAGGGGGGAGGACTGATTTGTCCCATTTTCAAAAAAGTCAGGGACTGATTTGTCCCATTTTCAAATTTGTAAAGTCAGAGACTTATTTGTCCCAAAATAAACGTGGCAGTTAACATGACATGTGGCACTTAACGTGCCACGTAGGACACGTTTACTGTGCTGGTAACGTCAAAATGGATGGAGGGACTAACGTGTCCCATTTTGGAATTGTCAGAGACCAATGTGTCCCAAAAAAATTATGAGGGACGAATTCGTCCCACGAAAAATTTGTGGACCAATTTCGGCCTTTACTCTGAGTTGAAACAGATTACACAAGAAGAAGATTGTGTTTAGTTTTGTACTTTGAAAATGCCTCCTCCTCCTCAAGCACTAACGAAACCCGACAAGTTCTATTTCTTCTACGGTCGCCGTAAGCCTTCCCAGAACCGCCCAACCGTCCACGGCGGTCTCTTCTCCAATCGCCAAACCCTCTCCCCACCCAAACCAAAGCCCACGAAACCCACCAACCCATTCCAAATCCAAAAATGGGACCCACACTTCCTCTCCCACCCAAACCCCACTCCACCATATCCACCCCCCTCCCTCTCCTTCTCCGCCTCCCTCCGTCTCTCCCCCATCGCCCGTTTCATCATCAATGCCTTCCGCAAAAGCGGTTACAAGTGGGGCCCAGCGGTTACAACTGAACTCAACAAACTCCGTAGAGTTCCTCCCAATCTCGTAGCTGAGGTACTTAAAGTCCAAACTAACCCTACTCTCGCTTTCAAGTTTTTTCACTGGGCAGAGAAACAAAAAGGTTATAATCATAATTTTGCTTCTTACAATGCCTTTGCTTATTGCCTTAACCGTGCTAACCACTTCAACGCCGCTGATCAGCTTCCTGAGCTGATGAACGCGCAGGGTAAACCTCCGTCGGAAAAGCAATTCGAGATTTTAATTCGAATGCATTCTGATGCTGGAAGAGGTCTTAGGGTTTATCATGTTTATGATAAGATGAGGAACAAGTTTGGGGTTAAACCTAGGGTTTTTTTGTATAATAGGATTATGGATGCATTGGTTAAGACAGGACATTTGGATTTAGCCTTGTCGGTTTATAACGATTTTAGGGAAGATGGATTGGTTGAGGAGAGGGTTACTTTGATGGTTTTGATAAAGGGATTGTGTAAGGCTGGTAGGATTGATGAGATGTTGGATCTTTTGGGAAAGATGAGGGAGAAATTGTGTAAGCCGGATGTGTTTGCGTATACTTCGTTGGTTCGGATTATGGTTTCGGAGGGGAATTTGGATGGTTGTTTGAGGGTTTGGAAGGAAATGAAGAGAGATCGGGTCGAGCCGGATGTCATGGCGTATGCTACGATCATTGGTGGTTTGTCTAAAGTAGGGAGGTTTGAGGAAGGTTATGAGTTGTTCAAGGAGATGAAGAGTAAGGGTCATTTGATCGATAGAGCGATATATGGATCACTGATCGAGTCGTTTGTGGTGGGGAATAAGGTTGGTTTGGCTTTTGATTTGTTGAAGGATTTGGTAAGCTCGGGATATCGTGCTGATTTGGGGATTTATAATAACCTTATTGAAGGTTTGTGCAATTTGAATAAGATCGAGAAGGCTTATAGGCTTTTCCAAGTCACTATCCAGGAGGGTCTCGAGCCGGACTTCTTGTCTGTCAAACCGATATTGGTAGCTTATGCTGAAGCGAAACGAATGAAAGAATGTTGCAAGTTGCTCGAGCAGATGGAGAAATTGGGTTTTCCTGTTATTGAAGATCTCTCCAAATTCTTCTCCCTTTTGGTAGAGAAGAAGGGACCAATAGTGGCACTAGAGGCATTTGATTATTTGAAAGAAAAAGGTTATGTTAGTATTGAAATATACAATATTCTTATGGATTCTCTTTACGCGATTGGTGAGTTGAAGAAAGCATTATCGCTCCTTGATGAAATAAATGGCTCTGACTTGAAGCCCGATGCTTCTACATATAGTATAGCAATTCTATGCCTCGTTGATGTCGGTGAAATTAAGGAGGCATGTGTATATCATAATAAGATCATTGAGAAGTCTTGCATTCCTTCTGTGGTTGCTTATAGTTGCCTTGCTAAAGGGCTTTGCAAAATTGGAGAGATTGATGAAGCCATGATGCTTGTTCGCGATTGCTTAGGAAGTGTTACTAGTGGACCTATGGAGTTTAAATATAGTCTTACTGTTATTCATATGTGCAAGGCAAATGATGCAGAAAAGGTTATTGATGTATTAAATGAGATGATGCAACAAGGTGGCCCTCTAGACAATGTCGTATGTTCTGCAGTCATTTCTGGCATGTGTAAGCATGGAACAATTGAAGAGGCAAGAAAGGTTTTCTCAAATTTGAGGGAGCGAAAGTTGTTGACAGAATCTGACACAATTGTGTACGACGAATTACTAATTGATCACATGAAGAAAAAGACAGCAGACTTGGTAATATCAGGAGTGAAGTTTTTTGGTCTAGAATCTAAACTAAAGTCAAAGGGCTGTAAGCTGATTTTAAATTGAAAACAGTTGTGGAGACGGCTTAATTCCCTTTTATTTGAACGTCTATAATGATGCAGAAAAGCATTTGGGAGATGTCAACCATTGTTTTTATTCACTTCCATGTGCTATTGGATATGTTCAATTTCATGGCTGTGAACTGTAACATATTACAATAAATTTGAGACGTTAAGCTGGACATCATTGCATCATTTGACAAAGTCATTCTGGAAAGGTCACTTGACATCAAAACCAAGCACAAGTACTTGTTTCATAGGGGTATTGAATTCTGAATACAGTTTTGTCTGTTTTTTTTAAACATAAATCTATAGTGAAATGAGAGATCGAATGTAGATCTTTTAATTTACACATTTCATAGAACAAAATTCGCAATTAAGAGTATACAGACATTGAAGTAAAATTTCTTTGCTCTCACTTAAACTGCTCTCTTCATGCCCTCAGGAATAGGATATCTTACGAACCCAATTAAATGCCTTTTAGCTACCTTTTTGTGTTAGAGAATTCGTTTTGCGTTCTATGTTGAAGTGGGATATGTAGTGTTCACTGTCGGATTTCATTGTTAACCATAAAAAATTGCACATACATAATGTATTTACTTTTGTCTCAATTGCACTTCATCTCTTAGCGTATGCAGATTGAGGGCATGTCTGTTATAAGTTTGTAGAGGCAGACACTGCGTTAGGAAAGCTTAAGCTGCGTTAATTAATAGCACCAATGTTGGTTTGGAAGAACTATTCCACATGGCTGTTGATATATTAAGGTGAGGAACTATGTACCAACACTCTTTACCTTTGCCAGCTTATCTCAAAAAGCATGTAGGTAACTTTTACAAAGATGAGCTATGCCTATACTACTAGCCGTTTCTGTTGCTGTTCTTTTTGCTGATTGTGTGCTCTGCATTCTTCATGTATTTTCCCCCCATCACATCTCCAAAGATTTGGTTGTGGGAAATGACCTGGCCAATTGATTCGGAAATATGTGTTTCGGTATTCCCTCTCGCTTCTCTTTGACCACTTTTAATAACTCGAATCCTTATCTAGTAACTCCCAACCTTGTGTTAATATATCATGTCACTTGCTTTTGCATTAAATCTTTTGTCATTTTGATATAGAGATAGCTCATTTGCATTCACCAGATTTACGGAGTTTAGCCTTGTCTTCGGGTTTTTAAGAGAGGTGCTGCTGTTACATTATGGTAAATTCAATATTCTTATTAGTTTTGATCATAATATTCTTATTAGTTTAAGAAGCGCTTTGGTGGCTAGTGGCTACCTTATGTCACTGGTTTGGTTCAACAGGTGCTGGTTGTCAAAAGTGCGATAAAAATTTCAGAATATTTTTCTATACTTTAATATTTCTTTATAGAGGCATTTACCTGTATTATTTTATGCCTCCGAAAGTAGCTACAATGATGATTTTAATCTACTGAATTCCTTCCTTGGTTTTCAACCTTGTTAGAGTTTTGCAGGATAGAATACCTTTATCTTTGAGAAGAAATTCTGCACTTTGATTGGATCAGTGCCATGGCAGAATATTGTAGATTCCCAAAAGTTTATCTACTGCCACAGCTATGTGCCCAATTGGAATGATTCAGCTACTAAAGCATTTCAAAATGCCAAAAAACTTAACTGGGCAAAACTCAGCAGCCTTCCCTGTGAGATATCTCTGCCTGATCAAGATGAGATGCTTATATTGATCAAATAGATTGGAATCCTCGTATTGATCCCGAACTCAAAGAAAGTTGATAGTGCATTGTTTGCTTTCCCATATGAGGTACAAGAGAATGCCATAAAAAACTAAAAGAACAAAGCTTCAGTTAGTGGTGAAAATCCTTTGGAATGTGTTGGTATGGGGGTTGATTAGGACTATTAAAAAAATTTAAAAACTGAACTGCCAAAACGAACTAACTGTTGCTGAACTGATCTGTTAGTTAGGGTTTGCAAACCGAACTGTCGATTAAAATGTTGTTCACTAACTTGACCTTATTCCCAGTGCAGTTAGTGAACTGTGAACCAATGTGCTTCGATTTCTGCTTCTATTGGTTCTGTGAGTTCTTCAATTTGTTCTCGATTTTGTGAGTTCTTAATTGCACACTTCTGCTTCATTCATCTTGGAGACTTCGACACTCAGCAAAGGCTTCTCTATTCACACAGCACACTCGCTTCAGCTCTCTCATTCTGGTCAAAGGTCAGTTTCACGGGTTGAATCCCCTTCCTTCTTTGTGCCTAGATTGAACTATTAGCATTTTGCATATAACTTCGTATTTTTTTTTTTCATCATCCCTTCTTTTATTTTCTAGGGAGTTTCTTAAGTAGAGAAATCTCATATGTTGCTTTACGAAATCCGATTTGTCTGCTGAAAAACCTATTGATTCCCTAAGGGTATGTTTGGACTTTGGAGGGGAGGGCTTATTTTTCTTTACTAAATTATGGAAGCTATAAAATGTTAAGAAGGACCCATAAATGAATAAGAGATCGGTGGGTAACAGTTTTGACTTTTGATTATATGCAAACTAATAGACATGTATCTGCATAAATCAAGTACTCAGCAGTTCATTTCTGTTCTGACCTTGTCAAGTTCATGATACTTTTTTACTGGTTAGCAGGACATATCATTTTTAAATTATCTTTGTATTGTTGATTGCTGTTCTGGTTGGACATAGCAACATCTGACCCTGCTTGAATTAAATCCTGCTCCAATTACATACTAGTATACGCCGTCGTCATTTCATTTCTCCAAGTAGCCGTGTATGTACTTCACCGAGAGCTGAAATAAAATTTAAGTCGGCCCTCTTTCTATACCCAAATTCTGTGTCAACACCTGTCATATATCATCTAGACCGAACCGATTACAACTTTCCTATTTTTCCTATAATATGCACATATTTGAGCATTGGTTGTAGTATATTATTTGAGCAATATCTGATTAGAATTTAAGCTATTTGTTCCTTTTAAATTCTAGCATTACTAAAAGTCAATAATGACCTGCACATTGCCTCTCTATGAGAAGCTCCTTGTTTTGTTTTACTGTGCTTGCATCTTGGACTGGACATTGGTTGATAACTTGTTGTTTGAACAAATGTTGTCGCTAGGTCACATGGACATTTCATGGTACAATACAAGTGGTTAATACTGTCTAGTTATTTGGTTAAATGTTGACATTCTGTTGTGACCAATTTTTAGGCTGGTAAATTTCAAGGATGTTGCTTTCAGTTCATATACATTTGTGCTCTTTGCACTTCATCTTCAAGGGGTATTATTGACAAATTTTTTACAACTATTTGGACTAATTAAATTGGGTGTGTGTGGGATATAGCTGAGAAAAGTAATAAATAGATAAATACAAATTCTTTTGCAGACCATATAACAAGTATCAGTAAACTTTTAACCTGTAATTGGTTGTTTTTGGTTGAAGATGCAGCAAGTGGTATTTCAAGGAAAACTGGATCTATTGGTGAGAAGTAGAAGACTTGAACAGTTAGAGCAACTGAAACTATTAGAACCAAGCTTGAGGTTGCTGTCACCATTTTCATGTGAAGGAAGGATGATTAATCAGATTGGAAGAAATGCTCTTGGAGCAATATGCTCTGCTATTTATAGTGGATTTTTTATGGTCACATTTTTATTGAATTGTTTTGGAACTTCCGGTGAACAGAAGTCGTGTTTAAGGTATTATCATACCAAAAATCAAATAAAATTTATTTAATTTTTAGAGTAAATAATGCATTGTTCTTTATTTGCTAATAAAAATTTATGTCAGAAAAATATATAAAAACTGCGGCGATGATTAATAATTTTTTTAATATGGCAGTCTGGAAAATTGATAACAATTTTGTCGAAAAATTGATAATTTGGTGAATAATTTCGTTCAGTTCAGATGATTTAACTCCACTCAAAACAATTTGATTTTAGAGAACTAATTTGGTTTGGAAACAAGAACACCATGAACCAAACCAATGAATTAGTTTGGTTCATCACACAAACCATTAGTCCAATTTGGTTTGGTTCAAGTGAATAGTCAGTTGATGATCATGACGATTATGGAAATGTGGATAATACAGACAATCCTTGGGACAGTAGCATCTCTCAGGAAATGGAGGAATGGATTAACTAACAATACTTGAGAAGGTGGTCTCATGTTAAATCTTGTGGTTGGAATGAACAAAGGGGTATCTCACTAACAATACTTGGGAAGAAATGAATGTTGAGATATGAAGGGTTATCTCACACTACATAACAAATA
Organism: Astragalus membranaceus; assembly: GCA_039519185.1. NCBI lineage: Eukaryota > Viridiplantae > Streptophyta > Magnoliopsida > Fabales > Fabaceae > Astragalus > Astragalus membranaceus. Next base: position 175,197,508 of record CM076848.1, on the reverse strand, counting down.
GCGATGATTATTTTCACGATGCACTATAGTTGCTGCTTACAAAGTTACAATGACCATTGCAGTTGAATGCAATTTCAACGATTAAATGAGTCTCTCAAAGAATCTCAACCCTCCCGAACTTGGACATTACACTCATTATTACCACTTACTACGTGTAATTGTTTACATGATTTACGTGATAATAGTGCATACACGAAAGATATATTTAAATACTTTTTTTACAGTTTACTAAAAATATATTGAAATGTTATATTTATAACTTTCTATAATATACATTCTTTCTATAATGTACCCTAATTATGAGACTCTAGAATTTGTCAAAAAAAATAGATTTTAAGAAAATAAATCAAAAGTTAATTAGAAAAAATATATATAATTATGATAAAAGGATCAATGTCATTTGAATATGATTTATAAATATCAAATTAGCGTGCATCAAAGAAATCATCTTATTTTTAATCAATTCGCTATACCATCATGTTCATCAAATAGTGTTCTAAAATTTTAGTTAAAAACTTTACTACTATATACCATAGAAATTTACTTCTTATGTTGATAGGAAGTATTTGGGAATAAGATTCAATGCATTATTACTGCATCTTTTTACCAGTAATAGGCCAACATTTTAAGTTCATAATGTTTCCCTATTAGAAAATAAAAAAAGAGAATTACAGCGAGCGGATATGAAGTCCGTAGTTTGCCATACTCATACATGCTAACATAGTAGCTAAACTAATAGTGAGTTGCCATCCATATTGAGTTCGTTCATTAATTAAACTTTGGGTCATGATATACATTTAGTTTCCAAGCTACAACACAAGCATGCATAGACTAGCTAAATGGCCCTTCCCACATAATTATGAAGAGAACATTCGCATAGACGAGCTTTCTCACTTTTGAAAATGCCAACTGCAAACACGACATTCGCATACATAATCTACTGGATTGACGTTGTTTGACATTTTGAGAGACGTGCAGTTAAATAGAGACAAAAGATAGCTGGAGTTGGTTACTGGAGTCTTCCCATCGTTATTCAGTCAGATATTGTTATCGTTTTTTGTTGTCAGCTAATTCGGTTCCTGCTGTGAACACTAATAGTGACAGTATAGACTTCAAAGCATTATGGCAAACAACAGTTCCTTCAAAAATCATGATCTTTGGTTGGAGATTAATTTTAAACGCTCTACCGGTGCGTGAGCTACTGAGAAGCAGACAGGTCATTTGTTCAGAGGAGGGGGGACCTGTGCGTTTTTTTGTAACAATCACAGTGAGGATCTCCATCATCTTTTCCTTGATTGTGATTTTTGGAAAAAGGTTTGGAGGGAGATAGAGCGATGGCTTGACGTCCTGGTGCCTATGTCTCTTACCTTATATCAACACTATATTCATTTTGGTGAGTTATGTTTGGAGAAGAAATCCAAGAAGGTTAAATACTTACTCTGGTTGACAATTTGTTAATGTCTTTGGCTTGCCCGAAATGGAGTTTGCTTTAGAGGGGGAAGAGGCCAAGATTTTTTTTTTTTTTGGAAGAGGCCAAGATTGATTCGATTGTCGCTTGTATTAAGTTTTTGTCATGGTGTTGGTTTATTTCTGGTGTGGGTAGAGATTCTAGCTTGGCTTCGCCTCTTTGGTGGAACAATGCTTTGACTTGTATTAACAATTTCTAAGTTTTTATTGTATTTGTGGTTTTGAGCATCCCTAATGCTCTAATCAATGAATCACTCTTTATCGGAAAAAAACATAATCTACTATCAAACTAGTCAAACAACTTATTAGGAAAAATTCAAAACTACCCACTCCTATAACTTTGTCACATTAGAGTAAAATTGTAAAAGACTCACTAAAAGACAAAAAAATCATTTTTTTCAAACGTTTTTCATTTTTTTCACTCTCTTTCTTACATTTTTTCAAACTTTTCTCACTTTTTGCCTTTTTCTCTCTCTCTCTCACACTCTCTTACAACACTTCTTCTTTTATTTATCTTCTCTCTCTTCACATTTCAATGTCTTCTTTTAAACTACTATTGTCAATTTTTTTTATCAAACTTCTTTTTCCTAGATTTTTGACACATCATCAACTTTGAGGATAATATAGTAACTCTCAAATTATCTTTTCATTCCATTCCCTCTTATCAAAATTTAAATGCCCTCTTATCAAAATTACATGTTGATATAATTTCATTACTTTTGATTTCTTACAGGAAACGTAACACGTTGTCGGTATAATTAATTTTTATATTTTATTTTCATGAACATTTTGCTTTTGAGTCTCGACAAGAAAACCCTAGATATATTCATAATGATTATTTTTATATTTTGCTTTGAGTTCCTACGGGAAAACGTTAGATGTTGTTGTTAAAATTCATTACTTTTATTTGTCGGAATAATTATATTTAATTTTTCATCAATGTATTTATTTTGGTAAATGATTATTTTATTTTTGAGTCTCAACGGGAAACAATACATGTTAATGGTATAACTATTTTTGTATTGTGAGTTTATAAATATATTTATTTTTTTAATTGAATATTTTTTTTATAGATCATTGTTTCACATTTGAGTCCCAACGAGAAACCACTAGATGTTGTCGAAATAATAAATTTTTATATTAGTTTTTTATTTTCAACTGGTCAAAATTACATTTTATTGGTATTTATTATTTTTGATTCCCTACGTACGGTGGAATGTTACACATTGTTGGAATAATTATTTTTTATATTTTGTCTTCATGAATGTCTTTAACATTTAAAAATGATTATTTTTTTTGAGTCAAGATGAGGAAACATTAAATGTTTTCCGAATAATTATTTTTTATATTATGCTTTTGAGTCACAGCAGGAAAACGTTACATGTTGTTGGCATAATTTCCGTACTTATAAAATGTTATTTAATCTGTGATTTTATTTAAAAATACTATAAAGATATTTGACTAAGAACACATAATTTAGTTTTACTATTCAACTTTATTTTTTGAATATTTGTTACCATATAATTTATTTTTTTATTTGAAATACATTTTCAATTAGTTGTCTAAGAATATATTGTTTAATTATTATAATTTGAGCGATACGTGATTGATTTACTAATATCATATACAATTTATGACTTGATATTAGATAACTATATATTACAATTTTGGTTTACGAAAATAGCACAACGGTACTTGCGCGCATGCACGCATATTTTGCTAGCAAGATTTATATTTTCCTTTTTTGGTGTGTATGCATTCTTAATCTTTGGATTTCTAATTGCACCACTAAGACTATGTTTATGGGTTATATGTATATTGGATTAGTCTATCTTTAATCTCTACAATATGTATTTGTTTTCACTATATTAACACTAGCGGTATACCCGTGAATATGCTCGGGTACCGCCGTGTTGTCTGAATGAATAGAGTTAGACAAAATTTAATTAGTTTGGATATGCAAAACTCTTTTGTAATATTTCGGTTCAATAGTTTAATTGACTTTAACTTGATAAAGTTGAGTTTCATATGTTTGTTCAATTGATTTATGGTTCTAAATTTGTAATCTTTTAGATGTATTTACTTGACCAATCATTCCTTATGCAAATTTGTCTTCTAGATAATAATTTAGTTCTATATCTATCTATATTTATATCTATCTATCTATCTATCTATCTATCTATCTATTTATATCTATACTATAGAAAATCATGAGATTGTTCACATATCTATCTATTTATATCTATACTATAAAAAATCATGAGATTGTTCACAGTATCTGTTCACCAAAAATGACTCAGCATCCACGTAATCGTTTAAAAAATAACATTTGGCTTCTCATTTTTTTATAAGCAATGTTAGTGGGGGTGGGGGAAATGTTAGTTTTCAGGGTTTGAACCCGGGAACTCCTTCTTGCACTCCTTCGGTATCATTTAGCTCGACAACTGAGCTATGATAAACTCCAATTTAGTGCACTTTTAGAGATACTTTTAAGTCATTTTTAGAGCAATTATTAGTGGTTATATAAATTAGTGACTTAATTTATTTTATATTTTGCAGAAGGGAGAAAATATGTAAAAAAAAAATTATAGTCCAATTAAAAGTCACTAATATATATATATATATATATATATATATATATATGGGCTGAAGAAAGAAATGAAAGGTGGATTTTGCAATCAAGCCCATGACAAAATAGGAGAATGGAGACCAACCCAATTAAATAAGTGTCGTGAATGAATTTTGGCTTGGATAGCAAGTAGCAATAATTGGAGATTGGCAAGGAACCCTAGACTTGGCAATATAAAGGAAGAAAGGAACGCGGACAAGGGGGGAGGATAGAAAAAGTGCCGCACAAGAAAAAGAAGAAGGGCGCAACAGTAGCGCCGGCTTGGAGAGAGGGAGTTTTGGGTACCCGTTTTTGACACTGTGAGAGAGCTCTGGAGCAGAAAAAGGAGACTAAATTTTCAGAATCAGAAATTTCTCTATTCCGGGTTATTTTTATCTCTGTAATTTATGACTCCTAATATTTTATTGTTCTCGAACACTATGGATAGCTAAATCCCCTTTTAGGGTCTTAGGTGGATCTTGCATGTTTAGAGACCTTTTTATGCTAGTGCAAAAAAGGGATTTAAAGTCAGGCGAAAAGGGGATTTAAAGTCAGGCGGGCGCTTGACTTTTATTAAGTCGACTTTGTATGTCTGGAGTTTTAAAGTCAAGCGATAGCCTGACTTCGTAAGTCTGATTTAAAGTCAAGCATTTATTGCGCCTGACTTCGTAAGTCTGTTTTAAAGTCAAGCATTTATTGCGCCTGACTTCGTAAGTCTGTTTTAAAGTCAAACATTTATTCTTGCCTGACTTCGTAAGTATGATTTAAAGTCAAGCATTTATTCTTGCCTGACTTCGTAAGTATGATTTAAAGTCAAGCAAGAATAAATGCTTGACTTTAAATCATACTTACGAAGTCAAGCATTAATTCTTGCTTGACTTCGTAAGTATGATTTAAAGTCAAGCATTATTGCGCCTGACCTTAAAAGTTTTTTTTTTTTTTAAATTTTGGTTACACCCTGGTTATACGAAATTCATCACTCTAATCATCTGTAACTTGGAATATGGCCAATCCAAATTACAGACACCACTAATTGATTGATTGCCAACAAATCAACAAAACAAACATTTCAAAATTAGTAGAACAAAACAATTATACAGCCAGTCACATGATTCACTTAAGTACAAAACAAACATTCTACTATAATTGGTCAGTTTAGGTACAAAATACATCACTTAAGTACAAAATACATTCTACAGCCAAAAATACATTCTACAGCCAGTCACATGATTCATCAGTTTAAGTACAAAAAAATACATTCTACCAACACAGTCACTTACTTACATTCTACTATAATTCGATTCACAATAGCTCCTTATATATGCAAGAAGCTGTTTCACATGATTGTGCCAGGCAGCTACATTTTGCCCATCCACTGTTACCCAGTCAACAACCGTTGATGCAGGTTGCTCCCACCACATCAAAACATGAAACAGCCACCAAGAGTAATAGAAAATGCTTATTCAGCCATATGTAAATAGTAATTGCAGCAGTAATGATAATAAATTAATAATAGCAGTAATAACTCACCAACCCCCTGACATATTTGCAGTCTTCGAAGCTCTGCTGAGCATTCAAAACAGCAGTCTTGAGTTCAGGCAACCATTTTTCCGTGACAGTTTTTTCTTGTTCTGCTGTCAAATTTAAAGAAAAATTTGTCTTCCTGCATCATTATACCAAAGTTAAAATATGCAGACGAAAAAGCTTCTAACAAATTCTCAAGATATGAATCTGAAAAACATGGAAAGATATATTAACTACATCCTTTTCCTCAATAGACAGGCAAATATAAATATAAATATAAAAATGGCTTTGAGAGCCTGTGTGCAATCAAAATGACAGTCCTTCCCTGCATAGCTGTCCTCCTGATACTTGGACGCCCCTTTGTCCTACCTGGCATGTTAGGCAAGCATATGGTCCATTAATGTTATGAATGAAAAAACATATGCAGCCAGTTAAGTCAGTTAAGATTAGAATACTGCATAGAACCAACAGCCCTTAATTTTAAGACGACTAGATTAAGCAGCTTACCTCAGTTAGGTACTGATTAGGCAGCTGTGATATGAAAGTGTGTGCATTGGAAAAAACATTACATATATTTGCATTTACATATGCAGCCAGTTAAGTCAGTTATGAATGAAAAAACATATGCAGCCAGTTAAGTCAGTTAAAAATACATCCAGAAATCTTGCATTTACATATATTTGCTTGCATTTGTATATGACTGAAAAAACACTATCAGTCCTTTAGAGTCTTTTTTTATATTACTAGTACTACCATTACCATCTAATCTTGCATTTACATATATTTGCTTGCATTTGTAAAGAATAAGAACATGAGCATTAACCAGTTGATAAAATAGAGAACAAAATGGCTAACGAAATACACATTTGAGGATTCTTTTGCATTTTTAATACTTTTAGGGACTAAAATAACAGCACAATACATTTCAGGGACTAAAGTGGCTATTTACACTTCAAAAAAATCACATATTGCATGAAAGATTATCTAAACCAGCTCTATGTATATCATGAGTTTACTATGTTCCCGTGCAACATGAAACCTGTTTTCTCTTAAAGATTTAGAAGAAAAATAAAAACCTGTATATCATGCTATTTTGAAATTCCAGTTAGTACTAATTCCACAAAGTGACCTGCAATTAAATATTAAACAGGAACTCACAAATTTTCTTATACTAATGCATCAACCACATATGCAATATTTCATCAAATTACATGCGCCAAACCACCAACTATAAACTTCATATATATCATTTATATGTAGATAAAACAAATATGGCTCCTCACATAAAACCAGCACCTCAGAAAACATAGAATTTCTTGAAAGACTAAGATGAGAGGAGAGGGAACATGAAGTGGATGTATAAAACATACATACATGTGTTTCAATCTCAGATAAATGAGAATGAGCTTGCTTTCTTCTTCTGGAACGTCTCGCAGACTCCCTATTCGAGAGCATCCTGAAAAGGCGAAGTCATTAGTAGGCATATATTCATTATTGTGTATTTGAGAAACATTTGTAGTATCCAACACCACACAAACTCGTGCGGATGCACAGGTATACAACATTACAACTAGTAGGCATTAAATTGAACAAGGATAATTTGTTGCTTGAACAAAATTAAAGTGTTCCAATAAAGGGAAGTAAACAAGAAATCTTTTTATTAAAGACTAATGTGAATATAGAAGCAGTTTCAAGCACTTTGGTTCATTTAACAGGATATGATATTACAATTAACTCCTAAGACCATAAGTTATCTCCTGAGACTATTGTTACCTCCTTACTCGTTTTACATCAGCAGGGTTGGTGTTATCAGTCATATTAATCCCTCCTTCAGAGGACATTTAAGCTTCTACATCTTTCTAATTGGATAGCAAATACTTACAAGGTTCGTTGTTGACATTTTATCAGACATACAGTACACATCTTTTTATCTAAATATGCACTGGTTTAATTTATGATACCAGAAAACAATTAATGAAACAGATAAAGGTAAATTTTCAAATACAGAACTAGATAAACAACATACATCCTGGAATGCCTTTGAATGAATACCACAAGCATCCCCACCAAAAGTATTAGCAGTAGATGCAGGGGCAGCTGCAGCAGCCTCACTGGCAACTGTCTCATGTTGAATGGTACGAGGACCCATTACTGCATCCACAGCCCTGTGTGCCAAAGCCATACCTGAAAGACGAGTAAATACTTAGAATATGAAGATCTTATTGATAGGGTTGCATATGGCAAATGCAGAATTTTTTTCTCGGCATACCTTGAGCTATGGTTGAACCAATGCCACCAAGCATAGATCCTCCACCACTCTGATTGCAGAAAATAGCGGTCTGCTCAGTAGCACGCAATAGGCCGCTATTTAATAGTACTGATAGACATATTGTAGATCAAAGACTATAGCAGTTTGGTTTGCTCATTCCGCTATGCAATCTGATCTTGTGTGGCACGCTGTTGAACCTTTACTTGCCATGTACAAAAGAAAACAAAAAAGTTAGATAAAAATGAAAAAATTATGACTTGTTGGGGTGTGATTCAACAACAGAGGTTCCTTGCAAATGTTTTCCAAAATTCAATTTTAAGATAAGTTTATGATGAATAAAATTTTCCTAAGTTGTTAATGGCATATATCTGAGTTGCTCATATTATTTTCAGCTAATTGTTTATATATTAGGATAGTTAAGGCATGGTAGTAGTGCGGCTAGTGCTTCTATGACCAAGTAGTCTAGATTCTCTAGAATTTGATCATTGGCTCATTGCTACCTCCATTCTTTTGATAAAAAGTCAAATTTCCACAAGGTAGGCAAGCCTATGCAGTGAGAACGTTGCAAGCTAACAGACATACACAAATTCTGATATAGCATAATTAACACGTGTTTTAGCTCTTTCAGCGAAGAAGGAAATTATCAAATCTCAAATAAGGAGCCTTTTTAAAACTGAAAGCTCTCTAGCTTTATTACTAGTAATTGAGAGGATAGCAAAAGCCATTGATCATAATAGTGGACATATATATTATAATGCCAAATCATCTCACCAAAAGTATTCATGGAGTGAAAATAAGCACATATAGTGGAAAGGACAAACATAAACCTAACATGATCCTAAAATAAGCAGACAAGATCCTAAAGCTAATGGAAAGCCAAGAAAAGACATGGGATTAAGATACAAACCTTTCTGGTTTCGGCATTGATGTCTGGGGACAATCGGAGCAACGCCGAATAGAGCAAGGATTCATAGACAGTAACATGAGGAGAGTGGATATCATTCTGCTCACAGTATCCAGAAATTCTTGCAAAGGTTTCTTGCTTCTTTGGATAGCCGGAAATTGTGATGTTCCCACCAATATATCCTCCAGTTTTTCTATCAGAAAGTACATCCATCGGAGTTGTTTTTCCAGCACCAGTGAGACCCATTAAAGCAGTGAGAACCAGGTCTGAAAGCTCCACTCACACCCTTCAAAAGAACCAACTTGTCCTCAAGAACACCTCGGTTCCTCATTTCCTGCAAGTTTAGTATAAGTACTTAGTATCTATTCCTTCACAATAATGCTATGAATGTTTAATATAATATGATCTTTTGTCAAATTATTTATTTGGTTTTTACATTACCTGTGGCATGTCAACAGAATATGTTACTTCATCAAAGGTGATGGAATATGGTTCAAAATGAAGAACCATTCCTCTTTTCCTGTTATGATTTGTCTCTGCAGCTACTGTTGCTTGATTTCCACTTATACCTTCGCCATTTATCACTATGAAATAGCTCCAATGTTACCCATAAGGTGTTGTTATGTGAATTGAAAATCAACTATCAACTATTACTCATCTCTACATTGCTACATTTTCAGTTGTTATGTGATGAAGTACCTCTATTTGAGTGCTGAGAAAAGTTATGCTTCATGTGCATTAAAACATTAATTCCTTTTCTACTACCACCAATTTGCTCATTGCTTTGAGGTTCCTCTGGTGTAAGAGTCCGATGCTTTCCAATTGCTGCATGATCAGTTTTTTGATATTAGTACAAGGACATGCTTTGGCTGGTTTACTATACATGGCAGGTGAAAAAAAACACTTACGATTCAAGAAAGTGAGAGCAAGGATATAGCCAATGTTGAAAAGTAATGTGTATCCAACCAAAGCACCAACACCTATCCAATACCAATATGACTCAGTGAAGAACCCACGGGCTTTCAAAATCTCAACTCCTAGTGGCTCAGTTGAGTTAGGTAGAACCTTTCATAAGAAAATATATTCAGTAACAGATTATTTATATGATGAGGAAGGCATAAAATATAACCATATAGATTAGTAAAAAAATACTTACATGTCCCCATTGTTTCCCAAGGAACTCATTATTTACGATGGCATTTTGTCCATACATCATAGGTGATATCCAGAAGCCCCACAACCACCATTTTTTTAAATCGTCTGTGAACATAAAACAAAGGAAACAAAGGAGCATTGTTAGTATAGAACATAATGAGAGGAATATTGTGATTGCTTTCATGATACCTTTTGATAGAACAAAACCACTCATTGCAAAGAGGATGGCCAGTGCAAAGGATCCAAATGTTAGAGCCACTGTAATATCCCTCCCAACTGCTGCAATGAATCGGAATAATGAAGAAGCCATCTGGTTTACTAGTACAAGAAGAAGGTATTGCCTAAAAAATCTGCATTAAATATATATCAATTCCCATTTTCCTACTCCATATTTCTTGGTTGTCAAAGCAGTTGGATGGCTTTTAGACTTGTCAAATTCAGTACCAAGTTCATCACCAAGTCTTCTCCCAATATGAAATGACTGAAATGCCTCAGAAAACTCTTCAGCTGTCACAAATCTATAAGGCTGATCTTTGTCTTCCCAATACTGCTCTTGGTCTTTCCTTGATGTCACCTATACATTATATTGTCATAATAAAAAAATGAATTGTTATTGTATAATAGAAATCCTTCTTTTACCAATTTATGAAATACTAAATCATTGAAGAAGACACAAGGGCACTCACTTCTTGCAAAAAATCTGCAACTCCTTTCCTATTTGGACATTTAAAACCCATTGATTTGAAAAATTCAAGCACATGTTCCCAGGGACCCTGGTAGACAATGTGACTATCAGATAATAGAATAATGTCATCAAAAAGATTGTAGGTCTCTGGTGGTCCCTGGCACACTGTTTTATTTGCTGTGTTTGGAAGGCTAATAGTTAATAAACAGACAACACAACCCTGATAAACATTGACAACGGATTCCATATCATCGGCCTCACTCTCTTTCTCTCTGTTTGCACTTTCTTCTTTATTTTTTACACTCTTTTAAGAAAACTAACACTGTTTTCTTCTTGTGTGAGGTTTCAACTCCTTGTTGAAGAAAAGAAAGAAGACTCAGCAATACAAAAGGAACATAGAGAAAAGAAGACTGAATGAAGACTCTGAGAAGGTAAAGAATGGTGTGGTTGTGATCCTGAGAGTGTTCATTCACAAAGAACCATTCAGTACACATGCAAAACAGAATCAGATTCACATCAAGATTCGTATAAAAGGAAGAAAACGAAGAATAAACACAAGGAGGTGATTATATACCTTCATTAGCCTTTGATTCAAACTTCGATTGGTTCTATTGCAACCTAGCAGCATCTGGGTGTGACTTCACAAGTGGTGAAGTCCTGTGCACTGTTCCAGAATCTGCATAAAGAAGAACCAAGTTAGGGTTCGTGTATACGCTGAAATTGATAAGATCAAATAGAGGGGTTTTGATTCTTACAGTTGCTGAAGCCTTCACGTTGCAGATTCAAAGAGAAATCGTGCTTCAACTTGGTGAAATCAGTGAACAAAAAGAAAAACAGATAATCAGTTTGTGTGCATATAAAATTTTACAAAAGGTGTAAAACAGCAAACAAATCACGAGTGGTGATTTGGAAATCTTCGATTCAGAACTTCAACAAACAAATCGCACATACAAACAACGAAATCAAGGGTGTTTTTCGTTAATACCTGTGTGTGGTGCCTTTCGAACCTCCATTGCTGTGATTCCAGGTTCAATCAGCAAGAAATCAACGAGGAGTGGCGGAACCCTAGCTAAGCTTCGTGGAGAAGACGGAGAACCGGAAGAAACTTCTAGAGGAGAGGATCATCGGCGTGTGAGAGGAGAGGATCATCGGCGTGTGAGAGGAGAGGAGAGGAGAAGAGCGGCTTGTGAGAGGAGAGGAAAGGAGAAGAGCGGCGTGTGAGAGAGTGAGCGTGAGGAAGGTGACGGTGAGGGGGGAGAGGGAGTGAGGGTGAAGAAGAAGGATTAGAGAGAAGAGGAGTGTTTAGGGTTCGCGTGAGAGTGAGAGTGAGAATGGAGAGGAGAGGAGTTCTGATTCTGATACTGAGAGTGAAATTTTTTTTTTATTTTAGTACTTTAGAGGTCAGGCGTGTATATGCCTGACTTCTAAAGTACTTTAGAGGTCAGGCGTGTATATGCCTGACTTCTAAAGTACTAAAATAGAAAAAAAGAACTTCACCCTTAATTACAAGTTTGCCACCGTGTCGACTTATGTAGTCAGGCGAATACACGCCTGACTTCTAAGTCTAATTTTTTTCCTATTTCTTCACTTTAGAAGTCAGGCGTGTATTCGCTTGACTTTAAAACTCGCGAGTTTTGCCTCTTAATTACAAGTTTGCCACCGCCTCAACATATAAAGTCAGGCATTTGAGCGCCTGACTTTAAATGTCTAATTCTTTTCCTGATTTTGCACTAGTTTCTAATTTCTGGTTTGAATTCCTATTTTTATTTCAATTAACATTGTCCTATTGTTTTTATCGCATAATTAGGATTAGCTACCCTATGCATGTTCATAATCAATTAGTTGATCAGGGACCGTGCTGCAACTAGTTGGACCTATAGGATAATTTGGGCTAAAATTAATGCATAATCAAACTTTAATTTAGTCTTCCAATCATTCAACCTTTTTGCTCTTTATGGTTTTCTTAAATTTAAATTCTTGCATGACCAAACAAGGGTTAGTTTAGAAAAAAGAATATTAATCGCGAATGACCAAACGGATTAGTAGTTTTAGTAAATGGATTGGTAATTAAATAAAATAAAGGAATTTGGGTAGAGTTAGACATGGGGGAATCAAAGCCAGCAAGTGAAACTGTGACCCTAGACCTCTCTCCATTGAATTAATTCTTGCATTTTATTATTGTTATTTATTTCTTTTTTATTTGTTCCTTTACAATTCAAATATTTTTTCGTCTAAATAATCAATAATCTCGATTAGTTTGGTACTTGCTAATTAATCCCTGTGGACACGATAATCTTTTGTACTACTTTTGCGGTAGAGTACACTTGCTCGAAGTGTGTTTTTAACGCAACAAGTTTTTGGCGCCGTTGCCGGGGATTAATTTAGCAACATTAAACGAAAGAGATTTTTATTGCTTTAGACATTTTTTTTGCTTTAATTTTAAATTTTGTTTTTTCTTTATCTTATCAATATATATATATAAAAAGAAGTTACTAATACTTTCCCAAGAGTCCACTGCAGTTTACCTTGTTTTGCAGAGAAAAGTCTAAATCATGGTTAAAGCTCTTGGAGACTACATTAGAGAGGCAGAGGCACAAAGAAATTTAGAGAAGTCATATTGGTATATGTCTCAATGCCAGATTCAAATTTCTCCTCCTCCTTATGAACCTTATTCAGACTACTGGGATGACTATGAGCCACCTCCTTATTCCTCCCACTGGGATAATTATGAGTCACTACAAGTGCAAGGGCAAGAGGAGGAAAAGTCGGATGTCAATGAGATCTTGGCCAAATTTATGCAGCAGACAAATGAAAAATTTGAAAGCTTGGAGGGTCAAATTGGAGCCATGAACAACAAATTTAAAAGCTTGGAGGGTCAAATCTCAACTCTCATTGCTTTGTTATCTCAAGAGGCCCAAGAAACTCCTTCACAAACTAAGTCTACCCAAAATGAAGAAGCTGAGCAATACAAAGAAAGTATTCCTACGAGAGATGAAGGTGTCTCCATGGAATATAATCTGGAGGAAGAAGCTCTCAAGAAAGATGAGGAGAATCCTACTGAAGGGAATCAAATCAAAATAGTAGCTCCTACGGAAGGGAGTCAAATTGAAACAAAATATCCCATGGTTCTGGATTTGGAGAAAGAGGAGAAAGCGCCCATTTTTGGGCAAATTGTTTTAACCATTGGTGATGTTGTGATTGAGGTTCACCGGGGAAAGGTAACTTTAAGGAGTGGTAAAGAAGATGATGTTATTAAAGCTTTAAATTCCAATGAAATTTTCTCTTCTTAACTTCTCCTTATTTGTATGATGTGGTTGAAACTAACATTTTTAGTGAATTAAAGATGCAGGACCTTTTGGAAAAAAGTCTTATTTTGCAGGATCCTGGCATATGGTGGATGGAGATAAAATAAAAACTTCAACATCCTTCGAAGTTCATCCACCACGTGGAAAAAGAAAGAACAATGTGAACCACATGGTTAGAAAGTTAAGAAGGTGTACCGCGTTAGATGTTAAATTTTTTCTTGGAGAGCCACCCGATTAAGCACTTACTATCGTCAGGCTCACGACGTTAAACAAGCGCTTCGCGGGAGGCAACCTGTGTTTTATTTTCAGTTATTTTTACTTTTAATTTGTTTCATTTTGTTTTTAGGAAAAAACTCAGACTGCAAGCTCTCTCAGGGAAGTCACTCTCACTCTCTCTCATTTATTTATTTTTGCTCATATTTGAATATTTTGCATTGAGGACCATGCTTCATGCTAGTGAGGGGGAGGATATTATATATTGTCACTTGATCTCTATTAATGCACATACCCACTACATGTGTTGATAGCATTTTTTCTGGCTTGTTTTGAATTACTTATGCTTCAAGTTGAAAAAAATAGAGATATTACCTTTAGGGGATCCCATAATTAATTTACTTGACAGACTTGTGCTTAATTGTAACTGTGGGGTTGTCCTTAGGAAGCTGATAATTAGCAATTGTCCATGTTGAGTAATTTTTGTGAACTAGCTTCTAAATGTGAGATCTGAGCCTTCATACGGGGATTGATACTAAATCATGAACTTTTACCCCTTTTCTTTCTATCAGTGTGTTTCCCAATTTGCTACATTCTAGAATTTGTCTTTTGACCATTTCAAGGCGAAAATTGATTTGCATCATGTAAAAAAATTTGGGGAATTTAGGTATTTTTCTGGCCTCAGAGTTGCTTGTTGAATTTATCCATTAGTTGCCCCCTTTGAGCCTATTTGTTATATTTTTTCTTTGGTACCCAGATATAATTTTTTCTTTTTTTTGTGGTAACCAAATGAAATTAAATTTGGAGCAACTATTGAAAGTTACAATTTTGTCCTGTATTTTAATTGTGTATCTCATCGGGACATAAAAACAAAATAAGAGTGGCTCATATGGTTACAAGTTCCTTTTCCTCCCGAGAGAAATATAGAAAAATGAAATGAAAAAAAAAAGAAGAAAGAAAGCAAGAAGGAGGAAAAGACATATCAAAAGAATGAAAGAGCCAAAGGGCAAATCCAAAAGAAAAAAAGAGTCTACTCAAGAGCAAAAAGCAAATCAAAAAGAGTCGAATCAAGAGCAAAAAGATTGAAGAATGGAAGTGACATTAATGTGGAGTTTGGACAAAAATTGTAAAATAGATAGGAGCTCCATATTTGGTTTCAAAGGTTACTATTTGTTTCTTATTTAGAGCCCTTTGATTATCCCTTGCTTCTTATTTCCTACCCTGCATGAATTCACCCAGGCCCCATTATAACCCATGAAATCCCATCTTTTGCATGCATGTGAACTATTTAGTGGAGATTTAGTCAAATTACAAGCTTATGGTAATGTGCATTTTGTGGAAACTTGAGTGTATATTTCCCTAGTCCCTAAACGCTTAGAGAGATTGTGAGCGAGTGCCTTTGTTCACAAAAATGTATTTCTCAGGGACATGAGCCTCTAATTGGGCAATCTTTTGGCACCTCATATGTGTTATATTGTCTATTGTCTCTCATTGTGCTTCTAACTTTGGGTCCCTTATTTGGCTGTCTCTATTCCTTATTTGAAAATGTTGCCGAGCCAGAGAATTTGCTTGTGAGGACAAGCAAATGTTAAGTGTGGGAGAGTTGATAAACTCCAAATTAGTGCACTTTTAGAGATACTTTTAAGTCATTTTTAGAGCAATTATTAGTGGTTATATAAATTAGTGACTTAATTTATTTTATATTTTGCAGAAGGGAGAAAATATGTAAAAAAAAAAAATTATAGTCCAATTAAAAGTCACTAATATATATAGATATATATATATATATATATATATATATATATATATATATATATATATATATATGGGCTGAAGAAAGAAATGAAAGGTGGATTTTGCAATCAAGCCCATGACAAAATAGGAGAATGGAGACCAACCCAATTAAATAAGTGCCGTGAATGAATTTTGGCTTGGATAGCAAGTAGCAATAATTGGAGATTGGCAAGGAACCCTAAACTTGGCAATATAAAGGAAGTAAGGAACGCGGACAAGGGGGGAGGATAGAAAAAGTGCCGCACAAGAAAAAGAAGGACGCAACAGTAGCGCCGGCTTGGAGAGAGGGAGTTTTGAGTACCCGTTTTTGACACTGTGAGAGAGCTCTGGAGCAGAAAAAGGAGACTAAATTTTTAGGATCAGAAATTTCTCTATTCCGGGTTATTTTTATCTCTGTAATTTATGACTCCTAATTTTATTTTATTGTTCTCGAACACTATGGATAGCTAAATCCCCTTCTAGGGTCTTAGGTGGATCTTGCATGTTTAGAGACATTTTTATGTTCTAATTTCTGGTTTGAATTCCTATTTTTATTTCAATTAACATTGTCCTATTGTTTTTATCGCATAATTAGGATTAAGTACCCTATGCATGTTCATAATCAATTAGTTGATCAGCGACCGTACTGCAACTAGTTTGTGGACCTATAGGATAATTTGGGCTAAAATTAATGCATGACCAAACTTTAATTTAGTCTTCCAATCATTCAATCTTTTTGCTCTTTATGGTTTTCTTAAATTTAAATTCTTGCATGACCAAACAATGGTTAGTTTAGGAAAAAGAATATTAATCGCGAATGACCAAACGGATTAATAGTTTTAGTAAATGGATTGGTAATTAAATAAAATAAAGGAATTCGGGTAGAGTTAGACATGGGGGAATCAAAGCCTGCAAGTGAAACTGTGACCCTAGACCTCTCTCCATTGAATTAATTCTTGCATTTTATTATTATTATTTATTTCTTTTTTATTTGTTCCATTACAATTCAAATATTTGTTCGTCTAAATAATAAATAATCTCGATTAGTTTGGTACTTGCTAATTAATCCCTGTGGACACGATAATCTTTTATACTACTTCTGCGGTAGAGTACACTTACTCTAAGTGTGTTTTTAACGCAACAAGCTACCTACTTGGAATGACATTTGGCTTCTCATTAATTGACTTGGACCGCTCTGGGCCACATGGCATCAAGTAAAAAAACGTTTATCTTACCTGCTCTAATTAAAACGAAACAGGAAATAAATAGTTCAAAAACGAAACCTGAAATAAATAATTCAAATATATTAGTCTTAATAAAGAAGTTGGACCTGCAGCATATACACTATTAACGTAAAACTAGACAGATGCCCGTCCTACGCACGGATTGTGTTTATGTGGACTGAAATTCTTGTGTCTATGTGAAATAATTTTAATGATTAATTCATTTATTTTAAATGAAGTCACAGAGAAGCAAAGTGAAGCCCGCACCAAATAAATTTCCCATTTGTTTCAAAATACTACACACACACACAAATATATATATATATATATATATATATATATATATATATATATATTGCATTATTCTAGGGCACACACGACAAGGACTCATTGGGCAATGAATCTTAAAAACACCTCGATGTGTATTTCAAGATGACCTCTCTTCTTTGAGGTGTTCCAATGAAACCACCAAGGCTATGAACAAAAATAGATGCATATTGAAGAAAGCAATGAGCGAATGGTGTACCATGCTTTAAGGTATGAAATATGAAAACAATGAGGGCACACTCTATATAACGTGACGATGTATTTACCGTCCGACCTGTATTTACATAATTAGTGTACTTGAATAGTATTTTATTAATAAGTCGGAATGATTACAATCAAGTCGGATAGCTTTTTGTCTATCGCGATAATGGTGTGTTTGTGTCTGTGTCTGAATGACCATTTTTTCCTCTTGGTCTACTTAGAGCCGGGCTCTTGCTCAACTGCCGGGGTGGTTTTTCTTCTGGCTTATCATCGTTGACGTCCTTCACCTCGGCTTCTCTCTTGCCGATGTCGTGTTGATCTTATCCGATCTGTTTAGTCATTTTGCCGGGTATACGTGGCATGTCTTACAGGTCACACCTTCGTTTGGTCTGTGACTCATCAAACCGAGACCACATGGCATGCTCTAGGAGCCTTGGTCGGCTTGGACGGTTCAATTAGTAAAGAAATTGGTGCACGACAACAATCTTTGTAATATACCCTCCGTTTTGGGGATAATAAGGTCATGTTTAATGAAACCCTCATGAGAAGAAATAACTCAAAAACAACTCGGCCAGTACCTTGGCTTATTAAAGAAAACCGAGTATAGAAGCACCACATTGATGATCAACTGTTCATCTAAAAACACGTCAAATGAAAGGCAGCGACAATAAGTTCGTCGAAGCTTCTTCGTGCAAATATGGTCAACATAAATCCAACCAACCCTAAGGGAAACAATAACTTTTGAAGGCGGTTAAAGAAAACATATTCATCGAAGGTAAGGTGCAAAAGCACCACAAAAGCCCAGAGGCGTACAAAATGTCCGGATCCACACGAAAGTCCGGAGACACAAAAAAATACAAAAAAAAATCAGGGCACACTCTATATAACATGACGATGTATTTGACCTCCGACATGTATTCACATTATTAGCAAAGAAAATGGCGCACAACCACAAGCTTTGAAATATACCTGTTGAGTACTTATTTCGGAAGTGTATTTGAGAAATTTTATCACAAAGTCAGGTTAAGTGGTTTTAATCCGCTTTAGTTATTATTTGGTTCATTATTATGAGCAGGTTATACTCTGATGTTTATGATTATGTGAATGCCTTTTTGATCACTATGTGGTGAAATTTAAGGTGTTATAGTTATGCTAAATAGTTTTCAATGGATCGACGTCCCCGAGAAGAGGGTAAATTAGTTTGGGATATTCCTGAAACCCACTCGAAGGTAATACCTTTCAGTTTCTCTACTGTCATCATGAAAATGATATACACAGTCAATATCAGTTAAATTAAGTTTCACTAAAAAGGTTCCCGAACTTGTTTTTGCAATAACTTTTGATCCGAGAATCCGATTGAGGCGTTCTCGAATGCGTTGGAAAGCTCCTTAAAAGACCTAATAAAATATGTGGTTTGAATTACAAAACACTCTGTTTTTGAAGGTCAGATTTATGGAAAGAAATCAATAATTAGACCGCGTGTGGGTTCACATTCTTAACGACCAATCGGACTACTTGTCTAACTTGTACTATGATTATAATGCCGGAGGTCTAATTTATGAATTCCTCTAAACGGATTATAGATCGATATGGATATTGTTTATCAAATTATTATGTGATTGATCATTTGGTAATCGAAAAGATATAAATTATCTAACTCTCGAGATTTGGTATGTATTGTCATATGTATCGCGTTGGGTGACGACCCGAAAAGTAGCATACTAGGAAGGGAAGTCATGAGCCCTCACCCTAGGCCCTGTATACGTCTTGGCGTGGTCAATTCGTGGGTTACCGGGATTAGTAAGCGTTGTGCAGCTGGTTTGTGCTAAGTTAGACACATGGTTACCGGGATTAGCAGATTGTTTTGCAGCCGGATCATGTTAAGTTCAATTCACGAATTGCCGGGATTAGAAGTTGTTGTGCAGTCGGCATTTCGATTAATAAATGGGCATTGTTATGTCAACTATCTTCGCAACGGTTTAATAATTGAACCGAGTGTGGTGAGGGGGCACGGTAGGACTCACTGAGATAATGTTATCTCACCCAATTCATATTTGTTGTTTTTCAGAGAAGCGGGGAAAGAGGAAGGCTATAGTGCACGAGTAGTTGCTATACGCTCGGAGGTGCTGGAGACTTAGTCACATTACCCTTTGTTCTTTTGTTGTTCTATTTGGTTGTATAAACTTGTATTGGTTATGAGTTTTACGAACCGCTTTATGTTTCTGTTTGGTATTTGCAGTGGCGGAGCTTGCCCAAAATATTGGGGGGTGCCGCAACTACTAACTAAAAAAAACCATCACATTTTACCATACCCTTCATTATTTAATAATATATCTTTCATAACTCTACTAATTTATCTTTCCAAATGTTATTAATGAAGGTTAATTTGGTAAACTAACTCACAATTTCTATACTAAAAAAGAAATTTTATTTTTTCTGGGGGTACCATGGTATCCTTCCGCTCCCACCATGCTCCGCTACTGCTGTCGTTTTAGGGTAGAAGTATAGTAAAAAAAAATTCTTTTTTTTCTGGGGGGTACCACGGCTCCCTCCCGTCCCTATGAAGCTCCGCCACTGGGTATTTGGACTTGGATATTGTATTCCGTTCGGTATGGAACCGATGAACTTCTATTTTATGAAGTAATGTTATTTCCGACTATGTGTTTATTTCGGAAAAAGTTTGTATGTACAATACTTAAACAGGAACTGTGTCCTCTGAACTTCCGCATCTGTGTATCTTCGGTGTCTCTACACGTTAGAAATACCGGGGTGTTACAGAAGGAGAGAAGGAAACACCTATTAGGCAGCGACATAAGGAAAACACTACTCTTGTTACCAACTCTTATGATCTTTTGAATAGCAAATAAATTAAATTAATGCAGTTGAGTTTCTGATTTTAACAGCAGTCTTTCTTTGCAAATCGCGGTATCACTATTCACTTTATATGCATGTTACGGAGATTTTGTAAGGACCTTGAGGAGAAAGAAGTTCCAATTTTTGGCGCAAAGAGACTTGAAGTGCACAATCAAGCGAATCTTTCTTCTTTTATATATCTGGAAAATAATAAATATGAACAGTTGGTGATCCAATCATGGAATTAAGAACATATTCATGTGTAAAATCAGCATAATTTATAATAAATACCAAGGCGGTTATATCAAATAACTATTGCTGCCACAAGCCCACTATTTCACACACTTACATTAATTAAAATTCTAGATCCACCAATAGAGATCATGTGAGATCTCATTAGACAAAAACATAATTTAATGGTCAAATGTAAGGGCTTTATGTTTAAAACTTACTTGATAGTAGCTTGTGAATCCGCATGCTTAGTACCGAAATATGAGCTTTCATTTGTGCAATCTGTCAGAGACCAGCCAAGAAAAGAAATGGAACTATCAGTTATAAGGAACTTCAACACAAAAGATATAATGAGTGATGGTGGGAAAACCCTACCTCTGCATCCTTTTCGTCCATATCCCATTGCAAAACTTGTATGTGATTTATGGTTTCTTCAAGGCTTTTCTCTTCTTCGTCTGAAAATCTACAAGAGTTAAAGGAACCCAAACAATATTTCATAGCCATCACCAAAGATTTTCATATGCCTATCATATAGAATTATAGAAGCCATTATACATACGAAGGCATAGTTGAGAGTAAATCCCAAACCTTTTTATGTCACCATCAGCATTTCTAACACTTGGCATGTGATCTTTTAATGAAAGTAGCCTGAACTAAAATTTCGTTACTACTATACTGGTATCTCAGTTAGGACCAGGTAAAAGAAAATAATCTAGCAGGCTCAAATTTCTCTTCTTTCTTACACACATTAAATTTTAAATTAAAATTACAAAGATGATAATTTCAAGCATATATAACCATAATACTCATGATGCAACTTACAGAGTTTTTAAACTTTCCATTTTGCCAATGTAGTCTGGAATGGGACCAGTGAATAAGCAATTCCTCAATTCCCCGAGTTACAAAGATAACCAATTAATATCAAATTTGCTCATATCACTCACATTAAATCTCCTAGCAATTTCCTGCACAAGATCTTCACAATCCCAATGCTTTAACACAGTTTGTGATAATCATATTTTGTGTGTTCACCAACTATTTCAAGACCAAACATGAATTTTTCCCCAACCCACTTCATCCACCATCGATACCAACAAAAAAAATAACATAAATCAAACATAGAACTTAATAGTTTTTAAATAAGATACCTGATGGATGTCGTTGGCTCTTGAATCCTTCTTTATCTTCAATAAACATACAAAAATCCACATTAGAACTTAAAAATATAAAAAAATTAATGAGTTTTATGAGAAACAAAATATCAAACAGGTGAAGTGCAAATATAGACTAATAGACAAACAACAAATAGAACAAATAGATCACAATAGATCATAACAACCTGGAAAAAAATACAAAGAAATAATTAGAAATTGAAAACCAAAAGAAATAGAGAGAAAAGAAGAAGAATCACAAATTGTAGGAGCCGCAAATCACAAGTCAGTCACAAATTGCAAATCAGATGCAGGACCGAAATCAAAAATCAAATTGCACAATACCTCAACGATCCAGAAATGTGGAAGACCTGCGATTCTGATGTGAGACAGATGAAGAAGATGCGATGCCATCAAACAAAGAGGTTCACGAAGGTGCGAAGTCGTAACTGAAGCAAGATTGCGAATCCAAAGGAGATGAAGACTGCGACCCTAAACCAGATCGCGATAGAGATGAACATTCATAGCAGAAACGGTTATGGCGGCACAAACCGATCGAGCCGAAGCGAACAGATGCAGGAACCGGAATCAAAACGGAGAATCGCGAACCGCATCTCCCTCGCCGCATTTGGCTTCGAACCGCATCGCCACCGTCACCCACCGCCGGCCCTTCCCTGTCATCGCATCTCTCTCAGTTTTGGATTTTTCCTTCTCTCTCTCCCCCCACCTCAAGCTCTTGGTTTCTTCTCTCTCTTTTTTTCTTTCTATTTTTTTCCTCTCTCTTTATTTTACTTGCATCATTTATCATTTATTTTAAACTAGTTTTTTACCCGTGCATACGCACGGATGATACTGTATGGTCGGTGTATTGTCAAGAAGTCATAATAGTAATTTGGACATTGAGTCGAAGAAATTAAATGAGATTGACAATCAGAATTACATTGATCCATAATATTGTATTTGGACATTAGAGGTAAAATATGCATCCCCGTTGATCCTCCCGTTTGCATCATTGTTGGCCCACATGTTGGCACTCGCGTTGGCGCTTTTGCTACCTATATCGTAGCCACTCTCGTTGCCTCTTTCGTTGCCACTCTCGTTGCCACTCCCGTTGCCACTCCCGTTGGCATTTTACTCCTTTTTAGTAATTATAAAATAGTTATTTGGTAATTTGTTGTAGCGGTTAAATTGATTGATTTTAACAAAAGTAGTTAAATTGAAGTTTTAGTAGTTATTTTGTAATTTTTGGTAGGGGTTGAAGTTTTTTACAATTTTTTTTTTGACAATGGATAGTAGATTATAAAAATTATTTCTTTTAGTAGTTTGAGTAGATTATAAAAAAAATTAAAAGAAAATCAGTTTTTTTTAAAAAAATGAATTTAAAAAAAAACAATTTTTAAAATGATGGAAAGAAGACTTTTAAAAGAAAAATAGTTTTTTCAAAAGTTTTTTAAAAAAACAATCTATATACTGTAGCGGTATTGTAGCGTGTCAGACGTGATACTGTAGCGGCACTTTGAATGCACTGTAGCGCATCAGCTTGTTACTGTAGCGCGTCAGTTTTTCTGTAGAAAGTGTTTTTTTTAAAAAAAAAAGCTGCTGTTTGTCTTTTTGTCGGTGTGCCTTTTACCAATTTGTCCTCAATTTTTGACACGTGGCAAATTTGTAAAGTGTCTAAAAAGGATATTTTGCTGGTAGTGTGTTTTATTATATTGTACTAGATTTAATTTATATTGCACCATCTTGCATCATTTATTATAATTTTAATTTATATTGCATCACCTTGCATAATTTTTTTGACTTTTTTATAACTTATGTCATGTATACAAAACCGTATACCAACCGTATCTAAATACACTCTTCCTATTATATATTATATATAAGATATAAGATAACATCACCTTTTATAGGATGTTTTGGTCGAACCGAAACAATTAAAAAAGGGCATGGAATATCTTGCTTAATTAGGAAATTTAGTCCTACGCATTTACTCCCTAGCAGTAAAGGAAATTTCCTGTCTTTATTTTTATAATTTTTATAGGTTTTTTTTGGTAAAAAGAATTTATTTTGAGAAGAAAATAATAAAAAATGAAAAGGGGGGTGAAATGGTAAAACGGGGGTGCAGTTAACCACCGGGGGGGCTGTATTATTAAAACTGGGGTGCAGACAGTAGCCCATCCTCGTTTTTTTTGGGCTGGCCCGTATCTCTTTAAAACAGAGATGTGGCCTTCAGGGAGGGGCGCGAAGTAAACACAGGGGGCGTAAACAAGAATCTGAATAATAAAAAATGTGAAAAGACGAAACTGCCCTTGCGTTCCCAATATCAAAGCGAAAATCCCAAAAACAGAAACCCTAAAAACTCTCCTCTTCCCACGGCGCCTCACCCCTCCCAAAATGTCCAACCCTAATTTTTCTCTCTCTCTCCCCCTCCTTACGTCGTAACCTCTTTCCCTTCTCCTCTCACCCACTCCAATCTTCTTCTCTCTACTACCGCCGTAACCCCTTTCTCTTTCCCCTCACCCACTCCGATCTTCTTCTCTCTACCACCGTCGTTTCTTACTTTCCAGAGAGAGAGAAAAACGAAATTCCAACATCTCAGTCGTGAGAAGGAGAAACGAATGAAGAGGAAGGGGAGGATAGGGTGGGTGCGATGGTGGCGAATGTTTTGGGGGTGGATGGCGGTGGACGGCCTTGGATGTGGTCGTTTTGGGGTGGTGCGAAGGTGGCAGGGTTGTGGGTGGATGACGTTCGAGGGGGGAACGGGCGAAAAAAAAAGGAAACGGACTTGTGTTTTATGGGAATGGTTACGACAGTGATGGCGGCGGCGTATGGTGGACGACCACCATCTACGGTGGCCGGAGTTCGACTGTATGGTACCGATTTTTCCCTTTCACTCTCTTTTTTTTGTTTTTGCTTTCATCTTCTTCTACTTTCTTTTTTTTTAAAAAAAAAGGAAGTCCAAACTCTAAGAAAAAAAACTTATGCTTACTCTCTTTTTTTTTAAAAAAAAACCTTTGAACTCTAAAAATGTTAGCTTTCACGGTTTGTGCTGCCTCTCTCTGATCCGTTATTTCATTGTATAATTTTCACACAGTATTACATACACATCAGTAACAAATTTTTTTAAAGGGATGAAAAAAAACATGCTTGCAGTTGTAATAATAATGACTATGAACATCTGGAAATCACATATTGGTTTAGTGCTTGAATAATTTAAAATGTACCTGGAGCATGTACTACAGAACTAAAAGGAAGAGAAGAAAGAATGCGACCGATCCCTGTTTCTTATTATTTTTTTGAGAAAAACGTTTGCTGAGATGTTTGAGTATTTTTGGTCGTGGTCTCTGTTCTGCTCGTGTGTGTTTCTGCGTGTGTATTATCTGTGTGTCTTTTTTTTGTATCTGTCTATTGTTGTCCCCCTGCCTTCTGTGTTTGAAGCTTAATTTATAGAAGGATTTGTATAGATAACTGAAATGAGATGTCAATGTCTTGCTTGTATTTGTTCAAGTAATTTCATGTTTTGGTGTTTAATTTTTCTAAGCAGCTTTTTACTCCTCCCCAACCTTAGGTGCTTTCACAGATTGGGGTATTTGACTGTTATGAACCTTGTTTATGTGTCTGCAGGCTCTGTGCAACAAAGACTCAGCAAAGGTTCTACCTATTTGAAGCTTTGAAGTTAGACCTGTTGCCGAGACCTGCTGCTGCCACGGTTTTGGCTTCTTCTCTTTGTCCACACTGCTGGCTTGCTGACTCTTGGGTTGCTGCCACAAATTGGATTCTTCCTCTTGTCCATACTGCTGTCCTTTGGTGAAAAGCAGGGCAAATATGATGAAAGACATGCTGACTTTTAGCCTAAATTAGAAGATGCCCATTTCTTTTGTATTTTTCCATTTTCCAGTTCTGTTGTAATTTTTGTTTTTTTGTATTATTATTTTTTTTATTATTTGTGTAATTTTCGTTCTTCTATTATTGTTATTTTTTTAATTTTTGTTTTCTATTTTTTTTAATTTTTAATGTGTAAAAAAACAAATTAATAATGATAATAATATTTAATTCTAAAACAGATTTTTTTTTATTGAGTTTTTCTGAAAACAAGTTCTACTAGTGATAATAAGATTGAAAAAAAGCAAAAATCAGCAATAAGCCCAAAATGACACGCGAAAGTCGATTAAAATCACCAAAATGCATAAAACGGTATTTTGGAATTCTCGCGAAAGCCGGTAAAAATTAGGTGTTCACAGTGTGTCCGACTATTATTTACTTATAAACGAAAATGGAGGGAGTAGTAATAGTAATATAGAAACCTATGTGACTCGGCGAGTGAGCGGGGCACTTGACTTTGAGTAATCTATACATTTAAATTCTGACGAGTCTCCAAGTGGGTCCTCCCCCCATTTTGGCGCCAACTATCCCTCTCTCTCTCTCTCTCTCTCTCTCTCTCTCTCTCTCTCTCTCTCTCTCTCTCTCTCTCTCTCTCTCTCTCTCTCTCTCTCTCTCTCTCTCTCTCTCTCTCTCTCTCTCTCCTTTTAGCGCCAATCTCCCTCTCCTCACCCCTCTCTTTTTTTTGTTTTGTTTCTTCCTCCAAAAATCCCTCCTTTTTTTGTTTTGTTTCTTTCCACAAAACCCTTATTTATTTTGTTTCTTACCCCAAAATCCCCCACCTTTTTTTTTTTGTTTCTTTCTCCAAAACTCCCTTCTTCAATCCCTTCCCCCCTTTTTCTCCCTCTTTTTTTTCTTCATATTTTTTTATTTATTTTAGGGTAATTTATGATCGAGCAAAAAATGTAATTATTCAAATAGGTGAAATTTGTTTCTCCATAATTCATATTTTAAAAGTACTTTACGGTTCAGGAAAAATTTTAACAGTTCAAATAGCGGAAGTTGATTCCTCCATAATCAGATTAGTGAAAATGAAAATTAATTTCGTAACAAATTATGTAAAATTATTTTAATTATATTTTAGTGGTAAACTCTCCCCTTCCCTCCTTTTTCCATTTTTCTTCTCTTGCTTTTTTCCTTCATATTTTATGTTTTAGGGGTGCTTTACAGTCCAGTAAAAATTTTAATTATTCAAAAAGGCAAGGTTTGTTCCATCATAATCGGATTTGTGAAAACGAAAATTAATTTCATAACCAATTATGTAAAGTGTGACGCTAGACAGTGTGTTTTGGGGTAATTTAGGTCCGAAAAAAATTAATTGTTCAAATATGCGATGTTTGTTCCTTGATAACAAATTTTGTTTAAAAAAAAAATTAATTTTATAACAAAATATGTAAAGTGTGACGTTACATTTCGTGCCAAAATATGTAAAGTGTGACGCTAAGCAATGTGTTTTAGGGTGTCTTAAGATTCAGAAAAAATATAGATTGTACAAATATACGGAGTCCGTTTCTCAATAATTGGGTTGGTCAAACCAAAAAATTATTTCGTGCCAAAATACGTACAGTACAACGCTAGACAGTGTGTTTTTGGTTACTTTAGCGTTCGGAAAAAAATTTAACTGTTCAGTTATGTATAGTTTGTTCCTCAATAGCCAGTTTGCTGGAAAAAAATAGTTTCATAACAAAATACGTAAAGTGCGATGCTAAGCAATGTGTTTTGGGATACTTTAACGTTTGAAAAAAATTATCTGTTCAATATAAAATGCTACAATATTTATGTTAGATTGTTGCTATAATGAAGCTTTTGCTCCTTCAAGGTTCAACACTTTTTTAAATCACATATCTCTCCTAAGGTCCCTTCAAAATCCATGTTACTTTGGGAGATATTCTGATCGCTGTCGTCTTCGTGTGATGTGTAACCAACCACCATTACCCCTTCAAGTGGAATTTCCTCACCAACATGCACATCAAGGAAACCCTAATCATCCTATTTTCATTAACTTAGGTAATTAGGTGAAGGATGATGTTAAACTTATGTTTTGATATCTTTGGATTATGCATCTTATGTCTTTTAACTTTCTAATTACTATTATTTGTCTGGATTATGTCTCTACATTTTAACTTAGCTCTTAAACTCGCAATAATCTTTTTTTTTTATAGATTTAAACAAAGCTTTTTCTTATTACAATTTAGGCAATAAATTTTCTTATTTCCACAATTTTGTGTAGACTAGAGTTTTTAACCGGTAAAGCGTAGTGGTAGAAATTTGAAGGTTTAAATACGTTTTTACCCCCTGTAAATAGGGGGTGTTTTGCTTTTACCCCCTGCAAATTTTTTTTAAAAAAAAACACCTTGCAAATATTTTTTTTTCGGTATTAGTCCTTCTGTTAAATATCTGTTAGTGTTTTGCTGAGATGTTTAACAGATTTGCTGATTGTATAGGCCACCTCAGTAATGAATCTCATTAAATTAATGGTATTGCCACGTATTAAATGAAAAGCCCTTCTTCTCCATGTTCTCATTCTTCCCCCTTTCTTCTTCATCTTCACGCACAACCTGTCTCTCTCTCTGAACTTCTTCATCTCTCTCAATCTCCCCTCTTTCCCACAACCAGATCTGTTCTACATTCACTTCAACCATCGAACTCTAAACAACACCACAACACTTCAACGACACTGGTTTTAAAATCAGTTGGGATCTGTTCAACAGGACTTATTATCCTAACATACCAGTTCAAATCAAATACAATTGCCATGAGATGATATCATCAGTAATCTAAAGATTCTCATCTATTTTCATTTCCTTTTCTCACCCTTCTCTTCTTTCCAAGTGAGAAAGCCAAATTAAAAGGAAGAAAAGTCAGGGAAAGAAGAACAGAACAAATAGATGCACAAATCACCAACTTTATCTAACTTAAAACATCACCAGTTAAATTAAATTAGAACAAGGGAAGACAAATCAGATATAACTATTACCTAATTGCAAAAATTGAAACTTTATAAATAAAGATATATACTAGAACCATCTAATTTAATTGGATTGTTAAACTTGTACAATTAAAACTTTATAACTCTCAGTACTCTTCTGCCCAGTAAAGATTGACGACACCTTTGGTACTGAAAGTTGTAAACTTTCTTCACTTCGTTGCTGAAAATTGCCTTGCATTTTCTCTTCACAAGCTATGAATTTGATTCTTTTCTTCTTCTTTTGATTTGGGTTTGGAAGAGTGATTTGGAAGTGATGATGAGGGTCGCTATGAGAGAGGAGGCGACAGTGATGGCGGTGGTGCGATGGTTGGGCGAATCTTCCGTCAAATCCTGTGAGGTGAAAACAGACATCAAGGTGTGAAGATGGCAGATCTGGTGGGTCTGGGGGTTTAGGAGGAGGGAGAGGGTGAAGCGATTTCGTTGTGGAGGAGGGTGAACATGGCAGATCTGGTGGGTGTGGTGGGGGGGGGGGGGGGCAAGTGGGTGGAGGGTGAAGATGGCAGATCTGATGTTGCTATGGTGGACGATTGAGAGAGAAGAGAGAGGTATGTGTGTGGTGGTATGTGTGTGAGAGAGAAGAGAGTGGTGCAGAAGAATGAAGAAGAAAGAGGAAGAAGAATGATGTGGCATATCCATTTGGCATTTAAAATAAACAAAAATGAATTAAGAATGTCAAATCAACAAACCGTTTGACACATAGACATTTTTGTAACGTCTGTTTGACAGAAGGGCTAAGAGCAAAAACGTGATATTTTGCAAGGTGTTTTTTTTAAAAAAAAAAATTGCAGGGGGTAAAAACAAAATACCCCCTATTTACAAGGGGTAAAAACGTATTTAAACCAAATTTGAAAGGAGAGTGAAACTGAAATACTTTGAATGCCAATTTCAATTTATTTTCTTAAAACAAAAAAGTCGCATCGCATTCATGCCCTAAACCTTTCAAACCTAAACCCCTATTTTACAAAGACTTCGATTGCGTTAGTCATTAGAGTTAGAGGCATTCTTCTTCAGTCTTCATATCTTCAACCGTATCACATGCGCACGTCTCAGGTTCGTTTAACAACTGAAGAGGAAGTAATGGCTGCAACAATGGAGAAAGGGAGAGGCGCTTTTATCTCTGCAACTGTTCATACTTTGCTAGAGAAGCTTTCCTCAACGGAGTTCCTCGATTACGTCAAATACAGCAAGTTAGATGTCTTACTATTTGCAGTATTGGAAACAACGCTGTGTACTCTTCAGAAAGTGTTGGATGATGCAGAGCAGAAGCAGTTCTTCAACGCAGAAGTTCAACAATGGCTTGATCAACTGGAAGACGCAATCTCTGATGCCGACGATTTACTCGATGAAATCAGTTACGATTCATTACAATGCAAAGTAGAGAATACGCATCCTGGATTCGGATTTGATTTCAACTTCCAAATGAGAATGATGTGTAAGAGGCTTCAGCGTTTTGCTCAACAGATAGAAATTCTTGGTTTGCAACAAACTGTAAGTGCTAGGGTTTCTCCTAGAACGCCGCCGTCGCGTTATACAGTAAATGAATCTGTTATTGTTGGTAGGAAAGATGATAAAAAGAGACTCATTAATATGTTGCTGTCAGATAGTGGTATTAGCAGTGATAGTAACATAGGTGTGGTTGCAATTTTAGGTACAGGAGGTGTTGGTAAAACAACACTTGCACAACTTGTTTACAATGATAAACAAGTTCAAGATTATTTTGATCTGAAAGCCTGGGTTTCTGTTTCGGAGGATTGTTATATGCCGAGAGTAATGAAAGTTCTCGCTGAATCGGTCACTTCATCACAATATGTGACTCTAGCGAAGTATGAAGGCAATATGCTAAGTCGTTTTCGAAATGACTTAAGGGAAAAGTTGAGGGATAGAAGATTTTTGATTGTGGTGGATGACTTATGGATTGACAATTATAATGATTGGTATGAGCTAATATCTTCCTTGACTAATGGGAAATCTGGTAGCAAGGTGATCATCACAACACGCCAGCAAAAAGTTGCAAATGTCGCACATACATTTCCGATTCAGAAATTAGAACCTCTATCTGACGAAGACTGTTGGTCTTTACTCTCCAAGCATGCATTTGGAAATGAAGACTTTGGTAGCAATAAATATGCAAACCTAGAATCAATTGGCAGGAAGATTGCGAGAAAGTGTGGTGGATTGCCAATAGCTGCCAAAACACTTGGAGAACTTATGCGTTCGAAGGTAGATGTAAAGGAGTGGACCTCAATTCTGAACTGCAACATATGGAACTTACCAAATGACAATATTGTGCCTGCTTTGCTTCTGAGTTTTCAATATCTTCCATCTCATTTGAAAACATGTTTCTCCTATTGCTCAATATTTCCAAAAGGTTATCCCCTTGATAAGAAGCAGTTGGTTTGGTTGTGGATGGCAGAAGGCTTCCTTGAACATTCTCAGGGTGAAAAGGCACTAGAGGAGGTGGGTCGTGACTACTTTACTGAGTTGTTATCGAGATCCTTAATTCAACAATCCAATGATGATACTGGTGGAGAAAAGTTTGTCATGCACAACCTTGTCTACGATTTAGCTACATTTGTATCTGGGAAAAGTTGTTGCAGGCTTGAATGTGATGGTGGTATCTCTAAAAATGCTCACCATTTGTCATATAACCAAGAAGAGTATGACAGTTTCAAGAAGTTTGAGATTGTCTACGATTTAAAATGCTTGAGGAGCTTCTTACCCACTGTTCTTCGATGGGGACCAGATTGTTACTTATCTACAAAGGTGGTTGATGATTTGCTGCCCACACTCAGCAGGTTGCGTGTGCTATCCTTATCAAATTATAAAAACATCACCGTCCTACCAGATTCAGTTTATAATTTGGTGCAATTGCGGTATTTGGATCTCTCCCACACTAAAATCAAAAGCTTGCCAGATACAATATGCGACCTTTACTATCTGCAAACTTTGATTTTGTCATGTTGCTTGGCGCTCACTAAATTGCCGGCAGATATGGGAAAGTTAATCAATTTACGTCACCTTGATATCAGCTACACAGAGATAGAGGAGCTGCCGTTGCAAATTGTTGGACTAGAAAATCTTCAAACTCTAACTGTTTTTGTAGTGGGCAAGAAAGAAGCTGGGTTAAGTGTCAAAGAGCTTGGGAGGTTTCCTAACCTACGAGGAAAACTTTGCATCCAGAATTTGCATAATGTCATTGATGTCTGTGAGGCATGTGATGCCAACTTGAAGAGCAAAGAACACATTGAGGAGTTGGAGGTATATTGGGACAAACAAACCAAAGATCCACCAATAGACCAAGTTGTGCTTGATGCGTTGCAGCCATCAGTAAACCTGAAGAAGTTAAGCATTGGCCACTATGGAGGGACAAACTTTCCAAGTTGGTTGGGAGATACTTCGTTTTCTAACATGGTGTACCTTTGCATCAATTCTTGCGAGTATTGCGCGACACTTCCACCACTAGGACAACTACCTTCTCTCAAGGACCTAAGTATAGAAGGTATGTCGGTATTGGAGACAATTGGCCCAGAGTTCTATGGCATGTCAGGTGGAGGTTCTAATTCTCCATTCCAACCATTTCCATCTCTCGAGAAGCTAGAATTTAAAAACATGCCAAATTGGAAGGAATGGCTCTCCTTTGGAGGCATAAAATTTCCCTTTCCTCATCTTAAATCTTTGAGGTTAGAGGAGTGTCCTGAACTGAAGGGACATTTGCCTAGCTATCTTCCTTCCATTGAAGAATGTTCAATCGTTTTTTGTGATTGTCTGCAGGCAACACCACCTACTTTGCACTGGCTCTCCTCAGTAAAAACTTTAGATCTATTTTCTCAAGGGTCCACTGAATTGTCGATGCTTGAAAGTGATTATCCATGTCTTCTGCAGCGTGTGGAAATATTTAACTTTAACATGCTGACATCTCTGCCTAAAATGATGCTAAGAACCACTTGTCTTCGGCGCTTGGGACTCTATTTTGTTTCGTCTCTTACTACATTTCCAGCTGATGGTCTACCCACTTCATTGACGTCACTCTGTATTAGTGAGTGTGGGAATTTAGCATTTCTGCCGGCTGAAACATGGAGCAAGTACACATCACTTGTGACTTTGGAGTTAGTTAATTCATGTGATGCACTTACCTCATTTCCACTGGATGGTTTCCCTATGCTCCAAAGTCTTTCCATTGAAGGCTGTAGGAGTCTGCAATCCTTTTTTATTTCAAAAATTTCTTACCAGTGCCCAGCAACCCTCCAATCACTAAAGGTCTCTCACTGTGACTCACTTAGATCACTTCCACAACGAATGGACACCCTCACAGCTCTTGAAAGCTTGACACTTGACAGCTTGTCGTCATGTTGTGAAGGAGTTTGCCTCCCTCCCAAATTACGATTAATTTATATTGAATCCCTGAGAATGACAACGCCTGTGACTGAATGGGGTCTCCCAAACCTTTCTGCTCTGTCTGATTTGCATATTGGAGGTGATGATATTGTTCACACCTTGCTGAAGGAGCAGTTGCTGCCCATGTTTCTTGTGTCTCTGACTATAACTAATCTCTCTGAATTGAAATCCTTAGAAGGAGATGGGCTTAAACACCTCTCCTCAATGGAAAGTCTTACATTTAAATGCTGTTCAAAACTTGAGTCTTTGCCAAAAGTCACATTGCCTTCCTTTCTGAAATCACTTATATTTGCAAGTTGTCCAAAACTTAAGTCCTTGCCTGGCAGTTTGCCTTCCTCTCTGGAAACAATGGAATTTGAAGATTGTCAAAGTCTTGGGTTGTATCCAAATTACAGGTTCCCTCCCTCTCTCAAGCTACTGAGCATGCTGCGATGCCCGCTGTTAAAAGCAAGGGTTGAAACTCAGAGACGGGAACATAAGTTGAACATTGCTCACATTCCTGTTGTAAAAGTAAATTATGAAGTCAGAATATGAGCCATTGAAATGGAAGGAAGAATTTCACTCCCATAGTAGGTATGTTTTTCTTGTCCCCAGCCAAGAAGAATTTGAATTTTTCAGTTACAGGTGATCTGTAATATAGTCAAGTTCCACATTAGCCTGGGTTTTATTAATTTGTTTCCTTTAGGTGGCAGAAATTTAGTGATCCTGAAAGTATTGCTGAGGTACTTCATCAGATCTGTGCAGATCATTCAACAAATGTAGATACTGTATTTTAATGCATAATTGACACCAAAAGCATCCTGCTGTTGCTTCTCAAGCAGAATTATCCTTCAGTGAAACATTATCCAGGTAGATACAACTCGATCTCTAACTGGTAATACATATGCATGAATACAAAAATTAAGGAGTTACATGGTGTTTGTATTTTAGATGTCGAACAAACAATGTTCCAATATGTGTCATTGTGGAAATGAAAATCCTGAGGATGAATCCAGTTTGGGTATGAAGTTTTATATAAAAATTTGTACCATAAACTCGACCCTGATATTTGGCTACCAATAAAAAGGGTGCTGAATAAGAGAGGTAAATAACTATTTACTTGTGGAATCACATGAATTTGTTAGGCTTGTCACATTTTCGTTGTCTAGGTGGAATGTTGAGAACGAAAAGGAATATTAAATATGATTGGTACAAACTTGCTCGTTAAGTCATAAGAAAAATTAACAGTTACTAGATTGTATTTCTTCCTCAGTGTTTTAGTTCCTTAATACTGCTATGAGCACAATATATAATTCAACCAGTTTCCTGGATTGCAGGTCATAAATTTCTTACTTTGAAGGTGGATCAAAAATCTAGTCTCATTGCCTCTGCCAGAGGACCTAGACAGCCTGAATTGCAGTTATTAAGTGATAGAACTTGCAGTTATTAACCATTTTGAGTTCATTTTCCAGCATTTGGCTTATGTATTTGTTGTATTTCAAATTGTATTTTCCAGCATCAGTAGGGAATTAGTATCATCTTAACTGTTACTTTTTCTTATGTATTTGTTGTATTTCAATATGTTATTGCAGACTTTGGTATTGCAGGCTCTATGACTGCTACAATGTGGCTGTTTGCATAATTCAAAAAAAAAATTTGTCTGCTGACATAAAATTTTTATTTAAAATATTGTATGGGTTTTAACTCATTTTGTAAGTCTTTGTTTCTAAGTGAATAATTTAAATTGGATTTATCACAATTATTTTTACAGTGTTTATGAATAGGCTTTTTAAAGTCTAGTACAGGCACGTATTATAAAAGACCAAGTGTATAACACAACAAGAGTAGTAAGAAACTTAATTGTCATAAGAGTTTAATTTTATTCTTATTACTTTAAATAGTATTCTAAAATCAGCTTCTTTATCATTAAATATCACATTAATTCTCCTTCCCTTCATTTCTTTTATTTTCTTTCCCTCGTTGAAAATTCTTCGCTCTTTTCTAATTAGTAATTACCCGTGTTTTTTCTGTTATTTTGATACACATAATTGTGCATTCACTGTGTGACAGGCTGACAGCTGCAATGTTGAAGCCACATATTTAGAACCATGGTATTGCTACATTAGGGAATACAATAAGGAACTGTTTACAAAATTGATATATATATCGATAATATTAATATCGGTATATTCCTTGATACCCTATGATAATTCATGTTTGTTCACCTCAGATGACTCTACTGCCTTGGTACTATGTAAAGCAATATTCACATATGATATGCCATTTGGGTCAGATTAATAATGTTTTTGCTGTCATGAGAAGGTTACTGATTTTTGAAATATTCCTTGGCCAGGAGCAAGTATTGCCAATGGGTCATAAACAGATTTTCTTTGCAGCATAATCTCCCATTTAGGACCATAATGCACCCTCCATTCTTCTTGTGTACTGTAGTGGGGCAGGTGTTGCTTCACTCCAAGATCAGCTCTTTCACAATATGCCAAAATTCTTTTGTTTTGACTTAAAATGTGTTCAAGCCCATCAGGCCCATTGGAAGATTGGACTGCAGAGGCAAGAAATGCTACTAAATAGAAAATATCTTCCTCTGGGATCACAACAGAGGTTCTGTTGTCCCACCTGCAAAGAACATTCTATTTTAAATTACATTCCTCTTAAAGATTGATACTCCTTCCGGCCTTAATATAACCAAAAAAGTTGATATACATATCGACTTTTTTGCTTATACATATTGACTTTTAAAGATTGATATACATATCTGTTTTTTTTGCTTATATTTAAGGCTGAAGGGAGTACGGTACAAATAACAAGTTTTGTGAACCATTACTTTGATTTGTTTACTGGGTAGATAAGGACGGGCCATTGCTCGTTCCTGTGACGATTTTGCCAAAGACAACGTCTGCAAAATTGTGTATTTTGCTTTTGGGTATGAAAAGGTTGAGCCATGGGTGTGGAACATCCCACAAGCCTTTTGAACGCAGTTTCACTTCTGAGATATGCACTCTGTCTAAAAAGTCTACATATGTGACTTCTAATTGAAAAGTGTTGATGGGATATAGTTTAAGTGAGACAAGAGTTTCTCAACTTCCTGTTGGAAAAAAGGAACATAGTGATTGATAAGAATTTAGTGAGAGATAGCTAAACTCTTTGAAGCACCAACATAGATGCAGACAGCGGACACGACACGAACATGTAGACATCGATTTTAATATGAAAAATAGAAGTAATTGAAGTATCAGTGTCGGACACAACACGTGTCGGACACAACACGTGTCGGACACAACACGTGTCGGACACAACACGTGTCGGGCACCGGACACGTCTTCAATCTGAAGTATCTGTGCCTCAGACTTAAACTATTGAAATTAGTTTTGTTTATTTTGTTTAAAATAATTAATTGATTTTGTATATTCTTCCAAACCTGATTTATTGTAAGACTTTCTTCCATATTGAAGTATTTGGCCAATTCTAGGCAGAAGAGAGTTTTTCCATCTGACTTGAACTTGCTAGCTTGAACTGGGTCTTGTGGATTGAAGGATAATCTCCAGTTATTTAAAATACCAGTTCTATTTATTATCACAAATTCTTCAATGTAATCAAAAGCTTTTTCTGCTAATATTAATTGCTCTTGGTCTCTTGTGAGTGCTGTGAAATCTGAATACACCACTCTTATCCATTTTTCCTGTTCAAAACAGAGATTTTGTGAGGGTAAAATGGAACTTGCAAATACACCAATTAAAATAAAAGGGTGTTTCTGATTTACGTACCATGGTAGGTGCTGGTTCCAGTAAGATTCTTGC
Organism: Astragalus membranaceus; assembly: GCA_039519185.1. Classification (NCBI taxonomy): domain Eukaryota; kingdom Viridiplantae; phylum Streptophyta; class Magnoliopsida; order Fabales; family Fabaceae; genus Astragalus; species Astragalus membranaceus. Next base: position 175,160,562 of record CM076848.1, on the reverse strand, counting down.
TCTTGTTATAATGCCAAACTGACCTAGTCCTCCAAGTATACTGTGAAAGAGTTCACCATTCTTCTCATTAGAACAGTTTACCACCTCCCCAGTTCCTGCAATCATTCATTGGCCACCTTTGTTCATTCATCCAAGAGAAAAGATTTTCTTTTTGTTCAGAAATTTATTCACAACATATTGTTTTTTTAAAGCATTCTTATATATGCCCAAGATAAAGTTCCATAAGGTATAACCATGATATTTAAAAAAGTTCTGAGACATCATGGTTTTTAATGTCATAGTGACAGCAATGCAACCACGACTGAAGCAACATTGATCGCATTTGACTGTAAATCTCTGTACTATCAAAGAAGTGTGATGCAACCACGACCACAATTTAAAATACCATGTAAGTTTCAAGTGAATTATTAGTTCAAAAGAGACAAAATAGTTGTTTTCGTATTTAGAATATTGAAATATTATTATGATATTTCCTCCACGGTCCAACCCTTTGACCTTCTTCTCAACTAACTGCCATGTTTTTGTTTTCTTCTTTTATTCACAATATGATTTTCTCACCAAGTGATTCCATGTTGATCACAACTCCTCCACGAGCTTCTGCTTGGCCTTGAATTGAATGTCCATGTCCTCTAGCGGCAACGGTGAGCTTAGAACTAGGACCCATGTTCCAAATATGCTTTACGGTGACTGCAATATCAGAAACTGATTTTGGATGCAGTACTGTCATAGGATGAGATTAGTACCTATTGCCAAAGTCTTTTGCTGCATGTTTAAGATCAACTTCATCAAAACTGAAGTGTCCTTCCAAGGGAATTGCTTTTGGTGTAGAAGGGTAAAAGACAAGAGTGATTTCAGTATAACAAAAGCCGTATTTTTTAGGGAAACACGAGTGCAAACCCAAGTGTAAACACTTAGGTGTGTGGTGAGGTCCTTGACATTAATTCTTTCTTCTAATTTGTTTTTATTTTGCAATATGATGTGATATGGATCTAGGGATTTTGAGTATGAACATGAATGTATTGTGTTCTGGAGTCAACCAGGGGTCTCATTAGCAAAATCAGGAGGTGCATTTAGCAAGTGATATGGATCAGCCCAACCGACTCAGCCCATATCCACCTCATGCAAGCCCAATATGCTTGGACGGTTAAGATCGACTCTACCCATCCAACGATCCACGAGAGGGCGCGATTTCCTATAAATACAGGCAAACTTTGCCCTTAAAAAGGTTGAATCTCTAATCCTTAGTACCTTCACTCTTATATTCTATATACTGACTTGAGCGTCGGAGTGGCTTGCAGGTACCCCCGGGCGCTCATTGACCTCCCGTCAGGACAGCACGAGACCTGACCTCCCGTCAGGACACCAAGAGACCTGACCTCCCGTCAGGACAGTAAGTGACCTGAACTCCAATCAGGACAGCAAGTGACCTGACCTCCCGTCAGGACAGCAAGAGACCTGACCTCCTGTCAGGACAGCAAGAGACCTACCAACAGCAGACGACCAAAAAGCTGCTCGGTACAGAACATTGGCGACCACAGTGGGAGATTTCTATCTTTCACATCATCACTACTCGAAATTTTCTCTTGCTGCTCCATGGCTACCAGGGGCAGACCCCGGGTTCAGAGCATTGCCATACCCGCACCCCGACCAGAGGGTATTCCTGAGGGCAACGTCGCAACCCTACCTGACGAGGGTACCAGTCGGCTTGCCCAGTCTTCGAATGCGAGTCAGCTTTTGGATCTCCTGACCAATCGCACCCAAGCTATGCAGCATCAGGAAGACCAGCAGATTGCTAAGACATGGCCATCCCAACGCCCATGAGGGCGCCTGGCAGGACGCCAATAAAGAGCAGCCAGCACCCAAGAGGGCGCCTGGCAAGGAAGCAACCAGCGCCCATGAGGGCGCCTGGCAAGGAAGCAGCCAGCGCCCATGAGGGCGCCAGGTAGGGCACCAGGGCAGCATCAGACAGCGCCCGTGAGGGCGCCTGGCACCCAGGAGGGCGCCTGGCAGGGAGCCATGTCAACATCAGGCAGCGCCCATGAGGGCGCCAGGTAGGGCACCAGGGCAACATCAGAGAACGCCGATGAGGGCGCCTCGCAAGGGAACCCTTCCTCCAACAACGGTGACACCGAAGACACCACCGGATATCGCCATCGAACAGATTGAGGACAACGTCGCAACCCTACCTGACGAGGGTACCAGTCGGCTTGCCCAGTCTTCGAATGCGAGTCAGCTTTTGGATCTCCTGGCCAATCGCACCCAAGCTATGCAGCATCAGGAAGACCACCAGATTGCTAAGACATGGCCATCCCAAGGCCCATGAGGGCGCCTGGCAGGACGCCAATAAAGAGCAGCCAGCGCCCAAGAGGGCGCCTGGCAAGGAAGCAACCAGCGCCCATGAGGGCGCCTGGCAAGGAAGCAGCCAGCGCCCATGAGGGCGCCAGGTAGGGTACCAGGGCAGCATCAGACAGCGCCCGCGAGGGCGCCTGGCAGGGAGCCGTGACAACATCAGGCAGCGCCCATGAGGGCGCCAGGTAGGGCACCAGGGCAACATCAGAGAACGCCGATGAGGGCGCCTCGCAAGGGAACCCTTCCTCCAACAACGGTGACACCGAAGACACCACCGGATATCGATGCCCCCACTCGACGTAGGCATCAAGAGTTTGACTAAGAAGACACCTCCCCCCGAAACTCAAGAAGGTTTTCGGACGAAGGACCTTTCACACGAAGGATGGACGGATGCCGAATCCCAAGGGCCTTGGAGAAGCTGCCAACTCTCAAGATGTATGACGGAACCGGAGACCCAGACCGCCATCTGGCACACTTCTCCCTGATGATGCGCTGTCGAGGCGCCGGGGAGCCTGTTCACTGTAAAATCTTCCCCCTCACTCTCGAAGATGCCGCGCCAGAGTGGTTTCATGAACTAAGGCCGAACTCCATATCCTCATGGTATGTTGGGTCTCATCTTCCTAAAACAAAGCATCCAAGTTCACGGCACCCACCCGACATGGATCCAAGGTATGAGACCACGATGTCTTGGGTAGCAAGCGCCAAGAAAGGCGCGGAAGTCAAGCAAATAACGAGACTAGGAGATCACAGACACCAGAGATACCCACCTACGAGGGTGATCTCTAGTCAGCAGTCCATAACTTCGTCCATGCTTATCCGATGGAGGCGTGTGAGCATGCGTTGGAAAGCTAAGAAGAAGAGATACAACTCTCATGTTGAGCTCAAAATCCAATTCAGACGTCTCCGTAAAAAGGAAGGGCGCCCATGAGGGCGCCAGCAGCATACTTATCCGATGGAGGCGTGTGAGCATGCGTTGAAAAGCTAAGAGGAAGAGCTACAATTCTATAGTTGAGCTCAAAATCCAAAACAAGATGACGGCACTCACAAGCTCGTGAGAAATGGTGCACGAGCACGTAAAAAAAAAGCATAGTGCACGAGCACATGAGAAAATGAAATGGTGCGCGAGCACCTAGGAAAGTAGAACGATGCATGAGCATCCGAGAAAATTAAATAGGGCATGAGCACGTAAGGCAGCACACGGAAGGACGTTTGACAGGGCGCCAAGGCAGCCACAGGCAACACCCAGGAAGGCGCCCAGCAGGGTGCCACCAACGGAAGAAAGGGAACCTTCCCCTACTTGCAGATGGTAGAAAACAATTGCTCCAACAGGATAATCACTGTGATCAGCTGACAAACTTAGCAGGCCCGACAACGACACGAGCCAAAAAGGCGACCTAACCTACCAGGGCATTATAAATGACAACGTCAAGTCAAGACCATCCTCCGAAATAATCTCGACTTAGGGGGCAACGGTGGAACCAGGTCAATGTTCACCAGAGACATCGCCGGGGATCACCATCGAGGAGACCCCCCGACCGACGCAGCTCAACACCAACGCAGGACGGCAGCAAGAAGGATGATCTGGTTTGATTAGGCACAGAAAATGCAACACCCTCACGAACGACATTAAAAAGCAGATCCATGACACTGGTCCCTAGCAGTAACACTTATTCCCAAAGGAAAGGGAAAGGGTCCAACTCCAAAGGAAGGAGGGGGCAATGCTAGTTTGAGATCCTACCTACCGGGCAGGGAAGGACTGTCTGGATTGCAGGGACACGAGCCAACCTGCTCGGTTCACGAAGCGGCATATCGAAAAGGTCGCAACCTCTAATGGATGAGTTAAATTCGGATAGAATCCGATAAACTCCCGTTAGAGCCCCTAGATGGGCAGAGTGGCGTCGCAAGATGTCACTAGAGGTTGTCACAACCTCGAAGCGGCATATCGAAAAGGTTGCAACCTCTAATGGGTGAGTTAAATTCGGATAGAATCCGATAAACTCCTGTTAGAGCCCCTAGATGGGCAGAGTGGCGTCGCAAGATGTCACTAGAGGTTGTCACAACCTCGAAGCGGCATATCGAAAAGGTCGCAACCACTAATGGGTGAGTTAAATTCGGATAGAATCCGATAAACTCCTGTTAGAGCCCCTATATGGGCAGAGTGGCGTCGCAAAATGTCACTAGAGGTTGTCACAACCTCGAAGCGGCATATCGAAAAGGTCGCAACCTCTAATGGGTGAGTTAAATTCGGATAGAATCCGATAAACTCCTGTTAGAGCCCCTAGATGGGCAGAGTGGCGTCGCAAGATGTCACTAGAGGTTGTCACAACCTCGAAGCGGCATATCGAAAAGGTCGCAACCTCTAATGGGTGAGTTAAATTCGGATAGAATCCGATAAACTCCTGTTAGAGCCCCTAGATGGGCAGAGTGGTGTCGCAAGATGTCACTAGAGGTTGTCACAACCTCGAAGCGGCATATCGAAAAGGTCGCAACCTCTAATGGGTGAGTTAAATTCGGATAGAATCCGATAAACTCCTGTTAGAGCCCCTAAATGGGCAGAGTGGCGTCGCAAGATGTCACTAGAGGTTGTCACAACCTCGAAGCGGCATATCGAAAAGGTCGCAACCTCTAATGGGTGAGTTAAATTCGGATAGAATCCGATAAAATCCTGTTAGAGCCCCTAGATGTTCGCAAGATATCACAACCTCTAGTGAGGAATTTAAATCGGACCGATTCTGATAAGCTCCTGACGGAGATGAAACATGGATATAACATAAAATCATCAGTCAAGCTCCATAAAACAAACATACAACGAATTCCGACAGGATAACAAGAAATCACAAGTCAAAAACAACTGAACTCCTAGATGAAACATCAGGGGGCAATGACATCGAAGTCAATCCCGTTAGGATGGTATCTAACAATCCTCCCATCTGCAACCTCATGGTCAAACCGGAAGATGCTCGACTCAAGAACTGCATCCGGGTACATGCACTGAACATGACTTATCGCTTTATCGTAAGCAGCGTAGGAGAAGTCCATGGCTTGCCCGGCCATCTCTTGCACCCTTTCCTCAGCCACATCTCTCTGTTTCTTCACACGGTCAAGTTCAGATTGGATCTCCTCCATCCGCTTCTGATAGTGGCCAGTAGTGTCTCGCGCCCGACGAGCAGATCCCAGCGCCTCGTGCAAATCCACCTGAAGCCGGCTTACATCCAAGAGAAGCCGATCCCTTTCCTCGATCACCCCTGCACAAACAAAGCAGCAAACACGACAAAGCTTAGAACCAACATCACCAGCGCCCATGAGGGCACCTGGCAAAGCACCACCGGGAAAGCAGCCAGCGCCCAGGAGAGCGCCAGACAGGGGTGGTGGCCCATGCGGGTTTGATGAATACCGTAAGAAATAACTCAAGAGGATTACCTGAACGAGATCCGCACTTCTTCTCAGCTTCCCACTTCGCATGCAGGCCTTCCCCAACCTTAACCATGTGCGCAGCAAGTGCGAAAGGATGCTCACAAAAATGATCACGCTCTTCGGGGGAGAAGACAATTTCACCTTCGTCGTCAGCAGGAGGAGGAGACCCAACCGGAGAGGGACAAACAGCAGAGGGAGGTCCCTGAGAACAACCCCTTTGGCGTTTGGACTGACTCTGAGTCCCTTGGATGCTGGAATCGACTGGAACCTTCGACACCCCGGAAACATCCTTTCCAGCACGGCTTGGCGCTCCTAAACTAAGGCGAGGTCCCATGGAGGGACACACAGGGGCAGATACAGCAGGAGCTGGGCTCTTGACCTCGGTAGGTTCGGCATCCAAAGGTCTCCTCCGTCCGGCCAAAGAGGCTAAGTCATTGAAAGAAAGCGGAGCGGTCATCTTATCTGCAGAGCAACAAAGTAGCGAATCAGCAACATAAGTAAATAATCCAACAAAAAGACAAATAAAGGTACATCAAGACCTAATAAGCAACCTAAGAGCTCGGCAGCTTCAAGAGCCGTAGACGCCTTGGACAGCTCACTGCACAAAAACTTTTGTGGCACAGTGGACAAGCCACCGAAGATCTTCCTCAGCATGCCCAAAGTCTTCTGCTCAGAATCAGACAACTCAGATGGGAGGATGCGACAAGACCGAGAGGTACGGTCAGCATCGACATTACACCACCCGAGGCGAAACTTATCCCTAACCAGGCGTAGGATGAGATTAGTACTGTCATAGGATGAGATTAGTACCTATTGCCAAAGTCTTTTGCTGCATGTTTAAGATCAACTTCATCAAAACTGAAGTGTCCTTCCAAGGGAATTGCTTTTGGTGTAGAAGGGTAAAAGACAAGAGTGATTTCAGTATAACAAAAGCCGTATTTTTTAGTGAAACACGAGTACAAACCCAAGTGTAAACACTTAGGTGTGTGGTGAGTCCTTGACATTAATTCTTTCTTCTAATTTGTTTTTATTTTGCAATATGATGTGATATGGATCTAGGGATTTTGAGTATGAACATGAATGTATTGCAAAATCACTTGAGAAGTATAAAGTTGGTGTTTGGATTCGAAAAATGAACTAGAGACGTGAAAAAGAAATAATACGTGGATATTATGAAAGAAAATGAATAGAGAAAAAAGCTAGATATTTTGATGAAAAGCCATCTAGGAAGACCAAGCAAAAGAAGTGTCTCTTTTCATATGTCAATGAGGCCCAGAATGCTTTTGGGATCCATTTATTAACGAAGTTAATCGAGTGATGAAAATCATGAGAGACGGGGAGAAGGAAAAGATGGAACGAGAAGAAGAGAACAAAGAGATACACGGGAAAGAAAAAGATAGAAAAGAAAATGATGAGAAAGAAGTAGAGGAGGAGAAAAACCTTGAAAGTAAAGAAGTGAAAAAAAGTTGAGGAGTGTCATACCCCAATTTTGTCCGCCCAAGTCAAAACCCTTTTTTCAAACAAAAAAAAAAGCATTTTTATTAATTTTTGAGAATTTTAGGGAATAAAATAGTGCATGTTTCAATATCTGTGGGCATTCAAATGAGAGCAAGTTAATTATTTTTGAACTAAACCAAGTCAAGGATGAAAAATACAATTTATTCTATCAAGGATAATTTTCGTATAATTTTTTGGAAGAAAATCCTAGTTCAAAATAATTAAAAGGCATTTTTCCCATTTTTATTGCATAAGAAAGCTGAAAAAGGACCATTAAATATTCCCCGATTATTAAATGACAACTTTTATTGTCATGAATAATTAGAGGGATATTTTTATGGTGCCCAAAAATATGTGACACATTTTCAATAGGTGCACTATCATTTGCATGCCCAAAAATTCAAAATTCAAATAGAAAGTACAAAATGTCCTCAATAAGACAAAAGACTAAAAAGGAGAAGCAATTTTCCCTCCCCATTTTTGTTGCCTTGGCCGAATTTCCTCTCTCTCTCTCTCCCTCCACAATTTCGAATTCCCTCTCTCTCTCTCTCCCTCTCCACAATTTCTTCCACACTCTTCTATTGTACAATTATTCCTTAAGAATATTCTTGTACTATATTTAATCCTACCCATTTCATACACATCCCTAATTCCCACACACTCTCATGTAGACTCATACCCCTTTTTGTAAATGACACCATCCTCTCACACTCACTCCTTCATAAGAAATTGCAAACTTACTTAAAATAGAACTTCCCATTCCTATTCTACCCTTAACCCTAATTTCACCCAAGACCCTATATAAGCCTACTCTCCCAAAATACAAACAAGTTTATTTTTTGCACAAAAACCTCTCCTCCCTCCTCTCCTATGCGAATACCTCCTCCTCTCCCTCACCTCATTTTCTTCAATTCCTTCACTAAATCATCCACTAAAACACCTTTCCTACACTAAATCTTCCATCCTTCTTGCATTCTTCTCAAAGATTCACCTTCAAATTCAAGGATCAAGTTCAAAGTTGAAGATTGAAGAGTAGATTAAAGGGGTTTTGCATTCATTCATCTTATTTCCTTCCTTATTCTAGCTTGGATTTGAGGTATACTTTGAAACCTAGCATCATCTTCCAATTTTAGCATCAAAGATGTAAATCATCACTTCATTTTGGCATCCCATTGCATTTTAATGCCATAATGTTAGCATAGTTGTTGTTGTTGAGTGAGAGATGTATTTCAAGTATTTTGACAAACACTTCGGGAGGTTTGGGTGCTTGGAATGCTTCTCTCCTTTAGAATAAATTATGTGTTGTTGTTATTTCACTCATTTCTTGTTGTTTTCATGAATAAAATGATGATTTGAAGCTTATCTCATTTCGCATATTAGAGGAAAATTAGGGTTTGTGTGATTGTTATGCATTTCTTTGCTTGATCATGTGAATCCTTGCCAAAAGTTTAATCTATGTTGTTCTCTTGCATTATCTTGTGTTTCCATGAATAAAATGAGATTTAGGATTTATGTTAGTTTTGCATGTTTCAAAGAAATTAGAGGTTTATGAGATTTTTGATGAGTTGGTTGTCTAATCTTGCAATTACTTGGAATTGAACCTTGATTATGGTGTTTGTTTGCTTAAAACTTGTTGTTCTCAGGAATTTGCTTGCAAATCATGCCCTATGTTGATGATTGGCAAGAGGACTCTCACTTGTGCTTTGATGCACACTTTAAGTGTTGAGGATTGCCTAAGAGGATTCAATTTCTTTTGTGATTCCTAGTGAACAAGAATGCAAATTTAGGTTTCCTTTCCTTACCAATTGCTTTGATTACCAAAAACAACTTATAAATCATTTTGAAATGCTCTTGGTCTTGCAAATAAGTAATTGTTTTGAAACAATTTTTGGTTTTGTGTTGATGATTTGGTAAGAGGATTTGACACTTATGCACTTGTGCATATCCCAAGTGTCAAAGATTACCTAAAGGGATTCAACACCTTAATCGCCTAAACTTGTCAAATTAGTCTTATGACTTGCCTATGATCTTGCATGAGGCAAATGCCCCTTTTAATTTATTCCTTCCATGTGGTTGATTGAAGAAATGTATTAGACATTGATAACATCAAAAGGATACCACATGGGTGCTTATGTCTAATGTTGATGAGAAATCCTTAGGGTTTTGCAAGTGATTCATTAGAAGTTTGATATCACTTGTGCTTTGAAATGCCTTTGCCTATTCACATATTGTGTCATAAATGCCTAGTTAGGTTCATCCCATTGCCTAGCATCTTCAATAAGATGTGCAACTTAGGTTCATTTTCTTGCCCATTCATGCATTTTGGCCAAAATGTTCAATTTGGGTTCATTCTTTGCCTATCTATGTATCATGTCATAATGTGTGTAGCCTAGGTCCACTTTCAATCCAAAGCTTTTTCAAGCATCAAAATCATTCCCTAAACAAGAATCAATCCAATTGCGAAAACTCTTCAAAATCAAACTTTGTGAGTATTCTTGCGAAGCCTTTGCTTGCATGATTATTAACAATGAGGTACTAGTGGTGGTCACTTGGAGCCTTTGCTCAATTGATCATCATGAATGCCTAATTTTCCTAAAGATTTTCATTAAATCAAAAAACTTTGTTAGTAGTCTTGCGAAGCCTTTGCTTGCATGATTATTAACAATGGAGTGCTAATGGTGGTCACTTGAAGCCTTTGCTCAATTGATCATCATGAAAGCTCAATTTTCACAATTAAACAAGATAAAAAAACAAAAACCTTTTTCTAGACAACCCAGAACTACGTAGCTTTGAATTCTCCATCGCACCGGGAGATACGTAGGAGCGGATACTCTCCGTCAAGCACAACAAACCCAAAACATTTTTCCTTTCAAAAACCAAACACTTTTCCAAAATAAAACATTTTTCAAAAACAAGAACTACGTTGCTTTGAATTCTCCATCGCACCGGGAGATACGTAGGAGCGGATACTCTCCGTCAAGCGCGAAAACTAAAGATTTTTCATTAAGTCATTCATCAACAAAAGAGGTAAAAACAAAGCATTTTTCCGAATCAACTTTGCAAATCACATATTTAATTAAGGTAACCCTTCTTTGAAGGGACGTTATGGGGTGTTAATACCTTCCCCATACGTAATTAGACCCCCGAACCCAAATCTAATGGTTCCAAAGACCATTGCTTTCCAAAAAAGGTTTTTCCGATGTTTTACCTTTAAAAAATATTGGTGGCGACTCTAAAATCCCGTTGTGCGAAGAAAAATCCCGCCAATGATTTTTCGGGGTGCGACAGCTGGAGACTCCACTGGGGATTCTTTTTCTTAAGTGGGTCAAGCCGATTAATTGAATGTGTGATTTGCTTTGCTGATTTAACATGCTTTGTTTTACCTCCCTTCTTCCTACTTTTGTTCTATTTTCCATGCCATTTGTTTGCTAGATTTTAGAACATTCCTTCTTCTTCTCCTTTCTCTCATGTCTACTTGATTGCATCTTGGCAATTCCATTGCATTCTTACATTATCATGTTGCATTCATGTATATTTATCCCTTCTTCTTCTATGTTCGTTTCTTGCTTAAAGTGGTAGATAGTCTCTCCTCTTATCCTCTTTGCTTATATGCTTCTTTCTTTCATGCATTCCCCCAATCTTATCATGTTCCCTCTTCTTTGCTCCCTTTCTTTGTAAGTTCATGCATATTCCCCAATTCTATTATGTCCCCTCTTCTAGGCTCCTTTTCTTTGGGGTAAGCAATGCGTGTAATTATTGTTGACTTCTTAGGATGGTTTGTATATTGAAATGATGTATACATGTTGAACCCTAGGGTAGACGACCTTTTTGTCTGGACTGTTCATGGTTTTTCTTGCAGGTGGGGAAGGGTAGTTATTTCTAGGTGTTGTGCCCTCAACACACACTTCACACCCTATACTTGTGAGCATTGAGTGGGGCCTAAAACTCAAGGTCTGAACAAAAACCTAGGAGAGTGGGAACGATTAGTGACTGCCATTCATAGACCTTTGTCTGTATGGCTCTCATGAAAGTTTCGCCCAAGAGTGCGCTTTGTCATGATGTCTCACACTCGGTAGCTTTCTACGATTGTGGGTGTCATCATGCGAGAGACTTTAGCTCTTGGTTGCCATTGTGAGGAAGTGATTAGAACCTACATGGGAGGATTACCCTTTTCGTCGACTCTAGACCCTAGGATTCCCAGCATTTGTAGGACATGGGGGCACGCCTTTGTTTGTTGCATTAGCTTAGGCATTCCTTTTTCTTAAACTCTATTTCAAAATTGTAGAAAGTAATTTTCTTTTCCCCTCATAAACACCTACATGAGGTGGCATGTAGCGTGTATCTTTGAAAATGTTCAAAATACCACCAATAACCTCATTTTCTTCCCCTTTTTCCATGTAAATAACACATCATTTCGCATTCACATCTCACGCACATTCATTCATTCAATCAAAGGCGAGCTGGTTCACCAATACTCATGCATCTGTCTTCCCGTTCCGAAAACAACAAAAATATTCAAAAATCATGTCAAGCATCATGTACTCTTTCTTTTCCATGCATAAAAAAAATTCACTGCGAGTGTCATGCATTTTATTTCCTCGCACGAAAATAGTAGTTTTTAGTCATATAACATGAGCATCTCAATATGCACTGACATTCATACATAATCATTCAAAATCATTATCACATAGCGTAGGCATCACATCATTTGTAAAGTCATAAATTGCATTTCAAAAAAACATATCATTCATACATGTTGTCATCCTAGTTTAAATGCATCAACTCCATGTTCGTGTATCATTTTCCCAAATAAAACAAAAAAAAACATTTCATTATAATTGTATAATTCCTCATCGAATAAATCAAAAATAAGAGTCTGCATACATGTTGCACTACCTCTTGAAAAATAAAAATAATTGCATTAGGATCAAACATTTATTTCTTCATGCATACATGCATTTGCATTTTCCATACATATCCGTTATCATGGGCATTATATTTTGCTAGAAAATAAAAAAACCACCATAGAACGAATCACTTGTTTTCATATACATCTCGTTCTCATGGTACTAACATGCATATCATCATCATCCAAAAAAAAAACAAAGACACTACATATTTGCCCAACTTGCATCATCTTGCATACTCATATAGAAACAATATACTATATTCATTACTCCTCTTCGTGCAAAAAAAAAAATATAAAAATAAAAACAAAATCTCTTCATTCTTAATCACCTCGAATGCATTAGTCATCTTGCATGCATCATTTCCAAATAAAAGAAAATAAAAGTAATGTCACTTTCTTGCATTATTCATCATCATATTGCATTGCCTCCGAAAAATCATTTTGGATAGTCAATCTTTTCAAGTGATCATTCACATTCCATGCATCTGCGTCATGCAACATTATTCATTCATTCATACATTGCATTTTGTTTTTTCATGAAAAAAGGAAAGAATAAAAAACACGACCACAATTAGAAAAATTGTGATAAATAATTGAATATCTCATTTAGCATGCATTTCCATTCATTCATAATCATTCACAAAAATCATCATCAAATAATGTAGACATTTCATCATTTGCAACATCATGAGATGCATGTAAAAACATAGCATTCATACATCATCTCACTCATCCTAATAAATAAATAAAACCGCTGTTTCATCGATCATTCATGCGTCATTTCATTCCTTATTTCAGCATGCATCATTTCACAAAAATTATGAGGCCCTGCATCAGCCACATGCTATATTGCCCAAAAAAAAAAATCATTTAGAATAATTGGTCTTTCCAAGTGATCATTCATGCGCGCATTTCATGCATTTGCATCTGCATTTTCATCATGCATATCTATCACCATGTGTTTATTCATGCATTAGGACACAAGGGGCATGTAATTTATTTATCCTCGTTGCATGAGTATAGTTAATCTTTTAACTAGAAAAATCATCATACATTCATAATAGGAATAAAATCGTTGGTCTTTTCAAGTGATCAGTTCCTCCATGCACTTCATACATTTGCATTTTCATCGTACATATCCATCATCGTGTTCTAAAACAAAACAAAAATCAAAATATATCATCACTCTTTTTCATGCATCATTGAGCATCCAATAAAAATGGGAATTTGTGACTTTGCATCCTTCACAGGTTGCATTGCCTTCAAAGATCATTTAGAATCATTGGGTTATTTCCAAATGATCGCGCATTCACGTGTTTCATGCATTTGCATTTTCATCACGCATATACATGATCATGTGTTCATCCATACATAAAAAAAACATGAGCATTGCTTCTTCAAAAAAATGGATGAGAGATGAGACGAAATTGATTATTTTTCTTTGGAAAAGTTTTAGCTGTACAAAACACCGTCAAACTCAATTGCAAACTCAAGGTGTTTTCGAGACACTCAATTTTCAAAGATTTTGCAGCTCGTTCACAAATTTTTACCCACAAGGCGATGCATCTTATCAGTCCCATGATAAGCGATCAAAATGGTCCATTTTGTTAACCAATGTGTTATCAAAAATTTCTTCTATCATGTCGCTAACTATGTTAACTCTCTGTGAAGCATTCGTATAGTGAACTTGTATGCAACACACATTTACTCTTGTTTGAGTCAGTTAGTGTCCGTATCTTTCCCATCATCATTCCTTGTTCATGTCCAGTCCCACCCCGACCATCCCATAAGGTGCATATTCTCCACACAAGTACCTAGTTAACCATTTGGTTTGTTCCCAATGATGAAATTTCATGAGCTAACACTTTAGGCCCCAAGCTGGGGCAAATTTATGATCACTAGATATCTTGTCAACATTGTATTCCCTTGATGTAAGTCCTTTGCAAAAAAAAATCAAATAAGCCTGTTAGGTTGAAAACTCGCAAGAGCAGACTAAGCAAAAATTAGGGCCAATAAAAGAAATAAAGAGAAAAAGAGCGGATATATAAAAATAAATAATTTTTGTCCTTGAATTAATTTTTGAGAAAAACAAACAATCATGATTTGAAATAAAGTTTGGTCGTCTTCCCGTATCCACAAAAAAAAAAAATTTTACTACCCCTTTGAGCCAAAAAAAAAATCAAAAAATCTTTTAGTCACCCTAGACAAGGCTCAATTTCACATCAAAAATGGTGTGTCACTCTTATCAGCTCACTCTATTCAAAAAAAAAGAAAAAAGATCACAAAAAATGTGAAACCCAAAAAAAGGATTGAAAAAGAAATCCTCAAAAAGAAAAAAGCAAAAACAGTAGAAATTGTGAGCTGATACATAATAGGCTAAATAGCACTTTTGGTCCTTTATCTTTGCTCCAGATTTCACTTTGGTCCTTTATCTTTTTTTTGGTCCGTTTTGGTCCTTTATGTTTCATTTTCGTTTCATTTTGGTCCCTCACGTATTATTTAATTCAATTAAAACATTAAAAACGTTAAAACAATTAAAATAATTAAAACAATTACAAAAATAAAACATAAACCCATCCCCCCACCGTCCACCACCACCCACCACCACCCACCACCGTCAACCACCGCCAACCACCACCCACCACCTCCCCCCACCGTCCACCCCTCCCCCACTGTCCCCCCACCGCTGCGCACCCCCTCCCCCTCCCCCACCGTTCCCCCCTCCCCCCACCGTCCACCCCTCCCCCCACCGTTCCCCCCACCCCCACCGTCCCCCCCTCCCCCCACCGTCCCCCCACCGCTGCGCACCCCCCTCCCCCCTCCCCCACCGTTCCCCCCCTCCCCCCACCCCCCACCGCTGCGCACCCCCCTCCCCCCACCCCCCCACCGCTGCACACCCCCTCCCCCCCTCCCCCCACCGCTGCGCACCCAGAACCCACGACCCGTCTTCTTCCTCTCACACGACCCGACCCGTCTTCTTCCTCTCACACGTTCTCACTCCTCTCTCTGCGATTGGACCCCCAAACTCCACCTTTCAACTCGAAATTTCCCCCTGAGTTCGATTATGGCGTCAATTTGAACAATTACAGCCCCCTACCTCGTGTGAGAACTCCATAACCGTGAGAGAGGGGAGAGAGGGGGTGCGCAGCGGTGGGGGGAGGGGGGAGGGGTTCACGGTGGGGGAGGGGGGAGGGGTTCACGGTGAGAGAGAGAGACATATCTGGTGGTGGGTGGTGGTTGACGGTGGGGGGTGGTGGTGGGTGGTGGTGGACGGTGGGGGGAGGGTTTTATATTTTATTTTTGTAATTGTTTTAATTGTTTTAATGTTTTTAATGTTTTAATTGAATTAAATAATACGTGAGGGACCAAAATGAAACGAAAATGAAACATAAAGGACCAAAACGGACCAAAAAAAAGATAAAGGACCAAAGTGAAATCTGGAGCAAAGATAAAGGACCAAAAGTGCTATTTAGCCTACATAATATCACCAAACACACAGAAGATATCCTTGTCCGAATAAACCCTCACCTACTCATCATTTCTTTCATAAGAGGTCATTGTCTCATTAAGCCCTCAAACACTCCTTTGGATCCAATTGCCATTTCTTTCATAAACCCTAATGAGTTACAATGAAGCATGCCACAGTTGATGACTGCAAAATACCAGGGTCTTGCCGAACTTGATGCGGCAATTCTGATGGTCAAGTAAGACATCTCTAGTTCAAGACCTCAAGTATAAAAGGAAAAAATAACCAAATAATATGCATCCAATAAAACATGTGAAGAGAATGGAAATGTTTGTGCTTCATAGCTAAAAACTCCCCAGGTAGCCCAATTATGCTTTTCTTAAAATCTGTCACAGACTTTGGATCAAAGGGAGCTCCAGCTCACTCAAGGAACCTCACGAGATGAATGAAGTTCGGAGAGAGAGAGAATAGCTAGATTTAGCAATCTAAAGATCTAACAGAATTATGAGAGGGAGTGTAAATGCTGAAATCAATGTGTATTTTTCCATTAAATGATGGGGTGCATATATGAACCCAATGATGAGGGAATATTCCCAAGTACAACAATGCTTCTAGAATGATTCTCAACAGAATGGAAAGTAGATTTGTAGTACACTAGTGTGGTACAATCAGCTAGTACAAAAGGTATATTCAATAAAGCAGTAAATGGTAACTAGTAACTGGGAATTGGATTGAATGCAGTCGGACTGCTTGTGCAGTCAAGCATTCGGCTGCTTCGGAGCCGTCAGATTAAGATCGGACGGTTTAGATTTGAATAGCAGTTTTTCCATTTTATTTAATAAAAAATCCGACTCTGAAATCTGTACCGACCGATCTTAATCGGACGGCTCTAGTTACCCGACTGCTTGACTACACAAGCAGTCCGACTGCACAGAAACCGGATCCCTAGTAACTGAGGTAAAGGGTGCAGGCGCATGTGACACACTGTCACAAAATCTTAAAAAAAGTCTAATGGTAACAGAAGCAATGATTTCTGTTGCTTATCTCTTGTTTTGGATTCAAACTCATTATTTGATTACATGTTTGACATGTGCACCATTCTCTAGTGAAAATAAAATTGAATAGTTCTTGATAATTGCGACATTTGCTCTATGCTTCTTGAAACCTTGTCCATGTTATAAAGCTATTTAATCAAATCCAATTATTTGTGTTCATGTTGAGTTTTAACAATGAAGCTCTTTTGAAAATGAAGTTTTGCAGAAGAGGTTTTCCATGGTCTGCAGGAGCAAGTGATGACAGCAGCTTCTAGGAGTCATAGATTGATGATTTGTGTTCAAAACATTGAAGCTTATTTACCTTCCTTGGAGAAGTCTGTATTGGCACAAACAAGTCACATTCATTTTGCTTACACAACTGATATGGTTCTTTTAGGCAACAATCTCATCCTATATGTGAGTTTCCTAGAGACCTTGTCATATAAATCGCAGTCTGATAGATATCAATGAAACAGTAGAGGAAAAACAGAAAGCAATTGTGATATTGGTATATTCTATTCCTTCAAATCAGTGGGATTACAAGGAAAATAGTGCAAATCTGAGTGATACAGAATAGAAACAAGTACAGTGCTCTCAGTGTGAGAGAAACCGACCCCACTACCCAGTCCCAGCCAATTCTTGCCTGCCTCTCTCTCTCCTCCCTGACACTACTTTATTCTCTCGCATCACACCTGCGTGATTCGTATCTTCACCCGTATGCCACCTCAGCTAGTTAGTTACTCAATTCTCTCCACTAGGTGAATTTCCCCTCCTGTCCCTCCTAGCATAAGTTTTCCCAAACTTTCTGTCACTACCAGAACTGCCCTTGTTCTCATCACAGTCACATTACAATTTTTAATATTGTAGAAAATCAGGATGAGAGATAATGTCTTTGATTATTTGACAGATGAGACCTGAATTGCCTTCATCAAATATGACAGATGATGCGGCCTGAATAATGATTGTGGATTAATTTTTAAAACTCTTGCTCCAAATTGAAACTCAAAAAGCAAAAACTTAAATATCTTCAAATTAAACAACTGATATATCAATCCAAAATGGACAAAGAAATAACAGGGGGAATTTCAAATCAGTGATTTGATTTCAACATTTAGAAAAGCACAAAATGGACAAAGAAACTAACATTAGGCAGTACAATCAAATCCATAACAAGAGAATGAAATCCAACTCCAAACACTATCTAAACAACTAACATATCAACATCATAATTCTGAATTCTTCAAAGTCAAAGGACACTAACTGTCATTTTGATTATCCCAACTTTGATCTTCACTCAAGTCATTCATTCAACTTCTCTTCCTCTGCAACAATACTAAATAACCTGAAACATTAATAGTTCTCTTAGACTCAAAAAGATTACAACTTACCGTATATATAATTTTTATTATCATGTCAATAACTTAATGAATTAATCCACAAGAACTGAAACAATAATCACACAAACATATGATGTTGTTGGTTAGGGACACGAACCATTGCAATGCCAATGTATGCTGCAAACACCAAAAAATATAACATCAAAAATTAGACTTTAGTTGAGAATTTATTTTAGAAAATCAATTATTTATACCAATGCACAAATCGGTAGCTATCAAAAAGTTGCAGAGGTATACATTCATGGTCCATTCAACAAAATCTCATCCAAACATATTGTATCCTAGATCCTAGTAACCCCCCCAAAAAAATTAATCATGCTAGCAACAAGAAATAAACTCATTAAAGATCAGAGAAGA
This sequence comes from Astragalus membranaceus, assembly GCA_039519185.1. Lineage (NCBI taxonomy): Eukaryota > Viridiplantae > Streptophyta > Magnoliopsida > Fabales > Fabaceae > Astragalus > Astragalus membranaceus. The sequence continues at coordinate 175,142,139 of CM076848.1, read as the reverse complement.
AATGTAACCCCTGAGGTGTATAAAAATGATTTTGTCAAGTCATTTAAATATAAATAAATGAAGAAATAGAGACAAAGAGTATCTAATATATTTGGATTTAGTATTGGAGGTGGTCCACGTTTGGGCACAAGCAGGAGTGATAGAGAATATAATTCTATGCTCACAACCGTATTTTTTTTGGTAACAAAAGATAAAGGACAACAAAACCAACAAGAAAGAAAACAACTAATTTCTACAAAACATCACTCCATTGGCATCAGCCTGAATATGCTCACAACCGTATGTTTTGCTTTTAAAGAACATACTTTATGTGACTGTTGAAAATAACAAAAATTAACTAGGAGTCAGGAAAAGAAAAAGGAAATAGATTGCATAATAATACAAACAAAGAAGAAAGTAGTTTTTCAGTGACTCACCATGACACAAGTCACACGACACTCACTCATTTGATAATTTCGCCGTTGATTTCAATGACGGGAATGTGAGCAATCTTACTCCACTCTTTCCCTTGCTTATCCTGCAATATTGCTTCTAGCAATGGACACTCAAAGATCCATAGTTAGACGTCTTAGGGCAGGAAACTCTGTAGTGGTACCTCCAATCAAGTTCCATTCCTCCCACTCTTGCATATCTTCAAATGACAGTCTCTAAGGATGAAAATGGTTGAAATGAAGGACCACTGCCATTTCCATAGAACTCAACACCAACACTCTTAACTGATTTCATCCCAACAACAAAGAGTTTTTTTAGATTACCTAATTGTCCAATGGGTGGTAGACATGAACAATTATGACAATAACTGATCTTCAAGTACATCATGTTGCCAAATGGGTGAGACTCTTCAAGCACAAAACTAGGAGTTTGTAAATCTGAATCTGATGGAGCAGGGTGATCCTGATGCCATTCTAATATCAACTGAACTCCATGGCTTCACCACTCACCAGTAGAGGACATCCCTCTAACACAAGATCAATTAAGGAAGGATGGTTGGTGGGTATGTTTCCTTTGAGTTTCGGACATCTTTTCAGTGTTAGAAATCTTAGAGAAGGAAACTCTGTAGTGGTACCTACAATCAAGTTCCATTCCTCCCACTCTTGCATATCATAAAATGACAAAGTCTCTAAGGATGGAAATGGTTGAAATGAAGAACCACCGCCATTTCCATAGAACTCAGCACCAACACTCTTAACTGATTTCATCCCATCAATTGAGAGTTCTTTTAGTTTACCTAACTGTCCAAGGGGTGGCAACCGTAAACAATTATCACAATTCTTGATCTTTAAATTAACCATGTTGCCAAATGAAGAATCTCCCAACCAATTTGGAAATTTGGTTCCACCATAGCCTTTAATGGTGAGACTCTTTAAATTTGTTGAGGGTCGCAACCGTTCAAGCACACCACTTTGAATTTGTGAATCTGAATATGAAGGAGCTGGGTGATGCCAATTTAATATCAACTCGTCAATTTGTTTTTTCATTTCCAAATTTGCTTGAGAAGCGTTAGAAGAGTCAATAACATTTTGTAGCTCTGAGATGGAAAGATTTCCTCTAAGATGGGGAAGCTTTCCCAACTCTCCAACGTTCAATCCATCATATTGTTTGCCGACAATGAAGTCCGACAAAGTTTGGAGATTTTTTAGTTTGGCTATTTGTACCGGCATTTCCCTCAGTGGAGTGCCACTAACGTCAAGGTTGCGCAGACTCACCAATTTCCCCACATCCTCAGGCAATTCAATGAGGCTTCTACAATCTGACACTATCAAGGTCTGAAGATTGACAAGCTTGCATGTTTCAGAAGGCAACCTTATAATGGGAGTGTCAGAGAGATTCAAGTATCACAGGTATATCAAATTTCCAATAGAAGTCGGGACTATAGTGATGTTGCTGCACTGTAACAAAGACAACGAGTGTAAGTGTTTCATTGCTCGAAACAAGTAGTTCAGTGCCTTGTATGACATGCAATAGTCTGACAATTGTGATTCTGGTAATGGTAAGTACAATAAGGTATGCCTGCCTTTCCATCCACGCATTCTATCAAACTCATCATAAGAGCTAAAAGCATTTGGAGTGTATGACAAATGATGTACCCTATCAAGACTTTCTACTACTTTTTGTTTCTCAAACCTGATACAATATGGAAATGAAACCATTGTAGCTAAATCATTCATGAGGTCATGCATTTCAAATATTTCTTTCCCATGAACAGAGCTACGTTGGATCATTGACCTTGACACTAGTTCATCAAAGTATTCTCCTGCTACTTCTTCCCAACTTTTCTCACTCTTGGGATGAAGAACTAAGCCTTCTGCAATCCATAGCTGAACTACCATCTCTTTCTTTAACTTGTAGTTCTTTGGAAAAATTGCACAGTACGCAAAGCATCTCTTTAAATGACCCAGAAGATAATGATAGCTCAAAAGCAAAGCTGGTTTCACCTCAGTGTTTTCCACATCCCATATGTTACTTTTTAGTACACGATTCCAATAATCTAGAGACAAATTGGTACGAAGAAGACCACCGAGTGCTACCGCAGCTAGTGGTAAGCCATCACATTTTTGGGCAATTTCTCTACCAATTTCTTCTAGATTGGAGCGTTGTTGGTAGTTACTTGCTCCAAATGCATGTTTGGCAAGTAAAAACGAACAATCTTCACTTCCAAGGCATTCCAAGTCGTGGATGGGAAGAAAGGTTTTCATGGTTAGTGCATCTCTTTGATTTCGGGTTGTGATGACGATCCTGCTTCCTGCTTCCCCGACATTAAAGATGTCCATTAGTCTATTCCAAGACACATAGCTCATATCCCATATGTCATCCAATACTAGCAAAAACACTTTACCACTCAAGCTTTGTTGCAGTTGCACTTGTAGAGTATCCAGGTTATTAGCCCCAATTGATTGTTTAGTGACAGATTCAAGAAGGGCTTTGGTGACCTTGAGAACATCAAAATCCTTGGAGATGTGTGCCCAACCTTTCAATTCAAATTTTTGTTTCACTTCTGGATCATTGTAAAGGAGTTTGGCAAGGGTTGTTTTGCCAAGCCCTCCCATACCCACGATGGAAACGACTCCTATTTTACCGTCACCCTCACGAGCATCTTCTGACAGCAAAAAGTCTTTGAGTTTCTTTCTATCATTATCTCTGCCATAAATATCTGATTCATCAATTGCAACAGAACTTGTAGGAGTTCCATGGCAAACACTGCTGGAAACACCTTCTCTTAATCCAAGACGGTGTCCTTCTTTTGCAAAGCGCTCCAATCTTTCAAGTAAAGTTTGCATTTCAGAATTGATGGTGTCATAAGACCGGTTGAAATAAGAATAAATGAAGTTCCACACCTTATTAGCACTGGCAGATTGGCCTTCATACTCGGCTTCGACTGTGCAGCGCAAAGCCTCGGTGTTGATTTCATCAAACAGATGTTCAGCATCAAAGACAGCATCTTGCAGCATAACAAGCCAATCCTTGACAGCATCATCGGTGATTTGTTTCTGCGCAGCATCGTTGAGTACAGCTTGAAGACTCCGCAGTGTTGATCTCAGGTTTCTGAAACGAGTTGATTCACCGGAAACAATCCTATCCAATAACAGCTTCACAGATTCTGAAACGAGTGCTTCAGCCAAAATAGTCGCCATAGAGTCGTCGTTTGCTTGCTTAGTTCACGGGAATAAGAATAGGTAGGTTCTCAAAATGCAGTGGTGCAGAGTATAATAATATAACTTCATTTCTTATACCATTAACTTTTCTTTCTTATACATTTTTTTTTTTTACTCTTTCCTCCTCTTTCTCCTTCTAACTCTATCTCATTTTTATTTTTCACAATTATAATTTTTTAACAAATTATAGATTTAAAAAATAGTATTACGGGTATAAAGGCCACATGTGGGGGATAAAAATCATTGTCCAAAAATATTTATATTCATTTATTTCTTGCTGTGAAAAAAACAATAAGTTAAGGGTATTACAAGGGTGTCCTTGTGGACTTGACATATGAGAGGAGGATCAAAACTATATTTTTTATGCTCCAATGTATTTTCTGTACTAGTAATTTTATTTTTATTTTTCTGTAATATAACTTGTTTTATTTTAATTATTGTTGTTTCGTTTAAACCGGTGTTTTGAAAACTGAACCAGACATCAAACTGATGAGACTTTCAGGTTATGGTTTAACCTCTTTAAATGACTTTCGGGTTATGGCCTCACAGTGGCGGACTCAGGACGGGTCAGGGGTGTCAAATTTTTTAAGGCCAGTGTCAAATGGGTGCAAAACTTGGTCTACTAGTACAATTTAAAATTTTCAGGGGGTTCAAAATTTAAATTTCAGGGGATTTGGGCTATTTATATAGGGTGGTAAGTGGAATTTTTTTTCAGGGGGTTCAACTGAACCCCCTCACTACAAAGCAGATCCGCCACTGTGGTCTCACCTGATACAATAAGTCAAATAATCTATTACTAAATAAACTAACAGACTACTAATCCAAAGAAAATAAGCTCCACATATAACAAACTATAAGATATGAAAATTGATATCACTAGCATTAAGAGACGTGAGTAGGGATGACAAAAAAATCCGTACCCACGGATATCCGCGACGGGTACATTGCGGATAGCTTAATGGATATTCGTGGATAAAATAAACGGATATTTCAACTATCCGTTAGTTAATGGATGCGGAGGCGGATATAATGGTATCCATACCTGTGCATATCTGTACCCATTATTAAATTAATAAAATCACTAAAATACTCATTACTTAAGTATAAAGCCCCAAGTTCCCACAATATAAGAAGCCCTACATACACTGTTCTTCCCATGCTCTCCATTACAGTGTGCGAAAGTTCCCTTTTTCTACAAGATTATATTTGTTGAAGACTATTGATTTTATTTTTTTGTTTATTGTTAGAGACTATAATGTTATAACACGAGAACTATTTAATTTTTTTGTTTCTCGTGGAAATTATTTTGTTGTATTCAAATTGTTAATTTAACAATTATAATATTTTGCTGTCAAAAGAAAGGAAGAAATTCTATAGAATTAAAAATAATAATTTTTTTAACATATGCATTTCTAATATCCATGGATATCCGCAAATATCCGCGAATAATGACATATCCACTAAATATCCGCATTAACGGATACCCACGCGGATATTTACCAGCAATATGTAATATTTCTCGTAAAGATTAGAAAAAATTGTATTAAATTTTCAAATTTTCCAAATTGTAATATTTCCCTTAGAGACTAAATAAAACTTATTGATAGAGAAAAATGGAATGTTAACAATGGAGACATATAGATGAAATTAAAGTAGATATATTGTGAAAAATAGAAAAATGAGATAGAGTTAGAGGAAGAAAGAGGATGAGAGAGTGAAAAAATGTGAGAAAGAGTGAAAAAAGTTTGAAAAAACATATGAGAGAGAGAGAGCGTGAAAAAGTGAAAAGTTTGAAAAAAATGTGAGAGAAAGTGAAAAGGTTTGAAAAAGTATGTGAGAGAAAGTGAAAAAGTAAAATTACATAAATATCCTAAAATTGTTTAGTTGGAAAATTGGTAAGATTGATATTTTGGTATTAGGTTAATGGTATAGATAAATAGTAGATAAATCATTTAATATGAAAAGTCCGGTGTTGTATCCCTTTCCTGTTTTTTATAAGTAAATTTCATTGAAAGAGCACTAAGGAGGCTCAAACCCAGACGACAAAGAGGGTTCAAACATTGTTCAAGCACAAAGTGTCCCACCAATTGAAAACAGTAAAACTAGATTAACTACTCACCCTATAAATGAACCAACTCCAAGAAAAACATTTAATATGTGTAACTACCGAGGTAGTACAAACTTCCTGGTTCTTAAAAATAAAAGCATTCTGAGCTAACCAAATGCACCGACAAGTAGTCAACCAAATGAGACATTTAAACTTCTTAGCCTTCTTTCCACCACAAGCCTTCCCGACCCACTTGAAATGATTATCCAAGCGAAAGTTGGATAATCATTTGCATGCCCAAAAATTCAAAATTCAAATAGAAAATACAAAATGTCCTCAATAAGACAAAAGACCAAAAAGGAGGAGCAATTTTCCCTCCCCATTTTTGTTGCCTTGGCCGAATTTCCTCTCTCTCTCTCTCTCCCTCCACAATTTCGAATTCCCTCTCTCTCTCTCTCTCTCTCTCTCTCTCCACAATTTCTTCTACACTCTTCTATTGTACAATTATTCCTTAAGAATGTTCTTGTACTATCCTTAATCCTACCCATTTCATACACATCCCTAATTCCCACACACTCTCATGTAGACTCATACCCCTTTTTGTAAATGACACCATCCTCTCACACTCGATCACTCCTTCATAAGAAATTGCAAACTTACTTAAAATAGAACATCCCATTCCTATTCTACCCTTAACCCTAATTTCACCCAAGACCCTATATAAGCCTACTCTCCCAAAATACAAACAAGTTCATTTTTTGCACAAAAACCTCTCCTCCCTCCTCTCCTATGCGAATACCTCCTCCTCTCCCTCACCTCATTTTCTTCAATTCCTTCACTCAATCATCCACTAAAACACCTTTCCTACACTAAATCTTCCATCCTTCTTGCATTCTTCTCAAAGATTCACCTTCAAATTCAAGGATCAAGTTCAAAGTTGAAGATTGAAGAGTAGATTAAAGGGGTTTTGCATTCATTCATCTTATTTCCTTCCTTATTCTAGCTTGGATTTGAGGTATACTTTGAAACCTAGCATCATCTTCCAATTTTAGCATCAAAGATGTAAATCATCACTTCATTTTGGCATCCCATTGCATTTTAATGCCATAATGTTAGCATAGTTGTTGTTGTTGAGTGAGAGATGTATTTCAAGTATTTTGACAAACACTTCGGGAGGTTTGGGTGTTGTTATTTCACTCATTTCTTGTTGTTTTCATGAATAAAATGATGATTTGAAGCTAATCTCATTTCGCATATTAGAGGAAAATTAGGGTTTGTGTGATTGTTATGCATTTCTTTGCTTGATCATGTGAATCCTTGCCAAAAGTTTAATCTATGTTGTTCTCTTGCATTATCTTGTGTTTCCATGAATAAAATGAGATTTAGGATTTATGTTAGTTTCGCATGTTTCAAAGAAATTAGGGTTTATGAGATTTTTGATGAGTTGGTTGTCTAATCTTGCAATTACTTGGAATTGAACCTTGATTATGGTGTTTGTTTGGTTAAAACTTGTTGTTCTCAGGAATTTGCTTGCAAATCATGCCCTATGTTGATGATTGGCAAGAGGACTCTCACTTGTGCTTTGATGCACACTTTAAGTGTTGAGGATTGCCTAAGAGGATTCAATTTCTTTTGTGATTCCTAGTGAACAAGAATGCAAATTTAGGTTTCCTTTCCTTACCAATTGCTTTGATTACCAAAAACAACTTATAAATCATTTTGAAATGCTCTTGGTCTTGCAAATAAGTAATTGTTTTGAAACAATTTTTGGTTTTGTGTTGATGATTTGGTAAGAGGATTTGACACTTATGCACTTGTGCATATCCCAAGTGTCAAAGATTACCTAAAGGGATTCAACACCTTAATCGCCTAAACTTGTCAAATTAGTCTTAAGACTTGCCTATGATCTTGCATGAGGCAAATGCCCCTTTTAATTTATTCCTTCCATGTGGTTGATTGAAGAAATGTATTAGACATTGATGACATCAAAAGGATACCACATGGATGCTTATGTCTAATGTTGATGAGAAATCCTTAGGGTTTTGCAAGTGATTCATTAGAAGTTTGATATCACTTGTGCTTTGAAATGCCTTTGCCTATTCACATATTGTGTCATAAATTCCTAGTTAGGTTCATCCCATTGCCTAGCATCTTCAATAAGATGTGCAACTTAGGGTCATTTTCTTGCCCATTCATGCATTTTTACCAAAATGTTCAATTTGGGTTCATTCTTTGCCTATCTATGTATCGTGTCATAATGTGTGTAGCCTAGGTCCACTTTCAATCAAAAGCTTTTTCAAGCATCAAAATCATTCCCTAAACAAGAATCAATCCAATTGCGAAAACTCTTCAAAATCAAACTTTGTGAGTATTCTTGCGAAGCCTTTGCTTGCATGATTATTAACAATGAGGTACTAGTGGTGGTCACTTGGAGCCTTTGCTCAATTGATCATCATGAATGCCAAATTTTCCTAAAGATTTTCATTAAATCAAAAAACTTTGTTAGTAGTCTTGCGAAGCCTTTGCTTGCATGATTATTAACAATGGAGTGCTAATGGTGGTCACTTGGAGCCTTTGCTCAATTGATCATCATGAAAGCTCAATTTTCACAATTAAACAAGATAAAAAAACAAAAACCTTTTTCTAGACAACCCAGAACTACGTAGCTTTGAATTCTCCATCGCACCGGGAGATACGTAGGAGCGGATACTCTCCGTCAAGCACAACAAACCCAAAACATTTTTCCTTTCAAAAACCAAACACTTTTCCAAAATAAAACATTTTTCAAAAACAAGAACTACGTTGCTTTGAATTCTCCATCGCACCGGGAGATACGTAGGAGCGGATACTCTCCGTCAAGCGCGAAAACTAAAGATTTTTCATTAAGTCATTCATCAACAAAAGAGGTAAAAACAAAGTATTTTTCCGAATCAACTTTGCAAATCACATATTTAGTTAAGGTAACCCTTCTTTGAAGGGACGTTATGGGGTGCTAATACCTTCCTCATACGTAATTAGACCCCCGAACCCAAATCTAATGGTTCCAAAGACCATTGCTTTCCAAAAAAGGTTTTTCCGATGTTTTACCTTTAAAAAATATTGGTGGCGACTCTAAAATTCCGTTGTGCAAAGAAAAATCCCGCCAAGGATTTTTCGGGGTGCCACAGCTGGCAACTCCACTGGGGATTCTTTTTCTTAAGTGGGTCAAGTCGATTAATTGAATGTGTGATTTGCTTTGCTGATTTAACATGCTTTGTTTTACCTCCCTTCTTCCTACTTTTGTTCTATTTTCCATGCCATTTGTTTGCTAGATTTTAGAACATTCCTTCTTCTTCTCCTTTCTCTCATGTCTACTTGATTGCATCTTGGCAATTCCATTGCATTCTTACATTATCATGTTGCATTCATGTATATTTATCCCTTCTTCTTCTATGTTCGCTTCTTGCTTAAAGTGGTAGATAGTCTCTCCTCTTATCCTCTTTGCTTATATGCTTCTTTCTTTCATGCATTCCCCCAATCTTATCATGTTCCCTCTTCTTTGCTCCCTTTCTTTGTAAGTTCATGCATATTCCCCAATTCTATTATGTCCCCTCTTCTCGGCTCCTTTTCTTTGAGGTAAGCAATGCGTGTAATTATTGTTGACTTCTTAGGATGGTTTGTATATTGAAATGATGTATACATGTTGAACCCTAGGGTAGACGACCTTTTTGTCTGGACTGTTCATGGTTTTTCTTGCAGGTGGGGAAGGGTAGTTATTTCTAGGTGTTGTGCCCTCAACACACACTTCACACCCTATACTTGTGAGCATTGAGTGGGGCCTAAAACCCAAGGTCTGAACAAAAACCTTGTGAGCATTGAGTGGAACGATTAGTGACTGCCATTCGTAGACCATTGTCTGTATGGCTCTCATGAAAGTTTCGCCCAAGAGTGCGCTTTGTCATGATGCCTCACACTCGGTAGCTTTCTACGATTCTGGGTGTCATTATGAGAGAGACTTTAGCTCTTGGTTGCCCTTGTGAGGAAGTGATTAGAACCTACATGGGAGGATTACCATTTTCGTCGACTCTAGACCCTAGGATTCCCACCCTTTGTAGGACACGGGGGCACGCCTTTGTTTGTTGCATTAGCTTAGGCATTCCTTTTTCTCAAACTCTATTTCAAATTGTAGAAAGTAATTTTCTTTTCCCCTCATAAACACCTACATGAGGTGGCATGTAGCGTGTATCTTTGAAAATGTTCAAAATACCACCAATAACCTCATTTTCTTCCCCTTTTTCCATGTAAATAACACATCATTTCGCATTCACATCTCACGCACATTCATTCATTCAATCAAAGGCGAGCTGGTTCACCAATACTCATGCATCTGTCTTCCCTGTAATATCCGCAAAATAATTAATAGAATTATTTGGATATTAACCCAATTAAATTAATTTAGTACTCGACTGGTAAATTTATTGAGTGCTAAAATTATTTATTGGTGGTCATCGGATCGTTAACCGGATAATACGGACCAAGGAAGTTTTGGAATCGAAATAGGAGATTTCGATCAATATGGTAATTTGACCGCGTTACAACAAATATATTAAATAAATATCTATATGTATACGTGTGTGTGTGTGTGTGAGTGAAGAGAGAAAGAATTAATTAATTAATTAAATAAATATAAGTGTGTGTGTGTTATTAAAAGAAAGGAAATGGATGAATTGAAAAAAGAAAGAAAAGGAAACAGCGAGAGAAGAGAAACAGAGAAGGAAAGGAGAAGAAAAGAGAGAGATGGCGTGAGGGAGAAGAGAAGAGGGAGGAAGGAGAATTCACCGAAACGACTTCCGTCCAACACGAAAAATGTTCAGCGCTACTTCCTCTTCGTTTTGGTACCAATTTCGTGACGATCAGCTCACTCTCTCTCACTTGGCCATTTTCGTTTTTTTTGGAGCTTTTGTGGGAAATCCGATTTTGGGTTGGTTTTGAAGGTTTAGGTTCGGTTAGGAGCGAACCCAAGGATGATGGATCGTTGATTGAGGTTCGATTGAAAGATTGGAAGCGAGTTGGGTGATTTGGGGTTTTGGTGAATAGTGTCATGGAGGTTAGGGGAGGAAGATGATGAATAGTGTCCGTGGAGAATTTTGGGGAAATCGGTATTTCGGTCAAAAGCGGTTTCGTGATCGAGTGGAAAGCTTTGGAAGCGGATTGGGTGTCGCCGGAGCGGGGAATGTTCGTGTGGTTACTCGGTGATTTCGGCTCGATCGTGGATCACGCGTCAAAGGTGAGTTTTACTCACGCTTAGGATTTTTATGTTTCGAATTAATTAATTAACTGTTTTACCGCTTTCGCTGGACTGGAATATTATTTGATAATCGAGTTTGAGAGATTTTGGGTTGAAAACCGTTATTTGAAAATATGTCGCGTTTTGATACAATTCGATTACAATGAGTTATTGATTGATTGTATGGTTTGTATTGGGTCTATTGTATGGGTTGTCAAATCTGTTTTCGATCAGAACGAGAATCGGAATTGAGCGGAATAGCGGTTTTCGCGCGAAACCGCCAAAATTCTGCAGCATCAGGTCCCCATCGCGTCGCGACCTCCCTCCTTCGTGTCGCGACCATGCTTCAGTTTGCAACGAAAATATTTCTGTCATTTTCCGCGTCGCGACGGTTTCGTATCGCGTCGCGACGTTTTGCAGATTTTCAACCGTTTTTCACTGATTTTGTTTTCGCGATATCTTTTGATCCGGAAACCCGATTGAGGTGTTCTAAGATGCGTTGGAAAGCTTATTCAGAGGCCTAACTGAATATTCTATTTTTAAGGCAAAATGAACTGTTTTTGATATTTAAAATTGTGTCGAAAAGTGGTCAACTAGAGTGCGAGTGTGAACTTGGAATTTATAAAATATGGATTAAAGTGTTTGACTGATTGTCTGATTTGATGGACCGTGGGTTCATAGTACTGTAGATATATATATTATATCGAGTTTGGGTGACGACCCATGTAGACATACTAGGCGGGGTAGTCATGCACCCTTACCCTAGGCCTCTTACAATAGGGAAAGTACTATTGGTAAGGTGGTTCACCGGGTATGTAGCGTTCGCGCAGTCGGTGGTGTGTTGAATTGTTTGTTGTGCGTATACCGGGTATGTAGCGTTCGCGCAGTCGGTATCGTACTTGATTGTAACAGGTTCATCGGGTATGTAGCGTTCGCGCAGTCGATGACCTGTCAAAGATTAAATAATGCGGTTCATCGGGTTTGGAGCGTTCGCGCAGTCGATGCCGTATACAGTAAAAACGATTTCATAATTGGACCGAGAGCGTTAGTAGGGGTCACGGTAGAACTCACTGAGATTGTATCTCATTGTTTATATGTTGTTGTTTTACAGAGAAACAGGGACAGCGGAAATCCAAGAGGCACGAGTAGGTGGTACTCGGATGGTGGCTGAAGACTTAGCGTTATGCTAAAGTTTATATTTCCTTTTGTTGTCTGTGTACTACAACTCTATGTATTAATGTTATGACTTTATTCCGCTTTCTTGTACGATATTGAGCACTATAGTTTGCTGAAGATTATGGTCAGAGAACCTGTTCGGTCTTATTTGTATTTAAGACTGTTTTGTTGTTATTCAGCGAGAACTATATTGTAGTGTTCAGTATCTATGCAGGAATTTTATATCTCTGATTATTTTATGATGGTACACTTGGGTATTTTTACTCGATAAAAATACCGGGTGTCACAGTTGGTATCAGAGCAGTTCGACCTAGTCGGACTTAGTTTAGGGTTGAGTCGATTCCTTGCTAGTCCTTTTTGTAATTACACTTGTGATGCTAAGAGACATTGAGCCTGATCAACTTAATACTTAGTGCATCATAAGCGGAATTATGACCGGATGATCAAGACGTAGTCCTCGACCAAAATCGGAATCTCCAACCGATGCATCCTCAGGAAAGGTGGCATGACGGTGGAAGAGTACACCGCTAAGTTTGAGAAGTTGTCTCAGTTTTACCAAGTGGTAAAGTAAGCTTCGGATGACGAACGGAGAATGCAGAAGAATAAGACGGGCATAAGTGCTTTTATGATTTATGGTCTCAGTTCTTATACTGCTACCAATTATGTTGCCTTGGTGCAATCATCTAATGTCGCCGAGGGTGATCTCATAGGAAATATGGGGAAGGAAAGAAGGTAGTTGAAATATCAATTCCGAATGCAAAGTCCTAAGATAATTTCATCAAAGGAAAAGCAGATGCAATTCTTTGATTCTTCGAAGGTCAGAAGATGTTCTAACTGTGGAAAGCCTCACAGCGGTGATTGCAAGCGAAGATCTAATCGGTGTTATTATAGAAATGTAGAGGGTCACTATGGTATAGAGTGCCCTGTAAGGACGAGCTCCAAGGGGTTACAAGCAGCTCCAAGACGAGGACGAGTCAACACTCGGGATGTTTAGACAGTTACGACTGCAGACAATCTACTGAGGGGTATGGGATCAGTTTTCAATAACTCTGTCAGTATATTATATGATTCGGGTGCAACCTATTGCTGTATATCCCGATCGCGTGTGAATCAGTTGGGATTAGCCTTATCATCGCTATCCGAACCGATAACTATCTTAACTGCGGCTATGGGTCGTGTCCAGACCCAATCTTTGTGTCGGAATTGCCTACGTGTTATAGGAGACAGAAATTTCGAGGAAGGATTATTTGTTTGCCTGTGAGAAGTGTGGACACCATTTTGGGTATGAATTGGATGACTGCAAATCATGTTGTAATCGACTGTGTTAATCAACTACCAGTTTCTCTTCAGAATCAGTTGAATTGTCTAAGACAAATTCTGAAGCGGTTACCCAGTTCACCTTAGACGGTCAATCCTCATTCCAAGGTGCGGAAGCACATGTTAGTATGTTATCTGCATCCACTGGAACTAGTATTAGATTTATCATCTGTACAAGTTGTGAATGACTTTTTGGATGTTCTCTGGATGTTTTTCACGATGAAGTTTCTTCTGAACCTCCAGAGCGAGAAGTAGAGTTTACTGTAGAATTGATTCCTGGCACGGGATCAATATCTATTGTTTCTTATTGAAGGTTTCTTGAGAATTAAAGGAAATAGAGTCTCAACTTGAAGAGTCGATGTTAAAGAAATTCTGTCGACCGAGTGCTTCTCTAAGGAGTGCTCTGGTGTGGTTAATCGAAAGAAAAAATGGTAGCATGAGATCGTGCATTGATTATCGACAACTCAACAAAGTGACGATCAGGAATAAATATCCCTTACCAAGGATAGACGATTTGCTTGAGCAATTTGAGGTGCTGCAGTGTTTTCAGAAATTGATCTGAGGTCGGGATATCGTCAAATAAAAGTTAGAGCCTTAGATATTCCGAAGACAGCTTTCCGTACTAGGTATGGACATTACGAGTTCGTAGTGATGCCCTTCGGTTTGACTAATGCTCCAGCGGTATTCATGGATTACATGAACCGAGTTTTTCATACGTATTAGGGTCAGTTTGAAGTCGTTTTCATCAATGATATCTTGATGTGCTCGAAGACCATTGAGGAGCATGTCCAACATCTCCTCATTGTTCTGAGTGCACTCCGAGAAAAGAATTTGTACGCGAAACCTCAGGAGTGTGATTTTTGGGTGCCAGAGTAAAGTCTTTGGGACAGATGATTTCCCAAGTCGGGAGTTTCTGTAGATCCCAGTAAGAAGGAAGCGGTGTTGAATGGGAGTGACCAACGTCAGTCGCAGAGATCGAAAGTTTCTGGGTCTAGCCGGTTACTATAAGAGGTTTGTCCAAGGGTTCTCACGGTTAGTTTTCCACTTACTCGGTTAACTCGTAAGGGTCATCCGTTTACGTGGGATGCCGATTGTGAAGAACGTTTTCAAGAGTTGAAGATTTTGACTTCTGCTCCAACCCTGATTCTTCCAGATCCGTTTTTGGGATTCCAAAGTTACAGCGACCCTTCTGGGAATGGTTTGAGATGTGTTCTCATGCAGAATCAACAAGTGGTAGCTTGGGTGTCCAGACAATTAAAGTCTCATGAGAAGAGATATCCGACTCATGATTTGTAATTGGCATCTATTGTGTATGCACTGAAGATTTGGAGACGTTACCTTTATGGGTCTCGTTTCGAAGTCTTTAGTGATCACAAAAGTTTAAAGTATCTGTTTGATCAGAAAGAACTGAATAACAGGCAGAGAAGGTGGGTGGAATTTCTGAAGGATTATGACTTCGAATTGAAGTATCATCCGGGAAAGGCTAATGTTGTAGCTGAAGCACTAAGTAGGAAATCCATCCACATAGCAGAGTTGATGCTGCAAGAAATGGGATTGTTAGAGTCTTTTAGATCTAAGTTGGAGTACATCCATAAGTTTCCACTTTGGTGGCGAGGTTGTAGTTTGTTAACCTCTCCTTGGTGAAGGTTGACAACGAGATTGTCTTACGAGATTCCGTTTGACAAAACGAACGTGAATACGAATATGTAAGTGAGGTAACTGCTGACTGTTTTCACGTTGCGAATAACCATCAAAGGATTAATTGATGGATCTGCTTGCAAGTAGCTGAAATTTCCGAAGTGAAGCTTGGTGTGCGGCGTGATAGTTTTAAAAAAATAATTTTTGTGAAAACCCGCATGCTAGGGTTAATTTTGGGAACGAATCAGGAGGTTAATAAAATCTGATTGAGGAAGAAAATCCTAGGAGGATTATTTAGGTTGAGGAGAAGTTCTCAACGCTATGGACTAATTTGGAAAGGAATCCAGTGTGTCGTTGATAAAAACCTCGTGATGAAGTTGCAATAGAGGAAAAAAGAACTCTGAGTCCTGTTTGAAGGTTGTTTTGAGAACAACAGAGGTGATTTTCATTGTTTTCAAGTTTATTTGATGTCCCCGCGGTTTATTTCTACGTTTAAGATAAACGTTTCTGGTAACCCTCATTCCATATTCTTTCGAAAAGTGTTATCTCGAAATCTTGGGGGCGAGTCAAGAAGATTCACAAGTGACTTTTCCGTCACATTGTCGGTGTGTACGAGAACTGTTATGGATCTTAGAAGGTTTGTTGAGAACGTGTTTATTCCCTTCGAAGAAATTGTGGTTGTTTTTTTTACCTTTGCCGAGGAGTACCAGTTTGTGGATCTCGTTTCCAACTTGTACGTCTATCAAGTGTCTTGTATTAAACCCTTTGATTTAGATTAATCAAAGTTGGGGAGTAAACGAGGATAATTGGAATGAAGTTCGGAAGTGTTTTCAAACGCGGTGCCGAGCCTATGTAGGCGAATGATGAGTTTCTCGTGTTGATTTGTAACCAGAGAGTTCGTATCAAGGTAATAGTGGATCATACTTAGAGATTGATGTGCCAACTTGGGAAGACTTTCTGCACTCATTTCGTTAATTCAGGAATGTTTTCCAGCAAAATTTGGACCTTTCTGAGAATGTCTGTTCTCGGTTAGTCAATCGTAAGACTTGACGAAATTTTGAGGACAAAATTCTTTTAAGTTGGGGAGAATGTAATATCCGCAAAATAATTAATAGAATTATTTGGATATTAACCCAATTAAATTAATTTAGTACTCGACTGGTAAATTTATTGAGTGCTAAAATTATTTATTGGTGGTCATCGGATCGTTAACCGGATAATACGGACCAAGGAAGTTTTGGAATCGAAATAGGAGATTTCGATCAATATGGTAATTTGACCGCGTTACAACAAATATATTAAATAAATATCTATATGTATACGTGTGTGTGTGTGTGTGAGTGAAGAGAGAAAGAATTAATTAATTAATTAAATAAATATAAGTGTGTGTGTGTTATTAAAAGAAAGGAAAGGGATGAATTGAAAAAGAAAGAAAAGGAAACAGCGAGAGAAGAGAAACAGAGAAGGAAAGGAGAAGAAAAGAGAGAGATGGCGTGAGGGAGAAGAGAAGAGGGAGGAAGGAGAATTCACCGAAACGACTTCCGTCCAACACGAAAAATGTTCAGCGCTACTTCCTCTTCGTTTTGGTACCAATTTCGTGACGATCAGCTCACTCTCTCTCACTTGGCCATTTTCGTTTTTTTTGGAGCTTTTGTGGGAAATCCGATTTTGGGTTGGTTTTGAAGGTTTAGGTTCGGTTAGGAGCGAACCCAAGGATGATGGATCGTTGATTGAGGTTCGATTGAAAGATTGGAAGCGAGTTGGGTGATTTGGGGTTTTGGTGAATAGTGTCATGGAGGTTAGGGGAGGAAGATGATGAATAGTGTCCGTGGAGAATTTTGGGGAAATCGGTATTTCGGTCAAAAGCGGTTTCGTGATCGAGTGGAAAGCTTTGGAAGCGGATTGGGTGTCGCCGGAGCGGGGAATGTTCGTGTGGTTACTCGGTGATTTCGGCTCGATCGTGGATCACGCGTCAAAGGTGAGTTTTACTCACGC